>JAZDUA010000254.1:1332500-1932500 GCA_038098605.1 Gryllus longicercus
GATAAATTGGCATCTACGGCCTTCGACTCTCGCGATATACATAAAATAACCTCAAGACATCGTGGAATGCACAATTTTCAACAGATTTGTACTCTAAAATACTTTGTTTCTGAACAGAATGTTAGTTTGTTAGCATGTTCGGAATTGAAAGCATCCATTATTCAAACCATACATTGTTCAAACTACACAATGCACTGCCCTCATGCGTTGTCTACCGTCCTTCGCTCTTACGGCGGAATTGTTTTCGTTGTTTCCATTAAAAGAAAAAAATTGTTTTAACTTTTATTTTAAAGTTGTATTTTCTAAGTTTTATTTTGTTCTCTGATCCATGCTAATATTTGAAAACTGGTAGAAGAAAATGCTCGAATTCACCTATATTGAAATTTCCAAATAAAACGTGTATACATATCGTTTTATAATTGTAAACACGTCATAGTGTACTGTGATGTGCTTTATTTTTAAGGCGCTGTTAAGATGTGTTGGGAGGCGGTTTGGAATCAAAGACAAGGAACCCCAGCTTGCAAGGCTTCCCACTTGCAACTACATTTGTAAAAAAAAATTAAAATAATGAAGTGAACCAGGTTTTCTTCTTTTGAATGACCTAGTTGAAGCTTGAATAATTTATTTTTTCCAGTTCTTAGACCTGCTTCTAATTAAAAAAAACTGATTTCCTGAAAGTTTCGATTTTTTAGGAATCTTCCAACACTCTTAGGGGACACACGAATTTCATTTACTTTCCCTAGTCTCGCATTAGTGAAAGAGTTAGGTTGAAGTCACGCAAAAATACGTTCGTACTTTCCCAATCGTAGGGTTAATCACCTTGCGTGAGGGCGGTTAGTGACAAGTAGAATACCTGGAATATTACAAGCTGCTTAGGAATATATTATTGCTCACGATGCTCGTTTGTTACCCAGTAAATTTATTGGTGATTTGCGTTTCGATAAATTAACTGTATTTAGTTACAAGGTAACATTTTAGCTTTATTTCTTATAATCTACATACCAAGATTTTAGAAATAAATCTTCCACAAATTGGCTTAACATATACTTCTATCCTTCTATATATACTACTACATATTGGCTTGGAATAACATATACTTCTACCTTTATTATATACACGCATACACTCAAACAAAAGTATATTACAATTAATCTCAAATACTGTTTTAAAACTTGGAAATTCATTTTCTGAAATCATTTTACGGCAAAGCTAACTTACTTTTTGCTGGTACTTTAGTACTGCTGCACAACTTCTAACTTGTTGATTTATCAAAAGAAAAAATAATGTAATTCATTACAAGAAATTTCGATATTAAATCAAATTCACTCTTTCCGTTGAGTGAGAGTGTGAGGTGAAAATGTGAAACTTTCTCTAAAAACTTTTTACAAACTTGTTTCAAATTAGCCACATTATAAAGAATTGTTAGTTTGAGAGGACCTTCTTATGGAGCAATGTCATGTGCGAGAACATAAAATTTCTTTTTTGAAATAAGTTAAATTCAGAATAATCCTTTGTCGCCTCGTGCGTTGCCAAATTGTTGGTTCTACATTACTTAGTGTTGGAGTTCTCAATAAATATTAAACATTCTATTACAAATAAATTTTTGATAAATACTCTGAAGATGATGCAATCGAATCGGCAAACTCTGATGATGTGCAAAGACGATACATTTAAAAGAATTAATATTTGCGAAGCATTTCAGTATGAACTCAAGTCTTGTCAGAATGAATATCAAAACAAAAAAGTTATTAATACGATTGACCTAGTGAAAGTATTTTTGTACTGGAATGAAATATTGTATAAGATGAAACAGAAATTATGTTACAATATAAAAAATGTTACAATATCCTCATGGTTGTCTAAAAAAGACGTTTTAAACATACTATTCGAAACATATTACACTTCATAATATCATATTATCCAGAAACCACTCGGTAAGTGAAATTTAACTTTAGATAAGCACCCAGGCAAGAAAGAGTTTGAGGAAACAAATTATTTCCCATAACATTATTGCATTCTTTTGCATAATCTTACTGACCACAAATAAAGTGCGTAATCAATAAATGAATTATCGCTTTGTGTCAACCAAAAGAATCAGGAAAATTTTGGAAACGTTGTTGAAAGCATGTTTAACTAAGGCTATCTAAAGGAAAGAATAAATAAGTGCAATCAAAGAATAAAGTGACATAATGAAAACTTGATTTTTTGCAAGAGACACGTCACTTCATCTTATATAATTAACAATACGTAGATTAAGACCTAGCATTTATGTGACAAGAGGGGAAGACTGAATCCAGAATCGGAAACTTCTGTAATAGCTTCCCAATATCAGGCATTGAAAACACATTATTATGATAAATCGGTTCTCAAAATGTTTCGTGATGATAAATACCGCATTTCTCGGGAAGAAGTATAAATAAGTTATGATATCGTCTAAGCTTGTGCAATTCCACCTTGTCCAATATTCTAGTATATGCAAAGGCACAAAACAGTTAGTATTTACCTTTTCTTGTTGATCCATAACGCCCTCAAAATTCAAAGGGAATGCTCGAATTGGTGCGTGCGAATCCACGCCTAAATATGTTTCCGTGGTCTGTATATAATTCTGCACGATCATCAAACCCGAAATGATTATCGGACATCAGAAAATAAACGGATTTTGCTATTCGGGATGTGGAGAAAACAATCGTTACTGCTTGTAGATTGCACAAAGAGTTGCTTTACCATGCAGTCAGAATCAGGGAGGCAGAGAAAGGTAACATGAGAGGCAATCAAAATCATTCAAGAGTAAAAACGCAGTTTGTTCCTATA
The DNA here is from genome assembly GCA_038098605.1 of Gryllus longicercus. Taxonomy (NCBI): domain Eukaryota; kingdom Metazoa; phylum Arthropoda; class Insecta; order Orthoptera; family Gryllidae; genus Gryllus; species Gryllus longicercus. The sequence continues at coordinate 1,335,312 of JAZDUA010000254.1, forward strand.
GCTATTGGAGTTCTAGCATTTGTTCTGAAATAAAAAAAATATATAATAACATGTCTAATCTTTCAGGTTGTTAAAAAGACTGGGAAGTGAACGATATTTTTTTAAACAGCCCATATTTTGCGCAAAGTATTGTAGACGCACCTACTGTCTCCAGATCTGATCCAAAGAAAGCTGGTGGCAACCTGAAGTAGTTATTATATTCGATGACTTCGTTACCACATACTATATGCCTAGAATTCCTCCATTCAAGAAAACCAAGCAGTTTCTAAAGCTGCAGTTACTTATGCAGCAACAATATTTACTCTCTGGGGAGAAAACACAATCCGTCTTACAGAGACACAAAATGTTTGTCTGCTAGATAGATACTCGTATGGACGAGAGGTCTCCAAAAAAGAAATTAACTCAAAACCGATTATGAGTGGACAAACACTGCATACATGAGTGGCCCGACATCTAACATCTTTAATCATGAATTTAAGAATTAATAATAAGATTAATACTATATATAATTAATACTATTAATAATAAGATTAATTCTATTAATTAATAACAATTAATTGTAATAATAATAGTTATTATTCTACGTGAAAGCCTGAGGAAGTGATCAGTAATAATATAGCATAAAGACTGTGAGACAACAGAATCATAACTGACAGGACGGTCGAAGCAAAGACACCAGACAGTTTTATTTGATAAAATAGAGAGAACAGCTATATTATTAATGTTGCAGTTCCTACAGACGACAACCTAAACTCAACTATTGCTGAGAAGAAACAAAAATACCAGATACTAGCAGTTGAGTTGGAGAACAGGTACACGTTGCAGAGCAAAGAGTGAACCTGTGTACCTGTGATGGTATCGGTAAATGGTGTAGTCAAGAAGGATTGGCAGAAGGCTGGAATAAGTCTGACCTTACGAAAAATAAAATCCCTTAGAACTATGCAAAAGGCGGCTTTACTGGGTACAGCAAGCATCTCCAGAAAGTTTTTAAGTCTTGAATGAGGTGGATGAAGGGCCAAGGAAGTTAAGACATCATCAAAATCACCATTAATGGAGGACTAAATGAAAGATGTTAGAACATTGTATTAACAAGTTCTTCATTGCAGCAACTCGATATTTTTGTACAGACCAGTCAAGTTGTGTTTTGAGCAGGAATGCTCCGAGATTTGTTGAGAAGTAGAAAAGTATTTAAGAAGTATAATAATAATAATAATAATAATAATAATAATAGTTATAGTTATAGTACTAATGATAATAGTATTAAGGATGTATACGTAGCAACCTTCGTAGTAAAATAAACATTAGTAGTGTAGAGGATGCGCTTGCGATACCAAACATCGCACCTCCCCCAGCGTTAAAGTCAGAGGCCACAACCCACCGAGCGCCTTCCCGGCGCCAGAAGGGACGCGCTCCTTCAAAGACGCCTCGGCCGCCGCCCTCGCCGTTTGAAGGGGACAGGCGGAAACACGCCTTCCCTGCCTCCGGCCGGCGCCGCGACGCTCCTCGACGCGGGTCGCGTGCGACCCGAGATCGCACCCTGCCACGCCCCCTCCTCACAACGACCCCCGCCCCGCCCCGCCCCGCCCCCGCGTCTTGCGAGAGAGCGTCAACCCGCTTCGCGTCGCGCCGCGTCGCGTCGTCTGCTTCGCTCCCCCTGAATATGCAAGGCCAAGGAGCGCACAGCTGTGACCGGCCCCCGCCCCCGCCTCCGCCCCCGCCCGACCCATTTCGAGGAGCGGCGAGGAAATCCACGACGCGAAGTAGGTCGCACACATTCTTGGGGCGGCGGGGGCGTGGGCGGGGCGCGGGCGGAGGAGTTGAGTTGTGGCTGCGGGGGAAAGCGAAAGTTTGGAGGGGCGGCGACGGGGCGCGGGCGAGGAGGGAAAGACGGCGGTCGGTCTGGCGGAGGGCGGGGCGAGGAGGAAAGAGGAAGAGAGAGAGCGAGCGAGCCCGTGAGAAAGACGGGACGGCCGGCCAGGGAAAGAGAGAGAGGGAGGGTGAGTAGGAGACGGAGAAGGGAGCGAGACGGCGGCGGGGGCGGGGGCGGGGGCGGGGGCGAGGCGGAAGGGCGCGATTCACGGCGACGACGCGTGGGCCGCCGCCGCCGCCGCCTCCGCTGCCGCCGCGGCGCCGCCGGTGGCCGAGGGCTGTTACTTGGCGCCCCGCAGCGCCGAGCGTCGCTTCGCGCGGCCTCGCCGGCTCTGCCCGCCGCCGCGCCCGCGCGTCGGGACCGCTCACGCCCACAAGCAGGGCGGCGTTGGGAAACACATGTGGAGACCCGGTTTAAAAAAATTGGGGCACTGTTTTTTCTTTAAAAATGGGCTGTTTTTATATAATTACTATTATGATGATCTGCAACATTGCCGAAAGATCAATAAAATGCTCTAAAAATGATTTTAAAATGCCCTAAAAACAAGGAAAAATGCGGTAAAAAATTTGATCAAAATCACGTCAGATGAACAACGTACGTTTTTGCGTATGTTACTCATGTAATCGAGGCGTCTTCCTTTTTTTCAAGTGACCTCAGCTTGCAAACGTTGAGGAAATCTCTGTCTTTTATTTATCGCGAAATCGGTCTACTGATAATGGGGTCGATAGGTGTCACGGGAACCTTAGATTACATAGTACTCACAATTAATGACATTAAGACAGTACTGACATTAAGAGGGAAGAAATCGAATAGGCTACTCACGAATTCTGCGGTGAACTGTACGGTTGTATCTCGTAAATATGCTTGACCATTAAAAGCAAGTACCATTGAAATGATTGTATAATTGATGAAATCAGCAATAATGCATTAGAAATGACGTAAAAAAGTAAAAAATGCCCTATTAGTCAGAATCGACGAAAAATTGAAAATAAGACATAAAAATGGATCATTTCGTTTTGTCATAACATAAAATTAATTTCTTTACTAAACGGCATTATTCTAAAGTGAAAAGAGAAAACACGACATTTCATTAAAAGCCGCCCCCTAGTAATGCCTATTCAATTAGTGTAAATCAGGATATTATCAAAGATATGTAATGATATATAATGCATTATTTCATAATTGTAGTTTATAATTTTCAGAATACATAATATAACTATAACAAGTAATGTACTTCAACGTCTGGGTAAGTGAACCACGATCTCGATTATGTTTTCCAATTTCCCTGATCTATTGAGAAAATGGTGAGATGGCCAATGTTTTTGCGAAAGGTCGTAAATGTAGGTTCACTGCGCACACCTTTCGTTCACTTATCGTTTTGCTAGTTGTGATAGAAGTAGAGCAGGTGGTAGATGTTACTATTTTAATATTAAAGCAATATTAAAAAGTCAATTAAGATATTTTATCATCTGTTCTAATACATTTCCAACATCTTTTAAATATATTAATAATGTCGGTAATTCAAGCGTTTCAATATTATTGTGATTTTTTAAATTTAGAATATGTTGCTTTTCAGATCCCTGAATTCCCAAAACTTAACATTCCGAAAAAAGACTTCTAGAGAATGATCTAAGAACTCAGGCAATTTCTCAACTGTTCTTATTTGACGCACCCTACATTAGATTGAACAAAATAAACAATTCAAGATATTTGTTAATATACGAAAACGTGAGATCATTATTAGGCTTTACTGATTCAATGGACAAATATTTTTATTTTGTAAAAAATTTAGACAATATTTAAGCCGTAGTAGCTTCGCCCATAAATATTAGCTAACTCATTAGCAAATTTTATTTTCTTTGATTTGTATAATTCGTAGTGTTTATTTAATTCACCAAATATTGTAACATACTATTAACTATTATAAGAAGATTTCAACTATTTTGAAAATTTATTTTATACTATTTTCACATCACTATCACTTTCTGTACCAAATTTCTAAGCGAGAATATTTTTCTTTCAGGAAGATTCTCAGTTTGAAGAAATATGAATATGTGAAAATGTATATTGTGAAATTTGATTATTTAATGTTAACTCTTGCTCTTCTTTTCCATGTTCTTTTTAAAAAGGTTGCCCTTTTTTAAAATCTTCTTAACAAACTGCATAGCACGTTCTTGCTTTTGAGATTTCTTTGGCCGTTTAAAAAAGTTCTAGCTTGTAGCTACACTCAGAATAAATATATTATTTTTCGATTGTTTCTTTTCAGATTGTTAAAATAACTTTTTTGTATTTAAATTATGTTATAGTAATAACTTAATATAAATACAACAATATTTTTTTCTTATTTGATTTAATTTTATGAAACAAACGTATACGAAATAGAATAAAATCAAATTGGTTTATTTTCAATGAATGTTTAAAAAAACAAGCTTTTATTTTCGACAAATATCCAGTTTACGTTTCGATTTAATTTTTGCCATAGAAAATTATTGTGTATATTTATACCCAACATATTTCTATTAAATTTAAAATTTTATATTCATTCGACCTGAATTCTTATATTTCCTAGGTCTTCGTAAGAACCAAGAAAGGAAATATATGATTTTTTTTCAAAATGTGCGATTGTGGGGGTATTAGTTCAAAGATATTTTTCCGCATAATTTTGTCCACTGGAAACTAAATCCCCTTTCAGCAGAACAAATAAATCATCTTTATTGAGTTTCTGTAGTTTTAACGTCAGAAAAAACGCAGTTGAAATAGAATAAATTGTAAAATGGCCCGAATACATTTTCGTTGCATTTGTCCGTATATATTCCTCTTATTGCATAGGTTTACGTTGTATTCCATTTTTCATTACAACCGAATACAGCATACAGAAAGATAACTGCAGTCGCAGAGTTTATTGATTGGGATGGTTTGCGTAAATATATATTTTGAAAAGAATGTCTGTATGATTTTAATGATATCCCTTTATAATTATATTTTAATATCTCTTATTCTATACATATTGAAAACATACACCTTAATTATCGAATTCAAGAAGCAGACAGAGAGATAAATCATACAATCTAATCTCATCTGCATTTTACTTTCTAATGGTCACCTTTAGGAAAAAAAAATTAATTTGAAGTTATGTAATAATTTTATTTGAAATGTATTGACAGTTAACATAAATGTGTTTATGCAGAAAAAATAATTTTAACATTTGTGGCAATGAAATGTGAGACATTTTCTAAACATTTTGTAAAACTACTCCAGTATTTTAGGAATACAGCAAGTACCCTGCCAGCACAATACTTCTGTGATTGCATTTTCCTCTCAAAAACATACCGTAGATTTTCCAAGAACACAAAGAATATAATTGAACAAAAAATGAAAAGAGAAACTCACAGTATTACTAAACGATTCATAATAGACACGATCAGAATAAGGATTAAAAGAAAAAATTAAGTGCCCTATAACATGTCATGTGGACACTACTTACTGGACACGCAACACAAAAGAACCAATGCAATAACACTAGGTGCAATAAAGATAGCCAAAGGTTGAGTGAGTTTATCCCTAATAGAAAATATATGAGAATTTATGATTTTGAGAATTCACATTGATACGCTACACGTAGTTGGGCCAAAGATCTTCAAACCTACAGAATAAAATGTCATGCCAAGAAAGAGCCATCACTTTGATTATTTTACCATGAGGTGAAAAACCTATAACCCAGTACATCTCAAATAAAGAAGAAAGGGGAGATCCAATTTGTCTTTCGATAATGTTGAACATGTATGTAATTTAACTCAGTAATAAAAACAATATAAATAACATTCTCACAATAATCGTTGCGAAGCGCGAGAAAAAAATCAATTTTTACTACGGATATTATTGTCTTATTTTGAAAAAGAAGAGATGCATTTTGGTTTCTCTAAACATTAAAGCACTTGCAGGAAAATGTTGAAGGAAAATGAGTTTGCTGAAGTGAGTGATTTATCACTGTAATGAGAAGTGGACACGACGGTTGAATCAATTTGCGGCTCTGTGTGCACTTAAAACGTTATAACAAACTGCAGTTGACCGCAGGAATTTATTTGCGCCCTTTTTCGTAATTTGTTGACGTTGATTGGTACGTGAGAGAGCCGACTGTTCACATACATCTGTTTATCTGGTGAATTAGAAATTTGAAGAGTCTACTGATAGTTTTGAAATGATAATGTTACAAATGTATGTATCTAATAATAATTAGTATATATGCGTACATAGTTGGACATTATTTTATTAACTTATATAAAGAATTGTTAATATTAAGACTCAACTTCAGGTAGTCGTATATAACTAGGAAAATTGCGTTGTTTACCATTTATAGTAACATTGATTGGTTTTCAGAAAATTATCGAAACAAATGTACGTAAATAACTAAATTCATCACTGAAAATGCATTCGTCCAAACTTTTTCTTTGGGTAGGGGGTGAAATCGCCATGAAAGCGCGCTCGCAGCACTATGTCCGTCCGGACACGGCCGCTGTAAGTTCCCGCAGCCACCGCAGCTTCAGCGGCGCGCCCTCCTCCAACCCTTGCCTCGAATCTTTGCAGCGAGAGGTCGCCATACAGAGACCACCGCTCCCTTTATCTATAATTTTTAAATAACGTTTATTTTACTCTTTCAACGTAGCCACTCGGATTGTAAACTTATTTCATGATTTCACAATTTTGAATTAGTGATTTTTCACTTATTTCATATAAATGACTGTTTCCCCCCTTGCAGCTTACAAATGCGCATTCGGTGCCATGGAAACTATGAAGAAGAAAACCCACTCCAGAATTCTCAGGTTGAAAATTCGACTGAATCTGAAATCTGCATTCCGTATTACCGTAGATTCTACATTAATTGAGAAAGACAAAGAACTGTCTACTGAATCTACTGTTTAAACTTGCATCACTCACAAATGATGAAATAAAATTAATTTTATTCTGAATAAAATGATTTGGGGTGAAAAAATTATAATTGTTTTAATATTAATGTTTCTCCAATATACACCAATTTCATACTCATTTTTTCAGTATTTTCTTATGTGTTTGTTTTTCCAGCATTTATGTTTCTTCAAAATATGCAAACTTCATATTCAAGTTATCAAAATAAAAAGTTGAAGTAAAATAACATTTATGTGGAAATGTCATTTCCAAGTCAATTTAAACTGCCATTCTAAGGAAGTATACAATTATATACTTTTTCTTCATGAGTCCCTATTTTGTGCGTCCAAAATTGTACATTTGGACCCTAATTATCTTTGTCTCATATACATTTAACTCATTACTTTGTTTTCATTTTCCGTTTTGAATTTCCAATGATCCCCCACTGCATAGATTCATCAATTCTGACCGCCATCCGACAAGTTTTCTCATTATATTTGTACTACATTGTGCTCCCAAATTATGTATTGAATATTTTGGTACTAGATATTTACTATATGATTTTTTCTCACAATAGACCTAATATTCGCGCAAGTTTTCTTGAGCCCCAGAATCGCTACCCCCTTCTTTACCAGCTTTAGATAAATTGAGAATGCAACGAGAGTAATCGTGAACAAAAACTGAAAACGAAATCTTCGCTCCGAAGTAACAGAAATTATTTTGCACCGAGAACAGATTTTGCGACAGATTCGATATTAGTCCTGGCTCTGCACGAACCAGACCTCCGTCTCCTCACGCTCGTCAGAATCTTGGCGCCCGCTGGCTTAGCTCGGGGAGGTGCTCCTGCGAGTAAGGTTTGGCGGCGGCGGCTGCTAGGCGACGGCCGTGATCCTCCCTCAAACGCATTGTGATGCCCGACTCGCTCAACGCCTGCTCGCCAGCCGCCTTCACCGCCCGCGCCTCCCGCCTTCCGCCTTCCGCCGCCCGCCGCCCGTAGCCCATCGCTTTCGCCCGCCGCCCGCCGCCCGCCGCCCGCCGCCCGCCGCCCGCCGCCCGCCGCCCGCCGCCCGCCGCCCGCCGCCCGCCGCCCTCCGCCCGCCGCCCTCCGCCCTCCGCCCGCCGCCCGCCGCCCGCCGCCCGCCGCCCGCCGCCCGCCGCCCGCCGCCCGCCGCCCGCCGCCCGCCGCCCGCCGCCCGCCGCCCGCCGCCCGCCGCCCGCCGCCCGCCGCCCGCCGCCCGCCGCCCGCCGCCCGCCGCCCGCCGCCCGCCGCCTGCCGCCCGCCGCCCACCGCCAGCCGCTCAATGCCCGTCGCCCGCCGCCCGTCTCTCGCCCCCCCGCACCCATCGCCCATTGCTGTCCGTCGCCCACCGCCCACCGCCCGTGCTGCTCGCCGCTCGTCCGCGCCCTGCGTCCGCCCGCCGAGCTCCCGCCTTGCCCTCCCGGCCGGCGCCCGCCCGCCCGCCGCGCCCATCCGCCGCCGCTCCTCGCCGGTCGGCGCCGGGCCCGAGATAAATGAGCGGGTGTCGCGATTCAGCTGTTCCTGGAGCCGCACGCGGGCGGCGGGCCTCCTCGGGCGGTGCTGTCCGCGCCTCCCAGGTGCCGTCTCGCCCTCGCCCTCGCTCCCGCCTCTTCCCCCACCTTTTCCCCCGTCTTGGCTCCCGCCTTGGCCCTCTCCGTCGCCCACGCCACCTCCACCGCCACTGCCACCGCCACCGTCACCGCCCGCGGCCACACCTGAAGAAAAGCGCTGCAGACACGTGCGAAGGCCAGGCAACCGACCTTGAGCTGCACTTCGTACCTGGCGCCAGTGGCGCCAATGAAGGACTAATCAATAGGAAAACCACGCATGTGGAATTAAAAAAGCTAGACATTTCTTTGTTTGCTTGATAATTTGTTGTTGTAGTTATATTCTTAATGTTTTCAGAAAGTTCTTCAAAATCTGTATTTTGTTAACGAGGTATTAGAAAATTTAGTATATGTCAATAATTAATAATTATTTTTCATTTATATCCAAATGATGATAATACGTTTCATCCACGTCACATTGAGCAAATGTTGACATGGTCTCTCGATTTAATTTAGAACTTGAAATGCAGCTCCCCCTAAAAGTATACTTGCAATTTTGCAGAATTCTTATGAAAGAAAGGAAATAAATATGGTTAAATGTCTATTACATTAATTTGAGAACTTATAAATATGTTGAATATAAGAAGTTCTGAATGTATACAGATAAGAGAGAAGATTTTATGTATTTTTAGAATTTTTTTTCTATTACAATTACCACGATTTTTATTTTAATAACCATATAGTTTCTTTTACATAAAACAAAATGACTCATTTTGAAATATTGTACTTATATGGTTACATTGCCCTATTATCAGTGAAACATGATTAAGTCTCAATGAGCTCCATGAACGTATCCGTCTTATTACTTGTGGTATCTCCGCCCACGATATCCTACACATTAATTTTAAACAGAAATTTATTTGGTGTTACTAAGAGTGTAGTGATACTTACAAAACTGTTTCGTAACACTTTTGGAGTAAAGTGTTGTTTCAGTAAAGAAATGCATAAGTAGAACCTCTAATGATTTTATGTCATTGAACGACATTTCTGAGTCCAAAGTTTAGAGGAAGACTCAAAACATTATAGAACAAATGAAGTTTTGCTGCTTTAAACGAATCGGGGTTGTTTAAGCACTTCAAAGTCAAGCCATGTATTATTTTGCACATTTTTATCTAAACATAATATTCTTAGTTTGTTAAAAAAGTATTTTTAATTTAATTTATAAGTAATTTCTGTTACTCTGAAATAAATATTAATTTCGCGGAGAAAACGTACATTGAGTGCACCTCTTCGTCGAATGAATGATAGTATCTTTCACAAATTTGTATAATACTCTGTAAGAGTAATGAGGCTTTACATTCGTAACTCAAAACATTACTGTTAAGTTGTTCTGTTTTGCATAATGATTCATATATTTATTATTTTACTTTTACAGACTGGTTGTTCATAGACCAATAAGTAGAAGAGCCACCTTTGTTTTTCTTCAATGATCAAACTTTGGGGTGGATCCTACTTAGTCAATGTCACAAATTTGACATATTGAATTTGTCCGTCAGAAGCTAAGCCAGTGTCACGAAAGAAGATTATTTAAATTGCTAATACTCCATTATAAAACTCCTGCTATTCGAGATAAATACTGCGTCAGTTTAACATTCTAATCCATAATATTAAAAAAATACGATTATTGCAATTATTTAATATTATGTCAGAGTTCTTTTATGCTTGTACAACATGCATTCGCACGTATTCATGTAAATACGTTTTTCCTGTCCCAGAATTGTATACTCACAGTAAAGTAAGCAATTAGAAACGAACAGTTGAATAATATAAATATGCTATATTATAACATGGACGCATTAGTTTCCAAGCTTATTTCATTAAAGCATTTCTTTTACAGTCCGTCATAGTGCTATACAGGTTAAATTCATAAATGTTTCTTCAAAATATCATTGCTCGACGATCTGAAATTATTCTCAGTTTCTAATACAATATTTTGTTGCCATTTTACGTAAGAAAGGAAAATAATATTAGGGAGTTTTAGGGCCACGCGTAAGGTAGCGGCGTTATGCACTAACAGTCACGTGACAGACCTTGAAGTCATAACGTCTTACCTTAGGCCTAAGGTACGACCTTATACCTTCATAAATAGTGCACGCCTGTGGGAGTCTCTACGGGCACCTTACAAGCGGCAAAATGGCCGCCTAAAACAGGAAAAGTTGTTTTTTCCAACTCTAATAAACCAATTCTCGTATGTAAGGCAGTTACAATTATTCCTTACGAACTCCACAACGCTGGCAAAAATTAACGGGATATGTTGGAGAGGTGACAGGAAAGAAATTCGCGAAAAAGAAGTTCAAATCATATCTTCGGGATAGGTTATGTCTTATGCTCATAACGAACGCTGTTTTAAGGTACTTCCTATATTTTCAAGAAAAGCAGATTCAAAATCTAAAACTCCATGCACAATGTGTATTTGCTGGTCTGTTGACTCGTAACGTGTTTTAAATGTCTCACCACTAGCCTACACTCTTTGATATATTATGCAATTTCTCTGTTCAACGCTTGAAATGCTTCCTTTGTTATAATGCATAACGCAACGTCGCAATTGCTAAAACTCTTATGAACGTTGTTCATTACGACCTTATGAAGGCGTTAGTCACGTGATCAATAGAGTTTAAGGATATCTTCTTACGCATGGCGCTAAAACTCCCTAATACCTGAGTTCATGACATGGTTAGCAGCTCCTCATTTTCGCTTTTCTACTCAAAGAAATTATGAGAGTGAATTGTATAGCCTTTCTTTTATCGTAGGAAACTCATTAAGATATAATTTTAACGAGATCGTATGTATTCACAATAACTAAGTCAATTTCATTTCGCTTCGAACCAAGGTATCTTCAAGATCCATGAAGTTTCGGCGTTTCCAGGATCCTTGTATCCATGATCCGTACTGAAGAGACACTTTCAATATTGAAGATTTAGCCGAAGACGTTTGAACAACACCCGACAGAATGTATACATTGTGAAAGAGATTCTTTATCGCAAGTTAATCTCACCTTCTCATAAAATTGAAAGAAAAACGTTCATGGCAATAGATTTCCAATAAAATTATTTAAGTAAAAAATATGACACTTCAATCATGGAAACTGCCTAGAGTTTAGTTTTTCTTAACAGTTTTGTTATTTTGCCCAGCCCAAGATATTTTTTGACGGCCTCCCCCTTCGCGTCGATTTCGATTCTCTCCGAATCCGATCTCCGCCGCAGCCCGATATTCCGCCCAGATAATATCCCGTTTTGGAAACACGGAAAAACAACGTCAACCTGTCGAACGCCGCTCGGCTCCGCCGCGCGCTTCCGCTCGGGGAGCGGTTTGCGGCGCGCGCGCGGGCGGCGCTGCGGCGGCGGCGGCGGCGGCGGAGGAGGAGGAAGCGGCGCTGTAGGGAATGGATGCGGAGGAGGTGGTGGAGGAACTGGGGTTGAGGGTTGAGGGTGGTGGGATGGTTGTAGAAGAAGAGGCGATGGAGGAGGGGGAAGTGGTGTTGTAGGAGGTGAATGTGGAGGAGGGGGTGGAGGAAGTGGTGGGAAAGGCGGCGGAGGTGGAGGCAGTGGCGCTGCAGGAGGTGGATATGGAGGACAGGGAGGTGAAGGCAGGGATGAATGCGGTGGGTGTTGTAGACGAAGTGGTTGAAGAGGCGACGGCGGAGGAGGAAGTGGCGCTGAAGGGAATGGATGCGGAGGAGGTGGTGGAGGAAGTGGCGCTGTAGCGGGTGGATGCGGAGGATGTGGTGGAGGAACTGGGGTTGAGGGCTGAGGGTGGTGGGATGGTTGTAGAAGAAGAGGCGTCGGAGGAGGGGGAAGTGGTGTTGTAGGAGGTGAATGTGGAGGAGGGGGTGGAGGAAGTGGTGGGAAAGGCGGCGGAGGTGGAGGCAGTGGCGCTGCAGGAGGTGGATATGGAGGACAGGGAGGTGAAGGCAGGGATGAATGCGGTGGGTGTTGTAGACGAAGTGGTTGAAGAGGCGACGGCGGAGGAGGAAGCGGCGCTATAGGGAATGGATGCGGAGGAGGTGGTGGAGGAAGTGGCGCTGTAGCGGGTGGATGCGGAGGAGGAATGGGGGAGGAAGTGGGGTGAGGGCTGAGGAGGATGGGATGGTTGTTGTCGAAGAAGAGGCGACGGAGGAGGGGGATGTGGTGCTGTAGAAGGTGAATGTGGAGGAAGGGGTTGAGGAAGTGGTTGAGGAAGCGGTGGAAAAAGTGGCGGAGGCGGAGGAAGTGGTGGAAGAGATGCACCTGCAGGAGGTGGATGCGGAGGTCATGGGGGTGAAGGCGAGGGGGGGGATACGGAGGAGGTGGTAGAAAAAGCTGTTGAAGAAGCGACGGAGGGAGTGGCAGTGGAGGTGAAGATGGATGTGGTAACATCGAAAATCGAAGCGATGCAAGTGGTGGAAGCAGAGGTTGAGGCTTCGGCGATGGCAGAGGCGCCGGCAATTGAAGCGGTGACGACAGAGGAGACATTCTTAGAGACGTAGACGATGACGGTGAGGGCATTGGCGGTCGAGGCGCCGGAAGGGGCAGGAAATCCAGGCGAAGGTAACGGAGGCGGAGGTGGAAGTGGAATGACAGGTCAAAGCAGAAGCGGAGGAGGGGACTGCTTGGTGGAGAGGGAGCTGCAACAAATGGCGAAGATCAAGACATGATTGGAGGAAGTGGAAGTATTGTGAAGACGACGCCAGATGAGTGGGCAGCAGGGGTGGAGGAAACGGAAGTGGAGGCAGTGCTGGAGGTATGTTTGATGCCTGTGGAAGAATCACTGAAGGAAAAAAATGCGGAGTTCTGAAGATGACTGTGGAATTATCTTGATCGACGCGACCGTAAATCCGCTAATAGATGATTTTTCTGCAGTTTTCTCCTACCAATTCGTAGAAAGATATGAGTAGAGATGAGTGCCTCGTCTCTGCTCCAAGCAGCGCCGAGCAGGAGGATAGGCGAGACGATCACCTAGGAGTTTCCAGAATGTCTTCGCAAGAGACATATCACGCGGTCGTACAGTACGTCGCATTTGAAAACAAGGAATATGTCACTTTTGAACGTGACGAATAGTGGAGATGACTAATCGGTGACAAACTGAACAAAAGACGACTCTATCTATTAACTCAGTTTTAATTTCTTTTTTTAATGACAAACAAAACTTAAGTTACAACTCACCAAGGACTTGTGAATAGTTGATTTCTTCTAATATTTTTATAGAAAAGTTTTGAAACTCTTCAACAAATGATGCAGTATCTGTAAATTTAATAAGATTGTACGCCGTAATTATCGTATATATTACTTGTATTTCTTTTATATTAATGAATTGAAAAAATAAACTAGCATACTAATGGTATATTACAAGATGATGTTTTGGGATGGAAATATATTACTAACTTGAATACAATCTTGAAATCACACCATTATCAAAAAGTACTGAATATGTAATTACTATCAAGAATTCATTACTTCATTCACAAATAGCAAGTATGAAAAAGCTTTTGTAATTCTCCTGCACAAATGGAAAGAATAATTGAAGACACGATAACTGTAAATTGACAAAATTTTGTTAATTTAATGTAGAAATAATAATATGAACCATTAGAGATGCATTTATGTACTATTCAACAATAAATATTCATTAATTTTGCTTTCCGTTCTGACCTGTTTCATGAGGACACTCCTGTTTTATCGGGCAGGGCTACAAAAATGGCGTCAGGGTGCGACGTCGTGAAAGTGTGGACGATGTCGATCCAGCGGGAAACTTTCCCCTTCTGGAGGAAATCGGAACGAAACTTCCCTTGCCGACTTCCGGCTGAGGCCGCGGTGGCCACGATAAGGCGTCGCGAGACAGCCTGCGAGGGCGGCCCTTGGAGGTCGGCGGAGGTCCTCGAGCAGCCTGCGCCGGAAACAAGGGCGAGTGGTGGCGGTTTGGGGTTTCTTGGGTTACGCAGGCGCAGGGCATTTCTCGAGTCGGCGCCTGCTGAGGTGGCTTTGGGCATCAACTCATGTCACTGCGGCGCCTCTGACCGGAGAGGGGGGTGTCCTAGGGTTCGATTCCCGACGGGGACGGGATTTTCACACTAGCTAGATAGCTAGGTCGAATTCAGCCCCTGAGAATTGTAGCAGCCGGTAGCTCTCATGAGTAGTTATCCGAGGTTTCTCCGATACGCAATGCCGTAGCCGTTCCCTAACGACCGGATCGCGGACTGCGCGCAATCTTTCCTTCCTCTTCCTTGTACTATAATCACCCCTTTGTCAGATACACGTACACTAACTTGCAGGTATACTATTATACATACCGGGATTCCAGTCGGGAGCTTAGAGCTTGCCCAGGCTCAGCCGGTTTCACTGCTGTGCTAGTGGGAGATACCTGCATGGGGAAACCCCGCAAGCCACCATATAGTTCGGTGACGGATAATACCACAAAATCTGCCATAAAACATGCACTTCACTTACGGAACTAATTATCTTAGGAGTTGACGTCCCCGGAAATCCGAAATAATCAATCAATCTCGAATTGGCGGAAGATATTTCTCGAATCGGACTATAGTGATCTCACTCTGTACCACTGGATACAGATGCTCAGTTCCTGGTCTACCTATGTGAAATTTGATAGGGGCAAATGGTTTCGCGGCAGGGTTTCTCGCGGCTCATCATTGGCTTCATCATTATTGACGTCATAATCACCTGTCAAACTGAGGCGATCCTTTTTGCAATTCAAAGGGACCGGGGCCGGTGCGGCGAAAGCGGAGGCGGGGAAAGTGCCGGTATGGCGCCGGTTTGGATTATCTTCGGTAGGCCAGGCGCTAGACTCTTTGGAGTTGGTGTACGGCCAGTGCAATCCACGGTGGAGAGGTGAGACCGCTCCCCTTCCATCTCTTGGCAGATGGGTTCACATTCCGGGCGATCCACGTGCAAGGTGTGGGGGGTAAAGCGAATTTGCGGCAGATTTTTGCTAGGTTTTCCCGTTTCCACTATATCTTATTCCGCCATTTTTTTAATATCATCCATGCCCTAATCTCTGTATTTTAGACGATCCTTGGTGTCCTGGTCAGACCATTCACATTTCCCTTCTGGGTACTAGGTAAAATCTCGGTCGATATACTATGTGAAATTTACAATGGATCAAGTGGGTTTTAGTGAAAAAACGTCGTGAAAAATAACCCTACAAAATAGTTGAATTACACAACGAATATCTGCAATTGAGTCCGGAAATAATGGGTGATGTTTTTGATAGTGTTTTGTAGTACTACTTACTTAAATTATATTGTTGGTATTTTGATTGTATTGTGTTTCTATTCATTGTGTTTGCTAAATACAAAACCATTAGGTGACATTAAATAAGTTAAATTTTTAAAAAATGGGTTAGCCACAGATTTCTTAGTTGTTTTTTTTTCTTTTGTGCGCCTCTGCACATAATTGATTCTTTATTAATCAAATCACATCATCGTATCGTTTATCAATTAAACCAAACATCCCTGAAGCGGCCGAATAGTTTTACGAAATGAGAGTTTTAATAAATATTGTTCTGATAAAATTAAAGTGATTCGTAGCGTAGAGTCTTGCGTGAGCTTTGCACGAATTCTCGAACTAAAATCCGGAATACTCTAGATAAAAGTTGTTGACCGAACTGGCTTGAAACACCTGTTCTGGGTGGTTTCTCAATTCTTCCCGCCTCTTACTTCATTACACCGTCATTAATTTCTTACCACATCGTCATAATAACATTTCCATCCACTCATCTATCCAAGGTACGTCCGTAGATATCGGAAACGTTTCCTCAGGTTCTAATTCAATAAATATATGAACATGTATTTATGGAATTAAAACATGAAGGAATAGAAAACGACCAAGTGAGATATGATGTGACACCAAGAAGAAGCTAGCTTCGCCGACAGCAGTAACATCGAAGATGCTGAATTGTGAAATTTTCCAAACCCGGCTTAAGGCGGCTCCTCACATTCGGCATTCGCCGAGCAGCGAGCTACTGCTCGCCCAATCCCGAACAGCTGATGTGTTCGGCGAATGTTCGCTCCATTTGATGTGTTCAAAAGACTGATCCGCGGTGGGTAGGGTGAATACCGAATGTTAGACGCTCGGCGAATCACAAGCATCACATCCACACTACTCAGTATTTTCGATTGTTCGGGATTCGCCGAATGCCGCATGTGTGGAGGCGCATTTTGGAATTTATAGAACAGAATTTACAGAAGCCGAAAACAAAGTCACAAATAGAGATTTTACGAAATTCAAAAGTAAAGAGAAAAATTTTAAATATTTGTTATTTTGAAGTCACTATGTGAATTCCATTATTATAAGTAACGATTTTAGAACACATTTTTTACAATTTTATTTTAATTCATGTAGGATCACTATAGATATGTAAATCAAGGTTGTATTGTTTGCATAGCTACCGGCAAAAGTAAATTAAAATAATTATATCAATTTCGTATACAAACGCTTAAAATAAATAACTTTGGTTAATACTTTTTTGTCCAGTTTATCTTGAACTTTTTTACTTCTTCGGGTGGGCAATTCATTTACAATGAGAACCAAATGTTTTCAGTAGAAACGAAAATTATTCAATATTCCTATTGCATACGTTAAATAAACAATACTTTTTTAAAATTCTGTATAAATACAATATTCTTTCTAAGAAAACATCCGTTGGGATGGACGATACATCGTCCCTTAGGAAAATTCTAGTTGGGCTACAGATCACGATCCAGTCGTATGAAAAAAAACACTATATATTTACGTTAACGGTTGTCTTCATACTATTTCTTCATGATCACATTTTTCTTTTGATAAATAAATAAGAAAAAGTAAGTATCAATTAACAACTAAGCGCTTGATGCTAGACATAATAGAACGAATGTTTATTGGTGATGCCGTTTCAGAAACATTTATTGTATTTATTTCTTCAAATGTCTAAAACATAATATGCAAATTATATAAAATTTAAATGTCAGTAAAGAGATACTGATTCCTTAAACTAGAGTGAGGTCGTAATGGTGGAATATTTTAACAAAATGCTAGGAAATATACATACTAAGAATGTTAAATACATATTTTAAAAAAGTGTACCCGAAACCAAAATATTTCACTATAATGGGGAATATCCAAACTTCATTTCCGTACCGTACCGTGACCAATTATATTTCTCTATGTTTATTCCGTTCAATATAATTTCGATTAAAAACTATTTCACGACGAATTATTTATTAGGTAGTATCGGAACAGTTACAGACATTTCAGGTCAGATACAGGATTTAATTTTGTTCTTCCATGCACATTTCAAATGTTCACCTCCTGGACGCCATTTTTTCTTCACCTTTTTTATCGGGCTCCATTTTTTAGTTCTTTTTTTTTTTTAGTCCACCAGGTAGCGGACATCTGGCCTACTCTGTATTCTCCTGCCTCCCCTCTCGTCTGACATCGGCCTGCCCCCTCGTCGGTAACCGAGAGGGCCCCTTGTTCCCCTTGTGAGCCCCCCCCCCCCCTCCCGATCCCGTCGTCGCGACCTTGGAAGGGGGGGGAGGCGGGTCGCGCAGCCGTCGAGTGAGAGGCCGCCCTGGAGGGCGCTGGTTCGCTCCTTTGCTATGATACTTGTGCCCATGCCGTCGTATGGCTGTGCCTCAATGAATGGGTGGAATCGGTGGCGACTGGAAGCGGTAGATGATGGAAATTCACTGTGATGTTTTACTATATATGACAAAATATTTTCAGGATTAACAAAAATTATTCAAAATCTTACACACGTTATAAAGAATAATAAGGAAACTATTGCATTTCAAATCAGCGTCATTGCATAAAATGCTTAATAAATCATCAAGTAGGCTGGAGCTGCGCTCTCTTGGGCAGCGTGCTCGCTTTGCACTACGCGACCGCGAGTTCGATTCCCGGTCGAGCCAAGACTATAGTGTGAGTTTTCCTTGCAATGTCCCAGTATATGTTGCTGTGTGACGATGAGAAAATTCACTTCTCAGGTTGAGAAGACCGGAATACGGCGTGGAGATGTCTACGTGCTAGCCACATGTACTCCCTTAACCCATGGCCGCGAGGCAGGGACGTCGGCTGTAGGCCTGAGCCCGTCACCGGCTGTCGCGCCAAGTACATACATACATAGGCTGGAGCTATAACCCCCTCTCTCCAAGAAAAATTCAGGTTGCGCTACTGGGTTTCATGAGCATGTCGTCGCGAGGATTTGACACAGATGTTGATGATGGTGAAATGTTAGAATGAGGGGCAAGCGAAACAGCATAATCTCTTGAAAACTTGCCGCTTGTCTGCATTTGTCCACCATTGGTTCCACGCGCACTGACCGGGGTTTGATCCCCTTCACTTACAACAAGTGGAATGCTGTCGAGATGTCTACTCAGTTCGGGTCTCCCCTTGTTAGGTAATAGCTTCCTTCTCCTAAAATTCCACCTTCAACAACCGAAAGGGGAAAACTAGCGCCCTGGCCATTTTCGCTTAAACGTGAGTCGTTGACGGCGAACGGCGGCTGTCTGGGAGGTCAAAAGAGATTCTTTGTTTTGATTCTGGTAATGCCGTATGGTTATGCATAGATGCAGCAGTGATATGACTAATAGATGTTAATGAAGATATGATTGGATAAGGCAGTGCAAATAAGAGAATCTTGAAGAAACCTACAGTAATCCGACTTTGCTCCCTCCCAACAAATTTGGCATGGAAGTGGTCAGGATTTGAATCCCGTTAATCCGAGGTGGAAAGCTGGCACCCTGGCCGCCGCGCGTTGATTTGTCTCTAGCACAAAGCACTGATGACTTATTGCAGGGAATTTGTTCCACCGCTAACAGAAACTCCAGCGTACGGAATGTTTGTGGCGTTCGAAGCTTCCCTGGAAGAGATGAAATTCTTATGATTAAAGCATATAGCCGTATCTGAACGGAACAATGATTTGATTGATGACCGTACCTGAATTGAATGATGACAATGACAAAATTTTATGAAAGATAAAACAGGGGAATTGAGAGGCAGGAGAAGGCGGTAGAACCCCGAAAAATCCTGCAGAAAACTTACTTTATCCATCACAAAGTCCATATTTATCGACCGCGATTTGAACCAGACCAGAAGAGGAAAACTAAACTTGTGTTCTGACTGGTGATTCGTCCCTAGAACCAAGCATTAAGAACTTATCCTTGCAGGATATTTGTTTTAATAGGTTCGTTGACAGGGCAATGACTTTGTGCTATAACAAAGTGTTTTAACCCTTGCAACGTATGTGAGTTACTAGATGCAGATTAGTACTTCATAGTACATAATAATAATAATAATAATAATAATAATAATAATAATAATAACTACTAAAATTAATAAATTTAATGACGAACAAAGTTCAAATGAGATTTAAATGTGATTGAATTTGTAATTTGTGATGAAAAAATAGGTTGAGAGGAATTATTGCGTGTGAAATATGAATTTACCCTCTATAATCATTCGCTGTACAACTAAAGATCTCTGATCTCTGAAATGCTATTAGTATCCTGAAAATTCTTTGACTAATTTCATTTTTGAGGTGTAATATATAATTTAAGAAAGTAGAACGACAAGATTTGCCTTGCTGTTTATTGAGTTTTACAATAAGCAATGCAATATTTGTGCATGCGTGTCGTTGCTTACACATTAAATATTACATTGCTTAAAACTCAATAAGCATTACTCTAGATAAATTAGTATAAATCTTTTGTTCAAGAAGAGCAGTGCTTTTGAAAAATAATTATCGTAACATTCTTAATTATAACGGTAAATCTATGCAAATGTTTAGCGTAATTTTCGACAGAATTTTTAACAACACTCCTTTTGAAGCTATCACTATTTTAAATGCTGTGAAAGTAATCTGGCGTCCACAAGCTTGTCGTTACAGCTCAACTTCAAATATCAATGTCAGAAATGGCTTTACTTTGTATGTAGGAACTTCGATTTTACGCAGCCGATTTGAAAGGAATAGAATATAGCTTTTGTTCTCTACAATAGTCTGCAAGTAAAGTTTAGGCAAAAACGTTGATAAAATCTCAAAACGCGGCCATGAAATTCTGAGGAGGTACATTTTTATAGTTAATTTTCTCTGAAAAGGATTGAAATTAAAGATCGTCAGCACGCTTCCCATCCTTCTCTGCCAAGTTGTTTTTCGCGATTCGTCCCCGAGACGGCACGACTGTTTAGAGTGCACATACTGTATGGCCAGAATTCCACGTTTCGCGAAAAGCAAGCTTCAAAGTTTATAAAGCAGCACTTACTTATGGGGCGACAATGTTTGCTTATTGGAGAAATGCAT
Organism: Gryllus longicercus; assembly: GCA_038098605.1. NCBI lineage: Eukaryota > Metazoa > Arthropoda > Insecta > Orthoptera > Gryllidae > Gryllus > Gryllus longicercus. The sequence goes on from JAZDUA010000254.1 coordinate 1,355,977, forward strand.
GATTCATGTTGCATTAACATACAATCTTTGTACTTTAGGTAGATATGAACGATGGGTCTCCAAAAGTGATATTAACTCAAAAAAATATCACCATGGGGTCATTCAGTCAGTGCACTAAGCCACCGCGGCGTCAACTAGCCGAAGACGCCCCTTCCCCCCCTCACCACATCGGGCTCTTGGCTGCTCTCGAGCGGTCGCTGAGCGGTTTCGAGTTTCAGCGCGGAAACCGCAGACTGTCCCGCGGGCGGTGGCGCCCTCCTCACCCACATCGCCCACATTGCCTACATCGCCCTCGCCGCCCTCGCCGCCCGCGCGCCCGTGCCGCCCGCGCCGCCCGCCCCGCCCGCACCGCATCCACCGAGGAGCGAATGTTCTAAGGCTTATTTTGACCGAAATTTCGGTTGGGCGACGTCGGATGATCAACACTTACGTAATAGACTTCCTACGCCAGCCGATGATATGAGGGCGCCATCGGAGGAGATCATTCAGTTTATTTTTGACCATCGAATGTTTGAGTATATCGGACAAATCAAACGAAATCGTCTGACGTCAGCTGACCAAAATTTTCACAAAAATTGGCTCTCCTTTCACAGCCTACTAAACCAGCCGACAATGCAGCAGGGAAAGTGTTCACAGAAATCATTTAAGGAGATGGGCATTAAAAAAAGTAAAAGACGTAATTTTCGCAATTGAAATTTCAGTACGTTATCTGCACATTTTATTTTTACAATTACTTACATTTTAAATTCTCGGTTATACGTTGCAGAGAGGAACAGATTCCAAATCCGTCGAAAAATTTGAATTAATAATTTCAGTGTTAATGTCTGTTTGGGGCTCCTTGAAACGCAGAAAGTATTGTGTACCATGATGTTTGCCTCTAATGATGGATGGATGGGTGGATGTATGTGTTAATTCGCGTGTGTGCGTGCGTATCACGCAAAAGATGTTGAACACCGCACGCACGTCGGGAGAAACGCATGCTGGTGTTGTGCTGTTCTAAAGATGGTTAAGATTGGTGCAGGCGACGATGAAATAAACCGTTGCTGGTCCCCCAGTCCTGAGTTCTAAACAGTAAAATTAGCTAGAAAATTAATAAGCAACTAATAAGTGACTTGTATTATGTTTTGTAATGAATTTGTTCTGAAGAAACTGAAATTAAATATCACCAATCATCTTCTAATACATACGACTTACACGGGATAAATATCGCAAAATATATGTTTTACATGATAAGTGCAACAACCGTAAAATTATTAAGCTTGTGGCAGCAAAATCAGTGATATAGACTGTAACCCAATATAATATTGTACTACTAGTAAAGGAATACATGTCGTCCATATTATTATCACATCCATAATGTATAAATTGATTGGAAATAAAATACAAACAATTATTTTTAGACCTTTTACCACTACTTTTTCTACGAGATAACTCGGGGATATTTAGAATATAATAATCTCTTACATATAACCAAGCGATGAAACCAATTCAATTGTTTTTAAATTAAGGAAGCAGCCGGATAGCAATTGACCATAATAGTTATAAAATATATAAACGATTGATTTTGATAGTTTAAGAATTAATTAAAATTCATAAAACAAATTATTTACTCTTAGAAAACGTTTTGTGGCATTACATGATGTCGGGAAGAGATGTGTACAATTTGGAATACAATTTCTTTCACTTGTAATCGGAAATTTCTCTTAGGAATAATTAAAAACTGAACACCTGTTATTAACATGTGCATTTTCAGACTCCCAATTAGGAACTCTACAAAAATGTAGAAATCGCCTTTATTAATGTGTGTGTGTGTGTGTGTGTGTCTGTGGAGTGTGCGTGGGCGCATGTGAGCGTGTGTGTGTTTACCTGAGTGTGAGGGGGATAGCAAAAGAAAATTCGAAGACCTAAGACCGAAGGGCGGTGGCGGGAGATCGGGGCAATCCGTCGCGTCAGAGCTGTGAGGAAGTGCCAACGTGACTAATGGCTGCCTGGTGACTTGCAGTTCGCCAGGGATCTTCATTGAAAAGCGTAATTACAGCGTGCGCGGCGCCGGAGGAGGGCAGAACGCCCGATGAACAGCGAAACCTACCAGCAAAGCCGCGTACTAAAGATCTTCGAGTCATCTGGTTCCGCACGTGCTCAAACAGATTAGAAAATGAATCGCGTCTTGATGAACTTATAAAGCTTTTCTTGAGATGATGTCTTAGCTTGAAAGTGGACTTTATTTGTACTTGTATTAAGGTCTTCAGCAAAGAAGTAAATTAAATTTATACAATCGCTTCAATTTTAGATCGTAGAATTTGTGTTTTAATCATCTGTGTTACCGGCATGAAGAATTCACTATTTCAATATAATTCACTCCTATGTAAATCACTAAATACTTACCATGATTTCCACTACGTACTCAACTACATCAAATTTGTTTTTCTATATATTTTCTATATGTTTTTGTTAATATTTCATTTAGTTTTCTCGTATATAATAACAGATGAGCTTTCATTAATGTGGTTATTGATTTATTTTCTTTTGAAATTATTTTTGTAATTTTTATATTTTCTTCCTTTAATGAATATTATGAAAATCAGTTTGGCTTCATCATTTTGAACTATTTTTTATAAATACATTTTCAGTTGCACCTCATAAGGGAGGCAGAACTATATCAGAAACGTCGTAGTATTTCCTAAAACAAAATAAAATTATGATATAAAACATTTGGAAACATTTATTGTGGTTGTCCTAAATTTTTAAAAAATGCGAATGAAAAACATTAAACTTTAAACCTATCATGAAAGTGTTATATGGAACATACACATGGTATTCAAATTTCAGTTTCGTGTTATGTGTTCTGTGCAAAAAAGTATTTGTACCCACATTATTGCAAAAAAACTACTTGAAACGTGATAGTTTTAAGTCCTTTTTTAAATAGGTTGCATATTTACTGGCATTGAAAACAGCATGCATCACTTGAAAGCTCTCACTCTTTGTGGTTGCGCTTTTTTTTACAAATTCTTGACAAGTGGATCGATATTTTATATAGTTAATGCCCCGTGACGAAGGTTTATCCTAATAAAATAATGGGTAAATGCGACGAATGAAATCACGCGAAATAAATTATTGATATTTTTGCCGTAATTAATGCAATTACCGATGCATCAAATTACAATAACAACCGAGGCAGGTTCGCGGCGGGGGCCAGATATTGCGGTTTCAATCGATACCGAGCGCGCAGCACGCAAAGTCGCAATCAATGGGACCCGGCAACTGGGAGTGGCTTTTGACACGTGCTTCTATGGGCTTCATCCATACTGTTGTTCTCAGTGCGTGGAGTTTGGCGGAAGATTCGAGAAGACAAAGTTGCTAATTCAAGGCATGGCTTGTTGCATAAGCGCCTTTCCTAAATTCTCATCAATTTGCAAATAATTAGAACTCCAATGCAGTTTTAACGAGTTATATTTATAAATTCATGTGTTTTCGCATATTGATCGTATGAAATGTATCAAACTTCATCTATAATTCCGCATTAATGTTAAATTACTGTCAAAAACCAACAAGCATTACCTTCCTTGAAGGTTTTACATCATAAATCGTTTAAATTTTAACTTATACATCCTTTCAATGATCGCATTGATTTTATCATAAAACACTTTGTTATACTAATTCATAAGCAAACATTTTTATAATAAAATTTGTATTGCGTACTTTGGAGCAGATATTTGGCGGTGAATTTCCGAAATGTAGAAAAATACTGGTGTTCATGAAATATTATTCATTTTTAATCCTATCTTTAGTTAGAATGATAGTAATTGATAATGATAGTAATAGATAATTAGTATTAACTCCGTGTGTAAAGATTATATACTCTTAACTAATAGAATCTCAGTTTTCAAGTGATTTAAATTATTTATTTTCAAAATTCATGTTTATAAGCACGCATTATTTGTAACAAATTCGTTTAGGCACTGAACTGTTAAAAATGTTAACTAAGAAATTAACTGGTATTAACTTCTCATATTTTTTGTATTAATGCGATGTTATTTTACTGTTAAATATATATTATCGTGAAACATAAATTCCAGAATATGAAATGAGTTCTTGATACTTTTGATAGTGTGAGAGAAAATATATGAAATATCAGATTATTATTATTATTATTATTATTATTATTATTATTATTATTATTATTATTATTATTATTATTATTATTATTATTATTATTATTAGCTCTCCTACTTCTATGTGTATAGAGAATGTAGCATTATGTTATAATAACCCAGATAGGTATTAGTCTAATGAAAAGTAAAATATTTCTTTACAAGAAGTCTCTTCACGATATTTTTTTTTCTGGAGATGGGGCCTCATAATTAACAAATCCATAAATGCTCTGTGATGTAACTCGAACAATACTGGAATTTATTTTTGATATATCAATTATTGAGAAAAAAATAAAACAGAAATTTATTAATAAAAAAATCATTTATTAAACAGGATAAATACAATAAAAATAACTGATATATTTTTGTGCTTCTTATTTCGAGTAGTCGAAGTACACCACTAAAATTTTATTGAAGTTGTAAGCAAATAATTTACCTGAACACTTTAAATCTGAATGGACTTGTTTAATTTATATATAACATAATTCCGATAAACTAAATAATAGCTGTATATTTCATTGAAATATTTTTTGAAATCATCTCTGAATTTCTTCTAATATATCATTATCTGTGTTTCCGAAAAAATTAATAGCCTATAAGTTACAAAATGTCGATTCTTTTAGAATCATTTGTCTTATTCCAAAATTGTACGTAATAAAATTAAAAATCGTCACTATTTGTGTCCAAATTGTTAGTTGCGAAAAAACAGAAACGTTGTATATGTAGTGATTCCAACTTTTAAGAATAAAAGAAGTCAAATTAAACATTATAGCAAATTAAATGTATTTCTTGAAACAAATAAATGTGTAAAATATATCGATTTTTAGTTGTGTATAATATACTTAATTTCGGTAACACAATATCTATGTGGTAAAAATACTTCCTTCATTGCGGCCGATATTTCCGCGTTTTGCAAACCCGCGAACCCAAAATTGCGATCACGAAGAATATATACGGCAGGCACTCCCTTATCTGATTCCTGGCACCACCTTATCCGCCGTGCTCTGTACGCTTTACGTGGGCGGGCGGGGGGGGAGGGAGGGGGGCGCCCAGGAAGTGACGAGGAGGCGAGAAAAGGAGCCCTTCCTTGGATGTGGCGAGGCGAAGACGCCGCCGGAAAGGCCGGTCAAAGGGTCGGAAGGGCGATATCTCCGCCCGCGCCCTGGCCGGCCCAAAGGCCTCTACTATCAGCGTTCGATGGCCGCGCCCGCCAAGGGCGGTCCGCTGCGCTGGCCGGAAGGGCATCCACGCAGAAGCACCAGAGAGAGAGAGACAGACAGAGACAGAGATAGTCTTCCTCGCTTCCTTGGACAAAGGGTCGCGCCGTGTCATCAGCCTCCTTCGCCCCCATCCCTGGTGCCCATTAATTGGTGGAACGCCCTGCCGCCAGGCCTCCTTCCGCCTCCGAGAGAATCCAAGGCCGCGGCATTGCCAGAATCGCTGGTCACCGCTGCTGACCTTAGAACGTATTTCTGAGCACCTGGTTGAGATCAGAAAGCATCTCTGGGACTCCCGTTGAGGCTAGACGCATCATTTGCCACCTGGCTGAGACTAGAACTCATCTCTAGCCATCTGTTTGAGAAAATCTCTGGCATCTGTCACATCTCTGGCTACCTGACTGAGACTTTAACCAATCTCTAGCCGCTTCGCTGAGACTAGATCACATCTTTGGCCACCTGACAAAGACCTGAACGCATCTCTGGCCACCTGGAACCAGAACGAAAAAATGTGTTTCTCCTTCTTCAACATTGAATTGCCTTTCGGGATTTTGAATATTCAACACGTTTTCAGTTTACTGAGAAATAAACTGACGGTCCAAATAGATTATAATTCAATACGAAATTATCATAAAGGAAGAAAATGGCATTAGATAGCTTGTGTGTTAATTGTGAAGTTTTTTTTTTTCTTTCAGTTATATCATAGATGTAATTACATTCCCTAAACTTAGTTCGATTGTTTTCCAAGTGGTTTCATACTTTCAATAGTTGACCGTTAATATTCACATGGATTTATTGCATTGAATAAAATATTTTTGAAAACTAATTATTTGTATTTGGCATGAAGTTTTATGAATCTTGTTTTTATAAATTATTATACTGTTTATTTTAATCACGAGTCTTATTCTTCTGTTCATGATATTACCAATGGAATATACCGAGAATATCTATTTCGTATCTTCATTCATGTATGGAACTGCTGGCTATTGCATGAATAGATTTAGTGGGAAAGCAGCACAATCGGCGGTTTCAAAATGGAGACGTGTAAAGTAGACGACATGGCAAGGCGCTGCAGGAACAAAAGACGGAATCTGTAGGATTGAGCAATATAAGAACGATGTTCAGTCCGTGATAATAGCTTTGGAGGGGTAACTTGTTTACGAATGATGGGACAAGCGTCATGCGATGTGCCATCGAACCTGTAGATTTTGCTTATGATGTGTAGAAGAGATGGCGGTTTGAAAGGGGCTATGTTAAAGAGCGAACTTTGTTATTCTAAAATAATATTGAAATATTGAACGAATGAAATCAGAATTGAAACGAAATTAAAACATAGTATTAGTAATTGCAATTCTGGATGTTAATATAATTCTGTAAATTATGAACTAGTGCACAATTTTCTTTGAGTCCCTATCCAGCAGGGACCCTAAAGATGTGCTTGCACTGCTTATGTATTTATACACTCCTAGCTAGAGCGCGGTTGTACCCAAACGAAAAGTAGAGACAAAGGTAATTTTCGTCTTGAAGAGAAACATCCGGAGAGGTGGCTTAGAGCATCACCTAATGTCACGGCAGTACCTCTGACTGGGAGGTCTTGGAGTTCGAGTCCCGACGCAGGATTTTCGACAAGAGGCAAATAGGCAGGTCGAATTCTGTCGCTGTTTGGAGGAAAATCTAGCGGCCGGCTGCTCTGATCGGTAGTTTTCCGTTTGTTTGTTTTTTTCTACCAATTTCATTCGAATACCTGAGCAGTAACCTACCAAGCAGGCCTCTGCGCGGGAATTTTTCTTCCCATTCCTTGACCTATCCAACCCCTTATTTACACACACCCAAACTAACGTGCACTACACTACTGCCCATGCCGGGAGACCGGTAGGGAACTTAGAGTTTGTCCCAACTGGGGGCAGAGTCCCGATTGTGGGAGATACCTAGTTAAGGAAAAGACTGCTAGTTAACGGTAGGTCGGCGCCAGATCTCGCCATTCAGCAGAGCATGATCACCGCCACCTCCCGAGATAAAACATGCACCATACGTACGAGGTAATGACCTTTGCAATTGACACGCCCGGAATCACGACATAACCAATTAATCAACAAACTAGTAGAAAAGACGGGGAGAGGAAGGGACGAAACGAAGCCAGCGCACACACAGAAAGCAGCGTGGGCATTGGAGGCGGCAGGGAGGAGAGAGGAAATTGCGGCTGGTTGATGTTTTCGGGCACGTCAACTGCTATGGTCAATAGACTCGTTAGCGTAGCGCACGTTCCAGGAGGTAACGACTCTTCCCCTGCTGAATTTTGAGTTCCGGCGCCGATCTACATGATGACTTGCGAGTGATATTATCACCCACCAGAACTCCACTGTTGCCAGAACGGCTCTAATCTCCCGACTGGTCTCTCGATATGTGTGGTAGTTATTGCATATAAGTGTAGGTGTGTTTACGGGGAGAGGGTAGGGCAAGGAAGAAGGAAAGATCACACGCGGTCCTCGTCCCGTTTGTTAGGGCACTACTCCGGCATTCGCCTGTTATTGATCGGAGAAACCATTGAAAACAACCGGCCAGAGCAGCCGGCCGTTAGAATTCTCCTCCAGACAGTTGCTGAACTCAGCGCAGCTCTGTAGCGAGTGTCGAAACTCCGCCACCGTGTGGGGGTGAAGAGGCAAGAGGGTAGGTGGAGGCGGGCTGAACGGGGAGGAAAGGTGGAGACGCGCCCGAAAGGGGGAAGAAAGGTGGAGACGTGGGCGTGTGCCCGAGTGATCGTCGCGTCGAGGGGGAGGGGCGAGGGGCGAGGGGCGCTTCGCTTTCCGCGCTCAGCAATCGCTCCTTTTCGCAGGAAACCCTTCCTTCCGCCTTCTTTGTTCCTCGAGCGCGGGCGGCTGGGCTGCTCAGCCCTTAGGGGATGGTCAAAGTGGGCCCGTGATCGGCCGAATCCCCTCGAGCGCGAACGCGAGACTTATTCTGTCCAATGATAGTGAACACTGTATTGAAAGGCTCCAAACATTAGTTTTCAAATCATTTCTTTTAAACATCACGCAATGGAATCCGAAATATTAAAACTTCGCACTAAGAACTTTATGTAATAAGAGATATGACGTACAATTAATCTAATATCCCTTTTGCAATACTGACGTTGGTTTCATGTTTGTTAGAAACTGTCAGCAACCCATTATATCGACATCTTCTCCAATTTTATGTCATACTGTAAAAAAATTGAATCGGAGAACTTCCGTGGACATTTTAAATAATGAACTAACGAAACAAGTATGCCTGTGACCATGTTGAAGGGCTCAGCTCATCCGAATAATTCAATTCAATTTGATTCCGTTCTGATGTTTGGTGGGTCCGTTTTTGTCACAAAGAGTCAGACGTGTGATCGTGCCTGCTTTCTAGTAAGTGTTTGAAATATATGGTCTTAAACGGCTTTGTTGGCCCGAACTCCAATTTGACAGAATATGGACTTACTCTTAATGTTCTCGTTTTGGGTCCGGAAAGAGTCGAGAAGACTTGCGTCGCAGATGATGTGACATGCGAGGGACCTCTCGTAAATCTTCCTTATTTGATGACAGCAGAACTTTACGATTTTCGTCAGATTTCCGCCAGGATTCAATTGAAGCCAGTACTTGGCGCGTTTTCTATCGAAACCAGGTTATTTCTTCTGCGAAGATTTTTCAAGACACAAAAATCTTGTCACGTCTACACGCAATATCATAGAAAGCATAATATTGCCATATTTTTGATAGAAATTTGCTGAATTTTGTCCTAGCCCTTTCAAAGAGGTTATGAAGAATCTCTGAATTTAAACAAAGTGCCAAACGTAAATGGCTTGACTGGTGTTGATAGCAAAAGCTTCCAATTCACCCCTCGTTTAATTTTTATTTTTACTTCCTCGCTTTGGCTTATTCGGTTTTACGAGAAACACTAAATAGACATCATAAAAGAATCTGTCTTTATTGTGAAATTCATTTCTCATATTCCACATTGTTTTCTTTCTCGAGTAAATTTTGTATTTTTTTTTTTTTTCGAAAACGTTCGTTCCTTTCGTATCTTTTTTACTTTATGCGTAATCGATTCAAGAAGATCAATTACTCGTTCGCCTCTGTGAACATTAGGTAGATCGTTTCCGTATCTTAGATTCATTTATACTCATTATTTTATGAAAGGTAAGGTAGTAAACATTAAAAACAGTGTAGATTCTCATTGCTCGCCTCCTTATTTCCCTTACGCTGCAGATATGGAATAATTTACATATCAGCGATCTCCGTTTCAATAAAAGAGGTTGCATCTTTGAACTCCTTCCTCAGGGGTATCGCTCTCGTTTATGATGTAAGATTGAAAGTAAGTATCCCGTCCGAGGGCAATTTGCTTGGGGGCGATCCGGTGGTCGCGTAATGATGAGGCGGAGCCGGCGCGAGTACACCTGGCGAGTCCTTCCGCTTCCGGTCTGTGCTTCGCCCTCGCCTTGTCCTCCTCCTCCTCCTCCTCCGCCTCCTCCTCCTCCGCCGCCTCCTCCTCCTCCTGCGCCTCCTCCGCCTCCGCCTCCGCCTCCGCCTCCGCCTCCGCCTCCTCCTCCGCCTCCTCCTCCTCCTCCGCCTCCGCCTCCGCCTCCGCCTCCTCCTCCGCCTCCGCCTCCTCCTCCGCCTCCGCCTCCGCCTCCTCCTCCTCCTCCGCCTCCGCCTCCTCCTCCTCCTCCGCCTCCGCCTCCGCCTCCGCCTCCGCCTCCTCCTCCTCTTCCTCCTCCACCTCAGCCTCCGCCTCCGCCTCCGCCTCCGCCTCCTCCTCCGCCTCCTCCGCCCTCGCCTCCTACGCCCTCCTACGCCCTACGCCCTACCTCCTACGCCCGGGGACTTCTCGCCATTTATCATCCTCCCCAGCCGAGTTGCGGGAACTCATTACGAGAACGTCTTGCGGGCCAAAGAGGAAAGCCGTGTTTGTTTTCTGTCGGGGGCCTTTGGTTGAGGTTGGATGCAGCGCTTGAGATTTCGCTTCCTCCCCTCCCCTCTCGTTTTGGTTTCTTAATTGGTATCGAAGTGAGCGAAAAAGGAATTCAGATATGTTTATTCTTGGTTTTCTGGAAAATAAATACTCAATATCTTAGAACTCTGTTAAAACATATCACAAAAGAAATCATTTGAATGTAATTCCTCAAAGATGATCCGGGCACTTTTTACATGAATATAGATTCCACTATACTGCTTTACTATCACTTTCCTACTTATTTTGCCACGGCTTGTATTGAGTGATTAAAATAAGTGAACAGATGTCAAAGACTTCTTTTTCTTATATGCAAAAATCAACTTTTCCTTGGTTTATAACTGTCTACTTATTTAGGGTGAAAGTGTTATATCATGCTCTTTAGTTCAAGAGACAAAACATGTTTACTAACAGACAGGAAACAAAGTTATTGATAGTCTTCAAGTCCTTTCAAAATTTTCATCAACATCACCATTTATTACAGTAATGACAGAGAACATAAATAAATTATTATTACATCGATACGAAATCTTCTTTTTCGTCTCTGTAGAGAAACTGAAAGTAACTGAACTGAACTGAACTGAACTGAACTGAACTGAACTTCCTTCTATCTAAAATTCAGATGGAGAACATTGTCATTTTCAAATTGCCAATTTAATTGCCTCCATTAGAACTGTATCAATTATTTACTGAACTATAATACTGTAAACTAATGACATGTTTTTCGCTAAAAAGATGTATGAAAAGCTTCTCACTTCTGCCCCAATGCGCCTATTTGGGGTTCTGAGATATCGATTCCTCTCCGATCGATGTCTCGACGAACGCGGTGTCTTCTCCCGCGCCTCCTGCCGACGTCCCATTTGTCATCTCCCCGACTCAGCTCCTGTGAGGAATTGCTCAGATTCCTTATTGAGGCGGAGGGGAAGGCGATCATAGCAATGGATCTTCACGCAGGAAATTAATTATACGCTCGACGTATAATATGCCAGGCCGGCAATAGCTGTCTGAATTGCGAGCAAACCTTGAAGATATAAATGGTGGGCAATTGTGAGAGTGTTTTGGAGTTTCATGTAAAATAGCGTAAATGCATACGCAGAGAAACATTTTTATATATTTTCATCATAAATGAGCCGGGTGAACATGATTTTTTGAGACTTACTAGCTTGAAAATAGTATGAAATAATATTAAATGAACGTAATTGTGCAGAAAAATAATTGTACTAAAAAACCAATTGTTTTAACAAAATTATAATTAATTTAACATAACATTGTAACCTGCTGATGGAGATAAATACAGGCCTCCGAAACGTGGTCTATCAAAGAAAATAAAAGACATAAATAATAACCTAGGTGTTGTAATATTTTATTTTGTAGATTTTTCATTGAGATTTTTTAACAATATAGTGACTTCAGTATCCATTACGTAAGTATTTTAATGCATTTTTGTGATTCCTTTGAGTTTTACGTGATTAAGACTGTCTTGCCAAAGTATCACGTATTTCCGATATCGAGTAGCAATACAGATAACAAATAATATATGAGCAAAACTCTTCAAAGAATGACCACAAATATTAACGTCCAATATACATAAAAGTCCCGGTTATTACAATGACCAGAACGACTTTTGGTAATTTAACACTACTGCCCACAGTGCGTATTTCATATTCAGAATGAAATATCGAATTATAATGCAGCGATTTATTAAGATACATACAAAGTGTTCAAAGTTTCATTGACCTCTTCTTGTAGTTTAGGATCTTAAGCTGATACTAAAGCATGTAAACACGGAAGTCTTTGTAGATATGGGATTGTAACAATATTTTTTGAATTTTCCTTTGATTAGTGTTCTTCACAGAATATGTTGTAATAATTGGTCTGACAATTATGACAATACATTCGTGCGAATTACTTGTGTGTCTCCGAACATCTAATAATATTTTTAGTATCTGCACACCGCAAATGCTAAAGAATGCTGCATGGAACCATTATGGATTAAAATGTGCGTTTTAGATGCAAAAACTTGAGGCATTTCACTAATTATTTTACTGAGTCAACAGTAGTCAGTACCAGTACTACTTTATTTCACTAAGTCAGAACTACGGTTCCCGTAACAGCAACAACCCTTCATGTTTAATCTGTCTTTCTTTTTTTAGAATGGACATTTTGTGTTTGAAACATGTGTTTCGAACTTTACAATTATTGTACATTTTGTATTTTAAGGGTCATTTTTATGGGACATATTATTTTTGTGCATTTTTATAACCGGGCAAGTTTTTTTTTCTTTCTTTCTTCCTTTCTTTTTTTTTTTTTTTTTTTTTTCTTTTCTCTTTTTCGCCGGGCGTATTGCATTGGACTTCGTGACCTGGAAGTTGCGGACTTCGGCAGGGGCGCAGCGCTACCAGCGGCTTCTTCGGATGCAGTTGCGCCATTAGGAAGGCCTCGCTGTTGCAGCTCCTCGACGCAGCTTCTGGGCATTGGGGCGGGGGGGGGGGGCGGCAGGCGACGCGAAAGGAAAGTTCCCGTCGCCAGTATAGAATCACGAAGTTGTTAATTGGATAAGCTTAAACTGCGGAGGTACTCTGCGTCTCCGAGATGAGTGCGTTCCGGAGGAGATTGCTTGCTCTGCGGGAGCTGTTTGCAGCGTATATTAATGCGATAGATTCTTTTTGAATCAGTACCGTGGACCCGCTCTAACTCCTAGCTTGCGCTAATGAAGATGTTTATGAATAGTTGCGGCGTCTGTGGACTGATTGTGGATATTGGAGTTAAGAAATGTTCTTTAGGCTACAAGAAACTTTCGTACGAATAATGTACTACGTAGATAAGGAACTTCTAAAAATTAAGTCTAAACAGAATCATTCAGAGAACTGTTGAGGAATGAATTCTTCAGAAGATCTTGCATGCACTTCTTCAAAGAAACTAATGGAAATGCGCAGAATATTCCTCTCAGTCTTTTTACTTAACAGTTATTAATTATTCTTTTAAAAAAGTAAAGAGGCAATTTTAATGAATAAAACATATTTAAATTTAAATAATTAATAAAAGGCGTAATGTTTCTGTTCATATATGGTATATATTTATTTTAAAACATTGAAAATATTTGTTTACAGTTTTTAATTAACGGTGAGCATTGCAGCAAGATCGGATTTAACCGTAACACTGACCAAATATAAATCAGTGCTTCAGTTTCCAAGATACCTAGTTTTGCACATTCCCAATTAAAACTTCGAAAATCTCAGCAGTTTCGGCACATCTGAAATGTATTTAAGAATTGCGGTTTCATCAGACGAAATATTATTCAACCTACAATTCAAAATACCATATGTTAATACTTTTATCTGACATCCTGGCGTTTTTAAACATCATTGGTACAAAATTAATATTATGATAAAATATTAATGATGGCCCGATATGTATGTATCAGTATAGATATTAATTTTTGTGAAAATAAAATTTTAAACTCTAATAGTGATAATTTTGACATTTTATACTGTCTTTTCTCATTATGAATGAGCTTTATAACAAAATTGTCTCAGAATACAATCAGGACCGTCTCTGCAAAAGAAGATGCCACACTTTATGAATACTTCTTGAAACAAATGTGACAAATTAGTGTCACTGACACTTTAAATAAGAAGTTAAATACTGGATGTACAATAAAATGTTAAATAAATTCAGATGTTGTTTAATAGAAATATGTAATGGTTAAAATATTGATAGTAATTTCAAGCATTACGTTTTTACTGTCTTAACACACGCACATTTCTTTTAAAAATTAAACGACTGCCAAAAATTTAAAAAATATCCCTACATTTTGTAATATTTTTAGTACTTTTAGTGTTTAAATATAATTTCTTCAATCTATATACAGGTGTCCGGGGAGGAAACGTCCAAACTTCGCAAAAAAGCTCTTAAGACACTTTTAAGCATATTTTGTCTAATAAACTACGGGGATATTCCGCATGGCTAAGCCGCAATAAGCACTCAAAAGTTGGTATGAAAAAATGCTTTCTAGGCAAAAATTTGCATTGCAAAAACACAGAAACATATAAATTGTTTAATATTGACAAAGAATTAATATAGTTGTTCAGAAAAAAAATAACACGGAAATAAAAAAGCAACCAATTTACACAATTCGACTGCTTTTTATTTTTGGATTAATTCACGTGAATCCATTCCCATATTCCCATGAATTGATACTATTAATCAAAGCAATCTCTCAAGAATTTCACTCAAAGAAATGCACATCAACAGTATTTCTGTTTGTATAAGCCATGTTTATGATAAGCTCTGGCACACATGATTCGTATATACGAGTAAAATGCACCAACTGCGAAATCTCGTATATTAATTGACAATTATTAAAAGTTCCATGTGAAACAGAACATTTGTTGATAAAATCAGCAACACAACTTTATAATCGTACCCAATATGTGAAAGAGTACTGCAAGACTGAGTATTTTCCTCAACATTGATCAATATTTATAGCCATGAAATTCCTGTGAATGGTAATTCCAACATAAAAATATAACGCTGATAATACTACTCTATTTCTACTAATTCTTATCTTATCAGAGTTTCCTATTCATAAGTAATTCCTTTTCATGTCTTAACAGCAAAATTACAAAATCATCCAAAATCATCTTGATGATTACATAAATTGGACGCAAAGTTGGAAACTTGACAAAAGTGTTTCCCTTATCTAGACCACAAACTCCATGGGCCACCTCAGCAATAAAGCACCTTGAAATTCTATTTGATAAAAGTTCAATCTGGAAACCATTCATCAATACCATAGCAAACTAATATACTAAAATAAAAAATTCCAAATTTTTTCTCATATTCAATTAGCGGTCTTCAAATGAAAGTGAATGTCGACTGCTACTTTGCTTCCCACCATACCTTACGGATGACCCTTTTGTGAGGGCACAGCTCCAAGTACTATAATCCTAATTAAATCAATCCAAGATATTTTTTAAGAAGCTTCTTGGATCATTAACAATTTATAAATTCATACGTAATTAATAATTCCAAAACTAGAAGAAACTATAGCCAAACGATCAAATAGATTTTACATCCTACATACACAATCAAGTACCATCTTATTTAGATTTAGATAGGATTTAGATTTTAATATAGGAAAATGCAGTCCCTCCATTTACAATATCAAAATTTATTAATAATAAATTCAATTTCCCTTAAACCATTATATCTTCCATCATAAAATCAAATAAAATGTTGTTAAAAAGTAATTTAGAGTGGCAAACCACTCATATCTTACGTATAGCTTTCCCGATAAAGTCACTAATTTATCACATAGAATTAAATCCTTTGAAAGACTCTATTGTCTAACAAGAATATTTAAATAAAAAACAGCAGAATATTTTCCGAAGAGCTGTGAATATTCAGCTCACAAGATCTGTGAATATTGAAGATCAGATTTAGGTACAATAAGAACGTTTATTCTTTTCACGGAATACTTTTTTAATTATGCAAATAGAGCATAAACGATTGAAATTAATATAGTGTAATAAGTTCTTTGGTGTATGGTTTGGAGCAAAGAAGAGATGGTCTGCTCTAGACAACTTTGCCGTAACAGGCTAGATAGATCTAACCTGCTGCTGCTGCTGCTGCTGATGATGATGATGATGAAGATGATATTAATTTCTTCCAGTTTAGATAATTTACCGACTTTAAACAGATTTGAATGCGGTTAAAATCGGTGTATTAACTATTTTTAAACTTGTAAATGACGTTGAATATTAAATTTCCCTTTTCTGTTCTAGAGAATTTTGTAATGTAAATTATCCTATTATATTGGAATTATGTGAGTTATGCCAGTATTTGCCAATACTTGCATGTACACTGTACTCGGAAGTATAACCACCGGCCATTACCAGTGGTTATACTTCCGGTTAAAACTGCAAATATGTGACTGAAAATCTTCATATGACTTAATCCTACGACTGATGTCAAATCGCTGAAAGATGCAAGAGCCGCGCAAATATTGTATGTTCTTTTTATTTTGTATTTAATATGTTCTGCAAATAATATCTAATCAAAAGTAACATTAACTTAATTATACGATATCTTAATACAGAGAGGGAGATTATTATTACTTCTTGTGGTTCGTTAAGAAATTTCTGCTTCGCAGAAACAGCCTCTCCTGCTCGACGAGAGCAACTCTGTCTGTAATACGACAGGCTGCAACAAACACGTCCCGTGATGGAGATTATATCGTCCATCTTCCGTTTCATGTTTTTTGTAAATATTTACGTCGTTCACAGCGTGCTACGAATTTTAGTTCCCTTTATTGTTACAAAAGCGCGTATTTGCCGTCTTTTAGATCAGAATATATGGTAATTCTGTCCTAACTCCAGGGACCTTTAACTCCCATTTTATCATTTATCTTGTGTAAATATCCAGATCATCATCACTTTCGTTTGTAGACGTAGTTTGTAATTCATGCAAAGCGCGGAGGCGTGGTTCGTTGATCGAACTTTCGTAATTTACGCTAAACGAAAGCTATCACCAAGCGGCGACTCCGAATATTCATATTCTTTATGTGCGACTTAATACTAGTGGGAAGCTTCCTCTTGTAAATACAGCGAGAGTATGGCTTTATTATTTCATTAATCGTCGACGTAGTAAATTGAGTTGCAACTTAGGTAACTACATCTTATTCAAATAAAACTCAATGTATGAAAAAGTCATGTATCTACACTGATATTTGATACATCTTTAATAAGTATTTATATAAATAAAAATATATTTCCTTTGCTTTGGTCACAGTCCGAGAAGAAAATTCTTCAAATGAGTACATAAAGAAACCAGTACATATTTAATTAAAAATCCGAAAATTGTGGTTTTATATCAAAATAACTTTTAGCATTACTAATTGTAGCTACTGTTTTTATGTTGATTTCTCATAATGTAACATTTTAATAAGCGAGATTTTTACGAGATTGTGCCTTCAAGGAGCTGCCGTACACTTAAGATTATTTTCCCAGTTCCTGTAATTGTTCGATGATGCAGCGGCAACGGAAGAGGAGAGGGCTTTCAGCCTCTAAGACATAACAAAAACAATAAAGTTCTAAAAATTGATTGAATGTAGAATAGACTAAATGCCATGTCGTATCGAGTATCTTTCAATTTTATGTTTTACTCTGTGTTTAATTCTGTATTGATAAAAGATCCAGGGTTCAAAACTATTTGCAAAACGTTTACAATGAATGTTTTACCTATAGTGAAATGAAATACATGTACTAAAGAAGTGCTGAGAACATGAACTTCAGGCAAAACATTCCAATTTCACTTATCTACAAATTGAGGAATTATGCTCATAATGAGTTTACATTTGCCGTTAGATAAATTTATTAAAAATATGAATTTGAATACAGTATATATTTTTCAGATGTATGATAAAATTATAACATCGTTAATCATAAATAAGATACAGTGCGGCTACGGAGACATAATTCCATTACAATTTGGTCAATAAAGTGAACTTGTTTGAAAAATAAGTATTTTCTGTATATATTTATTTATATCTCATTAAAAGTGTATTTCATAAATAGTGTTTTACCCATTTATTTTACATACAAATTAAAATGTGGAAAATTAAACTGCTAATTTGCTATTCTATATAAGAAACAGAACGGAAATCTTAATGACCATGTGCATAAATATTCGGATAAGTAAAATAATAACTAAAATAATTCGGATAACTAAAATAATTGTAAATGATTATTAATCAATTATTCAAAATTATGTTCAACAAACCACCTGAAACTACCTACAGTAGAATATGTATATTATTTTACAAATTATATCTCTCAATAATATTTCCCTTTTTTTTAAATTTGAATTTAATATTTTGAACGACGTTATCCTGCAATTCTTACAGATAAACTAAGAACTACAATCTATATTCTTACCATTTTTAAATGTTTTCCCAATGTAATTTTTAGTTTTGTAAGTTTTTTAAAGACTTGTTGCGATACAGATGCGGACAAGCTTGATTGCCTAAACACAATATTTATTTCCATTTGTTACTTTTTTCCATACAATCAATATTGCGAGAACTTTTAGTAATGTTTAAATTTCATTTAAGAAAAATAATGTTCTAATCTTTATTTATGCGAAAGGAGTCAATATAATTTTTTAATGTTATATTAATATTGTAAACAGCTGGTTGCGTAGTATATGTAGAAAGATAATTAAGGGCAATTTGTTGAAAAAACGAAGACACTGCACATCTCTCAACCTTAACCAAACCTCAACTTCGACTTCCAACATTCAAAAACCCTCATTTTTGTTCCTTTTATCCTTAAATTCATAAATAGAATATTATTTTGGATGTCTTTCGTTGCTCATAAAGTATCTTTCACGAATAGATCTTTACCGACATGTGTAATATTTTATGTATTTTTATTCCATTTGTTTAGGAAAGTAGAGAATTAAAAATAATATCAAATTATGATACAACAGCTTAAGTAGTTTCCGTTGTCCCCCAAGGACAAGCCGCAAGGATCGCCCAAGGGAGTAGTTTCCTCCACCATCAAGGCGTCTAAGGTAGTAGTTAAAAAGTTGTATCGCCACAAGGAGATATAAAGGAACTTAAACAGTCTCGTATTAATTATTAAGAGAGATGCGCCTCGAACCTTCTGAATAAAATAAAATATTTGTTCATCTTGAACATTTTATTCCAAGAAACTATTTTAAATAACTTTATTTTCTTCTTCTTCTTCTTCTTCTTCTTCTTCTTCTTCTTCTTCTTCTTCTTCTTCTTCTTCGCATTCTTAGGCGACAAGAATTTCCGAGTTCTTGTGGGTGGTCCTGACAGTTTTCTCTTTGGTAGACGGTTATCCTGTCAATACGTTGAGTGCAAAAATTTCGGTAATCAATAATTTTCTCTTGAAGAATACATCCACTAAGTTCTTCGCATATTATTGCATTCCGTTTACTGTCCATAAGTTTCCAACCAGTAACTGATCTCAGAAATTTAATTTTCGCTCTTCGTAGTTTTGCTCAAGGATTTTTTACTTGATGTGTTTATCATCGGTGAGCTGAAGACACCTCCCGGAATCGAATTCGTCGTGTGGTGACTGCTCGGATGAGGGGTTCACTGATGTCCCTCTTGATCACTTCCAAGCGAATGATGGAGTAGTACTCTTTACAAAGGACCACGCGTGATATTCCCTTCTCGTTTACCATCATCATCATCATCCAATTGTCACTCCCAATCCGGACTGGGGCGCAGTGGAGATACGTGGGGGAAGGACCTGCCCCAACCCATACTGTCATAAGCGACGCAGAAACCATGCGGGTTGCGCTAGGAACCCGAGGAAGAAATAGACTCGTACTAGAATAAAACGGGGTTGATAATTGAGAGTTGACCGCGCTCCCGGCTCGCCCGCGAAGAGCGACCGCCCGGCGCTCATCGCCCCCGCGGGCGGCGCCGGAGCACGTGCCGGCGGCAGGCGATCGGCAGGCGGCGGGCGCCGGGCGCGTCTTCGCCCACGCCCGCACCGCCTCCCGCCGCCGCGGGTTTCATTCGCGCCGCGGGCGGGCGGGCGCAGGGCTGGGCGAGGCGAGGCGAGACGGGGCGGGGCGGGGCTGGGGAAATAACTGCCGGCTTTCGCCGAGCGGGCTTTTGTCCGCTCACAGGAAGGAGTCGGGACGTGCCCGGCGGCGGCGGCGGAGCGTTTGTTGCGAATATATGCTAATAATCGGGTACAAACCTTCGACTCAAAGCGCATCCGTCCGCCACTGCCTTCAAGTAAACGCGATGAAACGAACAAAAAAATGTATTTCAGGAATCGCGAGAGGGCGGGGCGGGGCGGGGCGGATTGAGGCGGAGGAGGAGTAATCCTGTAGTCCCAGGATTCGGACTAAGAGTTCCTGTGATGTCGAGAAATATTCGATTGCTTCCTGGAAGGTCCGGTATCCCATTGCATATTACCCAAACGATGCGGATTTCGTGCGGGATCTCGCCCGGGCGTTGTGAAACGGCTCTTTTCAAAGGTTCGCGGGCGAAGGCAGAAGACAAAATTCGACATGGAAATATCAGCGGCGGGCCCCCACAGGGGAGCGAAGCGCTGTGCGCACTCTCTGAGAAATGTCATTTCGAGGAGGAGCGGAGCGCGCGCCGGCGGAATTGATTATCGCAAAAGCTCTGTTGAGTCCAACAAAAGGAGCGGGGCACGGAGTAAGCATTGGCCGAACAGTACATACAATATGCATAACGATGTATAAAATATGACGCGCAGGTCGATGCGATTTGAAATTATGGTCTGCCGCATTCCGGCGAACGAATTCTGCGCAAGTGTATCGATGCTTTTTCGGATTCCTTTCGTCATTTTCTAGAATGTTTACTGGAAGTGGTAGTTGTGAGGACCTGATGATTTGAAAAAAGTATCATTAAATAAAATACTTATAATAATACTATGTATTTTTCGCATCTTCAGTCACTAATCGTAATTATATAAAATGTACATTTAAAAGTACAATGCAATTTTTGAATCTTCGGTCACTAATCGTAATTATATATTGCAAATAAAAGCTTATTAATTTTCTTTCCCATTAAGGAATTAAACATTTTAGAGTTTTTCTACTTACTCATCTATGTAATATATTGCAGTAAATGTTTTTTTTTTTAATTTTTCCAATAATATTCAAATAACATATCATTACATGACTTACATGAAATGGTTTCTGTGGGGATTTCTGTTGATATTTAGTAGTATGGTTTCTGCCAAAACATTTTTAATATTTGGAATAAATTTATCTTAAACTGAACTTTTCTAAATCGCATTTATATTTTTTAAGAATAATCAAATGTCTCAACTCCTTTTACTTTTTCTGTTAATTCAAAAGGGAATAATATGTCATTGGCGGCTACTGAGTGATAAAAAATTATAATAATACAGTAGTTCAATAACACCGCATTGACGAAGTGATTACGAAATTTAATTTGGACACCACAAACAAAGTTTATTCGGTTTGTATATGTTTAACAACTGTTCATTAACAAACTTTCATGAGCTATTCAGGCCCCAAAATAAAACACATAGGTTTCCACTGGTTCTTCTCTGTAGATAATTTATTAACAGAAAACTAGCAATGCTTTTAACGCAAGTGAAATGAACAGAATATTCAGTTGTAAGTCCTGTGCGGTATTCCGTTAAAATGCACATGAATTGAGAAAACTGCACTACTCGTCAAACCATGCAAGAGGTACTGATTTCTTTGGAATTATGAGGTAAGCTCTTTTTCCTTCCGACTACTACACCCCCTTCCCAATGAACCAGATTAATTATTCTAAGTCAAGACCTTCAAAATTCACTATAGATCCTTTTAGAATCTTT
This sequence comes from Gryllus longicercus, assembly GCA_038098605.1. Lineage (NCBI taxonomy): Eukaryota > Metazoa > Arthropoda > Insecta > Orthoptera > Gryllidae > Gryllus > Gryllus longicercus. Next base: position 1,377,685 of record JAZDUA010000254.1, read on the forward strand.
AGAACACGTTTTAGCCTTTTAAGCTCTATGTAATTTACTAAAGATATTTGATGGAGTGCAAAACGAAAAACAACATTGCTATTTGGAAACGTGAACGTAGGAATAGCATTAGTTTGAATCTTCTATGAATCTGCTTGATTACTGTTCTTATTATACTTAATTAAATTTAATTTCTTGCATCTATTCGTGCGTTCTGACTAAAATCTCTGATAAATGAAATGTATATAAACATGACTTTTGATGCTGTAAACAAAATATTGTATGTTGACTAACACTTGTTGTACAAGTAATCAATAGCATTTTTCAGAGCCATTAACTAGTTATATTAATTAAGTATGAGCGCTGAAAACAATAATTTCATTTGGTCACATTTTTACGTTTAAAGCTCTGTTGAACTACTGGGGAGGTAATGTTAACTAGTGAGGTAATATGAGAAAGGAGGACGAAATTTATACTACTTTTGACTGCCAGGCAGCAGTATGATGATATTGATGACGATGATGATGATGATTTAGAGCTGGTGATCTATTGATGATTTGTAATAAAAGTTATGGTAAACATGTTGTCAACTTGCTTTACCAAGTAGGCCTGAATAAAGATGCTGCATTGCTCACTGTTTAACTGTTTCTTTATAAACTTTATTATTGCTACTTTATTTTTTGCCTTATTACAATTTGCCACATGGCAGTTTATAGCCATATCTGGAAAAGATGGTTATTTTGTTGATTTGAGATGAATGTTGGTGGAGCAAAGGTGGAATGCGCAACAAGGGAAACGGGAGAACCCTGAGTAAAAACCAGCCATGAACCCACTTTGCCTACCACACATTTGTCGCGGGGGTGGTCGGGGTTAGAACCCCGGTACTGAGAAGTGGAACGCTAGAGCGCTGCCCACTCGACATGAAGGGTCGCTCCGAAGAGCGGGATATTAGCGGCAAACGCGGACTCCCTGGGAGGAATGAGATTCTTTTCATTATTACAGTACCTATGCCTTTTGGCCATAACTGGATGGAAAAGTGATTTAATGGATGGATGATTATGACGAAATGATACGAATGGCGATGAAGCAACGGGGGGGGGGAGGAGAGGCAGGGGGGAGACGAGGGAAGTCCCGCAAACCCCCCGCGCGCATTACAGTGCGTCCACGTGGATCAACCGCGATGTGAAGCCCGCTACCAGGTGGGCGGCGCGCGCGGGGCGGCCGCTGCGCTACGCGGGCCGAATGGCGGAAGCGCAGCGCGCGGGGCGGGGGCGGGGGCGGGGCGCTGTCCCTCGTCCGCCCGATCGCTCTCGCCTGGATCCCGGCCCCGCGCCCGCTCCCCGCCGCCACCGCCGCCGCCCGCCAGGTGAAGAGCGGAGGCCGCGGGCGGCACCGGTGGCGGAGCGAGGTGCGGGTGCGGGCGGGGACGGGGGCGAGGGCGGTGGCGGGGGCGGGGTACGGGGGCGGGGTACGGGTTGGAACGGGAATGTCATCGGGGGTGGGCGGGTGGGGCAGACGATGCGGGAGTCAGCGGCTGTGGGAGCAGGGAGGGGCAGGAATCGGTGGGGACGGCGAGATGCGCGGTGGCGATTGTGGGGTACGAGTAGGAATGGTGACTGTAGTGTGGGCGGGGTGGCGTAGGAGACGATGGCTGCGGGAAGGGCGGCGGGAGGAGGCGTGGCGCGATGGGAACGGGAGAGATGTAGGAGCGGGTACGCAGGATGGCGGGCCAGCGAGGGCACGGCGACGGGCGAGGCTGGGTCTGCGGCGGGCGTAGGAGCGGAGGCGAGAGCGGCTTGAGAACGGGAGTGGGCACGCCCATGAGGGCAGACCGTGAAAACCGTGGAAGCGGAGCGGGGCGGCACGGGGACGGCGGGGACATCGGTTGCAGGAACGGGGACGGGGTGAGTGCCGGCGGGAATGTGACGGACTCGGAGCGGGGCGGGACCGGCGGCGGGGGCGTGCCGAGTGTGGAAGCGGGGACAGTGTCGTGGGGGAGGTGGAACTGGCGGGTGCGGGAATCGGAGCGGGGTGTGGGTATGAACGTGAACGGTGGCGAGAGCATGGCGGGGCGGAGGCGGGGCGGGGCCGGCAACAGGGGCACGAGCGGGGGTGGACGCGGGGTCGCGGTCAGGTCCGGCCTCTCACGTCGCGGCCGCGGGACAATACTCCGTTGGCTCCTCACCCGTCGCCGGTTTTATTCGGCGCGAGCCAAGTATTCCAATATAACGTCACGTGGCCGCGTGGAAGGAGAGCGTTATTAACCTAATATTTTATATCGCCGCAGTGGCCCGCGTGAAGGGTTAATTATTGTGTGGAAAATTGTAGTGATAATTACATGCATACTCAGGGGAACCTCTTCTCGGGACACGCACTAAATTTTTTCGGCGCCAGCGCAGCCGCGTGGAGAGTGTGGACGCGGGACAAGGAAAAAATGAGGCATGGGCTCTCCGTCCCGTTTGTACGCCGCAGCGGGTATTAAGTAGTTCTTGAGTTATGGTAAGGATGTTTGTGAGGAAATTATTATTTCCCCGTCGCTATTGAGAATTTTTGCGGCCACGGACGTATTATTTTTGCCGCAAAATCGGAATAAAAAAAATAATCGCGCGAGCGTGAGGCTGGATATCCTAGGAACGTCCGCATCCGAATTAACGGTGGCCACTTACACGCTTGCACAATTTAGCAACAGCTCGAGTGGTCTGTTAACCGATTTTAATATTAATTAGCCGTCGGGGAGTGTACATGCACCATAACATCGCGACCGCACTCGGCGTGCGCGGCTGTGGCCGTGGCCGGGCGGTGGGGGCGGCGGCGCCAGCTGCGACCGTCGCCGCGTGGCCTCTGACCTCTGCCCTCGCCCAGCCCAGCCCGGCGCGCGCGCCCTCGGCCGAGGGTGGCGGCCGTCTAAAGGAAAAGGCTGCTCCGCGCGGCGACGGCGGCGGTGCTGACGCCTAGCGGCCAGCGCAAGAACTACCTCGAGCGAGGAAATTCGGGCCGGTGGCGGCGGCGGCGGTGGGGCGGAGGCGAAGGCGAGGGCGGGGGCGGTGGAGGAGTGCGAAGGAGGCTGACCGACTGACCCTGCAGAGGGCGGTAGCCTTGAGTAGGCGGGCGGCCGGGCGACGTAATTCGCGTTTTATGGAAATCGCCTTGCCCTTGCCCCTGCCCTTGCCCTTGCCCTCCGCGCGCGTGTCGCCGCCCCCGCCCCCCTCCCCCCGACCCGACGCCCGCATTCTTTTGTTTGGGAGTGCGATGCCCGTGAGATACTTGGCTTGGGTGGCTTTGTATCCTCGGCCGTGTGCAGATTGCGCTCCACTTACCCGCTGTTGCACGCGGCCTCCGCTGGGGCGCCACGCGTTGTGTTGAGGCACGTGGGCTGGGCGCACTTTAGGGGCTGTGTTCATAAACTTTTAGTTTTAGTCTTTAAAATATGCGGAGTTTTGACATGAAGAGAGTACGTAAGTACATAGTTGTCTTTAGCAAAACGTTTTTAAAACTTATTTCCTTTCAAGAAGTTTTCCTGTTCTATAAAACGACTCACTTCTTCAAGACAATCAGTGCATCACAATGACGCCCTTGTCCATAGGCTGAAACTGACTTTTAATTGCTGCGCATTTTTCATTCGGTTTGTAAGTCGTAGGAAGATCAATTTGGAAGTTCTTCTTTGACACTTAAAATATGGAATTTGGTTCATCTTTAAGTGATACATCACTTCATTGTTTTCCATTGTGGAATTAAACAATGGAACACGTCTTGCTTCATTTTATGAAAATGTTTAGTTGTAAAACAAATTATTAATATGTTTTCAGAGGAGGGGGGTTCTAAAATATTTCTTTGTCGTATATATGCAATGAAATTTCTGAAAAATCAGATGCATTGCAGAAGTCTGTTGACGGTCTAGGAAGGAGAAGCACCGTCTATGTTGTTGCATTAGTTTTGAGAATATATAACTTCGTTTCTACATTTAAATAAAAACAAGTCCAACGGACGTGTACTAATAATATAATGTGCAAATCAGCCCAAAATGCCGTTTATCACATTTAGTTTCCTCTCATGACACCCATCTACTAATGCACTGCCAAATCACATGCACTTTTTTGCGTGAGCATATGAAAAATAGCATTACCCTCGCTTTCGGTACTCCAATCGACATCCCCCCCCGCGCTCTAGTTTCGGGAGCGTTAGTTCCCTCGTCAGACACCGCGCATAACCCTGCCGACGTAATTGCGGATCGCTGTACACCGGGGCGCGGCGCTAGCGCTTCGCGGTGCCATTTCCCCCTGATTGCGAAAAACAATCGCGATGCAAGTTTCAGGCGCTAGGAGGCGCTCAGGAAATCAGTGCCGCGGCCACCGCAGCGAGAGCGCCACCGTCGCGATTCCCGAATCCTCAAGGGAGACGCCCGGGCAAAAAGAGCGGAAAAGCGCGCGCACTACGCCACAAACGCGGACACTACGCGCGCCTCATTCGTCATTTATTCCCCTAACAACACAAATTACTCGTCAGGCTGCCCAGTAATAATTAAACTACAAATACAGTTTCACTCTGGAGGTTTCACTTGTTTTTTTGTACGGGATTGGGAGGCACTTTGTAGTTGCCGCTTTTTTCACCTGCCGGGCGATTTTGGGGACGATAATGCCAGTTTGGTATCCTCCGCCGAAAGAGCAGTGGCAGTGGTAGAACCGCCATTTTTATTTGCTATTTTAAAATTTAGTTGCTTTTTCTCCTTTTTTGTAGTAAGTTTTGTAGGTTCTCAAACGCATTATTATTGCCTGGCTCTGAATTTCATATTTTACTTTCAGTACAAAACGAATATACCTTTTTTAAGTGGTTCTAAAAATATTTAAATAAACTCCATAACAATGTTGCAAAGAGTAGGCATTTGTTGCAGAAAAGCATATTATTCTACAATAATCAATTGGAATTGCGTTCTGAAGATGAACGAAGAAAAAATTGCAGAGAAATTATTCTTTCGGGGCAGTGTTCAGTGAGAAATTAGAAATGAAATATGTGCGTGAACGATACTAAGGAAATAATAAAGGAACAAATGAAGTAAAGGGGAGAAATGAAAAGGAATGAAATATAAATGTGTGTAGGCAGGGACATACTTTGCAAGGGTGTAACTTCAGCTTAAGAGTTTTTGTGAAGAAAGAAGTTTGAACTTTCATTTTCTCTTCACATTTTAATGTAAAGAGAAGAAGGTAATCTAAGTTCGGATATATTGCACCGCGGAATAGAGTCGGCCTAGTATATAGCTACATGCTTGCTCTCTACAATACTCTTATTTTTACTACCATATACTAGCTACTATGCATCGCTTAGAACACAGGTATAATTATCGTCAAACAGACCCATAGATATTTTTAAATTTTATTGTGAAACTGTTATATTTATTTTTTTTTTATTTAAGGTACTAAGTACACGCAAATTCAACATAAATATTCTTGTACTTCCGAAAATATGGTATAGTTTCTTTCTATTTGTTGCAATATTTTTGTAGTTACAAATAAAGAAATGTAGTTGTCACCCGGTAGAAACAGCAGCGGGGATAACTCATTCTGTCACAATTTGGTTAAGAATAAAACTTAATTATATCTTGTATTACAATCGTTATTAATCGTTAATTTTTCTATTGATCCGGAAGTTCGCAATTACCCGTTAATATGGAAAATTCGTTCGGTGTGAAGAGTTCTTTAAGTAAACAAATGTTTTGACAAAACGAAAATCTTTAATGATTACAATTATTCTTTTAGTCAGTGCTCGTCAAAATATTGCAATATACATTTCTTCTAAGTAATAACAAATAAGCAGTTTTGACAATAATATTTTAGTGATTGAAATATTAATATAATTTATAAATGTGAATCAAATTCTTTGAAATTTCCACTTTGAATAATTAGAAGAAGAAAATGATATTATGACCTATAAGACCTGATATTAACTGAGAATGTTTATCTTAGCCTTATTCGAAGAGCAGAATTGCCAGCGTGTGTTACCCTGATCAATAAATAAATCATTAATTTTTGAAAGAGTGTAATTCAATATTTATATCTTGGGTAATATCATCTATTAGGTGCCGCATTGAGGAACTGCAATAAGTTTACAAAGAGCGCGTTTCTAACTCGATTCTATTAGGTGGTGTGGAGGTTAGAGTAGCGATATTTACAGAAAAAATATCAAGAATGGCATTCAAATAGAAATATAGAGATTGAATGTAGTCAGACGGACGGTATTCTATCAATGGAGTCGAAACTAACCTTAGATTGGAAGAAATGTAATTGCTCATCAGAGTTGAAAATTACTTGCAATATTTCCCCTGTTCTAATGATGAAAATAGAGCTTCGCCAAAATTTAAAATTGTATCCACTGCCTAACAAGAGAAATGTTCTCACGTTTTAAGGATATACTTTCTGTTATTGATTTTGTAATGTGACAGACTAAAATCATAATACTAAGATTTTGTCACATCACGAAGGTCTCCCAAAGTATTCTTAATTATTTACTATGCCTAGATCTACGATTTTCGAAGTCATATTTTACAGCACAGAAATTGAGCTTTCAGTATTGTTCGAATGCATGAAGTGTTTTGGTTTTTTGCGAAACATAGGAGTACAATTTACATATGTAGTGCTACAACAGCACGTATTTTCTCGCATTATTTGTGAGGGACACAATTTATTATAATACTACTAGAATTCGGGAAAATATATCAAACTTATAAAAATTATTTTCCCTTACCGACACGCGGATAAGCACGTGGGTAAGTGACGTGTTTGTGTTACCCTTAACGTTAACTGTTTTCTAAACCTCTAAATTTTTTAATAATTCAGAGGTTTTAATCAAAGACCAAAAATTTAATTTTGAATACCAGATTAGATGAAGAAAAATATGTACCATTAATGTTTTAGTTGTAGGAAGATGCCCCAAAATATCCTCTGTTTGCTAATGCAGAGAATTTAGTGAAATTCGTACTTGCACTATTTTTATAAGTTCTAATCCAGAAAAATTAAGGAAATAATTTGAATCTATTTTTTATGAAAACTGGAAATATCGTGGAGGCTTCATATTAAGTACCTCCAAAATTAAAATATCCGTTTCAATTCAAAGCGACTGAAAAATATCAAATATGGTGAAAATCCTGTGAAGGCTGTAGGGTCTTGTGTTGTTCATAAACAAACGGACGAACAAACAGAGAGAAAAATTGACAGACGTGCGTCTGCTATTAAGCGTTAAGTTACCCACAAAATGTTTTTCTTTCGATAAAACGCCATTTTTCGCTGAACTGTTACTGTTCTCTGTATACTATGTAAGTAATACGCGCGAAAGTAAAATAGATATAAATGTATTGCCAACCAACATGAAAATAAACATATCCATAAATATACACTGAAGATAAAAAAGCTACCTTTTCACTAATATTTTAACCCTTATGATATTATATTTGTAACAGTTATTTGTACTTGGGTATTAAGGAACACTTCTTGGGAGATAAAACACAAGAAAAAGAATTTTATATATTTTGCTAAATATTTCAATAATAATGAAACTAATTTCGTAATATGTCATTGTGTTTACATACGAATTTTCATTGAATATGAACTTTTTATTAATTCGTATAATGTTGGATATAAATATATATTTCGCAGAGTGAAAAAATATGTAAAAAAATTAAAAATAGTTATACAAATAGAAGAAAGAGAGAAAATTTTACTAAGTCTGAATATTGGTTGTTAAAATTCATTTTTTTAAAAAGAAAGATGCTTCTACTTCACGTAAATTTTAATATTTTCGGTATCAAATTCTGTACGGTTATTACAAAATCATTAAGGTTTACTAATTAATTTCCATATTCTCACACAGTTCAATGTAGTCATGCTTTATGCTATATACAGTTAATATAATTTTTATTGTCAGTAGTCAAAAACGATAATTTATTATTTCCTGAAAGTTATTTTAACCCGAAATACTTACTTCACAATCTAATTGCTGAAACACATGTTATTTTTTGTTTCAATCTCTTGAAGTATTAAAATAAAGTGGCGGAATATTTGTAATATTTCTCTAAATAACATTGTATCTCACTAAATTTACCATAAATGACTAATTATTCATAGCCGTTTTATTTAGTAAGATTCAGTTCACATTTCTTAGTTGTTACGAAGCTATAAATGTACAAAATATAGTATAAAAAATATATATCCACAAATACATTGTTAAATGAATATTTATAATTTGTTTCAGGTGTGTACTCTAAGAATCAAATCTCTTCCTTTTATGGACGAATACATTTTTTGAATAAAGCATCATACAGCTCAAAATTCTCAGGTATGTATACAGGGAGCTTTTGAAAATGCTGGAATTTCATTTCTAAGGAGAAGTTATTAGAATCCTCCGACAACAATGGTATTGATTGTACGGTATTGCTATTGACACGGGAACTTTAATGTAAATTTTATCTAATACATTTTCATTTACATCTTTATTTCTTTCTTGATTCATAGATTATTCCATTTCTTAAGACCGCATATTGGTAATTGGTAAGCGTGTCATTTATATCAAAGACTTGGTACAGGTATTTATTTTGATGAAATGAAAAATTATTTAATGAATAAACACATCTATAAAAGCATATATCAAATAGGAAAGTAAACATTTCTTAAAGAATTGAAGAAGCGCGTCAGAATCCCTCAAAGTTTGTTTTTTTAGTTTTTATTCACTTTCTGGGGCAAATAAGCTAATAAATATTCTGAACAATGTTTACTAAGTTGTAAATGAAATAATTATTGACGTAAGGTTAATATATGGAGAATATTGGGATAATATATTGTTTTTGGGAAGCATAGAAGCAAAATGCTCACTAGGATAAGATGAATGGAAGAAAGAAATCAGAGAAAAAATTGCATTGGAAAAAAACCTATTGGGCGTCCAACAGGTCCTCTAACAAAATTAAAATATTTCAGAATAGCAGGAAACCGTCACTAATCAAAGGAAGAAAAAGTAGGAGCCTTTTTATGATAGACGGCTAAAGGTTAAAGGCAGGATAATAAAGACTCAGATAGTGGATGTGACATTTTTTAAGCATTAGAAAATTTAGAAAATGAAAAAAGGAGAAAGGATAATAATAGCGGAGTTAGAAATATCTCTTTCAAAACTGGAAAAATAAAAAGGAACAAGACTTGACAACGTTCCAGTGAAACACCAAGTAAATACAAACCGGTAGAGACGTTTTGAGGAATGAACTTTTTAGCGTTTTCTTCAAAAGTTACGAATGATTCCATCATATATGTTTAAAGAGCTTAACTACAGCAGTCTCGAAATTAGAAAATACGATCCAAATAGTTGTTCATACTATATGACAATTGTTCTTTCACACTCCAGCGTCAAAATGTCTCTTAAACGTAATAAAAAAAGAATACAGAAGAAAATATAACCAGCATTTGGATCTGCTGGAACTAGGAAAAGGGCTATAGAAAAAACCAATGTTAGTAGAAAAAAATAGAACTTGCGTATTGCCTGTTCAATCCAAAACCCAGAAACTTGTTCGGAACAAAGAAGCATTATGAAAAGAGGAGCAAAGCAAGGTTGCCCCTGGTACTCATTTACTTTACACAACAACAAATCTGTAATATGAAAGAAAGTGAACAAATGAATCATAATTTTGATTGTAATCGACAGGAAAAAATGCACAATATGTGTATGTTTTGCTGCAGATAATGACAGAGAAATATAAAAATCTCTTTAAATTTTATATAAAACAATGCAAGTATTCTTGAACATAAATTCAAGGGAAATATAATGCTAGATATAAGATGAAAGCAAAGAATGAAAACCATTGTAAAATTAAGAGGAAACATTTAGAACAAGATCAGTTCTACCTAAGCAGCATGATTAACTGAGAAAATAGTTTCCTAGTGGAAATATAAAGAAGAATAACAATGACAGAATATGACTTCACAACGAAGATCCTTTTTTATCAAATGTAGGACGTAGAATTAACGTATATTCCAGAAATCATGTAAGTAGATGTAAGTAGCATTAAGATAAAAATAAATATCATCATGTAAATTACAATTGGCTAGAAAGATCTTTCTAAAATATGTCTTACGGAGTAGGTCTGTGAAAATGAACCATGAACTCCTGCCAAGCAGAAATAACACATTAGGAACTGCTGAAAGATTGCGATGAAAAGAACGTACGATTGAAAAAGGCAACAGTGATATATAGTAATTAGATGAAGTTGAAGAAAAGATAATTACCTGATATTTTACGGAGAAAGAGACAAATATCTACAGGACTCGTTTTATGACTTAATATCTTTTTCAAAATCTTCTTGAAGAAAAATTTACGAGAGTATATATCCAAATATTTTTTTTGTGAGAACCAAGATCAGCAAGAATGATTCTAGTTATAAGTGAACTCACTTACCGGAACAGCAATAATAATGTCTTCAAAGACAAGAATAAGCTTATAGACTATGATGAAGATGGATATTTCATAGAATGAAAATTTATTTTCATGTAAATCAAATATTCTCCTAAAAATTCTGTCACTTAAAAACATTGTCTCCTTCCAAAAGTTATTAGATGCATTTATTAGATGCAACCCGGTTTAGTATTAAGTGAAAAAAAACACTCACCTAAGATATCCTATATAAAAAAACAAGTCTCTTGGAAGGCGCTAGATTCTTCAAAGTCGTGCACTGAACGTTATTTACCTGGAAAAAAAAAGAATACGTAAGTTATTGTCTCCATCAATTCAGTAGAACGCATAAATTTGTATAGCGTCATTTAGTGAACACTTGTATTAAAGAATGTGAAATTCATGCTGTGAATTTTTTATTTTAAATTTAATTTATTTTGTTCGATATTAAGTATTGGCACAAAAACTACATGGTAACTTTCGGATCATTCAAGTAAATGAGATACAATAGTTGAAATCATAGAAAAAACTGTTTATAGACGGGTATTAATTATTTCCATTTGATTCAATTAATTTTCTATTACATTCACACATATTCATTATGAACATACATATATACATTCACACTTGTCATTAGCGATAAAAAGACCAAAGAAATGAAGTAGGTAACTATAAAAAATCAAAACAGTTGTTAAACATTACTAATTGCGTTAAAAATGTATATTTCTGAGAAATATTCATTTCGTCATATTTATTTCAATGGGAGAGAGCATTATGCTTAGCTATAATAATTACTTTTTAAGAGAGAAATTTCAATATTGAGGAGTACTTTGAAAATAAAAGACACACTTCATAGGACCCTGGCAGAGACCGTACTTAAATAAATAAATTTTATTTATGTGATATTAAAGATTAAAAACGCTCTAAAAGACAGCATTGTGTGAAAACTATTTGATCAAAATACAGTGACACCAGGCAATAATGGCCAATTATACAATATACAAATTAAAATTAATGAACTGAGAGATATCAGAATTTGTAAAAATGGAAACGAAATAAGATGTCTGGCGAATTCAGAAACTTCTCGTCTTTAATTTTCAAACGTCTGTGAAATAGATACTTCCATTAGTGTTCTTAAAATATAAGGGATCAATCATTATAAGTGTGAAATGTCTGTTCCATTAAAATTTATTTGCTTGGAAAATAGTAATTTTTGAAATGTTTCTCTGTATTTAAGCTCATTCAGAACAATTTTATACACGTAAAATAAACCGAATGAATCAAGTATAATCAGTATTTTAGTGCGGAAATAATTATGAAGTAATTAGTCTAAAAGTGTTAACACATCGTTTGGTTGTGAACCATCACCAAATTTGCCTATCGTTTATCATGTCTTTGGCTTAATATTATGTTAATTTTTTTTCATTTCTATTATTGTTATCTTATCAAATGATCTTTGATCCGACTGTTTTACTATTAGTGATTTTAAAGAAATTTGAAGCAACAAAAGGATGATTTTTTTTAATGTTCAGTATTGATAAAATTCTGAATGGCGTGCATTGTCGAGCTAACCTCAGGGTTGCGCGCGTCCTCCGCCAGAAGGGCAGCAGAAGTGTTTGCAAATTTTCGATTTGTGCTGTGTTTGATATCGGGGCTTCCCAATTTCGGGAATAGGCCTGTGCTGTTGCGAAGCGAGGGCCATCGTGAGCGACATTTGGAGGCTCTGGCTACGCATTGGTGGGCGGTCGTTCGGACGAGACGGGCGGGCGGGCTGGCGGGCGGGCGGGCGGGCGGACGAGCGGGCGAATGGGCGGGCGGGCGGGCTGGTAGCAGCCCCACCGCACCCTTGGTTCGTCATACGAGCATCCCGGTGCCGTATCGATTGCATGCGGTGACAATATTGGCGAAAACGTTTCGATAGCTGTTGCGCCCGCCACAAATTCCGATTGTTTGATTAAAACCAATGTCTGTTTAGCGGCGTGGTGCGGCGCCCCTCCCGCGCTGCGCTGTAATTAGGCGTTTTGTTTGTAGCAGTTTCTGCACTTCTTTGTCGTCCGACGGGGTATACTACGCGCGCCCGATAAAAAAAAAAAACTCGCCAGACTTCCCGTGGAAGTGAATAATAATGCACTCCTCGCCAAAGACGCGACATATTTTCTTTCCGGTGCAGGAGTAAATAAATGATTTTTTTTTATTTTGTGTATTGTTTTTAAGGTTAAGGCATTTGTAAAATTTTTAAGTTCCGCTTATGATGAATGAGTGCGTACGATTTGATACGTCAAGGTTCCTTCCTCCTCGTGCCGCTTCGTTTGTTGGGCTTCCTTTCTCTTCTATTTGTTTTGAGCCTTTTCCCCACTCCTTTCTTTTTTCTAAAACAATATTTTCCCGTGTTTTAAAATGCCTACGTGTGCGCACTGCTCCGCTACCGCCCCCCCCCCCGTCCCCCGCCGACTCGCCGTTTCTTGATCTATCACTACAGAAACACCTGGCCGTGTTAGTCTACGTAGTTCACTGTTTAGGCATCAGTTACCATTTTCAATGTTGTTAGTGCATACATTAACATTTTTCCCGTCGTCTTTGTCCCGCGTCACGTCGCACGCGTCGCCGCCGCCACCGCTCCGCCCTCTCTCGCGCGCGCGTTTCGTCCCTCGCTCGGAGACGCCGTCGCGCTCGCCCTCTCATTCTCTCTCTCTCTCTCTCTCTCTCTCTCTCTCTCTCTCTCTCTCTCTCTCTCTCTCTCCTCTCTCTCTCTCTCTCTCTCTCTCTCCCTCTCCTTCTCCGTCCCGGTGCGTCGCGCTCCCTTTCACTTTCCGCGACGCGGGCGCGCCCCGCCTCCCTCCCTCCCCGCCCCGCCCCGCTCCACGCCGCTCCCTTTCCGCCTTTCTCCGCTCTCTCGCTCCCTTCCTCGTCCGCCCGGTTCTCCTCCGTCTCGCTCTCCTTCTCCTCCTCCCCTCCGCGGGGCCGGCCAGGCAGCATGGCCTGCTCGCTCGCCACGCCACGCCGCGCCGCGCCTCGCCGCGCCGCCAACCCCCTCCCCGGCGCACCCTCGGCGCGCAGAGACTCCACCCTCGCGCAGGGGCGCGGCCCAGGCGCCGCCCCCAGCGCAGGCCACGCCCCCCGGCCCCATGTTGCCGCGCCGCGCCGCGCCAGCCCGGCCGAGCGCGCCCCTGCCACCCGCCCGCCCGCCGGCCCGGCCGGCCGGTTTTACCAGAAATGACGCCCCGTATGAAATGTTGTTTGGGAAATAAAAATACATTGTCCTCCTCGGCGGAGGCGCGTGTGCCGAGGAGTAAATACCCATACGTGGAGTGAAGCGCCCCATAATAAATTCATGGGGCGGCGTTCGGCGGCGGCTTCCGATCCGAAGCGCGGCGGAGTGCGCTCCTTGCGGGGGAGGCGCGGGCCCGCCTGGGCGTCTGGCGAGGCGGGCGCCGCGCGGCCAAGGCGGGCGAGCGGGGGCGTGGGGGGGGGGGGGGGCGCTGCCCGGCCGCTGAGGCCCCGACGCCCCGCGGCCACGCCGCCCAAGCCCCCCGGCCCAGCACATGCCCACGCCCACTCGCTCACACCCACGCGGCGCCGCTTCCTAGATTTACCTACGTTGATTATGCCAAATCAAGCTTTACGGAACTGGTTTATTTTCCGTAATAAAGGTTTTTACAACACACGTGTTCAAATAAGCAAGGGATTCTGTTTAATATTGTTAACATCAATTTGTCACTATTTTCACCATGAATAGTCAAATTCATATTTTAAAACTAAAATTATTGCATGCATACAAAGTAAAGTGTTGAATGATATTAGTATTGTTATGTCATATCATATTGCTCGTTGTGTTAACGAACCTGGCCTAACGGCCACCTGTTAAAATTCTGCAGTGTCTTATTGTAATAAGATGTCTTAAGACTCTTCTTGTTTCGTATCCAGCATCTAGTGAAGTCATTGATGGCGACGAGTGATGATCTAATGAGATGATGATAGAAAAAGTGACGATGGATGAGGGAGTGAAAGGAAGGGAAACGGGAGAACCCCGAGCCTGCCATTTCGTCATTAGCCCCTCCCTTCTTTAAGGGCCTTAAGAGAGTCATACCGACAACGTTAACGTGAACGTTAGGACGTAAAAGTGCACTTTTGACATAAACAGGAACGTATCGTCCCGGTCACATAAACATGGAGGTACCAATATACGTAAACGCAATCGTTCATCGATAGCGATAGACGACCTAGAAATTCTTTACACAATCAAATGATATTCAGTAAAGTGGACGTGACCATCCTAAGAGCATAATTATTTGTATACCAAGAGTAGGACAAACGATTTGTGCGTTGTTTGAACAATGATGATGATGAGTGGCATTTTATTCCCGTACAAAGTGCAAAACCGTCTAACGAAACCACTGGAGGTTTTTGTATGTCGCTGAAGTACAAGATTGTGTGTTGTTCTTGGGTCGTGTTATCATTAACGTGATTGTGAAGGCTTTCAGCTTTCAACATTTACGGTTACGTCTTGCGTTTACGTTTCGGTTCCATCGAATAGTACGGCACCAAGTTTTTGCATTTTCGTTACGGTTTGTTTAGGATTCTTTATGAATGGGCCTTTAAAACACCTTCATTCAGCTCACACATCTTTCTGTTGCCTTGCGGTTTGTATGCACTGCCACCAGGTGCTGTCACCAATATTAATTCATCGCAGTTCCAAACATTAATATTTACAATACTATTTCAATAACGAGTTCATTACAGCATAAGATAACAAATATCATCCCCTGTTACTTACTGATCTTTAAATGCGGAACTTCGTAACTTAAACCAGAAACCATTTTTGATCGAGCATCTTGCTCATCCTGTTCCCAGGCAAAAGTGTTTGTTATTCCTAGTAAGGCATCTTAGGTTGCACGTTCAAACAATTGCAATCGATCTGGCATTTACCGAATGACAAACGTTAGCAGCTTACTATCAACTCACACCTTCAAACTCTGGAATCCTGGTTTGCGTCGGTTGTAAATCTGTCATTGGTCCATTGTTTCTCGAGGACATAATACCGGAGCGGTAGATTAGGTTGGATCAAAGCCGGGCTTGCTGATCTGGAAGGTGTATGGACGAATAAGCGCCCTTGTAGGTCGTCTTTCTTAAAGTGACCCATCCTTAGGAAAGCGAGGCATGACAACCATGCCTGTGTTTAAGCTAGGGACTTATAGTGAAGTCTCGTTTGATGTGTCTTCCACGCGTCGATTAATTTATTCAGAAATGAGCTTCATAAAGATATATAACGTGGAAAATCCAAAATATACTAGGCTTCCGATACTTCCGTTGCCTTATCGAACTGGTGTGGTAGAAACGTATTTTGCAGATTTGTGTGTTTCAGAATCTCTTAAGAAAGGCTCCTATGAAACTCACAGAATCAGTAACTCGCAGTTTGGAAACAGGACAACCTAAGAAATAAGGGCTTGAAATTAATTGATAAAATATAAATAAAGTAATTTTCTGTTTAAAAAATCAATAGTTTTTCAGAAGACGTAAACAAAATTACAATAAATCTGGATATTATAATTCTTATTAATACCCCTAATTGTGATTGTATATGAATAATGAAACAAATTACATTCTGTAATCAAACCTGGATTTTTTACTTACGTTTTTTCCTCTCAGAATGAGAGGGAACTTGAGTTACGCACAGAAATACTAAAGCATAATTTTATTAATACATAGCATTACAGTTACAACATAATAAATGACTTAGTCAATTTATAGGATAATAATTGGTAATCATCATTTTTCTTAATGTAACCTTTCACCAGTCTACACTAATATCAACAGCAAATTTGCGTCTAAAATTGTGAGTTTCAGGCACACGCTATGAAGCATGACAGACAAATGAATGATCATTTAAGCTAGTACGTACTACCGATTGCTTACACATTAAAATGATATATTTTTATTACTGTATTGTATTGACAAATAAGGTAGTAAATCATATATATTTATTACTTTTCACTCACACTCATTCTCCAAAAGGAACTATATTTTTTGCAATAAACGTGGAGCGAGGGGAGAAAGCGGTTTGACAGGAAACAGCATTTCCTTAAAAGATTCAATAAAAAATTAATTTGAAAGCACGTTTTATTTTTCTTAACTGCAGGAAAGGAACCGGTTGTAATTCCCGGTTTTCGCATCACCCTGATTTACAATATTGTCAGTGATAAAAAATTTTCAAGTCTTTCACAAGTTTTTTCTAACTAAAATAATTCACGCGTATTTCTACATTTATTAGCATAGTATTTCTGGTATCTTTTAAGCTGAAGTACACTAAAATATATTCTAAAAGCTACAAATTGTTCCTTCCATTATGGGATTTTCATTTTGTTATTTTCCTCTGTTACTTAAACCTAATTTAATTGTAAAACGGCTGCGAACGAAATTATAGAAAAAAAGCAATAACATCTGATTTTGTAAAATAAGTGAATGAGCAAAGACGATCAACGCGAAGACATGTTGATTGAATCTTACGTTATAAATGGTTGGGGAGGCGATGGTACTATCTTCTTGCCGAGGAAAGGAAGTCGGAAAGACAGGAATGGATGGAGATGAATGAAACTTCATAAGCGGAGAGGAGAAAATTTGAAGTAAGATTTTTTTTCAGAAATTCAGAGAAGACTTTAAGAGGAGAGAGAGAGAGAGAGAGAGAGAGAGAGAGAGAGAGAGAGAGAGAGAGAGAGAGAGAGAGGGAGGGAGGGAGGGGAGAATTATCATCTCGATCATAATTACAAATCACGAATGAAGAAAACATGCAAATTGCTGAATTGGTTGAATTAGTTTAGTAAAATATTGTAAAGCAGTCATATTATATTCATACTATATATAATTATTATTTACATAATATTCATTACATATTACAAAAGTCAAATATCTTGATCGGTATATTTTTACACATATTTCCAATTGCTGAATATTGGTTTCTTAACTGATTCCTTCAAGGATATTGGATTTTTTAAAAGAGGATAAGGTTTGATTACAGGAATGAAAATTTTGTAATGAAACTGCCTATTTTCTTTTAATAATAATAATAATAATAATAATAATAATAATAATAATAATAATAATAATAATAATAATAATAATATAAAATTAAGGAAATGCATTGCTTTTCAGTGTAGTGTAATCATTTTAATAGTGAAATTATTTTCGTAGTACTCTTAAATAAGGAATTTAAGAGAATATTGAGTTGGCTTCTGGTTTGCTACTCTTCAGTAAACAATTTCATTTTATTGCCGAAGCTCGGCAATTTCGGACCTGGAATAGTCTAGAATTCAGGACACCTCCCATCCCGAAAAATTTAAATAAATGTCTATTCTACTAAGTTATATATATTAAATAGGTAAAGAATGAATGATAAACCTAATGCCACTTTTAGTACAGAATAGAATTTAATTTTCTTCTGGGAAGCGACAGCTATATAATTCATCTCCTAACAGACTTATCACACATGAATGACGCTAATAGCGTTATTTTATGAAATTAATGTAATCTACTATACATTTGGATCTCTATGGTGAATTAGTATAGAATAAATCACTTAAAATGTAATTTGAATTAATGTAATAATGTACTAAAAATTTTAAATAAAAAATAATGATAATGTATAAATGATTTCCAAGTAATTGTGAATATAGGCAATGATAGGCCACTTGACCGCAACATGTAAAATTGTGACAATTTTTATAATTATTTTTAACTAGTTATTTTTTATTTTTCTTGTTCGCTTTCCTCTTTCACATCCCAGGGAAATAGTCTGCTCTACACTTGCCAAGAACCAGCGCGTTTTCATTGATTTTTTTTTGTATTTAATTTACAAAAGGTATGCATAGATACCAATAAATGATAAATAACATATTGCATGAAATATAAATAGCTATATTAGCGACAATTTATTAAATATTCAAAAACGATCATACCAAATATATGAGTAGTTAGCTTGTATGTAAATAACCATAACTGAGATTGTCAAGCATATGTTTAGAATACGATAGTGAATTATATGTCAATCAAGATGAACAAAATCCATTCAAAATAATTTTATATTGAATATTTATTATAATTCTTGTTTTCAATTTATATTTATTAATTGTGTCCCAATGAAAAAGTGAAACAATTATCATAAATTCAAGTTAGAAGGTGTAATAAATAATTCAGATTATATTTCAATGCCAGTAACATTTATTTCTGTAAATCTTTTCCCTTTTTTCTTCTCTGTCTGGTCTACAGAATATGCCATACACAAAATACCAGCCATCGATGAATATCATATCACAAAAATGCGTTTGTATATTCTTGTGTGAGGGTATTGTTTCCCCAAAAGATACATTAAAAAACTCCAAGTTCCAAAAATACTCAAAACAATACTCCGCTGAGTCGCTTTCCAAATAATCCCTATATTTGATCGAAACAATAAAAATATGTTTCCCCTGGCATTGTATACAAAGCGTTTTGTATTTCTTTTACCAATGCTTCCCTATTGGTTGAATATTTGTTTTCAAAGTACACTAATAATGAAGGAATATCTGAGATTGGCTCAGCAAAATGGTTTTCATTTTATTATTAACTAATAAGGGATGCTGAAAGATCATTTTACGTACGGTATTATTCTACTTTTATCTATCTATCTATCTATGTATATATATATCGCAGTGTTTCAGCACAGTTTCACATAAGACAATCAGGCGCGAATTTACTGGGAGGGAAATGAGGAAATTTCCTACCCCTACAATTTTTCAGTAACTATTAATTTTAACTTGTCACGAAACTTTCAAGCAAAAATATGTTCGGATAAACATTAAAACGAATAAAATCGTAGCGCAGCAGAAGCTGAGCGTAGACTGTGACATTTTACAAAATTTGCAATATGACATATTCGGCGAAAATATTTTTAATTTCCCCTCCAAATATTTATCGCTGGATCCGCTCCTGATACAGTTTGTTGTATTATGTTTAATTTGTGCAATGGAGGTATTTAATGTTTAAACGAGTTATTCTTGCCTATGCTGTTTACTTTCATTATTATTAATAAAATCAGTTATTAAAAAAGTTATTATATTGTGATCTAATACATTTATTCTGTTCTGTACTTGTGATTCGAAAGTTTAATCAGTTATATTCTACAGACAGTGTCGTGTTAAAAAATTCATAGTATTATACCTTAAAATCCAGAAAGTTTCACCAGTTTGCATTCGAAGCTATGCTAAGTTCTTGGGCACAAATCACCAGATTAAAGTCTTAGAATCATTTTTCTAAAGATTTGAGTATTTATAATTTTTTTCTGAAATGATAATCAGTTCATGTAATATAGGGTTGGGAAAGATATTTTCAGTATTGTTTATCAAGATTGATTCTCCAGAATACCGTTATTATTTTCTGAAAATACTACGTATGAAAAATGTTAGAAAACAAAACAAAAAATATAGTATTTTTTTCATTATTTGTTAAAGTGTCTTTTAAAAATATTGCGAAATAACAGCTCAACTACCTTTTATATATAATAATCAAGAGAAGTTTGATACACTAAAATATGTAGTTCTCTTTTTTAACAAATCTCTAATCTCTGAATTTTTGTTCATATTTCAAAAATAGAAATATTGCCAATTTTTTAACCATCAGATGAGACATTACTTTTTTGTTCATATTCTTTTTGTTTTTGAATTTTGTACCGCGAAAACGCTTATATATGCTTGTATAACTAAGTTCGAATATATGCATAAATTGTAGGAAAACCAAACAGCCTCTCGCCATGTGAGAGGTGTCACTAGTTTTGTTAGAATCCCAGGAAGACTGGAAAAATACAAAAGCAATGAGAGTTTCGATTTTGTCCGAAAAATGCAAATATTTTATTATGTTAATCCACTATTCATCCTTCCTGATGTTCCTATTTTATTGCCGTTTTCAGTGCGCAACTGACGTCATGCAACAAAGAAGAAATAAGCTTCAGTATTCACGTGTGTAGTATAATAATTGGTAATCAGAATCGCCAACTGCAGGCTATTAGTTTACCATTCTTGTGCTACATGCATTGCTACTTTCACGTTTTTTATTCATCACAACAAAAATTGAGTGAAATTTATGAATTTCATTTAATTTCTGAATTGAAATTTCTAAGAATAAGAAATTTGACGAGGGCACGAAACATTGTACCGTATGCAGCATTACAATATTAATAAGAGTATCCAATGGAAAATGCTGTAAAGTTTTAAAAATAGAATACAGGAAAGTTTGGTTTGATTTACTTCCAGAAATCAGAATCTAAATATTTGAATTTTTCAGTCAAAATCAAAATTGTCTCTTTGCTTCTGTATTTTTCCATCCTTCCTGGTATTCTAACAAAACTATCGACACCTTCAACATACCGAGAAGCTGTTTGGTTTTCCTTCTATTTATGTGTATATTACAAATTAGTGATATAGATTATATGCGCATTTTCGCGGGAAAATGTCAAAACTACAGAACATAAACAATAAGTAATGTCTTATTTGATGGTCTTAAAAATTTGCAATATCTATTTTTTAATTATCCATAAAATTGTCTTTATTGTTATTACTTTTCCTACCTACTAGTCATTAGTTAAATACGAGCTCTTCACACAGGTATCCCAATATTTCGTTTCATCAGCCTCTGTGTTCCCTTTGTAAAGTAGTAACTTATGTTCCAATGCTATGTTCCAATGCTATGTTCCCTTCTTTACATTTCTTAAAGAATCATTGTCTCTTTTCTTGATTTTATAAACAATTACATCTGTGTATTTCCATTTACTTTTAAATACTTTCCATTCTTTTTAGCTATAAGTTCGTTTTATTATTTACCTTTATTAGAAGAATTATTTATATTTGTGCAATATCTGATGTACTGTATAGTAGTAAAATGACTATCTAGAAGTCACTTGAAAATCATTAAAAACTTAATATTTTTCCATCCGAATTGAAAGTAAGCCTTTTTCATTGGGAATTCATACGTTTTCGAAAATAGTTTCCGAAAAACCTTTATAATCTATAAACATTTTTTGTGCTTGAAATATAATATCATGTTAGGAAAGGTATCTTTTACTTCTACATTGTCCTTATTTCTTTCTTTGAAAAAATGTGAGGTAGTAAAAGTTGCTTTTTGGAATTAAATGTATTGGCAATATATTTTTATCCATTTACTGTGAAGGCCGAAATATTAAATGGGATCCCGATATACGGGATGAAATTATTCTTGATAAAACATTATGCCCTGTTTGAGAGGTTCGTAAGGTGGGACAGTTCCACTAATTTTATGTTTAAAGATATAATAGTATATTTTAAAAAATATTTTTTATTAATAGATACTTTTCATTATGTACTCACTTGGGCGTGTATGAAGGTAACAATGGTTGGGGGTTAGAATTTTCAAAATAAAAAATCAAAATATTTCATTTAACTGAATAATGTAATATTTTTAATAAGTTGAGAAACATTCTTCAAGTAACTGATTTTTATTTACGAATAAAATGTAAAATGCACAATATTTTTCTCTTTGCACACACAATTATCCTGACTCCTAAATTGATTTTTTTACATTAAAGAAGGCAAGAAAAAATAAGCCAAATTAACAATTCTTATTTTTTAGGAAAACATACAAAAAGTTTTATTGCAGATATTTTAAAATTATGGATTGATTCAGGATATTTTGGTTCGATATCGTATGAAACGGTAGACAAAGGTACGAAATGTAAATTTTTTTATTAATTTTCAATAAGAAATGTAGTAATAGGTAGTAATTATTTTGATATACTATTCTTCCAAGTCAATTAGAGCTGGAAAAATTATTTTAATGAAGACGTTCGTGGGAAATCCTCGTTTCCTATTTACAAAATCACATCGCATGAAATTGATGTCAAAATCCAATGTTATTTGTGTAATTTCTTTCATTCAATGATTTTCTTGAATTAAGGGGCTACGAATATATATTTTCATCGTACGTAGTAGACAGGTGGATAGGTATGGATAGGTAAAGAAAAAGTTTGGTAAAAACATATTTAAATCATGATGACAATTACTTATATAACGGAATTATTGCAGTTAGTACATGTTCAACATTCGTTTTCATTTTTATACCCACAAATTTTAAATGACTACTTTTACATAATTTAGTATTATTTTCATGACGTAGAATTTTAACGCAATACGATTTAGTATTTTTCTATTTACAGAAAATATTTTAACCTCTACGGAATTCGTATACCATGGAAAAATGTTTTCCCACTATTACGATTAAGCAATTTCATAATTTCATACTTTCCTTCTAAAACATTAATTAGTCATCACAACAGTAAACATTTTGTATTTTCCTGTGATTTTTGTGCAGGCATCTCCCATTTATATTCTATCGTGAATGGTGCAGTGTAGGAAAACGCTGATGGCCGCATGCACTCTTACATAGAGGGGCGAGTGACATCAACACGCACTTCCTGCTGCTTTGCGCAATCCTAAGGATCTTCCTAAGCATTTCTCCTCAAAACAGTCGCGAGCCGGCGCGCGCCGATCCAGGTAATCCTGCTCCGCCCCCTCCTCGCCAGGTCTACCAAAACGACTGCGGCAGCATTAATATCAGGAGGGAGGCGGCGATTATTTTGCATAGACAGAAGCCTTTGAGGGACCCACGCGGTATGGGCCTCGTTCCGCCACGGCGAAATCGTTTCGCGTCGGGAAACAACTGTGGAGGGAGGCAAAGAAGTACACAAGGAGCTTTGAGGAGAAAGTCTTTCCTTGCGCGAGGATTGGGAAGAGAAGTTGCCATTCAGCAGCAAAGCAAGTATTTCCTTCTTTTTTTTGCGGCCCGCGTATTCCGAGTCTCGTGTGCTTAGCGTTCGCTCTCGCTGTTCTACGCTCTGCTACGTCCGGGCTCTGAAATGTTGTAGACGCAGCTTGAATACAAAGACGCTCCGAACCGAGCCGGCGTTTTCCTTCTCGGGGGATGTAGCAACATAATGGAACTTTCTTATTTCATTGTTTACTCCACTCGAGACGGAGAATTCCTCTTGAGCAGAATCTTGGACGTAATTCAAGATTTGAATGAAAGCCTGATTTCAGGGAGCCCGAGAAGGGCGTAAAGAGTAATTTTGATTTTTATTTTTTATTCAAAAAACGCACCTTTTGTACCACGGAATTCAAAAATAAATGCTTGAATTTTAGTACAAACTGTTTCACATTACTCTACTGCTGAAAAGATTTCAATTGCCCATGTCAGTATTGAATAGTTATAAAGAAATACTAACATTTTTCTCGCTTGAAATTGCCTTTCAATTGTATAAGTAAAAATTAAAAGAATATTTCAGTGTTTTCTGAAATATATTTTATTATTTCTGAGTCGAAGAACGTGAATCTAAAAAAATAAATGAACTCCATAATTTTGTTATAGCTTATGTTTAGAATTTTAGTCATTTTTGTCCGATAATTCAGTACTATTTAAACTTCGGATAAGTCTGTTATTTTTGTATTCGTTATTCATATCTTTGATGGTGAAGTTACTCTTAAATCACTAACTTGACCTTACTTCTTTACTGGTTGTCTCAGCATATTTAATTCGTGTACTTCATGATAGAGTTGCTCAATCAATGTTTTCTATTTTTCTTTAATTGTGATATCTGATACCTAGTAGTTAGTAGTAGGCATTTAGTTACACATGAATTATACAAAATTCATTATCATGATCATAATTTTCAATAAATTGTAGATGTATATACCCATTTTTTTACAGAAGAACTCGTTTGTTACATATTTATTTATGTAAAGTAAGCTGTATTACATGGTTCGAGGGATTACTGGGGTCGGAATCGAATTTAGTGAGTTGGAAGAAGAAGTTTGCTACATTCCGGAAATTAAACCTGCACCCGTCAACACAATCTGTGAACAACATTATCGCATAAAAAAAATAGAAATATACTTATTCATAGGTTCGAATAAGTGTTTTGAATGAAGAATGCATACAGAAAATATATGTTCGACATATGTTATTTATTGTTCAAGGACATCATATTAAGGTATCTTTAATTATGTTTCTGAAATTTAGTTTTTGAATTTTTGCTACAGAATGTATTCTACATCTATCAGTCTGGGACATTCTGAAAATAATGTTTTAAGATGATTTATGGGTTGTTGAAATCATGTATTTTTTAAGCAGATTTCTTTCTTTAGACAAGTAAACGTTTCATTGGGAAATTGTTGAATTGCAAAGCTGGCACATATTTGCAAGATCTCACTAATCACCAGATATTTACACTTACTAATAACCTATATTACATTTGTGAAAACAATTAAACATCGGTTGTCGATGGTTTCTCTTCCAGAGCTAGTGGTTTATTTTCTTTATCTTATAAACGTTTTTACGGCGTACATTTATTGTTAGCTTGTTTTGGTTCAATAAATGACTTTTAAGTATAATAATAATATTAATAATAATTATTATTACTACTTAGACATTTTAAAATAATCTGGTGTAATCAAATTGTAGTTGTAACTTTATTTACCAACCTTTGTTTTAGTATAGTGATCTTTTGATATTTATCTATGTTTTTCCAATGTTTTTACAAAAAAGTAATAATAATTACAAAAGAGTAATAATAATTATAAAAGAAGAGTAATAATCAAAAGTAAACAACAAATCGAGCATCTTAAATAATTGAGTTCCCCAGTTCATAAGATAAGTTCAACAGAAAGGTAGCTAAAATTCTGCTTCCCGGCTATGTTTATTCTTTACATTGCGAAGCAGTCGAATCTGGAGTTACGGGGTATGCTAATTAGTATGACGATATACACACCAAACAATTTTTGTTTAATACTTGTAATGTAAATTGACGAATTTTGAAATCGCATTGATTAAATGTTGACGACAGTTAAATGCAATGCTGTGTAACTCGATTATTTCCATAAAGACAAAGAAACGCTTATACAGCTCCTTCGTAGAGAGTACAATACTCAATGGGGCACATGTCTAATATGAGAGACAAACGTCACGCAACAGATACGATGTTCTGGCGAACATTGTGAACTTTCTCTGTTAGACAAAATAAGAAATAAGAAGTAAAATACAAGTGCAGACAACGTGGAACGAGACAATCGAAATTAAAAACTAAAATGGTATGGACATACGTGAAGGTTGAAAAATGATAGATTTCGTCAAAACGTTTGGGAATGAATACCAGGGTCAAAGATACATGGTCAGGCCGAGAAGGACATGGATCAGGGCAATAACTGAAGCCAAGGGAAAAAAGATAAATTGAAGAAAAAGATGTATGAGATAAAGGGGCATGGAAATTGGGAAGCAGAAAAGGGCCAAGGCTGTAAAAATCCGATAAAAAGATAGATGGATGTTTATCTACATATAAGCCATTTGATGAATAGTTAATGTGTCCAGAACTCTATTTTTTAGCAGATGATTTTTCACAATTGGTATTTAGAACAATGATTACGCGGTTTGGAAGAACCTCGGTTTATTACTTTAGATGTCCCATCCCCACCCAGCAGGGCGTCGGAGACGACCATGGGCTTTCCTGGCCATCGAAAACCTCGCATTGCGCCTTCTCCAGACGGCGGGGGAGTTACCCGCAACACGTTGTGCGGTTCACCAGCTCCTTGGTTTCGTAGTTAATGGAACATCTCTTCAGAGAATAGCATTTGCCACTACAAATCAAATGCGCACAGATGGTTCGTAGATGTAATGCTCATGAAAACTTTTTAATTATTTCTATTGTCTTTTCTTTTTTAGTTAAATACATTTTATTCTCGAAATAAATATCCCTTTCGAAACTAAATAAAAGAAAGCAGCAAAAACACCCAAGAAATTAAAAATGGATCATCCATACTATTCAGAAACTGGAGCGAACTCTCTGTTGAAGATGTATTTCGTCTTTTATTATTATTATTATTATTATTATTATTATTATTATTATTATTGTTGTTGTTGTTGTTGTTATTTCGTGCAAGTGGTCCGAGAACTTCTTGTAATAACACACTCTCCGTTTCTTTTGGAGTCGCTTTTACCCGACGCGAGTGCACTCTGATCCTTATCAAGTTTCTTTCCTGAATCTATGTCACGTGATGACGTTAGAGGAAAACGGAACAGATATACAGATATCAATATCAAATTTTATTATTTGGTGTTGAAAAGGAAGCTCGATATAACTGCAGTTCGATAGTGATTGCCATACAATTAATCACCGGTGTACATTTGTGCTAGTTACGTCCTGTTGCCAACAGGATGAAGAAGACGCCGCCAGAGTGGGCAATGTTAGATGTGGGCCTGGAGTCTAATAGAGTGCGGCGGCGGAGTGGCTGGAATACGCGGCGGAGCGTGGCGAGAACGGAAGTCTCCATTTCGTCCTTCGACGCCACATGAGGGTTCCCGTCACCCCCACCCGCCGCCCTATGCCGCCATCCACCGCCACTTGCCGCCCGCCACCTACCGCCCCTAAACGCCCGTTGCCCGCCATCCACCAACCGCCCGCCATCCGCCATCCACCGCCCTGGCCGTCCGTTGCCCGCCATTCACAGCCCCTTACCACTCACTGTCCGCCATCCACCGCCCCTTGTCGCCCGCCACCCGCCCATGTACCCCCTGACCACCCGCTGCCCACCATTCACCTCCTCTTGCCATCCACCACCCGCCATCCACCGCCTCTTACCGCTCGTTGCCCGCCATCCACCTCCCCGTACCGCCCGTTGCCCGCCATCCACCACCCTTGCCGCCCGCCACCCGCCATCTACCGGTTCTTACCGCCCGCCACTCGCCATCCACTGCCCTGACCGCCCGTTACCCGTCATCCACCACCCCGTGCCTCCCCCGCCCGCCACCCACCACCCCTTACTGCCCACCGCCCGCCGTCCACCGCCCCGTGCCGCTCCGCCTCCGCCCGCGCGGCTCGGCGTACGCCGCCCGGCTTCCGCGCGCGCACCTGAACCGGACGTCAATCGGAGAACGCGAAGACTTCCGTCACGGACAGACGGCAGCGCCGGATCCGACCCACGCCCGCCGCCCCGGCCGCGCCCCGGCCGCGCCCCGCCCACGCACCGGCGGCCACCGGGCCGGCCGGCACGTACGCCCGCAACACAATACGCGCGACCGATGAGACAAAGAGAGCCTGGCTCACGTCTGTTTGCTTCGCCGACAGAGATTAGAGACGCGCCCTTCGGCGCGGGCGGCGCGGGCGGCGGGGGCGGCGCGGGCGGTAGCGTGGCGCGGCGCGGCGCGGCGCTCCGCAGCGTCAAAGACGGCTATATCGGCACCGCCGCCCCCGCCGCCTGAAAGCGAGAGTGTTGCTGCCGCCGCCGTGGACGCGCCAGCGCCGGCGTCGCGTGTTCCGAGGCGCTGCGCCACCACGAGCTCCCGGTGACACCTGTTCGCGGTGGCGGCGGCGGCGGCGGTCGTTTCGAGTAGCACGCACGTCGCCGCTGCCGTGTTCTCGGAACAGCGTGTCCGCGCCTCTTTCGTCGGGCGGATCTCTTGATCACCTTGCCGGGTGGCGGGTCTTATTTTTTACTCTGTTACGCAAGCTACCTCCATTCAACAGAAAATACCTGACCTAATGCGAAATGATTCATATCAGCTCTTTCAGCACAGACGCATTGCTTTGCGGATTATGTTACGATGTCGTTTTTTGGCATTATACGTATCAATGACCAGGTAATTTAAATATTCCTATTCGAATGGCTTCTTTGATACATTACACTACATCTATTAAACCTATTTATTGTATCTGACCTTAATATTTGCTTCTTATTACTCTAATTAGCCCCAAAATAATGACGTTTCGAAGGCGCAAATATGTTGTAATGAACGATCTGCGCTGAGAATGAGAAAGTTCGAAATCATATCCGGATAAAAGCGGAGTGTATTCTGTGCCAAAATTATATCCACAACGTGCCCTTAAAAAGAGTCCCGCCGGACGGGAAGTCGGAAAGCAAACAATCCGCGACAACAGGTCTCCTCAGTGAAGCGCAAATGTAAGCGTGTCGGCGAGTTCTTCATTCGACACCGTGCCTCTGGGCTCGGCTCGGCCCGGATGGGCCGGTGCGGGCTTGTTTTTGGTGCGTGTTTGTCCTCGGCCGCTTTTTTTTTTTTTCCTGCGGCTGCGGCGGAGGCGCAGGCGGTGGCGGCGGCGACACGTGTCTTCAGCCGGAAGAAAAAACGCGTGCGGGCGAGCGGCGGAATCAGGCGGCGCGTTTGCGCTAATTATGCGCCCGTGCGGCGGTCGAGCCACGCCCCCTTCCCCCCACCCCACCCCGAGCCACACCGCCGCCGCTACCGTCACGGCGGCCTGCCCCGACAGCGCGTCTCACCTCAAGAGCGTCAGCGGGTCGCGAGCCCTCGGCGGCCCCGCTGGGTTGCGAATTGAGACTTGGCGCAATGACAGTGAGAACGATGCCGATAAGTTGGGTCCTTGCACTCTAAGGTTGGGTCTGCACTTGCAAACAGTGCAATCAAATTAAGAGGCAGAAAGAGATGAAGCAAGACGAGAGGAAGGAGAAAAAGAAAGGCAATAAAGAGGAGGAGGAGTACAAGAGGGTTGATTCCCCTGTTGTTTTCTAGTGCTTTAATAAATTATCAAAAGTTTACCATTTACACTGATTCCTATTTATTCTTGTTTATTCCCAATTTGAACGTGCTTTCTCTCAATTTGAAAGTGTTTGGTTTTCTGAATGAAAGCGTATACATGAAGGTTTCTGGACCTGAATTGACCCTGTTAGTACTGAACTTCGCCCTTCAGAATGGCAATAAATAACTTGTCTCATCTCGGTTCTGTAAATAGTTATATAATGGTCAATTAGAATTTGTTTGACAGCATATTTTGCGGAATATTGCAAAATTTTTTATTGTGTTTAATTTATATTAAATTATTATTAATGATTCGATATCTCCGACCTCCAAAGTGTCTTAATATTCTGTGCAAAATTCTGCCACAAGCAGGTTCTACCTGTTTCTTCTAACATAACTAGTAGAATCCCCGCAGCAAACACCGAAGTCAATTATCCAAGAATATAATACAATATCTCTATTGGCTTGACAAGCCATCGCATCAGATCGTTCTCATAACTTACTAACTACCCTCGGGTGATAATCATTTCATCATTGGGATTCTGTCTGCTTAAGATATTGCTGAAGCTTATCCAAACGAGACTTAAGATTATTTCAATACGTTCGAAAAAGGTTACTTTCTTAATATTACTTTCCGAGAATCCCTCTTTGGTGAATAATGGGTATATCATAAATATCACAATGTTTCTAATGTTGTGCCGCAGCTTGTAACAAAAATACGAATCGCAAAAAATGGTCCATTGTTCAAAGGAATAGTAGACTTTCGCTTAGTTTTACCGAATCTTTTGCTTGATTGTTTCACTCTGACCTCAAGATTGTGGAAGATATACAGAAATTTAACCATCCTCTTTACAAAACTCCATGTCCACAATTTAATAATTTAACTCGAAATTTTATCTTATATCTCTTATAAAGTTGTACTCAGCGAACTGAACTCGAAATTTTATCTTGTTGCCCTTATCAAAAACACAGCAAATGGTCGGTTTCACCCACTGAATTAAAATTAGGTTCGTGGTTATAGAATTCAATACGATCGCATAGCGTTCTGAAAATTACCAAATATCTTCTACTTCCCAAAGCTTCCTGCTCTATGTTAAAAGCCTATGAAAACTAAAAAAATAATTTTTTCTACCTTTTAGGATTGTTTCAGCAGTCAGATTGCTCGTCTTTCATCCCTGGGACCTCGGTTTAAATACAGCTCTATCCATATGGAATAAGTGATCCACATATCGAGTTCGCGGAAGTTTTCTTACGGTTCTCACAATTCCTTTCTCTCTTGCTCTCAAATCATTAACATTATTTGATCATCCACCTATGAAAATCACTGATTTCGGATAAAGCCGAAAGGTTTAGGAACTAGGGATCAAAAAATAAATAATAATACCTCTTTCATGCTGGATTATTAAAGTAAAATTTTTACAATTTTATATATTGTATGTTATAAACTTATAAAGCCAAATTTTGAATTAAATGTGTTTGCTTGGCGAATCTCTTGTCAGTAGATTCTGTGTTGTACTAATTTTTAAACTGTCAAACATTATAGTCAAATAAATAGTTAATAAACGTAAAAACTATTTAATCGTTTTTCTATGATTTGCTTTCAAATGTGAACGAAGAATTAAAAGGAGAAAAAAATAAATATCTATAGTTCTGTAATTATCTCATACTTTACGTACGATTTTTTTGTGAACAGCATCATTCGTAGAAAGTTACTCTATCCCAGCAAGTCAAGTTTTAAAGAAATGAAATGTGTAAAACAGTACCAGTGTAACGCTTGATTCTGGTGCAGTGAATCATAAACTCACTTATAACCACGTAGTTTTGGTATTGTTCGTTATTCGATATCATTTAAAAATTTTATAATGATGCGTGTAATTAATATATTAATATGTATTTACTTTGCAAATGCTTATAAATCGATTTAATTACATTTCAACGTAGATTGTTTGCTGACATTAATCAATTTAATATGATGTGTCTCCTCTATTTATTGACAGCTAGCTTTCTATAATTACTCCATCTTTTAGATTTTTTTCCCCATAGGTTTGACATTTTAATTACAAACTGACTCTCATTCCGTTGCTCCTTCGTTTACTCTGAGTGTTTAAAAAACCAATCAGCGCATGCGGATGTTCTAACTGGGCATAAGCGTCTCTTCATCAGCTGCACCTACGAATCGGAGAGTTGACAATGATTAACAATTATTGGCTCAATGGATTCCTAGTTTTTAGCCACGTTAATGGAATTAATCGTATGACCTTCCTCTGTGTGAAGCAGTCTGTTGACAGTCTATAAGTCGATAAAACAATTATATTTTGAGTTTGAAAACAATGGAGAGGTGAAAATCAGTAAAAAGAAGTGATCTTAATTTCATTTCGCTCCATTCTGTTAGTTCTTCCGAGGCATTATTGGATAAGATTCTGTTTTCGAGAGATTTCGCAGCTTTTCTCTTCTGCGTTATGTTTGAAGATTATTAATCGGAGTGCCATGTATTAAGTCAGCGTGTTATGTGAAGTTGCCCGAGAGTATGTTTCCAATACACATCTGTTGCCCCTTCACACAGTTAAGTGTTGCAATTGGGTAGAGGTAGCAGCCAAATGCACTGTCTGAGAACTTCACTGACAAATGTAGAATGAAACTAAACTGTCTCCCAAGAAGAGTAGGCTTTTCCCCTCGTTGACACAACATACAACAGTAACCTTTACCACCTGCATTGTCTACATCCAGCGTCATGGCGCAGATATTGTGAGGACTTGTTATTCAAATAAACTGTGTGAGCGCCAGCAGAGAAAAGAACCGAATCTCTTGACGTTTCCAGTGAATGTCGTTTGTTTTCCTTTCTTTTCATGGAGGCTTCTCGAGCAAAGCGAAGACAAATGGAAAAGACGAAATGCATGGCGCGAAGATTCCATTTGGTGGCACTGGCGGGCGCCACGGCAGCAAAGGAGGAGGAGGACTTGCAAGGCGAGGAAGAGGACATGAAGATGGAGTTGGAGGTAGAGGAGAAGGAGGAGGAGGGGGAGGAGGAGACGACGAAGGCGGAAGAAAAAGTTAAAGTCGAGATTGGAAAAGAGGTAAAACGAGCGGAGCAAGACGTATCGGAACAGGGGAGGTGAAGAGGGGGACGAAGAAATGGGCGGAGACGGAGTAAATTGCGGACGCACGGGATAAGGCAGAGAAAGGGAGAGGCGAAGTCGGGGAGAAAGGCGTGAGCAGAGAAAAAGGCGGCAGCAGAGAAAGGAGGGAACGACAGTAGAGGACGTGCGGATGAAAGCTGAGGTAGTAGAAGAGGCACGCAGAGGTGAATAAAGAGGAACAGGAAACGAATGTCAAAGCGCTAAAGGATAGAACTGGCGAGAAGGAAAGGAAAAAAAGCGGGCAGAGAAGGAAGTCCCTGGGAAGGGGAGGCTAAGATAAATATGAAGAAAAAGAGGGAGACTACGGTGGAGGAGAGTAAAGAGGAGACGAGGAAGTAAAAAAAGGAGACACGAGCGAAGACGAAAGCGCGAGAGAAGGCAGATGCAAAGTTCCGAAAGGAGGAAAGAGCAAAAGGAGACCAATGCAAAGGATGAAACGGAGAAAGGGGATAAGGGGACGAGGCAAAGGAGGAGGAAAGGGGTAAACGGAAGGGCAGGAGAAGGGGAAATCCGAGGAGGACGCAGAGGCGCCAGCTGGAACGTGGCGCCGTGTCCCCGGACGCGACCTGGGCCGTGCACCCTGGCGCCTTCCGGGAATGCGGTCGCCTCCCCCCCCCCTTCACGCCCCACCCCCACCCCCGCCCAGCGCCCAGGAGCAAACAGGGCGGGCACCGCGGCAGCGCGACGATAACGACGTGGGCCTTGTGAGAAGGAAAACATACATACACACATACGTACACATACACACGCGAGCGCGCACGCGGAAGTCTGTAAACAGGCAGCGAGCACCTCCGGAATATAAATATCCGGGGGCGGAGGCAGATTACGATTCCTTGCGTGGGCGACGCAAGGCGGTCGCCAGCCCCCGAGATCGGAGGAGCGTGCGGGGACAGGACTCCTTTGTGGCCGCGGTGAGGCCGGAGGGGCCACCCGCGATGACTAGTTGCGCTCGGGATCCCAGCATTTCCCGGAGCCTTATGATATTTGTTATTCACTTGGTATGGTTTTCCTTGGAGTGATCGAAGTTTGTCTTGCCTTTGAAATGATTAGTTTAAGATTATTATAAGCCATTCAAAGTTAATTGAGAGAAAGAAGAAACAGGAAAGGGAATTCAGTAAAAGAAATCTTCTGTCTGCAGGAATGCGTCTTTTTTTTCTTTCCTTCTGTTCTTTCCTTCTGTTCTTTCCTTCTTTCCTTCTTTCCTTCTTTCCTTCTTTCCTTCTTTCCTTCTTTCCTTCTTTCTTTCTTTCGTTCTTTCTTTCTTTCTTTCTTTCTTTCCTTCTTTCTTTCTTTCGTTCTTTCTTTCTTTGTAATACTATGAATATTATAATTATAATTTGAGTACACAATATTCCTTCTTATGCATGTGCATTTTCATTCATGATAATTACATCGGCTTCGTTTGATTATGCTGTCAGTATTATGTCAGTATGCTGTCAGTATTATTGATTATGCTGTCAGAAGACATTTGAAGATAGCGTACAATCAAATATTTTTCTAGGCAAATAACAACGCCCCATGACGCTGTATTTTGACGAAGCCCTTAACGTCTTCACGTCTTAAGCTACCGATAATGGCATTGAAGGAGTTTCCCCCGCCCCTCTCCAGCGCGTGGCCCCCCCTGACCCCAAGGGGCCCCTAAGGTCACACGGCGGCCATGCCGCGCTCTGTTCATTACCTCCCCTAATTTGTCTCTAATCTAGAGGACCATTACCGCGAGATGAGGAAACTGTTTGAAATTAACGTTGCCCCAGCCGGCCATTCCAGGCTTCAAACTCCTGGCCTCTCAAATCGGAGGTAAGCAAGAGTATCTGGGGGTTTAGCAATGATCTTATGGCAATATTAATGTGTGTTCGGAGATTGCTTGTGCTCGCACTTGCTAATATCATTTCAGAATAGCTTTAAGTCATTGCATCTACATTTCACAAAAATACAAGTCGGTCGAAAAGTTGTAAAACATGCAATTAGGAGGTCATATAAATGCTAAAGTTTAATGAATGTATTTTGAGCATCATAGAGATACACTTCTTAGAGAAAATATGAGAATCATATTTTGTTCGTTGCAACACCCTAAACAGCATGTATACCATACACTCATTTTTATGTGCGTACGTATGAGATCTGTAATTTTAAATATTCAATGGGGGTACTTGATGGATGATGGACACTTTGTGGTTCTAAAGATGTTACCATCCGGCAAACAGACCATTCGGCACTGATCAGAAGATTCTGTAATGGTGTAGCTGACGATAAGTGTGCCTTCTACATCATCGGCAGCCTGAAGTGGATTCTTTGGAAAGCTACTGCGAAGGACTGTAGCTATAATGTATTTGCGTTCGGGTTGATGTGTTTACACAGAGACGCAACCAGAATGTTTCTATGCGGAGGGCTTAAAGGAAGCGTCCAGCCGACATGATGTTTTGTTATGAAGAGTTTTGCATTTATGTTGAATTTAAATTTTATTTTTTTAAATCATTTTTATTTTAACTCGCATAAACTACAATGGTCATGAAAAACTAATACATTAATTAAATATAATCACAAATTAATGAAATTATCAATACTTCACCAAATTGTAACAATTTTTATTAATAAATAGGTGATGATAAAATGTTATTGAAGTTTTCATTTCCTAGGAACCCTTATGTCTTGGATTGAGGATGGGGCATTCCAAAAGGACATGGTTTATTGATAAGATACAGATACTGCAGATGAGTTGTGGAACTTTCTCAAATAGAAATTTATGAGAGAATTGTGAGTGATTTGTTCTAACTCTTGTCAGAACAACTTGTTCACGACGATTAACTGAGGTATTTGTTACAAGTCCAAAAAAAGGTAGAGATATATTTTTTATGAAATTTACTGAATTTTTCATTTTGCCATGTTTTGTGTAAAATGTATTTTTATTTGTCGATTTACGAATATTTACGTAATCAATAGAGATACTAAATGACAATCGTTGCCAAGAAAATGACTAACAGCTATATTATTTTGTGTATCATCGGCAACTCGGTGAGCGGAGGGAGAATTTCA
Source organism: Gryllus longicercus (assembly GCA_038098605.1). Taxonomy (NCBI): domain Eukaryota; kingdom Metazoa; phylum Arthropoda; class Insecta; order Orthoptera; family Gryllidae; genus Gryllus; species Gryllus longicercus. Next base: position 1,412,841 of record JAZDUA010000254.1, read on the forward strand.
GGACCCCAATGAGATCCCCCGCCCTTTGGGCATACCTCTGGATTTACTGTTTTTCTTAGAAGAATAAATTGATGATCTCTAATTTGCCATTTCTGTGACTAGAAATAAAAATCTATGTTGTTCAAAATTCATACGTGAAACATTGAAAAATCGTCACTTTATAATAGCATTTCTAAAATTTCTTGTTGCCCCGTATTATGGCCGATATCGTGAATATTCTCACTGAATTTCCTTTTGGAAAACGAGACAATTAAAAAATTACTCTGTGATATATAATAATTCTAAACTACTTATCTTAAAATTTACAGCACATATCTTATAGAGAATGAAACGGAAAAATATCTTCACCAATACGATTCGTGTTGTCCAACAGTTATTGAAACACATTTTCAGTACCAACACAAAATCACTTCACTCTGCTCATTTTGGGAATAATCAGCCGACTTTACAAACTCAATGGTTTAATCCAATTTATATATCTGCTTTGTCTATTACTCGAAGTACTTTAAAAGTCAATCCTTTTAGTAGTAGGGTAGATAAGCGTATTCGGAAGTGGATATCTGTAATCAGTTAAGATTAACATCTTACCAGCCAATAACAAATTCAAACAAACATTTCAGCAGAAAAACATTTGAATGTGATCTTGGTTCCATCAAAATATTATAAAAAATGTAGCAATACATTTGATTTGGTCAGAATACGTCTTCGCAAATTGGCTTTACTGCACGGCATTAAAATAGTGTGCATTATTATAAGAATTTTATTTAATAACGAAAAGTATGATCGTAATATTTTATTAAAGTTTGTTTGCGATTATTTGATGTTACTCATATCGTTTTAGAAGTCATCTGCGATGCCATCTTCCCTTTAACCTTGCATTGGTACCTTAATTAATGAGATGCATATAAATTCCTGTCAAAGACCTTGCGATGTGTGTGAACATTTACAGTTACAATTCTCTTCAATTTCAGATGTACTCTGCTAGTGGTTTCAAAATTCCAGAAAAATAACAAATAAGGCCTATTTTCAAGCAATCTAGAAATTTATGGTGTTTTAACATTATTCAGTACATATTACTACTATTGAAAAACGCACAATTCAGTAAGCATGGACGGTAGTTAGCCTGTGCAGAAATAAATAAACATCTTGTGAAAGATATAGGCAAGTAGAAACCTCTTATATTAATAAAGTATTTTGCAAAATATAAAAATGGAAGTAAAATATATTGAAAATAAAATCTTAGCTACGAAAACTCCGCGAGTGGCTCACTTGGCGCCCTGTGAACCCACACTGCTCCCGAAATAATATTCACAGTAATTCAAAGATAACTGAAATAAGCAAAACAAACGGCATTATATGAATCGTTTGAATGACTTACGGTACAAGAAGTAATAGCATCTTCCGGAAACTTTTAAAATATATAACTGGGGCCAAACAAATATCAATAAAAAAGTTTGCTTTATTCTTCCTTAGCTGCATCGTGTTTCTGTCTGCAAAAGCATTTGAGACCGTGGTATAGTCGCGTTCAATCTGGGCGCCGGCAGGGTGGCCAACATTCTGCGAGAAAGATTCCTTGGCCGACGTCAAGAGCGCGCCCCGGGCGCCGTACCGCCTCGGAAGGCGCGGCGGCCGCCGCCGCCGCCGCCGCCGCCGCCGCCACCGCCGCCCGGAGGGAGGAGTCTGGCATCCCGGTCACGTAGTTCGGCCGCGTTGTACCAGATGGGGTTGTTCTCGCGGCGTGAGTTATCGAAAGAACGCCCTATACGACGCCCCCCGCAGGCCTCCGCCAAGACGACGGGGATCGCGATTTCGACTCTCGATAAGCGGCCGCGAGGCCTTTGGACCGGTCCCCCCTCCCCGCGCCGCTCCGCCCACGCCGAGAGGAACGTCGCTGAAAGACGAACGTGTACAAATTCGCGCGGGCAGGCGCGAGGGACGTGACGTGAATGTTCGACGTTCACGAAACGCAACGCGCGTTGCCTATACTGGGCGAAGAAGCGTGAGAACTTCTCCTTGCGAGAACGTCTGGCTCCCCCAACGAATGCACGAAACATTTAACCTTTCATCACGGGGTTGTAAATAAGAATTGGAAGCCAGACATTATTGAAGTCTGTTTTTCTAAGAGTTCAGAACGCCGAATTATTAATGTCTCCTGCAACGGCGCTTCGTTTCCGCTGCGTTCAAATGTCAACCCTCGGCCGTAAATCTTGCGTCGCAAAAAGACTGAATGTTCCTTCCTTTTACCGCGCCTCTCCATCTTCGTAAAATTGCGCAGAGATAAATTAAATGTAGGTACTCGGTCTTAAAATACTCTGAAAGTTGCTTGGTCTATTTATCTTCTACTAGTCAATCGAAAAATAGGAAGAAATAAATTGCCTTTGATATCTTCTCCCAAACGTTACCTCTACGAAAGAGCATCAAAAGAATTCGTTTTATTTGAATATCCTCTGCATTTTAGGTAACGGTTTTTGATTAATTATTCTGTTAAACTTCTAAGTTTAATTTACACTTTTATCATTATTGTTTTTTCTTGAAAGTTTAGTGATTCAGAATGTAGTATAAATTCTTAGAAATTTGTTCAAGGATTTAAATTAAGTTACAAATAAAATGTGTAATTGATGTGAATTAATTCACTTTCTAAGAATAAATGGGAAAAAGAAGTTGGGTGCCGATTAGTGAATTCTGAATCTCCAAAAAGTTTTAAGCACCCAAAAAAGATCAAGAATTCCTTTCAGCGTTTGCATGTAAATGGCGCATCTTCTAAAAATCTCGTCTTCAAATATTTATACGTAAAACAGACCGACCTATGATATATCCTCTGAAAAAAAGAAACCTGCATTGCGGGGCAAATTTTCTCAGACAGAACGGTTTTATACATGAAAAGTACGACTAAATCTATGTGCTGAAAAGCTCCTTAAAGCGGAGACGGATTTGGTTTTATAGAACTACTAGTGATTATAACGTTGGTAAGAAGGAACGTTATTTTCAGATTTGGAGTTTTGTCTTTGAAAGACCGTCGCTTTGAAATTCATGTATTTCAGCTACAAACTAAATGATGGATTTTACCCAGTGTCCTTGCTGTTGGACAATATTTGGAAATGACTTTCTGCAAAATATTACTTTGCCTAGGGTAGACTGAACGAACCGATGTTCTTCTTTTTTCAAAAAGTTTCATTGCTTTCGTTTTATAAACGATTGCAAAATGGTATATTTTCATTATATTGTTTTGCTAACAAAATCTCATTGAATATTCTGCATGATTGCAAAATGGTATATTTCATTTTACTGTATCATTGACAGAATACCATTAAAAATTCTGCCTTTATATTCCATATATTGGGATTTGGGAACTCATATTAAAATGAAAAATTGTTAAGTTCCAAAATGTTTGAAGGTACTATCATAATTCGTAGTCAAGAACACTCCGTAGGCTGGTTTTATTGTATTTCAATTCCTTATGTACTTTCGACGACTCCATATCCTATCTTAGAGGTAAAGGGCACTATTTCACATTTACCTAATTTTACAGGAAGGCTGTTTAAAGATACATTTCCCCTCTGAATGAAATTCGCCATGACGTGTTTTTGACTGATTTCAACTCTCTTATTAATATCTTCTGTACGTAGTTCTCAATGTGTCCAGGAAGAGAAACGATACCGGAATTGGTAATCGCATTGTAAAAATCCCAAATTGTGTAAATATTCCATTTTAGCAAAACCAATTGGAAAATGCCCTTAACCGCCGTCTTACAAGATATAAATCATGTGACAAAACTCGTATTACATTGATCATGCATATAAGAGTCTGTTTGGAACTGCTAAGTGCTTTCCTTGGAGGGGCCAGCAGCCATTCCTTGCGCTGTCTCCATGGTTGCGTGCGGCAAGGCCAATCTCTTCTTAGTGGAACGCACCCTCCTCGCCTCGCCGTCTTCTGTTTATGATGGCGCCCGAGGATTTGTGGGCTAGTCGAAGCGGTCAGCTGCACTGGGGGAAGTCCGATTTCCTCATTGTTGGCGGCCCTTGTCGCCGCCGCTGCTGCCGCTCGCTTTTCCGGAGAAATGTCTCTGTTAAATGGAGAGGACTGTGCCGGCCGAATGAGCGCGCCATTACTGGAGGGAAAGACGTTGGAGGGAAAATAATTGGACCAAAAGTTGCGGAAACTAATGAAATTTCGGTCCCCGAGGAAGGAAGACAGTGATTCAGTGGAGATCAAGTGTTGGAATGATCTAAGACATTCCGAAATGCGTTGTTGCTTGTTAGACGGCAAGTAGCTCGACCGCGCAATCAAATTGTCATTTACTTTCTCATTTTTCTTTCGCTAATGTCTTTTCGTCATTTTTTGATGTCATTTATTTCTTCGGGTCGTTTATTCTTCAATCTTGTTTCCTCTCTTGCGGCCTTCTTGTAAGTTTTCCAATTAATTTTTTCTACACTCCTTTCGTTGGTGTTCCTTGAAACACGTTTCAAGTTTCTTTCGCTTATATTTATAACTTTGGGCTAATGGTACGCGCGTCTTGGTGAAGTACATTATTACATATTAGTTCTTACTATTGCCAAAGCCTTAGTTTTTGTAGGTTATGACATCGTATCGCTAGCTAGGTTATTGCGAGAGTGTGTTTACGAAAACGTGCTAAGTATATTTCTTTACTCTACTCTTAAGCTTTTACGTGAATGTCAGATACAAGGAACCCGGAAATTAATTCGATTTAAATTTCCTACTTTTGCCAAAAGTATGTCCTAAAGAACTGACAATTTAATACGCTCGAGAAAAATACATTTAGGAAAAAATACTATAATAAATAGAATTAATTTGTTTTATGTAGAATAAATAGTTGCCTGAGAATATGATTATCTCTATTAAGGTATTTTCAAAATACTCAATAATTCATTTACTTTTCACTGTTCTACTATAGTTGATATTGTAAAATACATGCATTCGTAGCATTAAATGGCTAGATTAAGTAATTTTCTAAATTACTACCCATTCAAATTTCAAATGAACATGTGTGACTGCGTTATATTTCAGTTAAAGTTTTTTTTTTAATTCCACAGCCTTAGAAATATTGGAATCGTAAGAAAGACAACGAAATGTTTCAGTAGATTGTTTTGTCTTCCTGCTCATCACAAATAAGACACTAGTGCCCTCATTAAGACAATATTTTAAAATTATTAATACAAAGAAGAAACCTTTACGGTTCTGACAAACGTTGCATTAAAATATCCTCGATAAAAGTATTTTTAATGTTTAGAGATTTGAAAAATTGTTTAAAAATTGAATAGAATTATTACTGAAACGGACACTGAATGTTTTTAATTTATGAACAAACATTGCAAAAATTAAAAACAAATTATACACGTTTTACATAAAAAATAGGAAATACAGTAAACATTTGATAACACGAATTTCTAAGGACTAAAATAATCGCCGTTCATATAAAAAAAATCGTATTATTCGATTTTTATGTAGTATATCCTCATTATTACGTTTGTTTGTCGGAATCCGAATTTTGTTCGCTTTACAACGAATTTCGTGTAAAGGTGGTCGTGCTAACGAGGGTTTACTGCACAATGTCAATTTGAGGCATTGAAGGGTCATACATAACAGGTAGCTTGTTTCGTGGCCCACTTGCCTTACCTCCCCGAGGGCCTCGGCCAGCCGTGCCCGCCGCGCGCCAAGGTGCTCCCGAGGCAGTGGAGTGCAATGCGGCCGCCGCGGGCACGCGACCCATGGGCAGCTGCCCGCCGCGGCCGACCACGCCCTTTCCGCACGCGCGCACGGCCCCGCCCCCGCCCCCCTCCCCCCCTCCCCCCTCCGCCCGCCCCCCTCCGCGCTTTCTCCGCATCCCCGTTGGTACGAAACCGAATGAGTGAAGAGTAATGGAAATAACATACAAAAGCCTTCCACTAATTAATATTTAAAGCATTCACTGCCGGCGATAATGCGAATTTTTATTGCCTTCGGGCGCTGCGACCGGCCCGGGCGGGGCGGGGCGCGGAGGGGCGCGGAGGGGCGGGGCGGGGTGAAGCAACGCGGGGACGTACGGCTGTTGTGTTTTGGGAATATTCCTCCTTGTTGGGCGGCCGGGGGCTCCGCGAAGACAACATCCAGCCGGCGCCCGCGGTGCAGGAGAGCACCAAAGCAAGAAATCGCCGCCCCGCCCGCGCCTTGCCAATCGCCCCCCGAGGCCATCGGTGGGTAAAGGCGGTCATTTATTATGCTGGACGGAATACGGCGCCGCGCTGCGTTCAGTACAGTGGTTTATGCACTGAAGGGACCCAGGAGGAGACGGTGTGTTGGTGTTTTGAAATACCTGCCGACGACTCGGTGCTTCCGGACAAAGTAGTCTCTGGTGCTGTGAAGCGACGTTTGACTAACGGAACAACTTTGGCTCCAGTTTTTGATAGTAAAATTTGAAACGGTGGACTCACTGTTTCAGAGACAGTTTTTCAGTTTTTTGCTAAAAAAATGGTCATTCGATTCTGTTCCAATATATTTACTGCTTTAGATCTTACTTTCTCTAACTTCTGACATTGAAATCACTGTTCTATGTTAGTAAATTAATTTTGTTACAAAAAATAGTTGACACCTTTTTTTTAAAGGATCATTAAAATGTTTTTATCAACTTTGGCATGTATGATTCTAAAAAGTGGATGTCTTCGAAAGTTATTGTGGCATATCATCATCTCTGAAAACACTTTTATCTAAATATTCGAATCCTTATTCAAAATTTCAACCCCTTCCCTAACCTTGGTTTTATCTTCAATTATGTGTCTGAATGTATTCTTACAATGTAGGAGTTGTCTCCTTTGAAGACTAGTCAATTTCTGTAATGATTTTGGAGGATTTGTATTACAGAAGAATCGTACCAGAATAATTACGAGAACCACGCCAAGCTATTTTACGTTTAGTAATAAGCGTCAACATAGAGACTCCCCAATCTTCCCAATATATCTGACACTGACACGCAGCTGTTCTCACAATCTTTATATGAGGCAGAAGGAAATCGATAAAAGTGTCCAAAAAAGCATTTCACTTTCTTATTGATCTGATCTTACAGCAAGTTTTCCCCCGCGGAAATTGGATTTCGAAAGGACTTTTATATCTTCACACATGACATCTGCGTTTGGGAAATATCCATCATATGTCAGTTTTAATACAGCAAGGTAGGTGCGAACATTTTGAAAATATGTTTCCTGATATTTGTCTACATATATTCAGACTTTTTTTGCGATAAATCGTGTATGAAAGACAGGCGCAGTAATGTGGCTGGAACACTTCCGGTCTTGGAAAAGGCCTTAAGAATTCAGAGCGAAAATGTAGGGTACGTGGACAGATGTTCAAATAGCACCAACGCTTACTGAAATAGCGTGGACGTTAACTGATGTTTTGCATGCTTAGCTTGCCTGTGTTTTCCTAGTCTTTGAAAACTTTGAAAGCGCTCGCAGTGATGGCCATAGGATCTAGTAATCATGTACGCGAAATTTAATATCTACCAATAAAAGAACAAACTATCGGAATTGTTGGCACTCAGGCATTTGATACTTTCAAATTGACGCATACTATATAGATTAATACTTACAGACTAATGTCGATTACCGAATTAAATAGATATATAATTACAAACGGTCCGACTGGATTATGTTTCACAGATATTTCACAGTACATACGTCATTGCCTAACACACAATATTGGGTCGTAGTACATACGACTCTCGTAAGCTGCCCTACTCCATTTACGAACAATGCAGGAGACTTCGTTCTTCTGAAATCTGCGAGCAAACCCAATGAATTACCGGAAGACGTGATGTAAATCAAATGTAACGACTTAAGAAATGTAATCAGGATTTTTCAAAAGATATATTATACGCCGATTCGAGTAATTGGTTTTCAGACAAATATCGTAGTTTTTGTAGAAATATTACGGGAAATAAAGAAAAAAAGAGTTTAAAATGTTTGAAATGGTCTTAAGACGAATGGAAAAAACAGGCTGGAATTTTAGGAGACAGGAAAGTTTTCGAGGAAGGCCGGGAAAGAGAAGGATAATGAGGGCAATACTAAATAAAATCGATTGAATTGAATATTTTCACGAAAGAGCTCTACTAAAAAGTTTATAATAGAAGGTAAGATGGAGGGCAGAAGTTGCGGAAAAAGAAAGATCGAAATTGTGACATGTAGAAAAGGAAAGTCTCTCGTACAGATAAAGAGACAAGATCAAGAAAGATTGATGTGGTGAAAAAATGACTCTTGTCCTGAGGCAGAGCTACAAGATGACACTGATCACGATATAATCGATTCACCGGTATCGATAACGAATATGTAATTTGTTATCATGATTCCAGTACGTAATGCTTATGTCATTACCAGGCGTGAATAAGTGGTATTAATGCATAGATGCATGATAATGATATTAATAATGAAGGAGTGGTGAAGTGAATGGCAGTAGAAATGGGAGAACGCTCACAAAACCCTCGCAAACATGCTTTGTTCATTCCAAACTCAATACAGATCAACCGGGATTCGAACTCCGGAACCCACAGGGGCAAAGCTAGCTACAGCCCAAGGCTGCAGGTCACCCCGTAAACCATAAATATCGAAAAAATATCGTTATAAGTATCGCAAACAAGACCGCACTGTGCATCCGAACATCCGTAGACGTGACGCTCGAAGTCGCCCACGCGAAGGGGAAGGGGGTAGTGGTAGGGGAGGGGACAAGGAGGGGGGAGGGCATCGTAACGAGACGTATCTCGGTGCTTTTCACGGTCCCGCGGCCCGCGCCGTCGCTGCACCTGCCGCCTGGGCCTCCGCGCCAGATTATAGGCTGATCGGGTCCGCTACGCCGAGGCGCGCTGTGTTGCGCCGCGCGGGGCGGGAAGGGGGGGAGGGCTATTTCCTGAACCGCAGGAAAAAGATTTCAATGCGAGGTTTTTGTGGGCGCCGCTGCGGCGGCGGCGGCGGCGGCGAGGCGAGGCGAGGCGCTCGGCCAGTGCGTCCAAGAGCGGCGCGATGACCGGGCGAAACTCTTTCAAGCGGAGCCGCAGATGTCGCGGCGGCCGCTATCACCTGCTACCGGAAGCACGCGATGTTTTGCCCGGTAATTGGCGAACGCTCGCCCGCCCGCCCGCCAGCCGCAGGGGGGGGGGGGGTTGAGTGGGCGGCTGCGGCGATTGGGGACGGCGCCGGTGGGAGTGGAAGGGGTCGGGGTTGGGGTGGCGAGATGGTGGTCAGCGCGGTCGTGGGCGGCGGGGGTTTTGGGGCGGCGGTCGAAGGGGTCGGAGGTAGTTGAAAGCGGAGGTGGAGGCCGACGGGGACGGCGGAGGCGGTTGTGGTGGTCGGGAGCGGTTGGAGGCGACGGTGGTGGCGGGCGTGGGCGGCGGTGGCGGGTAGAAGGTGCGGCGTCTTCTGCAACGTGAACGTGAACGTGCGGCGGAGGGGGCAGTCGAGGGCGGTCGTGGGTGGTCGGAGGCGGTTGGGAGCAGTTGGGAGCGGTCGACAGTGGTCGGGGGCGGTCGGAGGCGGTCGGGGCTGTCGGGGGCGGTCGGGAGCGGTCGGGGGCGGTCGGGGGCGGTCGGGGGCGGTCGGGGGCGATCGGGAGCGGTCGGGGGCGTTTGAGTTAGTTGGAGCGGTCGCGAGCGGTCGGAGGTCGGCCGGGACAGCGGGGCCGACAGTCGAGGGCAGTGCCAGCGGTGATCAAGGGTGGCAGAGGTGACGGTCAGAATCGACGGGGGGCGGTGGTCAAAGAGGTCAGGAACGCTTGAGATGGCGACGAGGGGCGCAAATAGGCGCGTTGGCGACGGAGGCTGCTGCAGCAGCGAGACACCGCCGAAGGGCTCTCGCGGAAGGAGGCAAAGGCGACTGGGACGTCATGGAGACGTAGCGGCGAGGCGTTGGCAAGGCGGGCGGAGGGGGTGGTAGCGACAGCTTGAGAGGAGTTGGGGTGGGGGCGGGCGGGGGAAGTTTCGCTCCAGAAGCCCCCGATTCCTCCTCGCCTTCTCGCCTCTTCTCGTGGCTGTTGCCTTGCGGTTGGGCCCCACCGCGCCCAGCCCCGCTGCCCCTCCCCCGCCCATTCCCCCCGCGACCACACGGCCAGCGCTGCGTTGCCCAACGGTGCCCTCCTTCGCTCACAGGGCGCGGTAGTGGAATCGGCAGCACCTTCCCCACAGGCGCACGCTCGTTTTGGGGGATGCAGATGCATCATTATTCGATTTTCCCCCGCGGCGCTCACTTGAGATAAAAAACCATACATGTTAGCGTATTTGTTTATAATGTATCAATCAAACAAATTTAGTATAATATCAACGTTTCGGCGTACCGAGGTGTAAGTGTAAAGACGTTTATTAAAATGCACTGCAAGAAAGTACAAAAAATTGCACTTTCTATAAAAACCGATTATAGAGAACAGAATATTACATAACTATAAATAATATTACATAACTATAAATCTTGAAAACTTGATTACAATTGAATTATATTTTAAATAATAGAAATATATACGGAAGAAGAATGTTGAATATAAGAATAAAAAATGACAATCAATTTGCCTTATGAGCTAGAGACAATACCGTAATGTTCATGAGCGTGCATCCAGATGCAGCTGTGGGCAAATTATGTATTACCGGTTACACAGTACAAGACATCCTTTCACGCTCAAGAAAAGTGACATATCACAAAAATTCCTCATTTTTTATTTAAACAAGGAAATATATTTAGAAAATAATTCATTTTTACTAGAATATATTTAATGAAGATTGTTCACAAGTCCGTCGGTATTTACTGTTCTCCTTCAAAATGATATTTGAGATGTGTCACTTCTCTTGGCACCAAAGAATCAAAATCTGGGAAAGGAAAAAAAACTACTCGCAAATTTATAGTAAAATAATTCCAAGTTTAACCAAAACCAACTTTTATAAAATACAATATTTGTTATCTCCATTTTCCAAATAATTTCTATGAAAATCTCAATTCTAAATTCCACTTATTTACTCATTGCTTTAAACAAAAACATGTTTAATCAAATAATACTTTTCTGCTTTAAATGTAGACCTCATGAATATTATCATTAGCAACCACTGTTATAATATATATATATATATATATATATATATATATATATATATATACAATATATATTTACAGTAATTAAGTAACGTAGTAATAACACTTAGTATTAATGATTACGACAATTTCTGTTGACAACTCCAGAAGACAATTTGTAATGCAGTACAGCCTCTCAGTTCTTTATGGTTAAAATGTATTTCTATTAATATATTTCAAAACATGTCAGACGTCTTTGAGATTGTTCAGAACCACTAAGAATTTAAGATAAGCAAAAGGATTTTGTGAGTATTATTTTGAACGAAGGCAAGGATTTCAAATATCTTTATTTAATTAAACGCGTTATTTCTTATATCAATTCAGGACTTTCTTGATGTCATGTCAGAATATCAATCGTTATGTATTACATAAAGCAGTTAGAATGGAATATTATATGCTTTACTACGATATTGTTTATGCTACATTTAAAAACTGAATATTTTTATCGGTTCGTATGTAGTAAATTTAGAAAAGTAGCAAATTGCTCAGAAGATTCGGTTTTCACATTATTTTAAGTTAGTCATGAAAAAGTGTATTTATTTTCGTACCTAGTGCATGCGGAAGGAAGCGTTTTCATGTGATTAGTACATGGCTATTTTTCTTCGAAACACCATGTGTCACTCACTAAGATGAATTGTATAAAATTTTGTTCTAAATTTCAAAGTTCTCAAAAAGTATTAATACCGAAGCGTTTTTGAATAACTAGTTTGTAAACTCTCAAGTCTTATGCATTTACCACATCCGTCAGGGTATTCCAGGTTTTGCAATTAGTAAACACTTCTTAAAAGAAGGCAGATTTATTTGTTTCCTTAACACAACAAATCGTATATTTATTTCAAGAGAAGATATTTCTTCCATTTTACTGAATGGGTAGTCTCAGAGTAGAAAAAGATTTCAGCAATATTTTAGTGATAAATCTAATAGCAATTAAAAGAATGGTTTGAAATAAATTTTGAGATAGTAAACAACGTAGAGAAAAAATCTAACTTACGAAATGTAATTCAGAGAAGTAGAATAATAACTGCAGATATAATAGTGTACATTTTTGCCCTCCCACGTCCATATTCAAATAACCAAATTATCTCTGGCAGAGAGGCTGAGCTGGAACAAACGGTAAACAGAATGTGTTGTAAAGTAGCTGAATATTTCATGATATTGTTATGCTATGCATAATTTCGCTGAATACGTTCTGACGTTGCGTTTCACCTACAGGTCTGCGGATTGCGTATTCGGAGTCAGTTGACGTATTGCAAGCCAGATATTGTTCACACGAGGTTCCAAAAAAAAAAACCCGCGTATTAAAAGCGAGGGTAAGTGCGCCCTCGCCGTTCATAATCGAGTTTAACAATAGTGAGAACTAACGACACTTTGGTTGTCAGAATTTTACCTTATTTTGTTGCAGCTGACGCGGCAGCCGTATATCAGAGGAATTTTGGGGAATGCGAAATATTGCAGCGAAACGCAGGGGCCCCGCACACGTTCCACAATAACGATATTCCCCAAACCTCGAAGCATCACTCCCAACTCCCATCGTTGCGCCACCGTGAAAATGGACATTTAAATGAAACATTCACTAACGCTTTCTCTGCCTAACTGCGTTAACATTTCATTACAATAAACAACCGCGCGCAAGGCATGGCGCCCCGCTGCGCATCGGGTATCGGCTTCCTAGTTGTAGAGCAGAAGCTGCATCGGATGGCCGTTCGCAGCTTCCTCCCCAGGGTCGTCTGACCGCACTCAACCGGAAGGATATTATTACGACGGGAAATAGCTGGAAATGAAGCTTTTTAAATACGTTCCTGTGTGTGAAACGATCGGTGTAAACTGCTGCTCGGCGCTTTTTTTTAGGCCGTTCATGGCGTTTTGATGACGACCGGAATTTCGACGGCTTCCAAAAACACATTGTGATTTTTAGCGGGATAGCGAGCAGTACTTATATGTTAGGGATGTGATACATATCTTGGCCAGTATCAAAAAATACTGAATGCTTTTGAACAAATGCTTTGGGCAGAATACTTTTGTTTTTATGTTTAAGAGATTGCTGAAAGTATAACTGTTTACAATTATTAATTATGAATATTTCTTAACTTGTTTTTGCATTCATATTTCTTACATTCTTAACATTTAATAAAATCACGTACGGGTTTTTAATTTTTTATTTTCTCAAAAGTCTGTGTTGAAACCATAAAACATTTCTTCAGCTGCTTCAGCTTAACAATCTCTTTCACCGTTATTACATTTGAAAAAAATCTCACTTGGGTATGTTATTGTATTACTTTATTGCATTTACAACAACTTATTAATAATTCGATTTGAAATTAGCCTGTGATTTCAATTAGTCTAAAGTATATAATTTCCCTCATTCATTTCGATAATAATTCTATTCAATATTTATTAATGTTATCCACAATCATGGAACGTATTGAACTTATATTTAAATAATTTTAAAGAATTTCATTTAAGACTTCATTGGTAATAATTGTTTTCCTATGTTAAACTTGTTTCCAAAAAAAGAGAACCACACAACTACCCATTTCTATAATAAAATAATAATAATAATAATAATAATAATAATAATAATAATAATAAAGAGAGTAGTTGTGTGGTAATGTAAAAAGAAGAGAAGATACGTTGATATTGAAATACTCAATGAATGCAAGAGATTAATTTTTGTGCAAATTTATAGTTGGTAAAACATGTATTAAAACATACATACAACAGGAATTATTTTACGTATAATGTGAATAATTGAGTAATTGGCGCGTGTTTTTACTCACAGTTAAACCCCTTGCGATTTTTTTAAGTGGGGGGTTCAGTACCTAAAAAGAAATTTGAGGAATATTCTGAAAGACTGATTAAAAAAATAAAACGAGTTTCTGAGGGTTTCAATGTCACCAACAGTGGCGAAATGCTGTGACAATGGCGAAATGCTGTGAACTAGGCTCTACCTAGTTTGTGATGAAACAATGTTTTAAAAAAAATATGCCAACCGATACTTTTTCATGCAAGTTACTATTGTACGAGAATAGACGAGTCTGCTAACAGAATTACGCTCTTTTTTTTTTTTTTTTTTTTTTTTTTTTTACAACTAACGGCATCCGTCGGAGGCGCCAAGCTAAGCTGGTTGTTGGTAAATCGGCGACCTCGTGGCTCCCCGCGAGGGCGCGAGAGGCGAAGCAGCAGCCGCAGCCGCTGCTGCCGCGCCCTTCGGTCTCTCAGGCCCCGAATTTCAACGCGCAGATTGCGCCAAAGGGCCCGACGCACGATAAGGCCCCGCCACCCGCGATCCCCGACAAAGAACTACGCGGCTCTCCTCCTCTCACCACGACAACGCGCGGACTCAAGCTGCCTGCGGCCACCTAGCGGCAGGTGTGCTGGGTGTTGCTACTTTATTGTTTATGTGTTTATTTGCGTTACAGTCGTAAGCGAACTGCATATTTGCTTTGAAGAAACATGGGAAGAAGTATTTTTGAAAAAAAAAGTTATAACTTTTAACTATAAAAGATCATGACTATTAATTAATCTTTTTCTAGTATAAAACTTAAGTTTATATTATATCTCCACTAAAAACAATATAATTTTTATTATTGTTGTAATTACTAATTTTGCAGTCACGGCAATAATGTAACACCTTCACTGGAAAGAATCCATCGCAATTCGCTGAAAAAAAAATTGTTCGCATAGTAATATCCCTTCGAAACACGTTTACTGTAACTCAAGTTTCTATCAACATGAACCTCCTATAGAAAACGAAGATATTTGTCTTATGTTGTAAAAGTGTCCCAATGAGAAAAGAAAGTTTAGTGCGTGTAAAGTAAGTTTAAACTAGACCAAACTAACGTTGGCGTATCCGAAGATTAGAAGAAGAGTGGTGGCGGACCTAGTGATCCACGCTCCCACAACTTTGCCCACCACTCGCCCATCTCTCTCTCCACTCGGCCGCCACTCCATCGCCACTCGCCCATTACTCGCCCATCATTCGCCCACCACTCGCTCACCTCTCGCTCACCACTCACCCACCACTCGCCCGCCACTCGCCCACCACTCGCTCAAAACTTACTCATTATCCACTTACAACTGGCCGACCGCTCCCCTACAGCTCGCCCACCGCTTCCAGACCGCTCGCCGACTGCTCCCTCTCTCTCGCTCACCCGCCAATGGACCCATTCGCACGCCCACGTGCCCACTCGCACATACGTACGCCCACATCCCTCATCCGCTAGTCCATACATAACCCTCGCACATCCGCTAGCTCGGCCACTAGCGTGCAAGCCCAGTACGCCCGTAAGCCCAATCATCCACACACCCGCCCACTGGCACGCGCATGTGCCTTCTCGCCCATCCGCACTTGCGTGTATGCCCCACACGCTCAATCGCCCATACACCGACAGGCTCGCGCTCGCTCGGCCCTGCGGAGGTCGCGCAGCGGCGGCGGCGTGGCTCGGTGCGGCGCGACGTGGCGCAGGCGACGCTACGCGCAGGGGGCGCGTGCGGGACAGGGCGGGGCGGCGCGGAGCGGGACGGGGAGCGCGCGCGCGCGCCGCCGGGAGAGAGGAGGGGGCGGGGGCGGGGGTGGGGGGCCGGGACTCCCGTCACTCGACGGCCGGCGGAACTTGCCCTTTCCGCTTGTGCGAAGTCACAAACGTGTGAGTAACCCAAGCGGCGCATATCCATGGGAGGGGGCGGGGCGCGGCCCGGCGCGGAGCGCGAGCGCGAGCGCGGACGGCAAGCGGGCGGGCGGGCAAGCCGGCAGGCAGGCTCTGCTACCGCCGGATCTCGCGCCGCGTTACGCGTATATGAAAAGAGAAATGTCATAAACATACTGAACAAATATTAAGATCTAAATACCATTAACGTAGTCTTTTAATGTCATTACTCGCTTAGCGTTGTAACGCTGGGGTGCAGCTCGCGAGGTGGCGTTTGGCTTTGTTTGCTGAATAAAAAAAAAAAAAAAGAATTATACGATCGCCGCCGTTATTATCGTCCGTAAAGAGCCAAGAGCGCGGCCCGCCTTTGGCGCCGACGTCATGCAGTGTCGCTAATGATCAACATCATTATCATGAAGAAGTACTAAAGGCCGGCGGCGGGCGGTTGGCTGGGCGTGGGCGTGGGCGTGGGCGGGGTGGGTGGTAGTGCAGCGAGAGGCGCGGAGTTTGAAACCGCCCGCATGATTGCGGACTTGTAGTTAGGCGGACGAGCTTTGTGCCGGCTGAAGTAGTCTTTGGGGGATAGGCAAGCGTGTCAAAGGCCGTTTCGGATCCAACATGCGATCGGCGCGATGGAAAGTAACTGCCGGGGCGCGGGAGGGGAGCCGGGGGGCTGGGCGGGGCGAGAGCGGGTCGGTCCGGAAGGTGGCGGGGCCCTGTGTGCCTTTGGGGCGCCCGCCCGCCGCGGTCACTGCGCCCGCCCGCCCCAGCCCTCCCGTCCGCCCGGCCAGATTTGTGGGCCACTTGCGAAATGCGGAATGGCTCGGGTCGTTCGAATCGTCGAGGTGTGAGTTTCTGTGATATTTTTGATATGAAGGCGGGGGCGGGGCGGGGCGACGGGGGCGGAGGGGGCGGGCGGGCGCTCGCCAAAGCGGCCCGGTCATCCGGTCCGCCCGATTTTCCAGCCCGCTGGGCCCTCTCGGTCTTTTAGAAGAAGGCATTCTGTTAGGAATACGCTGGAAATTTGCGTGAACGTTCCATCGATGCCAGTTTTCAACAGCGAATTGATGGAGGGCCTTCGGTTCGTTCTGGAGAACCTCACAAGTGTCTTCAGTTGTCGGCGTTTACATGCAGGAAATGGTCACTTGTCCGTGTTAATATCTCCCTTCGCTTGAATTGCATGGAACCACTTTGAATGTCAATATGAAAGTAAATAATGAACACTTGAGTTGTGTGTCGACAAAGTTGTCAAAATGGATAAATCACTGGAAATTCCTATCGATTGTACTAAATTTTGTGGGTTAATTTGATAGTAAGATTCTAAGTAATTTGCCTATATCTGTCCTAAAATTAAGGTCCCTTCTCGAATATTTTGGTATTTCTGGACGTACTTCCAAAAGTCAAATCGGTCGGTAATGAGGTAAAGTAAGGACGTTAAGAGTTCTTGAAACCACTTTCAAATATATTTCCATTCCTTTCAAAAGGTTTAAAAGTTCCTCCACAAGTTATTTCAAGATGATTCATACGTTGGTCGTGTCAGAATGCTGCTCTCAATAGTAAACTTTTTGAAACGTTACGTTGCAATACAATTTATGGAAAGTACGCGAGATAATTGATTCACTAATTCTTCACATGTTTTATACGATTTACTGTACTACGTTCAAAAACGGAATCTTAGAAACGCAGAAGTGAATCTTAAAATGCACGCATTTTATTTTAGATAAAATAATGTTTTCTATTACAAGATATGACGAAGTCCGTAGTTATGTATACTGTAAAATGTAAATAATTTTGTTCTGTGAAGAATATTCATGTTTATGGTCATGAACATCGTTGCAAGATGTTTTTCTTACTCTAACGCTTCATTCTTATAAGAACTCAAACCTTAATAAGAGGCCATTTTTGTCTCTGCGAGAACGTAAATTTGAAATATTAATGTTGCTTGCAAAAAACTATTCTGATTGTAAGAAATGTTTGCCTTGCAGTATGGTCTTCCTAAGACGTTCAAGGTAGCGAACAAACCGAGTATTTTCCTCTTCTTTCACTTAGATTCCTCTTCACTACCACCAACTCTCTTTTCGTTTTTCAGTAGTCATTTCTTGTAACACCGGTGCGGTATCTATCACTCATTATCAGCGATCTCGGTTCTATATAGCAGCCTCTCGACCTCTATTTGGATTTTTTGATAGATAGATAGATAGATAGATAGATAGATAGATTTATTAAAGTTCGCTTTGAGCTAATGCTCGGTGGCAAACATGATAACAATTAAAATTAGAATTACTAAACATTTTTAACATTTACAATTGGGTTTACTATTAGAATTAGGGGGTCGATATAATAGTTCCAATTTATTTCTAGCTAACTCTAAATTCACTTCTAGTTTACATAACACTTCACTACACTACACTACACTACACTACACTGCACTCCCCTTCACTACACTTTACATCACTTCACTGTATAAGGGCCATGACGGTAATAATTATGACAATAATAATAAAAGTAATAATAATATTACTAATAATAATAATAGTAATAATAATAATAATAATAATAATAATAATAATAATAATAAAGATAAATGTCTCAGTCAGTATTATTCGAGATGATTTAGATGGTATGAAGCATATTTTTAAATTTGGCTACATTAGAAGGAAGAGCCTCTAGTGCTTCTGCAGGTAGTTTATTCCAATCTACTATAGTGCGATTCACAAAGGAGAACTTGCCTACATCAGTTCTTTGCTTTCTACATCGTATTTTCCAAGAATGGTCTCCTCTGCTTTTATAATCTGATTTCTGTAATCTTTTACCGATATCTGCCCATGCTGTGTCCCCTCTGTATGTCTTATACATTACGCATAAACGCGCCCGTTCCCTTCTCTTAGATAAGGACTCCCATTCTTCTAGTTCGTCACCAACGCACCCGTGATTTACAAACTTTGAGGTCCGTTTTTGAATTTTATCTAACGCTTCGATTTGCCCTTTTCTGTACGGGTCCCAGCATGCCGCTCCGTATTCTAAAATTGGACGAACAAGTTGTTGGACGAACAGTTTGTCGTAATATTTTGTGATAATTCTCAATTGCCTTTGTACTTGGCGACGTATTGTCTCGTATTGTCTTCGTTTCATAAGGAATTTTCGGTGAACATATCCGCTTCGAGGCAGATTCTCTTGAAGATTCTCCCTTTTCCCCGTGTCTGTAATTCGAGTTTTGCTCCGTCATCATTCACATGTCAAGTTAAATCCAACATCACCTATCCATTAATTGACTTATAATTTAGATAAGTACACATTGGAGAGTGATCTTGTATCATAATAAAATTATACTCTTTCGCCTTCAATTTTTACTTCTTTCATTATCATGCGTTATATTATGTCACTTCTTTTGAGAATTCTTTTAGCATTTTCTTCTCTACTTTGTTTAGTGATTTCGTCTTGTTGGTGACATTCCCTTATGTTGCGTGCTTCTTCCATTCCGCTTCCCGTCCATTGCGTTTTCTCCCCCGCCGAGTTCCTTCTTTTCCGCCCCTCACCCACGCCAACGGAGCGTGGCACCGCATTTCCTTAGGCGACCCCGATCAGCTGATCATCTTCCCGTCCTGCCTCGCTCATCAGCCTCCTGGGCGCCTTTGGCGGGCGGGGTTGGCCAACGGGGAGAGAGCGGGGCTGAAGGTGATGATGAGGGGGCGGTGCGGGGGAAGGCAAGGAAGGGAGGAAGAAGGGGACGGCTGGGGAAGTGTGGTAGGGAACGGGTGCTGTCGGTGGCGGGAACGTGGACGAAGGCCGGGGAAGGGAAGGTAGATTGAAGGAGGGGAAGGACGGCGATCGTGCAAGTTAAGAAAGGGGGGGATGAGGGCGGATTCTGGGAAGAAATGGCGGACGCGAAGTCGGGTGCGGGAGGTCGGACGCGAACTTGAGTGAGGGCGGAGGCGGTGTGTGGGAAGAGGGATCGGGGGGAGAGCGGGACTAAAGTGGGACTAAATATGGCGAAGGAAGGAAGGCGGAGGAACATGATGGGACGATGAAAAGAGCAAGAAAGAGAGTGAGGATTAGCGACAAGGGGTGAGAGAGGGCGAAGTTGGGGGAGAATGGGTTGGGTGAAGTCGGGGATATGACGCAAGTGAAGAAAGAAGGCTGAGAGCGGATTTGAGGATAAAATGGTGGAGGCGAAGTCAGGTGTGGGAGGACGAAAGCGAACTTTGAGGGAGGGCGGAGCGGTAGGGGAGGGAGATCAAAGGAAGAGCGTGACGAAAGTGGCAATTTTAGCGAAGGTGTGAAGGCGGGAAAGAAATGGTGGGACGTAGAAAAGAGAAAGAGAGAGAGAAAGGGGGGAACAGGGCGGGAGGCGCGGGAGGAAGGGCGGGGCGAAAGTTGAAAAGGAAGAGCGAGGAGCGCGGATGGGGCGCAGGCGGGACGCAGGAAGCCGCGGGGGCGGGGGCCGCGGGGGCGGGCAAGTGCGCTTCCTTGTCTCGCCGCTGTAGCCATTCAAATCTCCTCCTTAGCGGCGCTAAGCGCTCTTTGTTCCTCCGCGTAAGTACCCTGACGACGCAACACGCGCCGCGGGCGGGCGAGCGGGCGGGGCGGGGCGTGGCGGGCGCGGCGGGCGCGGCGTGGGCGGTGAAATGTGAAGACGGCAGTTGGCGGCAGCGGGGCGAGGACTGGTGGCGTCTACGGCGACGAAGGCAGACGCGGTTAGAGAACCAGACGGTGACTCCACAGACGGAGAAGATGCTGCGAGTGAATGCATGCGTGATTGAGGTTTCCGCAGTTGATGGCACTGGAAGACCCGATTTACATTTTCCTTTTGACGTACGATTTCGGGACTTTGGCGTACGCGCGCATGCGCACAAGGACTGCCGCCCCAGATGCCGCTGTGCGTACGCGCGCCTTCACCCCGGAAATCGGGCGTCGAAAGGAAACATTTAATTTGGGAATAAGAGATTACGGTAGTGTTGCTGATTGTGGAAACGTTCGTAGGAAAAGTGACGGAGAAAGAAATAAACTACGTCTAGAAAGGTAGAAACGCTTCCCTTTTGTCATCTAAGTCACAATATCGAAGGCAAAGATAGAGATGAAAGTAGTGACGAAATTAGTAGTTGCGAGGATACACGGAAGAAAATGCAACTATATGAATCGAAGGTTAATGGGAATATAAGTTGACCGACAATTAATGTGTGTGGTGGTGTAAGGGAATTACCGTCATAGTAGAAGCCGTCGGACTTAAGTGGTTAGAAGTGGGCGAGAGAGAAGACAGGAAAGAAAGATGAGTGGATAAAAAACGGAGAAATGAAGCCGGAGGGACAGTGTTCTGGAATTAGTAGCCTGTCAAAGATGCTAAGAAAATACCGCTATATTTCCAATGCAAGATTCCTGGCTGTAAACCGCGGTTGCTCGAGTAAAGGTGCCATTAATCCCCATCTAACAATCTTATTTAAAACAAGTGACTTCCACCCACTGACACATCACTTATCTTTGAATAAGTGAAGTGAATACCTTTCATAATGTCTTTTATTAAATGCTCTTTAGTCAATTGCTGCTGCAGCTGGAATCAATGATACTTTATCAAGAACAATATGATGCTTAGCTCGTTCAGTGTTAAAAAAAATTTTTTACTAAATCAGACACATTTCTCACTAAAGATTACAATGCTACACAACGCCGCATCAGCAATTGAATGACACTGCACTTGATCTTGTAGTGAATAAAGCATATGCACTGAATACAGAACAAAACAGACGCATCAGACAACAGTGAAGAAAACTTCGTGCTAAAGGGCGTGATGATCACTTTGCTTGCATGTAGCGAAAACAGGAAAACATTCATAAAATTTATATTATTCCGACATTTTGATTTGATAACGATTTTGAGTTGAGACACTTGGCAGCCTGTAGGTGCTACTGTTATTTCACAATTATCTCATTACCGAAATAATACATACAGAAGCTCCGAATTTCAAGAGACCTCAGCACACCCTGCGCCTCCACTCTCGCCTCCATTGTCTTATCCCTAAGTCTGAGGTGTTTTGTTCCAAGGCTCCGATGCAACGGGGGAGGAAATACCGCGGCGACAGCACCAACTTCTGCTGTAAGATGCCTGCTTGGCTGTGTTTCCACACAATAACATTGTTGAGAGGCTGCGGTTTTAAGGTTTCGCCTCGGCTATTATCCTATTATTCGTGCGTTTACTTAACAATCCGTTTTCATTCCTTTACAAGTGAAAGGGAGTTGGGATGAAGCCAACGCATCCTTGTGGGCAAAATGTCAAAGAAACAGCCATTGTGCTGTACGTGATTTGAAAATAATTTGTATGAAATCTGCTTAAAAATATAAAGGTGCTGTTATTTGGAAGCCTATAAACTGTGTTAGGAGACCGCATTACAAGTATTTTAACAGTATAAAGACAAATGTTTATATTTATTAAATACTTATTAGAAACAGTTTAAAACGAGTAAAATCATTAGGAAATTTTCAGGATATTTTTCGAAAAGAGTGTCGGAAAGAATAATTAATCTAAAACGCGATATTTTTTAGAAAACTTCTTTGAAAGAAATATTAAAAGAGCAATGCAGGTATCATCTAAAAGTAATAAAATGGAAGTATACAGAAAAATTAGTACAATGTCATATGATCATTGTGCTTATTGGTATATGATACGTCAATACAAACATTTTCACTATCTCAGTTGATAAAAATATTGATAAAACGAAAGTTACAGTTCCAAATATTAGAGTAAAGCATGTCTTTTCTAAGTCCCGTGATATAATTGGAGAGAAACGCTATTAAGTGTGATGTCTGTGAAAGGTCCTGGCAGATTGCACATTGTCGAAGGGACAATGAGGCAATACAACTTCAAAAAATTCTTGAAAAGGAACTTCTTCCCCAAATTCTAATTTGGGGTGATTTCCTAATGAAGATGGCATTTTTATGCATGATGAAGCACAGTGCCACAAAGGCAAAAGTATCTTCAGTTTCTTTTAAAAAAAAGCAGTTTAAAGGAAGTATTACCAAGAGAAGGATAAGGAAATGTACAAGAAGTCGTGGACAAACTAGAGGAGATTTGGTACCGCGAGGATGAAATTAAAAACTCAGATGAGAAGTTGCCAAACAGGATAAAGTTGTTGATTAAGAATACAGGCATACACACTAACAGTAAATATGAAATGTATGAGTGTAATATATACACGATTGTAAATATGTAATAAATATAAATCTTTTACGAAAAATGTCTATAGTCTAATAAATTTGACCACGTCTGTAATTTTGTAGAAACATGTCTTGTGTGTGCTGTGACTTCGTGCACAAATATTGTACGGCTACTTATAGTTGAGTTAATATCGGTTTTGAAGATCTCTCGTTCATTTCTAGTTAGTGTACAAATATTCTAGTATGACCATATTAGAAAGATCATGCTTTTTTCAGGAAGCAAAACAATGCCGTTCTATATACAACTGCATATTTACAAGCTTTCAAGCTTGATTTTCCCGAATGTTTACATGAAATTTGAAAATACGGGACAAAAAGCTTTGTTGTCGCTTTATTCTTATTTTATTTGCGATTTTTTAAGCTAATTTTTAGCTAATTTTAAGCTAATTTATGAGTGAAAAAAACTAATGTGAAATATTAATATTATGAGTTTTAATTTTCTGGTTATTCAAAACAATATTTAACTATTTCGCATGGAATTAAAACATGAGTAGCGTAAACGGTCAAATAAGTTAAATATTTTAAATATGTATGGATTAAAATAAAAATTGTCAAATTTACAGCCCTTGAAACTTGACATGGATAGTTCAAATATTTAATGCAGAATAAACTACTGATGTATCACTCAAAAGTATACACACTCATTAAGGGCAGGTTTGTATGAAAGGAAAAAATAATTTTGAAAAGTTTAAATGTCGAGTGTAAATATTTTTTATGCAAAAGGTAATAATTTATTTCTACCAAGTGAAAAAGAGTTCAGACACGATTACAAATTGTAAATAATCAAGCACGCTCATATTTTGATATTCATGAGATATTACAAATGAAATCAATAACTGTTATTTTGATAGAAGTAAATGTAGGGAGGAATTTTTGCGTTAGAAATTTGTAACATTGTACTAATTCAAATCTACAAAAAATAGGTAATCAAATCTGAAAAGTAATTCGATTAAACAAATGATATTAGGGTTCGAAAGTTTCGATTTACTGGAAAGAAATCAGATACAAATTTTCTTATTGTGCGCTCCCTTCATGGTTTTTAGAAAATATTTATCAAATTTTCGATCATTTCTTCTCCAGTCTCTATTCTAAAATATATTTTAATCCTTTAAATTATTCAACCTTCACAATATTGTCTCAGCCAAGCTCAATATTCTCTTCCCTTAAGTCTTACCTATCTTATCTTGAAACATTATCTTCCTTAGATTTTGTTTTGAACAAAAAAACGTAATAAAAATTCAGCAAACATTTCAGGACTTGTTTATTTCCAATTTTCTCTAATTTTTGGAATGAAATGAACTCGTGTAAATGAATATTTGAAATGTTTAAAAAATCACTATAAAATGTATTTTTTTGGCTACAAAATTCAGCGAGTAAGTTCATTAATTGTGTCATAAAAAGAAATATGCAACAAAATGCTTAAAATGAGGTAAATTTTTTAACAAAATGTGGCACTAAATAACTAAATTATTATCCCAAGAGTCGGCATAGTATTCTTTTTTCTGGGAGCGTTTGTTAACAAAATAAAATATTGTTTGAAATGTTCAGTTGCTTAGTCTTTGGCGTTTCGAAAGAAGCACATTATACAAACTTGTATATAATACTTGTATAATATTACTGAAGTTCAAAATAGATGAGCAAGAGTAACAACTTATCCTAACATCTGAGGATTATCAAATAAAGTACTGCAAGTCTGTAAATTAAGTAACATCTGAAATGAAATGTAACCTTGCAAAATCTATTTAAACACAGTACATTATTACAATTTTGCTTTTAACTATGTTATGTTTTATCATTTGGATTTTTTCTGTTCTATTTTGTATAAGAAATGTTATTTTAAAACTGATTCGAATGTTACGTAATGTCTTTTTATATATACGCTAGTGACCATACACGTCGATGCGACTTGAAATAAATGTTTAAAAAAATTACTGAGATATTAATTAAATAATTTGCAATGTAGAATTCCATTTATAGTTAAAATTAATAATTTTAATCATTTGTTGATATTTTTTGAACTCGGAACTAAACAACTAAACTTGACAACAACTAAACTTAAGTGTTACTATATTATTAATCAATGTAAAAGAAACTTCTCTTAACTACGTCCCTAGTTTTATTAATTATGCAACATCAGTGTGAAATATTATTGTGTAAAATAATACAGTACATTGCCTGAATAATACAGTAATGTTTCGTGAAATATTAGTTGCATTTCAGCAATGGGAAATACAAATAATTGAAAGAAGTACCCATAATTGTAAAATGTAATATTAATAATCTGCCAAATATCTTATACAATGGCAGTTACAAAGAATAAGAGACAGTTTTTCGGGAGGAAGGAAATAAACGTCTTATTAACCAAACCCTTCTAAATTGTGCTCAAGGAGGTGGAATAAAAAACAGTGCATGTATACCAACAGAATTATAGTTCAATTCTATTTCACTTTCAATTATATTGTACGAGTATTACTAATTACAGATTGGAATGAATATTGTAGTTCTGGGAGCCTGTGAGTGGTTGTCATGATGATGGTCCGAAGAATTGCAATCCATTTTTTCTCACAAAATGACTTGCTCATGTTTTGTCACATAAAATGCAATATTTCGTCAATTAACCTTCTAACGGAATGCTTCTCAACGTGAATGTTGTAGGAACGTGTAAAATGGCGCCATTTTTAGAACGAGATGCAACCTTATTGTTCAGGAGAAAACCATATGTGCACGGTACGCAAATCTATTTTAATTCTTTCAGTAGCTAAGAGAAGACTAGTTGTCCATTCTGTTTGGAAAGTGTATTGTCCTCCTTTCTGTACACAAAACGATCCCCAATATTGTGTATTGAGTCGTTTGTCCGAGGGCATGTTTATTTCAGTCGTGTTTCGGCGCGGCCGCAGGTTGCGAAGACTGCACCACCCGCAGCCCCTGGCCGGCCCCGGGGCCTCCGCGGGCGATCGGGCGGGGGCGGGGGGCGGGGGGCGGGGGGGGGGAGCGAAGGGCCGATCGGGCCGGGCCGGGCCGATCGCGTACCGCCACCGAAACCGAAACCAAGGAAACCCGTTAGCGCCGCGAGGTAAGTCGTCATTAAGCGTTCATTGTCCCTCAGATCTCGAATCCCCAAAAATCCGGCTTTGGCTCCCTGGGCCGGTGGGCGCAGGGAGCCGCTGGGCGCCTGGCGGGCGGGCGGGCGGGCGGGCGGGCGTGGGCGGGTGGGTGGGTGGGTGGGTGGGATTTTGTTCCCAATTTCGCGTGCGGCCGCCCTCTTGCGTAAATATAGGGACGATAAATCCGGCACTTTTTTCCTCCTTGCTGCGCTGATGGAAATCACCACTGATACTAATCAATAAAGCCCATGCGTCGAAGTGCGCCGGGGATAATAAGAATTCGGCGCGAGGCCCAGACGGGGCGAGGGCGCGGGCGATGGCGGCGATGGGAGCCGCTGAAGCGTGGGTGTGGGCGGGGCGGGGCGGGGCGGGGCGGGGAGGAGCGTGGGCGGGGGCGCGGGTCGCGGTCCGCTGCGCTCGCCGTGCGGGGGCGGGGCAGGGCGGGGCGAGGCGGGGCGGGTGCGCAACGCCGCTTCTCTGCAGTCGCTCTCCGCTGCCGCCGCGCCGCTATCAGATGGAGCGTGCAGGCGTCTACGGGCGATCTCGTGACTGCCTCCCCTCCTCTCCCCTCCCCTCCCCTCCCCACCTGCACCCCCTTCCGAGCCCTGTCACAACTATGCAGTCAGGAGGAGCGAACACGCACGTTCGCGTCGATGTACGTTCGGCTGCCCCATCGCAGGCAGCCATTGCGTATTGATTCGTAAGTAGCTGCGAGAGGAATTCACATCATTTTGGGCGGACATACGCGAACCTAAGACAGAATGCTAAGTGGCTGTTAGGCGACCACGTGTTTGAGAACCTCATGAAGTTCTTCAGAAATTACCAAGTATCGGGTTGTTGGAAATTATTTTCAGGGTGTTGTTACAAAGCAGAAAATTCTCATATTCCTAATATGAGGAATATTGAAATTTCTGTG
Source organism: Gryllus longicercus (assembly GCA_038098605.1). Classification (NCBI taxonomy): domain Eukaryota; kingdom Metazoa; phylum Arthropoda; class Insecta; order Orthoptera; family Gryllidae; genus Gryllus; species Gryllus longicercus. The sequence continues at coordinate 1,439,802 of JAZDUA010000254.1, forward strand.
AATCGCATAACAGGAAATGCCAATTAAAATAACGAATTTAGACTTATCACATATTTTTTAGAAATTCGATATATTTTAAGAAAAGCTTAGAGATTCTCTATGCTTTTTAATTTACTACTAATTTTATTGACGTCATGAATTTGTTTGGAAATTTCACTCGACTGTAGTTAGCTCACGCTGAGTTTCCTAGCTTCAATATTCGTACGTTCGATAGCAATGTCTTTAGTTGCTGAATTTGATATACATTATTCTACCCTACATTCATTAATATTATTTCCCAAATCCGCTATTCCTTTTTCGGTTTTGTAAACACCGCTCTATCATCATCTAAGGTTTTGTTCGTGAAGTATGTGTATTAAGGATAGAATTAAAAACCGATGATATTTGACAATACACATTTTACAAAATAATACACATTTAGCATTGCAATTGAGGGGCTCGGGTAGAATTATATGTCTGACAAATTTGTAAAACAACTTTCCACTGCTCGCAGAAATTGAAAGAAATGTATTCAGTGTACGACCATGTGTGATGTGTCTACGGTTTGGTCAGATACCCAGAATCTTGGGAAAAAATACTAAAACAATTAAACAGTTGCAATCTTCACTATACACAATATATGATATTGTGATTTAACCGCCTATATTTGATTGTTTTATTCCACCTATTCTCATCCTGCCTCTATTTTTACCTATTCTGACTGAATTACAACATTTATTTCGTCACGGCTTACGGCACAGCTGACATCATTCGACAGCAAGTCTCCGAGGAAGAGGCTGCCCACCATTAAATATTTGATATTCACGCCTTGCGTTATATAATGCATTTTTTAAGTTCTTGAAACGTAAAGAACTGTTGTACTGTTATCCCTATACATTGAAATTGTTATTGCAGTGTTCGTGAAAACTGTTGTCGTTAAGATATTTAATTTATTGGAGTGTAACACAAGAGCATTTTACGTGTTATTCTTCAGCACTGTGGAGCACGATTTGGAAAATCATTTTGTGTAGTTTTGTTTAGCAGCATGCTACTTGCAGGACAATATATGTCAACTAAAATTGAGATGCGAGTAACACCATCTGTGTTATCACCCTTATTACCAGCTATACAGCTTTCAGACCTCCAGTTTGTTCCTAAAAATATAATTTAATTTTGATATCAAAGAGTCTTGAGTACTTCAGTAAAATATGTTGTAGATTCCTTATGTCTGGTGTTGTTAGGTTTTTATTACACCTCAATTTCAATCTTAAGTGGCTTAGAAAAAAATCTGCTCTCGATTCCTTTAATTTAGAGTAAGATTAAATACTATAGTGATTTAATGAGTCGAATATACATCTCACCACATCTGCAATAGTGTAAAGAAATATCCGATTTTGTCGAATATAATTTTTATCTAATTATTACATGAAACAATAATAACACGTTTGCCACGAGCAATCCACTGATGGAATTATCAATATCTTCTTTTGAATGTAAGATTATCACAAGGCAATTTGGAGCAAGTTTTCAAATCACGTTTGAAAACCTAACCAGATTTCAAAACTAATATTTTCACTGCTTTGTTGTTCAGTTTTAGTGATTAATTTTGTAAATCTTTATTTTATTTTTTTTAAACAAATCGTGCTCTTTAGGTTATTTTAGGTAAAATATAATATGTTTACAGACCCTCAGTTAAGCACCTCCGAACTTTATCTGCGTAACGATGGTGTTTCGTAATAGGTGCTTCATGTTTTGCCAGGTCTTGAAAGAAAATTGTTTGCGGGAACTATTTTTTTCTTCTGTCGATACAATGCAAGGAGAATGAGAAATATAACAAGATACTGCCAGAAAAAATCACCCTCCCGCCCTTACGTGCCACTGAAACGACTTCGCTCGAACAAGTCAAGCAGTCAAGGATTCCCTTGGTGCAGCAGGCAGGTGTTCCCTGTTGCTGGTCCCAATATAGATACAAATGATGTACTGCAAGCAAACGACACGCTTCCCCTAGGCTCCATCCTGGGACAACATTCCCGTTACAGAAATGTGTATTTCGAATATAAGTGTTACATTATGAATGATGATGTTTCCAGGCGACGCGCAAATCCGGAGGAAGGTATTTCGAAACGAGTAACACTTTCCGTCAGTGTTTCTATTGTTGCACTTAAAGGCTGGCTATGGTTTCATTTTAAAAATTGTATCCCAGTACTAATTTGCTGTTTATGTATGTAAATTTACTGTTACATCCTGCCTTCCAGACGTCATTATTGTGCTGTTGTAAATAAACAATTACTGGCGTCACCAAAGCCTTTTAGACACTTGATTTATACAAAAAGCAATTAGCTAGTGCGCACTGGGTAGTAAAAAAGGAATGAGAAAGAATGCGTAGAGTTGCCAGAAGATATTAAAATATAGAAAACTATTGAAGTAATGGAACAATTAACACCACAGAAATCTTAATAAACATTTAAGAGAGAATAAGAACAATACTTTTCGTGGAAAAATAAAAATGGTACTAACACAGCTTATTGTAATATTGATTGTAATTTTCACGTCCCTACGTATGAGATTTGATGATTGTAACACAGCTTCACAACATTGTGAAATGTTATTGCAACTAATGGTAATCATTTTGGTACTATCTTCCTATTGTGCTATGTTCCTATTGCCTTCATTTTCATAAGTGATTTTGTTTCAAAGGGACTGGCGGACCAGCATCATTGATGTACAGTAGTACTCAAATAAACCGCATCACCTAAAGAAAATGGGCTTTCTGTATTTTCCTAATCCAATATGCAATCCAAATATTTAAATTATGGCCACCCAAGGTCCACGTACAATAGTATTTACAGACTACACGTCAGCATCGAGATGAGGAGAAGAAATCGTATATTCTTGTCGATACTGTTTCGCCATGCGATCAGAACGTCTTAAGCAAAGAAGCAAAAAAGAGTTTGGGAAAAGCGATCTTCTGAGCATGAAGCATAAATGCACCGGTAGCAGCGATAGTTATTGGAGCTGGAATTTGTTCTGCAAACATTAATGTCACAACGGACGAAACTTCCAGATAGTTCAAAAAACTGGGAAATGTCAACTTTGCATTATTTGAAACAATTGATATCTTACACAAAATATTGCTGAGACATCCACAGTCACTAGATTAACTCCTTGGGAAGCTAGTTCCAATCTGAAGTAGATTTTATATTCACTTAACACCTAGCATCTTAACAATTCATGTCTTTCACAAAGTATTTTAATGGCACCCCCATCCATAGATCTGCTCCTTACTAAGCTGGTAGCGATCTTGAGTAGATTTTATATTCAACCGATACCTAACATTTTTTCACACCTGGTATCTTCCACAAACGAACATCATGGTATTCCAGATAAAAAATAATCTTAAATGTAAAATAGTAATTAATAGTAACGCTGTTTAACAAGTAAGTTCAATTACCCTGGGTTGCAATATTTCACACAGTCGAAAAAATGATCTTAATATAAAAATTCAAAAAATGTGCTGAGCTGCACATTTCTCAATTGCTGCTCAAAGGCACTCAGACAGAAAGCACTACATACACCCAAATGAAATTTTATAAATTAATGACTATCAATAATAACTTACGGATGTGAAACTACTCAATAGAATAGGTGAGAGAAAACTAGAAGCCGGGGAAATGAGATTTCTTAGCGGGCAATTCAGTAATAGAACAGATGAAACTCGGACACCAGTGATGAATTAAAAACTTTCTACCTAACCCCAAAAAATAGACTTACTAAGAAAGAAATGGTATGATCATTTAATGAGAATGCAGGAAGATCCAATTCCAAAACTTCTCTACAACTACAAATCGCACGAAAAAAGATTTTTTTGCGATTTGGTGTAGTGGCACACCGATATGGCGATGGAAGGCCACTCTTGAAGACAGAACGAGACAACGGGCTTAATCCGTGATGTGGATGATGATATCTTTCACAAAGTATTGTCGAGGCACCCAGTCACTAGATCGGCTCCTTACGAAACCGGTTGCAACCTGGAGTAGATTTTATATTTAACCGACACCTTTATAGTTAACCGACAGCTTTAGCCAAGAAATTATTTCATAAAAATAACAATACAGTAATAATAGCGATTATAGTAAAATCCAAGTGTAGCCAAAATCGCGCGAATTGTGCTTGGCTTACGCGCGTGGGCGTGTGCGTGAGCGCGGGCACTGATACGGACGTAGGTGAGGGTGTGGGGGCGGGCGTGTGCGCGGGCGTGGACATGGGCGCTGGCGTGGGCGTGGGCTTGGGCGTGGGCGGGGGCGCGGGCGCGGGCCAGGGTGCGGACGTGGGCACGGGCGTGGGTGCGGGAGTGGGCGCGGGCGTGGGCGTGGGCGTGTGCGCGGGCGTGGACATGGGCGCTGGCGTGGGCGCGGGCGCGGGCCAGGGCGCGGACGTGGGCACGGACGTGGGCACGGGGGTGGGTGCGGGAGTGGGCGCGGGCGTGGGCAAAAGCGCGGGCGTGAGTGCGGGCGCGCGAGCCGGCGTGGGTTTGGGCGTGAGCGCGGGGGCGGCGAGAACGTGTGCGCGCACGCCCGGCCGCTGCCGCCGCGAGAGGCAGAGCGCCGTTTTTCCATGCTAAATAAATGCGGCCTGTGCCCTATCTGCGCGAGCGAAGACGAAGTTGACGTTTTTGTATCATTTCGCTCATGACGTATTGCTGCACGTGCGCGACAATTGCGAGCGCCCTATTTCGGTTAAAAGCGTTGTAATTCTCCATTTGGATTGGAGGAACAACACTCGATGAACTTTATGTTGTTTACTCTTTTGTTAAATTAATTGTGATTTATGTTGCGGAGGGTGGCGGCCGGACGCGGCAGGTGAAGCAGAGGGCTGAAGTACGGGCCTCGCGGATCAAAAGGGAGGGGGTGACACATCACGTGTGCTGATGAATATGCGCCTACTGCTCTGACCTGCGAGTTATTAGTTCGTAGGAGCCAACTTTTGTGTATTTAATTTTTTTTTTTGTATGGATGATCTAACACGTAGTTTTGTAACCAGTAGACCTGATCTCACATAAAAGGTCCTTACATATACATCGCTTTTAATTACTTCAAGGAATATATAAATTCCAAGGAAAGGTCAAATTCAGGTTCAAATTATCTATATCTGATCATATCTGCAACACTTCATTTTCCTGGAGATCAGATTGTACATCAGTTGTGAGAAAAAAATAGTGTTTATTATTTGTTTTCGTGCTCAAAGCTCTTTAAGAAAATTCTGATTTAACGTATATTTCTGGAAATTCATATCAAATGTTACATGTTGTATTTTTGTGTATTGTCTGAAACCGAAGAAATTTTTGCAGCCGCGGTAGACGACTTTGTCCTTTATGGTATTTTCCATGGGTTTAAATCTCTGAAGTAAAAGTACGAGTAGCTCATGGAATGGAATCATTGTGCATTTCTCACGGAATTTGAGGTTGATACGACCACATTAAAATTGAGAATGAGAAAGGTAACCACGTTACAGAGCTGCTTGTAAAAACCGAAATATTTCAAAATAAATATTGATAAATATTTGGTATTTATGTTTAGACAATAAAAATTACAACGCAAGATTTAAAAATTCTTGCTAGCGTTTTTTTATTATCATATTTTTCAAACTAATTATTCTGGTCTGAATAAGTTGACACTGGTCGTGATATCATCACTTTGACATTCCTTCACAGAATTATAGCAACCAGTGTAAGTCACCTGAATCATAGTATCACCTTAAATGTTATTATTATCCCTAATGTCTTTAAAAACATATTTGAAAAATAATTGTAGATGTCCATATCCACCATGTAGAAAAAATTGGAAAGTCAATATTTTGAATGACTCTAAAAGAACGATAATAAATGATACAAAAATTAGGTTTTCTACAGTGGTTTCTACATGTTTTTCCTGCTATTAGTTAACGACTATTTTTCTTAAACATGAGGTTTCAATATCTTGTATCGCAGGAGATCCTGAATTTGTCGAGGCTGGTCTAAAGAGAATTCTGGTATAGATATTTCTGATTAGAGGATTCTGCAAATTCTAAGATTATTCTTCCATTTATTCTGAAGATTATTTGTGTTCTATCAAACGGCCCAGTAGAAATGAAGTGCTTTAGAAGCTATCTGAGAATGCCATTCCTATTTTGTATTATCTAGTATTATTTTAGTGGTATTTGTATTATTTTTCATTACCTAGAAGCGCTGTGTTTAGGTGAATTGACACTTACTAAGGGTTGAAACGCACGAAAAAATGTTACAATAAATAATTCACTAATAGAATTCCTGCAGCAATTCATAATTGAATGCGGATTGTCATTTATAACATTTCTTGGATCGTTTCTCTCACCATTGCATCCAACTCACACTTCTGTATACTCTAGAAAGAACATTTCTAAGACCATAGAGACACTCTTCTCTGAGACATTTCACCTCTGATCTCTTTTGACGTCATTCCTTGGTGTTCTAGAGAGTTGTATTTTTCTTGAATATGAACCAGTCCATCGTTATTCCAATAAAACGTATAATGAGTAACTGCAAAAAAAATCTTGGAATTTTACACCTGTTCACCTTGCAATATTCCATAGGAAACGAAGAGGGATGTTGCCGATAAAAAATCGAGTGGCCTTGCCCCACTTGAGGTGGTAATCCAAGTGACCGCTCATTGTCGTCGCTTCTCTCCCTCGCTGAGAAGCCGGTCGCATCGCAAGCGAGTTTCTCGCTCTTGGATTATGGCGATGGCGGCGGTGGCAAAGGTGGCGGCCTAGGTTGAGACGATGGTGGTGATGGTGGTGGTGGGGGCGGTGGTAGTTGTGGTGTCGGTGGTGGCAACGACGTCGATGATGGAGGATGGCGATGGTGGATGAGGAGAAGGAGGCGGAGGTAGTGCGGAGGCAGGAGCGGCAAGAGTGATGGGAGAGGCAGCGGGTGGCGGCGGCGGTGGCGGTGGCGGCGGCGGTGGCGGCGGTGGCGGCGGTGGCGGCGGAGGCGGCGGAGGCGGCGGAGGCGGCGGAGGCGGCGGTGGCGGCGGCGGCGGCGGCGAGGTCCACGTCTCCCCAGTGGCTACCGCAATATGACCCCTCCTATTGCCCCCTCTGCGCCCTCCTTGCTTGCCCGTCGTCTTGAGAGGGCGAGGCGCAAGGCGCTCGAACCGGTCTCGACGCGCTGTCTCCAAGACTCCCGCGACCTATGGGCGACCTGGAAGCCGCGGGCGGGGCGGGGCGGGCGGGTCGGCTCGGGGCCAGTGGGGCGCTGGCAGCCGAGACACCCCTTCCGAAGCGCCCCTGTCCTTCACGCCACCCCGCTCCGCGAGGGCCTCCTTCTGAAGGGGAGCAGTGCGACGGGCAAGACGAGGACGAAAGCAGGAAGCAGATGGCGTTAACCTGTTCCTAGAAGCAATTGATCTCGGCTCCTTTTCTTGCCGCTACCTCTTCACCTTGCTCTGAGATTCCGCACCTCTCTTTTCATACCGCCTGCACGCTGATTCCTAAGAATTTTTTTTGTTGCGACAGAGAGAACTCCATCGTTTAGACATTTTTATTCCCCAGATTATAATTTTAAGTCGATTGGTGTATTAACTCACTATTGTTCCTTCAACATTTCTTATTGCTCAGTTTGTAAAACAATTGGCCGACTTAAACTGATATTCCTGGAGTCTTGGGTTCGTGTTCTCAAGCGTCCGGTTTGACCGGTGCTATATTCACTTTTTTATTCGCCAATTTCCTCTGAATGTTATACCGGTTTTTACATTCATTCGCAGGTCAGCTCACCGCTTACCAACATTTATCTATCTCTTTTCTTCCCTCCCGGTTCCTATTTCTATTAACAATCATTACATGGCTTCCGGGTGGATATCCTTCCGGATTTTTTCACTATAGGCGATTCACAAAGCCGGCATACCAAATGGGTGCAACGTATAGTGAGAGAAACGTGAAGTAAAATATTACAGGAAATATAACTCCGGGATTTTCTTTGTACATTATATAATATTGGTTAATTCTAGAAATTATATTTTTTAAGCATTCGAATCTTTAGAAAATCTCAGTGCTTATCTCATGCCAAATTATTTTTGACAAATATCGTATTTGGGAAGTAAAATGATGATAATACATACTATTATAGATTAAACGTCATGATAAACAGTTGTGTTATTGTTTAATGATATTCATAGAGATATTTGAATAATTCTAAATCCAGAAAAACGAATTGTTATTTTTTAAAATAATATTCAGTCAAGTTCCCGTACATTGATTTAAATTGATGATACAAAATTATTTGTTTTTTCTATATTTTTACTTTCTCGTGAACGTAGGTATATACGGAATAATATACATAGACTATCACGGCTTACACGAAATATGAGACATAACAATGCATAGGTTTCATTTTCACTGTTAACTCTCAATTTTCAAAGATTTTTGATAATCGTTTGGACTTCCCAGTACAATTAAATTTTAAGCATGCAGGAATTTTTTTCAAACGAAATTTGATGTCCATGTGTTCTATTTTAGATAATTTCATGTACATTTATTTAAAAATATCAATAATTATTGCGTACTTTTGAGTGAAATATGTGGAATTTTAAAATTTAGATAAAAAACGGCTCAATATCGTTCTTTTATCTTTTTGTATGGATAAGCTGAAAACACTGAGAAGCAATATAAACGCTTCTTTGACGTAACCCTGAGATTTTTCAAAAAATACATAAATGTAAATATTTTGAAATAACTGTTACGTCGTTGATAATTACAATTCAGGCGTTTTAATAATTCATTACATGTAAGTACAAGTACTTCGAATTGTTTTTCATGAAGCTTCTCGAACACTCAAACTCATCTATGCTCAAAGTTCATTTTTAGGAACGTTCACACGTCACTATCTCAAAAATTCTTCAAATAAAATTCTTCTTATAAAATTTCCATAAAAACATTTCTTACTCTTCTTTTATTATTTCACTGAAATTTCCATTCTACTATTATGGGACCGAATAATTGACAAAATCTGAAAAAGTGCGTTGTGATAAATCACCATTTCCTCTATATCAATATTACACGAAAGTAAACTAAACTATTGTGTTAAATGATACGTACTGTAATAAAATCTACATGATTTCATGTAATGTTAATTAATTTTGAGGGAATTGTTCATTACTGAGTGCGATGATGACATTTTTTAACGCTAAAAAAATCTTTGCATTTTTTCTATGGAAACGAACGGTGCAAAAGTAATTAAAATACATAGATTCAATGTTGCAAAGAATATACAAGGACGCGTATACATAAAAAGGCCGTTGTTGTTTTGTTAAATAATTGTAACGCGTTTACCAATAGTACGGTCAAGTGATTCGGCCACATGGGACAGCGATTGGGGAATAGGAGCCCAACTCTGAGTACTTGAACACTAAGGATGTGGGTTCTAAATCTTCGTATAGGTTGAATGTTTTGTGATAGGTTGAATAATTTCGTAACGTAATATCCAGCATTTGATAAATTTCAAGTTCTATTAGAGCAGAGATCCCTGCCTTTTCTTTCATCAACTCTTTTTAAAAGAACTGTTTGCTTCGTCGACTCCTCTACATTTTCTCTGTAATATACTGCACACATAATATTAAAACAAAGAATTGTACTACATTCAGGTTTTAAAGATAACAATTTCGTGCTACAATATTTTCGTAAGTATAGCCATTTTCAATAGTACAATACGCTTTCACTTCTGAGTAGCTGTTTCCTAATCTTTATTGCTGTGCAATTGTTTCAAAATATTGAGCGTTTTTTTAAGATCTGGCCGTAACTTTCCTCGAGTGAACAATGAGGAGAGTTTTTTTTACCCATTACATTGTCAATGTAAACCCACAGTTACAATTTCTTATTTTTTCTAGAGCAGAGGCTAGGTTTTCGGAGGTCTCGGCTCAGAAAGCCGAAATTGGGCCCGTACCTGCGATTACTTAACATGAAATGAAAATTTTTAATTCTAATCGATATAGGAATATGGTCGGCGCACTGAACAGAAGCATGTAGTACGATTTGTTTCATGCTTTGTCGATCCCTTTCTGTGGAGATTCTTCTTAGGGGTCCCTGAATTTGGGGACCCAGTGCGATACAGCGGTTGCCTCAGGCTCCTAAGGATCCTGTGCGCGGATCCAAAGCATTAAGATGCATGAGAAAGAAACTAATTAATTATCAAGATCATTAATATATTTAGCAATCAATGTAATCTTCATTACACCGAGCCCACGCTGGGTCATATTCGTCTGTAGGCTCCCTAATAGACCCCTTTATTATCACTTACTCCCTTCAAAGTGTCATCAACCTCCAAGGATTCGATGCCGACACCGTTGGGAACCCCTGTATTAGAATGTTTTAAAGACAAAATATTGAATGGGGTATTCGTTTATTAAATATTTTAAATTAGATTGAAATGATATGTAAGCTTGCGAATATAACTGTCTAGTATTTATTTAAAAAATAACTATATACCAGGGGTTTTCAAACTGTGTCGCGGCCATATGGTAGGAGCATCGTGGTGGTTTATTAAAAATGATATTTAGATATAATTTAATTTAATCCTTGTGACATTTACGTCTTCAAAATAATTTTGTATTATCATGTTATGCTATTTGTAATATATATGATTTATTTTACTGATTAATTGTGGATTAATTCAACCTGGCAAGTCCTTTACCAATAGAATATTACATCACTTACACATTGTTGTTCAATCTTCAGCAGGACTGTATTTACCCTTAACAATATTTGAAACTTACTGTTGCCAGGGGAGCCGCGGGATGTTTCGCTTAGGTCCAGGGAGCCGCAGACGAAAAACGTTTGAAAACCCCTGATATATACAAATATCAGATTCTTTTTTTAATGAAAGTGTATGTTATAAAGTATAAATATATGTTTAAAAAATATTATTTGTCTGATTGAATAGAGACATACCGTTAAGAGGAAAAACTATTTTGATCGCTTAAAGACGTTTTATGTTATCAAGGAATTTTGTGCAATGAAGTCAGCTGCCTCTACACCGTTTATGCGATAATTAAGTTGATGCCAGCTCGTTATTCCAGTTTTCTCTATTTACGATTTTAAAAGCAATGATTTGTACTATATCTATACCATGAGGGACAGGTAAAAAGCTTCGAATGAATTCTGCACTTTTTTAGTAATTTTTATTTCAACAACTTGGTGTCAATTCTGAATTCGTATACCAAGAATATTCACATAGAATCAGAAGTAATATTCACTAAAGGTAGTATCAGTCTTAATGGAATTCAGTTTTTATGCAAATCTGTTTGGTATTGTATTATCAAAACTATACATCGTCGACCTTTTTCAACATACTTTCATCGCTGGAGCAACCTATTCAAATTCCCTAGATTTTCCTCTTTGAAAAGTTAACACCTGTAATTTATGACCAAACAATGAAGCCAAGTGGTTTTGAAAAAAGCGGAAATACATTCCTACTAATAATTATATCCAAGCATCTTACGAAAATCTATGGCATTCAAGAATACTGAAAGAACAAACAGCAAGGCTGAAATTTCATTTTTAATTTCTGGATTTGTTGAGCTGTTTCGCAGATTTTATTGAAAAAAAGATTTTCATGCTTCATAATTTTGAGGTGAATTAAAATAATTTTATGTGTTCATGACACATTTTTATTTTATTTATGGAGAGAGTTAATTTTCAAACCAGCTTATGCTCTGTAATTTGTTTATGATTTTAAAGCCCGAAAAAGTTCCAAAAACTGGAAATGAGTGATAAAGTTGCTTCACTTATTTCTATAACACAAAATTCTTATACCGCAAATATTTAGTGAGGTACACGTTTTTATTTTCCCAAATAAACCTTTTATCATTTTTCAAATTCAGATTCATTTATGTTAAGCTTGAAGAATGGATAATTAAAATTATAATTTCATAATGTACATTATCGAAATGTCTGTTTTACAAAGCTAGATGCTTACGCTACTTGTATAACTTTGAATTTTTTGTTTCAGTTTAGTTTTCAATGACAATTTGTAATCACCAACATTGTACATCATGCTTGATCCATGCTTGGGATCTTCATATCAAACAATACAGATCAGCATTTCCCTTTCGCTATAATTATAAAGTTCGTACTGATTAAGGGAATCTTAAAAGCCACAAATTTATGACAATGAAACATTTAGATATTGCGGACAAGTAATCTTTACAAACATAGGAAAAATCGAAAGTTACATCGATAGGAAATGTATAATTCATGCATCATTAATTACTGTGAGAAATATGAAAATATTACCAACTCCGTAAAAAATGTCTCTGTATCCGACCGAATTCTTTTAGCGTGTTTCTATGTTCAGCTAGCGGTCTTGTACAATGAGAGAGAATTTACTATTACACTTCACAACGAAGATTTGCAATATAATGAAAGGAGATTGACTTATTAAAAATATTTTCTACTTACATAAATATCAGGAATTTAAGTACACAGATATAATATCATATCATATGCTTTTGGTAGTTGTTAATTTTGGTGGTACTGGGAAACCTGTCGAGTGAAAGGAAACAAGACACCCTTCTCTCATAAGAAGAATAACTCCTCGAATGTAATCGTGATCATCTCTGTGGTTATCTACCTTGGTAATTTATGAATTTCTCTCTGAAAGAAGCGTTTTTTACAAGCTGACCGACGTATAAGTCCAAAATATTTTTTCCAAGTCCAATTTTTTTTTCTCTCAGGCTACTTTTGGAGTGCTAAAATATTTCATCTTTATTCAGTAATTGAAAAATAAAAGCTAGAGCGAAGTTGATGAATTGAACCTTGAACTAATTTACTGTTGTTGGTGGATTCCAAAATGAAAAATGTGATATGACCATTCTCATAAAAATGGAAAACAAATTCTGCAAAGTTTCAAATTTTCAATGACGCACAACACAAATTTTATCTGCAAACAAAATAGCTTTGCATAACTCTTTAAAAGCGTTGAAAGCAATATAGAATTTTTCTATCGTATTTTTAAAACATCGTGAATAAATTTAAAATACATTGTACATTGTTTTCATTCCTCCGCCTTTTTGCAGCAAATTCTCGAATCACATGCCTTGTGCAATCAACCGTGTTTCTGTGGGGCCCTGGTTATTATATCTCAAACAAACTCAAAACCGAATTGCGGGACACTGACGCGGTCTTCTGCCATCACAAAATGCGAAACACACCACTATATACATTTATCTGTTTTGCCAGAGCAGATGTATGGACTGCGCTTTTTTCAATCACCATTTGGTAAAAAACATGATCAACGGAGAATGCCAGTCTTGCATTGCAAATTAGATGAGAAAGTGGTATATGTTTCCACATTTACATACTGCAGTTTCCAACTTCTCTTGTATTGATAAATCTCAAACTTGGTTTTGCGAAATGGACCACTTGAAAAGTTTGTGAATGTTGTTATAGAAACATGCTTATAAACGTGAATACTTGTGGAAAGAGTACTTTTAAGAAAACAACAGTATTTTGTTCTAACGATGCATGTTTCATATGAAGTTAGAGAATATAAATAGAGAATATATTCATATTAAAATAGTAATTATTTATTGGGTTAGAAGAACATTTTCCAACATAATACGCCTAGAAATATTAACGTGTTGTGAAGTTAGTAAATAGGTTTAACATATTAAACTTTTCAATGTGTAGCAAGCAAATAATAAGTATTTTGTGGATTTCTATCTTCCGAAACAAATACATTTAAGAAAAGACGCTTTTGGTGTTGTTCAGGGAAATTATTTTTCATATATAATATAATTAATCCATTCTTTATAAATTCAATAGAAAACAGTTTATTGCAGTTTGAAATACTCCTCTGCACTTTACGGGTATGGAAATGGATCATGCTTATTATTACGGTTGCTTTACTAGTAAGGATGGAAAATGAATAGATGTTTCTAAATCATAATTATACAGTGCGTAATAATAGTTATTCTCCCCCAAGACAGTAATGTACTATTTAACAACAGTACAAAATTATAATGATTATTACCTTCATTTGAAAAGTTCAATGTAGGTAACATTACAAATTCTAATTATAAATACATATTTCAAGAAGTAACATTTAACAGAATATCTCGTTTAAATCCATATTTGAACATTTTACAATTCACATTTTTCGTTATTGTTGTGCCAGTTAAAATGAAAACGTCTTAATTCTCCCAAAAATTAGAGTTTTCCAGAATTCGCCGTTGGAAGCGCCGTGGGTCTGGAGCGCCGCACGCCTCTCGACCGAACGAGGAATTTTTTCAGAAGCGATAGTTTCCTCCCGACGCGAGTTATTCGCGACCTCAAACGGAGTGCATTTACTCCATTTCACTTGGCGCCGCGATCCCGCGCGCGGATGATTTGGTCGGGGGTGGGGCGGGGCGGGGCGGTGGCGGGGCGACAGGGGCCGGGGAAGGCGCGGACGGGCTGGCGGGCGCGATAATCAGCCCTTAAATGTAACCGAACGGACGGACAGACGAGTGAGCGGGTGGACGGACGGACGGGTGGGCGGGCGGGCGGGCGGCGGCGGGCGAACGATGTGTTTAGCCACCCGTACGGCGAATGTGGGCGTGTCAGCAACGGAGAGGCCGCGCAAGACTCCGCGAGCCGGTGACAGCGTCGGCAGGCCGGAAAATCCGCGTCAATGGCAGGAAAAAATGCGCGCGGCCCGCACGCGCGCGAGTGTGTGTGTGTGTGTGTGTGTGTGTGTGTGTGTGTGTGTGTGTGTGCGTGCGTGGCTGCGGCGGCGGCGCGGGCGGAGGCCGTCAGCGGCCGAGGAAATCGATAATCGAAGCCAAGAACTCGATACTCCAAATGAAGGATACGCGCCACCCGCCGCGCCCCGCCGCGCCCCGCCGGGCCGCGCCGCGCCGCGCAGAGATGCAGGGTAGGGGAAAGAGTTTGGGAGGGCGGCGGGGAGAGGGATATTGTTTGATTGATAGGTGTATTGCTTATGATAGGACCTGCCAAAGGGACGTGACAGCAGAAATATCATACGATGTAACACGAGAGCTCTCCCGGCCGCGCGGAGCCGTTGTAGTAGCTGCCTTCGCTGTTGCTGCCGCTGTTGTTGCCACCCCCGCCCCCGCCCCGTCCCCGCCCCGCCGCCGGCTGTTTTTGTGCGGGGAGGGGCCCTGGGCCACCCCCGCCCGCGCGTGCCGAGGAGCCCCCGAAGGCCCTGTCAGCCGCCGCTCCTTGCCCCACCCCCGCCCCCGCCCCCTTCCCCGCCCCGCTCCACGTGAATTCGGGGGAATCCCCTTGGACTAGTGCTCACCCAGGGTGCGCTGGCTTTGTTATACTTATCTCATAATATCGATGAGTGCACGCAGTAATCCTCAACCTACCTGCACGATGCTACTGTATGGAGGGAAATGCTACTGATCGGAAGAAAATGTTAATTAATTTCCGTATATTTTTATTATTAATATCCCTTAATTATAATTTAATCAATGTAATTTATTTTTAATATAATTTTCGTCTTTTATCTGACATTTATACTTGTAATCCTTTTGCTGCATAGAACAAAAAGAACAGGAAAACGGAATTGATCATATTTGTAGTAGTGGCTTTAGGGGTATACGTATATTGATTCTCGGTTTGTTTTATTTTGTAAGATTACTTGTGATTCCGGGCGAAACGTTAAAAATGAATTAAATAAGAACATTAATGAACGTCAAGTCTCTAATTGGTGATTAGCTCTCGGACTTAATTCGCTCGAAATATTTGTGAAGAGGAGTACACCGTAAAGCCCGTGGTAAATATTTATATCATGTTTACAAATATATTTGTGATTGAGTGGCCGACGTTATTAAGGTTCTTTTTTAAACTGAGGATTCTTTTTCATATTTTCTCAGTCAGTAAATCAGTCTCTTCTGGTATACTGTGGGTCAGTGAATAGCAGCTGTAACCTTTGTATCTGAGGAACATGAAGTGGTACGCTATACCATTTCTTTTCTCTTTTATGGATTGTGCGAGCAAAGGAAGAAACTTCGTCTGGTCAGTTGGAAAGGATATGTCAGTGAACGGCATGTACTGTAGTGGTTATGGATGGAGAACAAGATCCAAGAAATAATTGAATGTATGAGTACCATGAACGCTTTTCTGAGATATTTACAAATGTCAACAACCAATGTGTTATTGTAAGCTTTGATATTATTTTTTGTGTAGTACAGGTATTTTTTTCTTTAAGGAATTCATATTATCATTTATTTTATATTCAAAATATTCATATTTTTTTAGAAAAGCTTGGCTGTCTAAATCACATTACTTGATATTCATGTCGTTTCAAAGAAATTGTATTTTTAACTCGAGATTGAAGTTATTCTTGCGAGTTTTGAAGTGTTCTGAGAATTGTTTTCTCATCTAATATTCCTTTGACGTAAACATCATGAAAATTAAATGACAATTTTTCATTCATAACATACCAACTCTCCGATGTAAATGCATAATTTACTTCAAGATAGAAGTTACTTAATTTTACATGATCTAAACATGTTGTGTAGTTCTTATTCTATCGTAAATGTTAGGTAAACACGCTATATCGCATATGTTAGGCATGTTTTATTTTTTACTCGCTAATTAATAGTTTATAAAAGTCTGTTAAAAATTGAATATCTGGGTTATTTTTCGGACTTAGCAAATAGAATAATTACTTTCCATGTTTAGTGTTCTCGGTGAACTACAAGTAGAAATATTTCCTTACATATTTTCTAATGCTATTTTTAATACTATTCTATATATTTCTTTTTAAATATAAACTAGAATAATGACAAATAAATTGGTTGTAATGTAATTATTTTGACATCTTTGTTCGAAGACAAGAATGTAAACCAATGGAATTGTATTCTTTACTATTGAAATCTGCTGCTTCTCAGAGAATCACCTGTATAAAAACAACTTCTAAAAGCATACCTCGTTGGAACTGACGTAATATATCACAAGGTTTTAGTGTTATTATCCCTGTATAGTGTTTTAATTGACAATATTTATTTTGGTAATGTACAATGGTAATGTAACACGTACAAATATTTTCCAAATTATACTCTCTTAGTTGTAAGTACAAGAATATAGAAGAGTATCAGGTACCTCAGGTACAGTATACTAAGAATATAGGAGTATCAAGCACAGTGTTGCTCTAAAAAATATTATTCCTATTATTAAATCTTTTTTCATACTTCTCCCCCGTTTATAACGTAATAAGAGAAAGTGCGTGTCAGTATGTAGTAGCGGTAAACGTATAGGATCTATCCTAAGAAAAGAAAAGTAATTTGGATGAAAGGCACCAGAGTAATCATCATCATTAAAACTTAATTTTCCTGGGATAAGTTCATCCGTGGGACATGAAGTCAGACGTTCACTGCGATTGAAATCACGATGCCTTTCCTAACATACGAGTGACTTGAGCTCCAAGAAACAATAACCAGAGTTTGTCAACAATGCGCTGCAATGCTAATCTGAATGCATTATTTATCCGAAGATTGAACAGCACACAAATAAAAATGTTTCCTATTCATGAGAACCTATGCGACTAATATCATGTGGTCAATTTTTTCAAAATTACGGATTCTATTAAATTGCTATAAACACGCTACATATTTCAGCAATACTATGACGTGTATCAATAAGATTTCTAAACTCTAAATTAGGCATATCGAAAAGAAAGTTTAGCAAGAAGTATATTTCTTCAAAATCTACGTATTTTAAATAATTCTCCAATTTCTTCTATATAAACGCAAATTTATAATAAAAATTACAGAAAATGTTTAAAACCATCAATACGAAGGAAGTTTGGTAGATATGGTAGTTTCAAACTAAAGTTCAAAGAATTTTATAATTAGACATTATTAAAACTTCTCATTTCTATTTCCCGAAAATTTCATTCATAATTTTTTTTTATGTTCATTTTATTTATTTTATTTTATTAATGTTTCTCCTATAGCTGATTGATTCGGAAAAGTATGCAAATTGTGAATTTTCATTGTATATTTTAGGAAAATGAAGAGTATAAAGTGGTATTTGAAAGTTCATTTTCCAACTAGAATAGAAAATGCTTCATATTTAATTTGAAACTACAAGATTTTCGCCGTGATCGATGGCGATAATGAATTTATCAAATTTGATGTTGTGTGTATCAAAGATGTTGCGAACTTTGATTGCAATTTTTCTTAGCGACCGCGATTCCAAAACATATCACAATTTCTTTGACGTGTGATGCACTTCGGTGAATTCCAAGACCCATATCATTTTATACTTGACATTTAACCCAGGACATTCTTTCCGAGAATGAGAGTATTCATGTACATTGATAAAATATAAAAAGTTACAAGTAAAGAGGCATTTTGTCAAAAGGTTGGTATTAATGTTCTAGTGTTAATTTTTTATGTGCATTTCCCATAATTATTATTTCTATTATTTTACTTTTATTAAGTCATTGGCCCCACACTAAATACTTAACGCGTTCAGACGCCATAGTAGAAGGGATGGCGAGAGTAGAGCAAAGGACGGGACGGGACAAGACTGGACGAGACGAGACGGGGAGGGGAGGGTCAGTGCGTGGTGGGACGGGACGGGACGGTTAGGCCAGGCCAGGGTGGGGCGGGACAGACTGGACGGAACGGAACCTGACAAAATTGTACGGGGCTGGTAGGATTATACGGGTCTAGGTGGGTCTGTACACGACTGGATAGGTCTGGGCCATTTTGTACAGGAAGAGACAGGATGGGACTGGACAGTACAAGACAGAACGAAACAGGTCAAAATAGGCCAAAACTGAAAGGTCAGAAGAGACAGACCGGGACAAGGTAGATGGGGACACGGCGGAGTGGGACAGGGCAGAAAGGAGAGGAACAACAGGTAAGGATCTTCCAGGGCGGGCCGGTATGTAGTTAGCGGGGATGGAAGGAGCGTGACGGGGCAGGAGTATGCGGGACGGGGCAGAGCTGCCTTGAGGAGTCGGCTACCAGGAGCGGCACGATGTGGGACGGGATAGGGCGGGGCGGCGCGGGACGGGGCGTGGCGGGGCGAGTCGGGGCGAGTCGGGGCGGGATGGGCGGGGCGGGGCAGGGCGGGGCGAGGCCGAGCAGGGCAAGGTGAGGCAATGGGGGACAAGGCGGAACAGGGCGGGGCGGGGCGGGGCGGGGCGGGGCGGGGCGGTTGGCGGGGCCGGGTCAAGGCGAGGCCAGCGCCGTCGTCGAGCTGATCAAAGGCGGAGGCGGAGGCGGAGGCGGAGGAGGAGGCGGAGGCGGAGGCGGAGGCGGAGGCGGAGGCGGAGGCGGAGGCGGAGGCGGAGGAGGCGGAGCGGCAAGGTCGCGGTTCGCTTCCGGTCGCTTGCAAAGGAAAAAGAGTCAGGAGAAATGGGGCAAGCGGCGCGGTGGAGGGGCGGGCGGGCGGAGACATCCACGGGGCAAGAAATGCGCTCCATTGAGAACCAATTGTCGATGTTCAAGTAAGTGACACTACTTAAAATTCATTCATGTACTTTTTGAGGTAGGTGCGAAATGTGTAACAATACACACACACACACACTCACATATATACATATATACTGATAAAAATGCATTAAGGTAGTTTACAAGACAGACAGTATTTACAACAACACAGTTTCTCTTTTCGCTCCGAAATAAATGACCCTGCTCAGTTCAGGACAGTTCTTCGAATTTCTAAATGACATCTTTTGAATTGTGTCATTTTCCTTGTGCATCGATAACATGACTTCTTACATTATAAGGAACGTGTTACAGCGCAGTAGAACTTTAATTTAACGACACCATGGAGTATTTGGAGAAGTCCTATAGGTTGTAGAAAACAGTTTTAGCCGTTGACTCTTTCATAAATAAAAAAAATAATATGTAATCCATTTTGGAGGTTCAGTTTGGTGTTTCAAGTATCTTTCCTTATTAATGATCGTCTTGTTAAATAATTCCTTTGCATTTTTATGTATTTGTTGCAAAATTTTCCTCATTACTATTTTCACCCCCATGTGTGCGTATGTACTTGTTTCTAATTATTACAATTATTTTTTAACTTGGACGTTGGAAAATGTTAAAGAAAATTGTACTGTCATTAGTATTTTTCTACTATATAGATATGTTTGTTCTGACTGTAAACTGAAAATAAAAAATGTTCCATTAAAAGTATATAATTTTTTGAAGAAAGGTCAATATCAAACGCGCGTTTCTTCACGGCAGTAGCCTCTGAAGTATGTTCTAAAATAAATAATTAGTACCCTTCATGAATCATATGGAAATGTGGTATCTTTAATTTTTATAGTTTTATATTTACTCGTATCACTTCCAGCCATAACGCGAATTCCCCATACGTCCAACAATTATAAAAATCCGTACTTTCATTTCCTAGCTAAAACTATTATTATTCTTTGTATATTATCGGTTGCAGCTATATCTGTTTCTGCTTTGCTCAGGATATGAATAAAAAAGAATCCTGCTTATGTAAAGTAGGGGAAAGAAGGTTCATTGATACATGTCAGAATTCAGAGCAATGGACATTCCTATATTTACAATTCTTCAATTGAATTTATAAATATCAACTTGCTTCACTTACCCTCACGTATGTGTGGAGGAAATAAATAATTATTCATAAATAATAAATCAATAATTATTGATATGGTATTATAATTTTATTATAATTATTAATACGAAATAAGTATTTTTATTGATTGTTTTGTAGTTCTATTTAATTTAGTAATTGGCTATTGCAGAGAAAATATTTCTAAAACAATTGAAATTAATAAAGAGATCGAATGTTGGCATTTCATTCATTTTCTAAGCGATTACATTCAAGAATGTCGATATAATTCATAAATAGATTCCATCAAATGATAACTTTATAAAGAAATATTTTTACTTATCCTCTGTATATAATTCGCTGAGGATAGATGATGGTGTTTGATAATAATATTCATTATGTATAAGAAACCATCGCCACAAAAACATGCTAATGTGCCATTGCTAGATAATTAATTTTTTCACAGTCCTGCAAGAACTGATTTAAGATGAAGAATATAGACGTTTGCTGATTATGACATAAAACAGCTCATAATCACGAATAACTCGGCAGAGTTGCGTTCTGGTTCATTATAACAGGATATTCGTGTCCCTCAAGGGACACGAATTTTATGAGAACAGGTGTTTTTTGTGGGGACGAAAGTTTGGGGGGACACTAGGGGGCCATGTGGGACTCGATTTTGGACATGTAGCTCTTGTGGGCACCCCTACTCCAAAACAAGTTTGCACAGATACGAGAAGAAACACTCGAAAATTATGTAAAATTACATTGAAGGAATAGATAACAAAATAAATTGACTATTTTATTTTCTGTTAAATATAATATCAAAGTTCAGAAATATTAGAATATTTACTCCCATACAATACCGGCCCTAAAATGCTGTAACATAAATTCAGGGCCTGGCCGTTCCAAGTTAGAATCCAAAATTAAGCTATTTTCACTTTCTAGCAATGATTTACGAAGCGCGGAAAGTTGGCATAGGTCCTGCTAGTAATTTTTTTTTCTGCGTAACCTTAGTGTGTTTTCTATCTTTCCTCCCTACGTCATGAATGTGTGTTTTAAATCATAAACAACCTGATACTACAAAACGCAAAATATGAAATGATGCAGAAAACGTATTCTTCTTTAATATCCTACTTTGGCTTATATTTTTTTTAATTTTGAAATATAAATTGTTTAGCGTTGACACAAAGGATTTTTAAATGAAAAAACTGAAATAAGAAAACAAAAATATTGTTGTCACTTTAAGTTTTACATTCCCATTGTTAAGATCAATTAATGTTTTATCTGAAAGAATCAATGTTAATTTTTCGCTAAATTAATACAAATGCAAGTTACATTATTCCCTATATTATTATTCCACCTCCAATTTCTGAAGGGGACGGGGGAATATAATCGTAACCCTAAAATTAGAATTTTGTAGCTTTTTAAAAATATATAACGGTAACCCTCCAATAAACGTGTTCGTTCAGAATTCAGTTTTATGTCCAGAAATGTGAGCACAATGTTGTATTCTGCCTATCGGAACCCACTCCGAGTGGCAGAAAGAATAGCTTTTTCAACTATCTCGATTTTTGCACAATGCGGATTACTAATATCCTTTATTAATTGAAATCCTTGTTTTTTAATGAAAATTATACTTAGTATACCAACCACAGAATTCAGAAATATAATCTCTTATTAAATAATTTCCCATGATAATTAACGTTGTACTTTGCGTATTATTATAGTCAAACTAAGTTATATTTTAACTATAATTCTTAGAAAAATTATGTTTCATCTCAATATGTTAGTCATTTTCATTATTTACATCCCAAAACGAAAGGTAAATTTCAACGGTAAAATTGCATTAAATTTTTTTAATGTCAATATAACATGTTGTTTGTGTGATATTGTATTAACTAGCAAAAACAGCTTCTCAACCGGTTTTTTTTCTTTCGGAACCTATGAAATAATACACATATAGTTCTTGCTTCATCGCTTGAGGAATTTGATAAGATTTTGTGTTGTTCAGGAAATCCGTTCCTATTTTCTATGAAACGGATCAACAACCCAAGTCTTCCGTTTCTTGCTCTGTATGATGTTACGCATCCAAGATTTTTTATTACTTCCTATCCATAGACACCCCTCGGTATTTACGATGATTTAAAGATAAGAGTGGTCTCTGTGGAGGCGAAGTGTCCAACATACAGCCTTGCATCCGACATCGGTATCATTTCTTTTATTGTATTTTTTGTTGTCCAAAATACTTCGTATATTATTCATTGCAGCCTAGTTTCGAATACTTTTTGCGCATCTTGATAGTCCCAAACTAGTATAAAGTCCACACTGGTCGGCAACACAAGTGTTTTTATTTAACTCTTAATGCCAATTATAATTATTTATAATGAATAATTATAATTGTAATAAATGGATACTCAATGATTTATTGAAAAATTTATTTAGTAGAAACTTTGTAATTTACATTGTACTACTTTGTATTAATGTGGCATAATCGGTCATAAAATGTTAATATTTTCTTTATAATCATTGAGTGACTTCGGGTTTTTAAATCGCTTCCACGTTCTCGTCTCTAAATTTCTGGGGGTTCCTAAAAAACAGCCTTTTCCTGAAAATTTCCTTCCTTCTGCCCCACCACACCCACGTCTACTTGTGCAACTACTAATTCACCTCTAGTTTGAAAGGCAAAGGATTCCTCCTGCACCTTTTTTGAAGTCTCAACATGTACTTTTAATGTAATAGTATTATGCTTTGTGTAGTCATAATATATTAAAATTAAAAAATCTCTCTGTATATTCTTAGGAGTGTAACTTAATGATTACAGAAAAGCTACTTCCCCTCATCAGCATAATTTTTGCTGTTTCCTTTTTTCCATTTTTATAATTCAAAGATTTAGCATACTGTGAAGTTTCGTTGTTGGTTTATGAATACTATTTCTCGTATCTTCCAAATAAATTTTACTGTGTATGATATAAGTGTGTTGGCAAGTTCTTTGAATATATAGTCTTCCTTAAATTAATGTTATTTCATTTGTATCATGGTCTTCATTTCTTATGTGATCGTGATGAAAGCATCAGTTGGCATTCTTGAAGAATTTTTTTTAGCTTCTTGAGTGTTACTTGTATTCTTTCTTCATTTATCCATAATTGTCTTGCAAATTAAAAGATTATGATGATATTCTTGTATATGTGATTCCAGCAAATACTAACTTTATTTTTGCATAATATTTACTTATTTTTGCATCGATGCATAATCTAATAAAAAGTGTCCGTAGAGTCTGAAATGTATTAGACGTCCTCTGCTTACAAAATCCAACGTAAATGATTTTTTGCCAAACCATCAATTATTAATTTGAGTGATTTTTTTAGTGAAAACTACGGCCATAATTCTAAGGATTTCTTAATTGTTTTGAGAATTCTCTGAACGAGAAACTGCTGTTGATCTCTCGGATAAAAGACAATCTTGTGAGAAGTTGTATGTGTTTATATCACTGTATCAGTTTTCATGCTTGATTACTGTTGCATTAACCGTGAGTTCTTCCTGAATTGTGATATTTTCTTGCATTAAAATATTTATAATGATTAAATCTCCTGCATTTTAAAAGTATAAATAACGAAGTAGTACAGTATGCATACAATGTCATGTCATGTGTGCATTTATTGTAACGCACAAGAATTAAAGTATACATCAGAAGCATTATTTCTGTAATTATTTTCAGAGTTAATAATGACACAGTATTAGTATTATTCTCCAAAAACGAAGGAAATACAGTATTTGGTTGTTTGGCTTTTTTTGACCATCCTTGTTTATTGAGCAGTTTGAAGAAATCACCCCATTCAGTTATAAATTGTGTTATAGTTAAAATGTTTTGTATGCATCATGCAACATTCTCATTAAATCATACTATTTTTTGAATGAACTCTTATATTGAATATCTATTGTATTACTTGTTCTTCTGCATCACGTTTTAATATTAGAGAAAGCGTTTCTCTAGAAAAGTTTGTTTCTAACTCTAAAAAGGTAGTATTGCATATTTTATAATTTTCTATATTATTTTTTGGGTACTCAATTGTTTTTCGGTTTTCTAACAAGTTTCACTGCCTTCTTTATTTTTTTCTGACACCCTCCTTATCTCAAAAAGCCTTTTGTAAGACTTACGAATATTTCGTGTGTTACTTCTTTTCTTTGGGGTATTTTTCATTTCGTAATTGTGTAGGATTCACTCTCATCTAGTAGAGGAAATATTACTTTTTTTGTTTTATTTCCTTTTTCATATCCTTCTATTAATCTTGCTTTTCACTTAATGTATTATTCTCATCGCATTTATATTATAATGTATTGTGAAAATGTTCATGAAAGATTTTATATTTTTCATTCTTCGTCATTGCATCCTCGTTCAATTCTGGGAATAGATGTGACAATCATTGTATATTGGGAGACGTTTTCTTGAGGTGTCATTTTCTGATCATCAACATTTATAAAGTTTTCTATTTAATGTACAATCAAGTTTTGGAACTTTCTTTTATTTTTCGTCTTCTCGGTTTGAGATTGTTTAATGATTCCTGTAAAAATATTTCCCTATCTTGTTCATCTGGGGTGTTATTGTGTTTAGGAGTTTGATTCTGGTGTTTGTGTGTAATTAGTGTAATCTTAAAAATATATGATATCTATGATTAGAACATTATTATAATAGTAATACAAAAACAAACTTTCGCTCCAAAGAATATTGTTAAGGAGTGATGCATATTTTAAGGAATTCATCTGATTAATATACACTTCTTTTGAAGACAGATATCTCTTCTGATGATTCGAAAAGAGTTTACATATTTTTCAAATGACATTGCAATTTGACTATTTTTTCTATATGAAAGGCTAAAATGTATTTGATATATTGAAAATAAAAGTATCAATTGCAGTTTTCAAAATTAATTGATAGCAAAAACATAATTAGCAAAGTACTTACCTTCGTTTGAATGTGTTGTATAGTACAAAATACTATTTCGTATATAGTACAAAATACTATTTCGGTTTTTGTCATTCAGAAACATGATCTTCAAGATCAGCATCACCCTATTTCGAAACAGATTTATGATATTATTTATAATGACATGTACAACTAGAGAGTATATTATTTTCCAGTTTTCTAATATATTTCTGATTTATTTATCTAAAATTGTAAAAAGGACTGTATGCAGTATATCTAAAAAAGCTAGAAGTTGGCTTTGAGAGGTATCTGAAAAAAGGTCTAACTTGTCATTACGAAATATGTCAACGTTATGTGTAGTTTTGCATGCCACAATATGTGTGCCCACGTAATATTAACTTGAAATGTGAATTTTCTAATTGGAAGAGCGGAAAGTCGCAGCGTCCTGGCAAGAGCCCACTTACCGCGTGGCTTCCTGCAACGCGCCCCGCCCGCAGCCCCTGCGGAACGCCTGTCGAGTGCGGCCGGCGCCTGCTCCGCCCCGCGAGCGAGTGCGCCTCCGGCGTCCCCCAAGACGACCAGGACCGCGCGTCGATCTTAGACGCCGCCTGCCTCGACCCCTCGACGCCAGGGGCGCGCGCCGCCGCGTGCGCCGAGGGCGGCCGAAAGACGCCGACGGCAGGCGAAGCTGCGCGAAGACGGAGGGCGCGCCGCGCCGCGCCGCGCCGCGCCGCCCCCGGCTCCCTCCACCCGCCGCGCGCCCTCTCGCGACCCCCCGCGACGCCGCCGCGCCTTTTCGGCGAGGGCGAGGGCGAACGCGCGGGCGAGGCGCCGCGCGGGCGGGCGGGTCGTTCGGAGCGCCGCCGCGCCGTCGCGACGCCGCCCCCGACGCCTGCCGCTCGCGCCGCGCTGCACCCCGCCGTCCACGCGCCCTCACGCCACTTCTTGCGAGCGCAAGCGGTCCACGGATTGGGGACAGTTGTGAATGTGGGTGCAGGTTCGGTGCAGGTTTAAGGCTCATTCACAATGCAAACATTAACATAACGCGTAGACGTAAACATTAACATAAGTGATAGACTGAAGTATTCACAATGTCTAACAGAAACGTAAGCAAAATAAGGGTTTCTATGGCTGTGTGGCATTCTAAGTTACTATTGGTTGGATGTGAGAATCGATTTCGAGGTGTTGACTGTATCTATGGCCCAAATGGCGTTAGTTCGTCTATCGACTTCGCGCCTCTTTCGATTTTGAGTTACCGTACTGTGATTGGTTCATTTATGTCATACTTAAACATAAGCACAGAAGCTTGAAGCTTGTAAGCTTTTAAATTAACGTCTTACGTGTTATGCCATTGTGAATGGGCCTTTAGGGGAATTCAGTGAGGTTTACCCGGAAACAAAAATGTTAATACAAAAAAATGTTCGGGACGCACCATCTTTATCACACTATCACATCGAACCTACAATATCACACATTCTTCAAACCCCAACAAAAATTAATACCAGATATCCATTTCATATGGCTTAAACACTTGCATGATAATGCAAATATAAAAATGTCTACTTCATTCAATGCACAATTGAATTTACATGATCCTTTAATGTTAATAAACATTTTAACTACCAAAGAAAAAACTTCACCAAAAATTACTGCACGAGACTGTTCAATAGCATAACGAATTTCTGTAAACGAGTCAGTAAATCACTGGGTGAAGGTTTCAAATAGTTAATTTCCAGAGTTTGTAGAATCAATTAATTTTTTGTATTATTGTGTTCACATTTTGTATTTTCCTTCTGCAATGACATTCAAGGTAATGCGATCTTAAATGAAGGAAATATACACAACTGCAATACGGCATATTGTTTGTGGAAGATGATACGAAGACATTGTTGGTTATTAATAAGTCAGAGACATATAATATTTGTGCGAGAGCTTATGATAATGGTATGGTGACGGAGCAGTGGTGAAATGACACGTAGGGGATTCGAGATTACTCCAAAAATCCTTTCAAAAACCTACTTTGTCCACCCTATATTTCATATTGACATGGATTTGAAACACAAAACGAGAAAACTCAGATGTGGAAAGCTAGCGCCCCGGCTGCTAGGTAAGATGTGTTTACACCAGAAACAAATTAAAAGAAAATTAGCCTCGTTAATAAATGATTGGCTCTCCTTAATAATTATCACCGTCGAATGCATCAGATTTTCTAAGTGGGCATTAAACTTAACTATGCGGTAGGTATGCAACAAACTGTAACTATTTCAATTGTATAGCAATGTTTATAGTTTTTTTAATAATCAAGATTTACTCATTAAACAGTTTATCAATATACTGATAAAAAAGTGCGTATAAAAAAGTAGGTATAAAGTGAAAATAAGTTCGCATTTTTTGACGATTTTGGTCACAGTTAACTTTTTCAAACGGAAGGAATTGCGGGGAGCTACATTTCATTGCAATGAATGAAACAATTTTTTTTCAGGATAATTTAATGAAACACCCTTCTTATTTATTTACAATGCCAAAGGAATTACGAACAAGTCCAATAGATTTGTAGTTAAATCAAATTAATACCATCTATGTTAATAATAAAATGAGTAATGTTGGTATCAGTTGTCAATAAACAATCAATACACATATTGACCATATAGATACTTTACGACCGACGAAGAAGTGTGGATAATCTAGAGTCGATCTAGAACCGTTTTTACTTTTTTTTAATTTTCAATACAAAATAAAGAAAAAACTGTAATGTATCACTTTTCAGATTAAATTGTTACCAGCACCGTCGAAGTAGCGCCCACGGTTATAGTAACTTTAAAATGCGTAGCACGTGACAATAAGGTACTAAGTAGCCCTTCTTAACCATTATATTTAAATTTTTTAATCAAATAAAAGTTTATAAAAACTTGCATAATCTGGCCTGAGACGAATCGACGAGTAAGAAGAGACAATAGGTGCGGATATTGTTCTTTAACTACCTTGTACTATTTTTAACATAGAAGTAGAAACATTAATATCCCTATGATTAATTTTCAAACTGTTCATTATTTAAGTATTTAAAATTAAGGGTAACATTTAATTCAATTCAATATTTTATTCATTTAATGTTTTAATAAAGATTTTTATTTAATTTTAAAAACATATTGGTGTACAGAAATATGATTTAGATTATTTTTGAACTTATCAGTCATATTTTATGTGAATAAAATGAGCTTCTTGCTTCCAAACATGAAGTGAGGTTTACTTTATAAACCTATGCTTCTTTTATCAATCAAATGGCGAAGTAACATGTATAATCATGTATAATAATACATAATAAGGAACCACATATCGAGTTTTCTATAGAATTTAAAGCGATGAAATAAGTGTAATTACGTCTATCGTAATTGTGGATACATAAATGAAATAATTTAGATTTTTTCATGAAATCATTCGTATAGATGCGATATATATACATGTTCGTAGAATTAAAAATTCACGTGTTTTTATGTCTCGGAATAAAGTTTCCGAGCCGTCCATTTGAGTAATATTGTTTCATGTATGTTTAATATACTTGTTGATATCAGGTTTAAGTAGATATCAACGCCTCTCACATCATCCTAAATAAATTTCTTTGATAATTATTTCATGCCAATGGTTTAATAGTTATTTTCATGAAGAATTAAACATATCCTGTTCATAGTTACGTAAATGAAATACTTCAGAAAATTTTTGACAATCTTTCATATTCATAGAACGTAGCAACATTTAATTATGTAAAAAATATATTTAATTAGGTACTATAAAGACATGGTATCCTAAAAATATTTTCCAAATTTCCCAGCTTCCTGTTTTAGTAAGTTTTAAAACAATAAAATGCCAGAAATGCCTTTAGATGAATTTTTGAAATTACTTGTCTATTTTATTATTACGAGTATTGTTTTTAATGGGACTGACTCAACCAACTAGTTTAAGTTATCGCCAATCTTGTATAAATAATCACAACTAACATGGAACTCGTAATGCAATCGCGATTGTCTGTACATCTGTCTCACTCTGAAATACGTAAACCCGATTAAATTAACAGTGCATTCTGTCGAGATATTGGTAACTTTTTTGGAGCAATGTGGGTCGATAACTTTGCTTTGCATATTCTTTGAAATTTCATAACTTCACGCTATCCTCTACGTGGAGCTAACATATGTATTCCTTATTTCTATTAGTTGTTGACTGTTGTTGTAGGAGTCAACGTATAAGTGGTTTTAACAATAAATACTTTCTACAGTGTAAACATTATGAGAGAAATAGAGTTCACAAGTAAACAAATTGTATATGTTTTGGTAATATTAAAATTTAAAACAGTTGTGTTACTTTCACATCTCAGTTCCCACCAGTGAAATAATATTCTATTTTTAAAAATATACTTTTCTCAGAAGCGTTCTTTGAACTAAAATTGTTAAAACGTTTTGTGTAGGTGAAATATTCTGTTCCCTTTTGTCTAAGTGAAGAAGAAACTAAATCAGCTTCTTCCCGACCTCTCCCAAAACAGACTAGTTGTACGTAGTCTAACCTCAAATACGCTCGTCACATTCAGCATAATAATTCGTTCTTGCATTTCTTTCAGCTTCACCTAAAATCATTATTGTTGTCAGCTCAGTCTCGCCATTGTCCAACATAAAGCAGTTGAGCATATTATATTTTTTCAAGATAAAACGATACCACAATTGTCGCAGAAAATTGAGTTAACCCCAATTACCTCTATTTAAAAGGTCATTTTCTTGAGTTTACTGCACGTTAGTTTAACTTCAACAAGAGAAAACGCATGGTGAAACTCGCGAAATCTACATTAAGAAGATCACTCTTTCGAAGATTATCGACGTTTAATATCTAACCGAAGAAGGTAAAACTGACTTTTCGAGGTCCAGAGATTAAGTGCGTGAACCTCTTCGTTAACTGTGAAAACCACGGAAAGACAGACAAGTCGGCCAGGAAGCTACTAATAAATATATTAAGTAGAGAAAACGCACCAAATATATAAAATATTTTACGAAACGCTATTTACATTATTCATCCTCCTTTATTCTACATGAATTATAAAAACTTTCTTTCTCAAACGCAATCCTCTCTTACCTATTTTCTGCGACCATCTCAGAAGTATCCTCTGCTATCTTCCAATTTCGCAGAATCATCTGCCCCGCATTTTTCCACTACAGTCCTTGCTACACCAAAATCCCTTGCCAGTCTTGGTTGTTTTGCCCCCTTCCTCACTCTTTTTTTTGATTACCCTACCATAGTTAGTTAATGCCTTATTTTACAAGGCGAGACTCGGGCCATTTCCGTCTGATTTCGTCACAAATTTCGCTACGCTCCTTCCACCATCTAGCGGGAAGAGAAGGAACTACTCGGGCGACGAAACTGGCGATTTTGAATTTGGCTCAGAGGTTTCTTACAGGCTTGAGGATTTTATACATGCAGTAAATCTACAACATGGGACAGCCGGCTTTACTTCCCCTCCTAAGGAAAGTGTACTCAAGAATTTTTCGCCCTTTTAAAAATTCACTGGTTGAACACGCAAACTTGGGTTCAACAGCCAGATACGCTAACCGTTATACCACCGAACCGTTATACCACCAAGCCTTAGGAAAATAATTTTTTTTATGAGCAAATCATAGATACGTTGATTGATGTTTCCCGACGTGTCAACTCCTATGGCCATTAGTCCCGTTAGTATGATGAATGTATTTTATGCCGTGAGGGGGCGGTGTTCCTGCCATGCTGGCGATGTACAAGCGAACTTGCGGGGGGAGGGGGGTCATTCCTGGCTATCTGACCATAGTCGAAACTCCGCCACCGTCTGAAATCTAACCCTAGGACCTCCCGGTCAGAGTTGCAAGAGAGACAACGGCAATTAAAACAGTGTCGACTGGCTCTGTACTGAACTCAGACTGTCTCATATGGGTAACATTTCAAATATTGTGTTTTATTTTAAATGAAACATCTAGTTAATGTTAAAATAATTGTGTGTGTTTTTGTGATTCTCTTTCTTTTTAGAATTTTTTTTAGTGATGTAATGTAAAAGACTTGTTTCGAAAATAACATAATATTGAACGTCAGCGTGTTTCTAAAAGAGTGTTATATATTTATAATAGAAAAACTAAATATATTTTGTAAATAGTTATGTCAATACGAATTTCATATACCAATTTTTACAGAAGCTGAAATCACTTCAATTTTTTCTGAGGCCCCAAAACACTTTTACGCTCTTTGCGTATTGCCATATGCCTCTTTCGCACAATTATTACTTCCACGTAGGCTTCCTGTCAACGAGAGCATCGGAGAATCGCGCCTCCTTCATTCCTTACCTTATCAAGCGCCTTCCCATTCTCTCCAGTCGGCTATAATTATTCAGGTTTTATCTTGTGCCATGTTCTAAGGCTTTCATTATCTCCTGGAGGAGCTATTTACAAATACCAAGGTCATCGGCCGGCGTCCCATCTACGCCTCGCCTCGTCTCGTCTCGTCTCGTCTCGTCTCGCCTCGCCCTGGCTGAGTATTGCATTTCTGATTTGGCTGGCGTCTTTTAATTTTCTTGTCGCAATTAGAAGGAATTCGTCGGCTGAAGATGCGCATTATTGCGACACTACACCAAGCTTCGTTTAGCTTCACAGCCGAAAGTACTCAGGTGTGCAACCTACCGGATCGGGAAGAAGGAACTCTAAAGAAAATGGAAAGCGGAAACTCTGAGAGTCTTTAAAATTTGTTTGTTGTAAATAAACAAACCAACGCGACGAGGCAAAAGAACACAAACAAGTATTTTCGAAGCGAGTGTGTTAATGTAGCTGAATTTCTTTCTTGTTGGTGTTCCTCTTTGTATTTGTACGTTGCTGTAGACGACTCTGTGTGTGTTTGTTTGTGTAATTATTTATGCGTGTGTGTGTTTGCGTGTGAATATATGGATGTATGCGTGTGTGAGAGAGAGAGAGAGAGTGGTCGTGTGAGTGAGGGCGAGCGCGTGTATGTGTGAGCGCGAACCTTGGATACCTTTACACCTGGTTTTCAAACTGACATCGCAATCCTCTTTGAGTCGGCTGAAGCATCTGACATGTGCGTCTGCTTCTGTTTCCGACCTGCTTGTAGTAAGCTGATGTGTTCAGAAGGTAGAAATGACAGGTCCTGACAGACACGTAGAAACTACTTTCGATTAAACAACTTTAAAGCAATTGTTTTGATCCTTGGTCTCACGTACAACGCTTTCCATATTACAAACTGTCATATCCTATGAACTCCTGTGGCACCTTAATGACGTTAGCTTGACCCGATGAGATTTTATTTGAGGTCTTCTTTTCTTTTAACACATAAATGTGAGGAATTCCTGTTCTGATTAGCAATACTAGTGACTTGAATTTGCAAAGAACTTCTTTAACTTTGACTTAACATTATCTGAAGATTCAGTTCCATTATTGGCTCCTTTTCTGTTGCAGGTACGGTGAACCAAAGGCTTACCAACTTCTGGAGAAGCGATATATTATATAACAATCCGGGCTCTCCTCTTACCAAAACAACAATAAGGTAGGTTCTTTGGTACGAGCTGGTTAAAGAACTGATCACAAGTTGTTGGAACTAAATTCGTATTCTCGACGTCCAAGAAAGCGGAGAAGCACACTTTTGAGCTGACGTGACACGTGGGGCAGTTTCACTTCCCGTAGGTAGCGAGCAACTCGCTCCACATGAAGAGAAAGGCGATAGAGGTACTTGATTAATAACGATATGGCTCCCTACCGATACAAAAACGAGCATTACTAATCAAAGGGGCGCGGGTATTGACTCCGAATTCCGTTTGTCCGCGCCGGACAGGTACTCAACGCTATCTTGCTGCTAGCGGAATCCTGGGATTTCGCCACCCTAATTGAGTACGGCGGGCAGGCGGGCGGGCGGGCGGGCGGGCGGGCGGGCGGGGTGAGGGAATTCATTGGGCGCTGGCTTCATCCGTTTTGACGCTGTTAGGTAATTGAAACTTTTTCGATGCTGCTCAGAACAGATTTCGACGGCAGCGTATGAATGTTGCCGATACATGGGGGATGAATAATATTTCTGCTGTATTCAAGTGAATGAATATCTTAATGTCACCGAACAGAAGCGTGGAATGAGCGAACAGTTCAGGAAATGCTCCCGTGGGTGGTCAGTTGGGATCTGAGCATCACGATGGCATCTAATTAGTTGCTTTATTCGTTGTGATAGACAATTCTATATTCGAAGAAATGTTTTAAGTTACTAGGAGATGATTTTTTCAATATTGGATGTCTTCACAAGATGTTGACTTTGGAGCATGCAGGGAAGTTTTGATATTTTTCAATTTGTTTTAAACTAAATACATTTTGGAAGAACAGTAAATATTTTGCAAGATTCTTTCCGTGTCCTCGCACATGAGAGCATCATAATTTCTGAAACACCGAAGTGTACTGAGTGTTTCATATAGTGGAAATCTTTTGACATCAAGAAGATAAAAAACAGAATAATGTAATTATTTTTTTTAATTCCATAATGAATTTTGATGTAGAGAAAAACGACTAGTATATTTATTTCACTCACCCGTCTAGCCGGCACGTCAGGTCGAAACAAAAAGGGGTAAACGCTATATCAATCCCTGAGCAGCCTACCTCTGCGCATTTGCCCTGAAGAAGGATTCTAGATGACGGAGACGCTGAGTTTCCGGATAGCCAAGACTGTGTAACAATTATGACACTGAGCGATTAGCCATTGCCGCCGCAAGTCGCGATTCTGACATTATTTTATAGCCAGATGAATATCGTTTCTTAAGGGTCCCTGATCACGAGAGACTATTGGCCTCCTGCAAATAGTAAACTTTGAAATATTAAATATATGTATCGAAAATGAATTTCAAAATGAACTATACCCTTGGCAGATAAAAATATTATATTACACTGTTTTATTTTTATGAACGAATACACTATTTTGTTAAAACTATTATTGAGGGCCCGTCTTTAGCGGGACTTTAGATGTGCAAAGAGAGTTATATCGATTTGTACGTCAAGCTATTTGTGTGATCCGTGTTTTTCAACAATGAAGATTATTCAATTTAGGGTTTGGGCAGTTGTAATGTGAGCGAATTTATCATACTATTTGTCATATTTCACACAGTTAGCAGTCACATTGGAGAAATGGTGTTTTTTGGTGGTTCATTAACAGTTAACAATTGTTTCAGTTTGTAAATAAATATAATATTTGCTAATCAGATTTTAGCTGCTAAAAAGACTTCCTAACAGTTAATCTACTTAACCTTCAAATAAATGTGACTCTTTCCTAAATCGTACCTCAAGCTCGTGGACACCAAAGCTCTTATACCTTACCCCTCGTGGTATATAATTTTTAATTTGCAATTTTTAATGGCAAAGCAGTTCCATAGCCACTGGTGAGGCGTCCTGTCATCCATGAATGCAACAACGCAAGCAAAATTGTACACTTCAAATATTTTAGAGAAGAATTAAATAATTGCTCGAGCTATAGTCATATTTGAATGTAATGAGTAAAATCAAGTGAGATATATCCATAAGACGAGCATATTGCAAAGGAATCTCCAATATTAGCGCAGCGAATTGAGAGACTATCGCCGTCATCTCTGACTCCGCCTCCGCTGTGGCCCCTATTCAGGCGAAGGGCAGCGAAGCTCTTCTAGTCAGCGCCCCGATTAGGGAACCTTCGGGAGATGTCGGTTGTTCTCGGGCTAGACTGGCGAAACGCGCCATTAAATCTTAGTATAAACCGAGAGTACCGAGGCTGGCGTAGCTGACATGTGGCTGAGGGTCGGTCATCGACCCTCAGAGCTCTCATGAAACTTTTTATGATATTGTCGCTGTGTAGAGATAGTATTGTCACAGTGATTTAATTCATAGGTGTTTAACGTGTAGTTTCTTCGGTGTTCCTTCAGCAGGGCTCCTGTTCGTATATTTCTTTCGCGGGACCGGCAAATTGCAAAGAGACGAACTTTACGGTTTTTTCTCAAGTCATCGAGAGGCTGTAGAAAATTAATTAATGGGCTCGTGATCCCCAGAATTGAAAATGTACACACAGATTCGGTACTTTCTGCCCCAAGAAAATCTGGCCACAGCAAAAAACTATCACAATTGTTTTAAAATCAACCCAATTTCACAATAGCATGTATCAATATCGTCTAGGTAATTAATACCACTTTTCCCAATAATTTGAAGAAATTTGAATGTAATTTGCATTCCATATCCATTCAAAAATCTCAATAGTAATGAAAGCTACAGATTTATACACATCTTACAATCTACAAACATGTGAATTTGAAAGTTCTGGTCTCAACTACCTGATATTTCAATAATATTTCATTTTAAGAAATACTTTTTTAACAAAGTTTAGAGAATAATCTTATAATTAACACTTAATGCATTGATACTTTTTCATTTCAAGTTTTATGTTTTGAAATTTTAAAACCGTTTGTATGGTTCTAAAACACTAAATACGGCTGTGACAGTGATTGTAATGTGCTTTTAAGTCACCGACATCAATCTCAGTAAGATTTCCTTGATCCCTTGAGAAAGGGCTGATATAGTTATTTGCTTTGTTTCTGGGCACTTAATGTCGCTTTTCTACTTTCCAAAGGTTATATAAATCTGTACAATATTTTTACGTTAAATAAATTTATAGTGTTCTCTACTTGGCTGCGAAAATTTGAATATACCAAGAAACAAAATCTGTTGTTGTTTTTTTTGTTGTTTTTTTCAATTAATAATTTTTAGAAGTTTGTTCGAGTCACGCTAAATTTTCATTTCAATATAACACTACTTTTTTAAATAAATAATATTATTAAATGAAGTACTAAGCAAATGTGATCTAAATCCCAGATTCTTACGTGTTTTACCAGTGCGTCATATTTTTTTCATGCGGCTGTATTCCCTCATTGAAGGTTCTTTACAACAAAACGCACCCTTCATTATTATTTCTATTTCATAGAATAATATATGGATATCACGTCTAATAAATATGTTAGTTGCACGAACATGTGGAACCTAGGCAATTTTTTCTTTGAAATTTTAACGTTGTTTTAAAACATCTGAGGTTGGTAGTAGATTGTTCTCAATCAGCGCCCTCCAAGTCTGACGATTTACCGTGTGAACTTCTAGTAGATGACCAGAGCGCCTTTAGTTGTGTCAATTGACACTGCTGAAATTCTTCGCATCACCACCAGGTGCGACAAAAATCCTTGAGTAGCCGCCAGGTGAATATCGTTTAGTTAGTTAGTCTATTGCATTGACTTCCTATTTGTTGTCATTCAATGCAGATTATTGGAAATATGAATTAACAAATGAAAAATAATTTTGTAACATTATTTCGTAAACTTTCAATTATTAACTAAAATATACAAACACTTGTTCCGCTTACAAAAACAATGAATTGTTGATCATGTTCAGACAGCTGTTTGTTTTTCCGTTGTTTCTTAAAAATGTATGTTTCACTTTGCAAAAATTTGAGCTTGGCAGATACTTTCATCTTCTGATAATAAATATCATAAGTATTATATATTTTGCTTACTAATAATTACATTTGTGATATTTTAGCATTGACAACATTCATCAGTAAAAATTTGCAAAAGGTATGGTGAAATACTTAGTGACAGTGATACGTTATACGTCTATTTAATAAAATTGTATTTATCTTAGGGATGTAAATTAAAACCTTTCTTACATTTCAACTGTGCTGAAAAAATATTCAATTTCTGCCCTTCATTATTATCAGTAATAACATTTTTTATACTACTGCCTTTCTGCACCAACGTATTCAATCGTTAGCTTTTTTTCTTCTTTTTTTACTTCATCCTCATTCACTAAAATATCTCTTGTCCTCGCCCAATGTTTCTTTGATTTTTTTCTTTCCTAACCATTTCCTTTCTGTACTCTTCGAACAAATTTAAAATGTCTTATTTAATTCATCTACTATATTTTATATGCATTTCATATGTATTTTCTAATGATTTCTAATGATAAAAAATGACATGATTGTTCCTTCTATGTCCTCACCTACAAAACATTTTAAATGTCTGGGTCTTATCCCCGCATGATGAAATGTGTCTCGTGTCTGTTATCGCTTCCACTTCTTTGGATCTGAAACTTGTTGTATCTTCTGCATTCAATAACCTCTTTTGAGATGTTTGCCTTCAGCAGTATCTTATTTCGTATGCTTTTTTATTCCGTTGAATGCGTCTCAACATTGTCCATTCATGTTGTGGATATGTTTTCTATTCCATACCTCCCCCATCCATGAAAACTTTTACACACTGTATATCTTATTATGATTTTGACTTTTGATGTATTCCATTCTTGTTTCATCAACTTTACTATGTATTTTACCTAATTTTTTTTTTCTAAATTCAGTGTGTCCAATTTATAACTGTTGCCTCTTACCTTA
The DNA here is from genome assembly GCA_038098605.1 of Gryllus longicercus. Classification (NCBI taxonomy): domain Eukaryota; kingdom Metazoa; phylum Arthropoda; class Insecta; order Orthoptera; family Gryllidae; genus Gryllus; species Gryllus longicercus. The sequence goes on from JAZDUA010000254.1 coordinate 1,477,690, forward strand.
GTACATTCTCCTTCCCTCTTCCTACAATTAAGCATTACTTCTGTCTTGCATTGCTTTTTAGTGTTCTGTTTTATTAAAAAACTAAAATATAACCAAGAAATTGCAATTATAATGACGATATCTATCACATTATATTTTCTTTTAGTCCGGGTATGGGAACTGTCTAATGAATGCTCTTGTAGATGAGTATGCTGTTATTATTTCTGATTACTATCACGAAAAGCGAGACTTACGGATGAAACTAAAAAACTGAGGAAAGTAACAATAGAGATATATTAGACATACTGTGATTAAACTGATTATATACTTTAGATTGTTTAACTAAATTCTTGTAGATCGGGACCCAAAAGCTTTTTGTTAATTCATAGAACTCGCATGTTATGATTGTAGTTATATTGTTTCTAGGCATTCCAAACCAACAGGAAGATTGCTGAGCGTAATCAATTTCAATTATTTACGAAGATTTACAGATCATTTGCAATATTTTTACTGATTAAAACAATATTAAAATCTCGTGGACATATTGTGCACACTTCTTTACAGTGTCTACCAAAGAAGAATAACAGGAAGACATATTTTCGTTCAAGAAAAGTAAATCTTTTTTCCGATCCAAAAGTAATTTGTTACAATTTCAAAAGAATCATAGTAAATTTTAATACACTTTAAATGTTGTTATTTTGAAGGAATACACGCTTCTTTGATGATTTAAACAAAATTTGGTTTAAACACTGATTTATACACATTTTTATCTTTATTTTTGGTGTATTTAAAACATTCAAAATATAATTTAATTAAAACGTAAACTGGGTAAAGTTTTGGGATGGCTTTTGCGTCAATAACATCCACATCAATTGCGTTTCCGTTCAGTTATCCGTGATACGTTGAGCGTAGAATGAAATGATTCCCTCGTTTTTTTTCCGTCGAAGATTTTAGGCCTACTATATGTCCGCTGCAGGCCATTTTTGCCTTCAGCACATAAAAACTTCAATAAATACTTAAATTATGGAGGTGAGAGGGCGTGCCGAAGCATTGAGTGTTGCGTGCAGCCCCTTTCGCGCCTTGGTTCGCGCGCCAAGAGCAGCGTCTTCGATTTTGCCTCGAGACGGCGCCGCGTCGCCCGCGCCAAGTGGCGGTTTCTGGAACCTCAAGACGTTCTCAGGTGGCTGCGGGGCGTTGCATAGGCGGCGCTTCTTGCGTAGAAAACGGAGAACACGAAATACACTAACGCAAGGAAGAACAAGAAGAGGAATAGCAGTCTTTTCTTCTTAATTAATTTTTGGGTTGAATGTAAGACGTATTCCAGGAAATCACTCATTGGCATTGAGTAGCAGCGTGTTCACTTATGAAGCAATATATTTCTTAAGAAAATGTAATATTACTTTCATTTTGCGCTTTGAACTATACTCTCCTGAAGAATTTATTTTTCTTGGCAGACTCCTTTTTTTCTATCAGCATTCTTCAAATATTTTTCAAGCCGCATTTTTGTTTACGTCAACATTTCAGAGACATTTGTTTAATAGGGACCGGAATACGAAGTGATTAATACGATGAAGCATTATTGTTACAACAAAAGATATTAATATAATATGAGAAAATAAGAAAATAAATCAAGTTTTTGTAGACATTTTCATGAGCTCTAAGAGAACGCTTTAATTGATGCTCGAATATTCTATTCTTAGTGACGATTTTTGTTGTTACTCATAAAAGATTCTTTAAGAGAATAAAACTGGTACGTGGGTATTCACTACTTTCTACGACACTATTCAAGAGACTTCCTTAGAAATAAAACATGGCTACGAAAATAGTGAATCTCAAAGTAAAAATTGCGCAATAGTTATGATAATTGTAGTAAAAGTGACATTTTAATTTCCAAGCAGGAAATACGAGGTCGATAGGATGATTGGCGCAATCCTAAAAACATTAAGATAGGCTGTAGCACATCTTATGTATTTTTTCTTTGTTGTATTTAGTTTCATCTGAGAATTTGAACATTGTCTCACTTTTAGCACTAGTGCTAAAAACTGAACTTTTAGCAAGCTGTGCATGCCCTAAAAATAGCAGATTTTCTAGTGACTGTCTAAAAAATGTTAGAACTTTGATCTCAAGTACGCCTACCTTTGCAATTGCGAGAATTTCAAGATTCAGTAACTATGTGATTTTAGTAGCCATAATTCATTTGTATTTAAATTAATTTATACGACATGAATGGTAGTACAGCAATTAAATACACACAGTTATCCAGGAAATTTCAACAATTTTTTATTGAAATAAACATTTTGGGAATGTATCAGTATTCTGTTAATTATTATTAGCGATGTTATTGTTTAGGGAGACAACTATACTTAACAGAATGAGTTTCAAGTCTTAATAAGACCTCAAATCAATAATATTTTGTGTATCTAATATGTCATGTTTTCGCAGTTGTGATTGTAAATAAAAATCGGAAAATCTTGTTTTTTAGCGAGGGTTTGATTATACAAATTTGTATTCGCGTAATTGTGTATGAATGTTTTTATCATCTTAAATCTTAAAAGAATTGTGTGATCACAGATGAAAACACTGCTCATTTTAAAATAGTTTAAAATTACATTATAAACATTCAGAAAAAGGAGAATGAGCATTCAAAAATTGTGTTTAGATATTTTGAAATTTATTGATTATCAATTTCGAATCTGCCAGACGGAACTTAAATTTCAGTCCTCTTTATGTATTTCAAAGATCAGTAAAACAGACTAGAAGGAGAATTAAGTAGCTTGGGTGTATATAAAACGGATGATATATCCAATTGAATATATACATTTAGGAAATTCATATGGGATTCCCATGAATTACATGCGGATGAATCGACATCGAAACAAATCGGATCCGTTATTTTTCAAAATATTCAAAAGCTTTGACATATATACAGTATCTCGGTGCATATTGGTTAGAGAGCCAGTGCGTCTTCAGATTTTGCAAAGCCGTCTTGTGACAAAAAAATATTTTTTCCCCTGTGGTGTTTTTGCAAATGTTTGAATTTGGTATCTTTATTTTATGTTGAAATAGTTTATTTTTGTGATGTACTGAAGGTGTAAAATGTAGGTATTATTTCTTTAATCTCTTAACTAAGAATGAAAAACTTTTTTGATTTATTGAATGAAAATCACACTATTGCAATAACTAATTTTTACACACAATCATTGACGTAGTATAAACTTCCATGTAATTAATATTAAAGTTAACTGCTCTTTGCGTCAAATGGATTAATATACTCCTTAAATATACTATATTAAAATAATAAAAATATCAACAATACATATTTTAAAGTAAAAATTACATATCTTTAATTACAGTTTAAACAAAAAGCACAATAGACTACTAAAATTATAGTCAATATTTCTCAAACAAAATTTCAATTACACGCGGACCATTCAAATTCTCGCACTCGATGGAGGGGCCACCAGCCACTTAGTAAAGAGTGTTCTATGCTCATCTACACATTGATTTTTCCTACTAATATTTATAATTTGACGTTCGACTCATATTTTACGTTTATTGTTAGGGAGACTAACCTGCAACATACTTAGTAACGAAGATATTCAAGACGTCCTGGAATGTCTGATAACCTCCCCATATCACTGAGAGGTGGCGTTGTAGCAGACGCACCTTGCGGTAATTTCAAGAACCCAACACATTATATCTTATCCTCGAAATGTTAGGTAGCGCTGGTGCTCGTATATTTAATGCATTAAAGAAATACCACATTTTAGGAAACATTTGAGAAAAATTGAAACTGATGTTTAATGAACTATTCTATTAACATTGTAGTACGGTATGCTTTTCTTAACTCAGAACTGTAATTCTCCCAAAAGCTCAAATTTATATTCGAATGCATTTTAAAATGCGTTTTGAAATAAATATTTATCAATTTGTTAACTTCTTTAAAGGACTTTTTGTCATTTAATATTCAGGTTCCTTCTGGTAAGTTTTCAATGACAGATAGTTTTGAACACCCCCCCAAAAAAGGAAATAAGTTGACTTAAATATATTTTCGTAAATTGACACATCATAAGTTAACGCTGTCTTTCTGCAAAAAATTCTCTAGGTAGTAACACGCGTAACACGCAAATTAGTACTTCTAAAAGTAATGATGCAAATTATATAAAAATGAAAACACCGAAGCAGTCAAGTATTGATTATGTGTGTAGTCAATCTTTACACACGATTAATGAATACTTTCAGTGTTGTTTATGACCTTATGGTACTCGGAAATGGAACACCAAACAAATTATGATCTCACTGTTGAATATTGTTTTATTTTCTCTAGTCCCTTTTAACTAGTAAATGTGAACGTCTTACTTTTCACAATATTTGGAAAAGTGAGTTAATATATAAATAGCATTAAACGTTGCCCGTCGTAATAATTGTCTTAATATAAAATATGCTAGAACTCCTAGGAGCTCTCCAGCGCTGAAATAATGTAGCTGCCTTTGTTTGTTAATTTTATCGATAGTTTACGAGTATTTTTTTTTAAGAATTCACATAGATTTCTGGTCTGTATTCTCTTTCGGCCTAATCCTCCTTAACCTTGCAAGCTTCTCCCCTTCTGTCACCATACCTTCTCCAGCCTGCACCTCGCAGGCATCATTTCCAATTACCGCCTGCTTTCTCCCGTGCCCCCAGGCGCGTCTTGTCCCCGCGCCCTCCGCGCCCCCGTCCTCCCACGCCGCCTCGTCAGAAGCCGGTCCGCCCGCGCCGCCGATCACCGTGGTGATGGATGGGCGGCGGCGCCCGGGGACCCCGGAAGACCCGCGGCGGCCAAGGTGCGTTCGGAGGCGGGCGGACAGACCTCTGGTCAGTCCCTCCCACGCGCTCCGCCGCCACGGCAGGCGACGCACTTCGGAGAAGACGCGGTTTCCCATGCAAAGGGATTGGCTAGGATTCTCTCGACTTGCCGTAGCGCGGCGACAGGAGACGCACTTCGGTTCGGATTTGAGGTGGACATTGAGGTCGTATGCAATGGAATTGGTTAGGATCCTTCCTCCTTCGAATTGCGCGAGAATTCGAGACGCACGTCGGTTCGGATTTGGGTCTGACATGTAAAGGAATTTGTTAGGATTCTTCCGACTTCCCTTAGCGACAGATCAGGAGATACAATGGGATTTCGGATATGAGATGGGCACTGGGCTCATATGCAGTGTCATTGGTTACGATCCTTGCCTATTCCCATTGCGCCAGAACTCGAGATGCACTTCGGCTTGGAGTTGGGGCTGACATGCAAATGAATTGGTTAGGATCCCCCGACTTGCCTTGGCGCCAAGACAGGAGATTCACTTCGGTTCGGTTTCGAGGTGGACATTGAGGTCGTATGGAGGGGAATTGGTTAGGTTCCTTCCACCTCTCTGATGTTCCAGAATTCGATTTCGTTTCGAATTTGGGATTGGCATGCAAAGGAAATAGTTTGAATCTTCCCGACTTGTCGCTGTGTCAGAATAGGAAATACAATTTGGTTCGGATTTGGAACAGGTGTATGCAATAGAATTGGTTAGAATCCTCCCAAATCTCAACAAAAGTGCTACAAATCGTGTCGTTTGCTCGCTCGTTCTCGCTCGAGCGTTCCAGCCTCGAGACCCAGAAATTCGAGCGTCTTATGCTCGCGGTGGCTGTTTGTGGTCGTAGCAACAACTTTGACAGATCCCTTTCGGCTGGATGACGGTTTTGCGTATCCTCTTGAGGAGGGGACAGGTAATACGTGCATTGCAGAATGAACGTATTTTCTTCAAAAGCAACACCCACGAGAAACGTCCGGACTAATATTCCATTTATTGCGACTACATTCACTACACGTAAAAGTACTCCATGTGTAATGGAAATGTAACTGATTAATCATTAACGTACATATTTATTTTTGGGTCTATGGATGGTAAGATTTTTATTACTTTTTTAGGAATCAATATTGCTTATTTCTTATATAAAATATTTATCAGCTATTTTTAATTTTCTGCATTTCCAAAGGAATACAAAATATTATATTTCTGCCAACCTTCAGCAAACTAGTTTTCTTCTGTTTATTTTCACTTGGTGTTTACTCCTTGTTTGGACGGTGCTATTGGTGCGGCTGTTTGGACGACAGAGTGCAGCATCTCTAACTTTGCTTTTAACACTCGTGAGACATTTGGACGAGTCAGTAATATGAAGCGTAAGGCACTAGGTTTTCCCTGCAAAGCGTTTTTTGCTTGAGGCGTGTCATACAAGACTGCGATGTTTGGAATTCTGAATTAACTAATTGGCGCTAGAGTGAAATCGAGTGAATTCAATCTATTTCGCACTTGCCAACATCTAGGTTTCTCTTTAGAAAGGAATGCAATGCAAGGAATAAGCCTTCCTGGCTGGACATCAAACCAAAACACAAAACATAACTGTTAAAAGCTGTTTGAGAAGTGGAGCCGAAACTAAAACCGCTAATTAGTAAAATATATAGCGGGATCAAATGAAACTATTGTTATTTTGAAAATTTCTTGATAACATCGTGCACCTTGCTACGCGGGGTTCATGATTCAAGAAATGTCTAATGGTGTAAATTTTATTTACACCTTTGCGTATAAATTTGCATTTTGGTGAAGAACAACGGTCGTCGTGAATTATAAGTACACAATTAAAATTTGTTGTATGATCTAATTCAGAAGAATGGCATGACGTGTGCTGCTCGTTATGAAAATAAAAAACAGATGAATCTCCTATCTGAATCAATTACAACATATATGTTTTAATAAAATTAAGGGAAAACGATGGTAAACCAACACCGGAACAAAAACATTTTGACATCAGAAAACGAAATCAGAACTGAAATATTTTAATAAACGGAACTGAAACTGGGACATTATTCAAACCTGTTTGATGTTCAGCATACTTAGTGTTTAATATTTACTATTTTCATGGAGCTACCTTGATACATTGTCAACAGCTGATGAATTAGAAAGTGTATACCGAATTTGCAACTTGCTCTTTGTTCATGAAATTTATATGTAATTTCGTTAATAACGTTCATATATGTTGATAAGAGATAAAAGATATCTTGATTTTTGCGGACAATTTAGAGGAAATAGCAATTTGAAAAAAGAATCTTTCCAAAGGTTATGGTTAGAAATTGGATACCTCATCAAAAAATCTCTAAGAGGTGGCAAATTAGGTAGAAAAAGCATAAATTCCTGCCTAATTTTAGCGATGGCAGAAGAACGGAGCATTTTATAAAGAAAAAATAAACGTGTTCGGTGATTGCAAAAAAGCTTACAATTCTCGAGTTGTATTCGTCGGCGCGCGCCCTCTCTGTCGAGGTCTCACTCTGGTGGCCAGAATTTGAAGATTCTTCGGATTTCAGAGAAGTAGTTCTGCAAGATAAGTAGCAAGAGAGGGAACTATTTAGACTTCGTAAACTACGCTTCTCTTCTCAGCGTCTTCACCGTTGGGAATTTCATTTCGAAAAAAGATGACAACCCTCATAAACGAAAGGTGTAAGAAGTAGTAGATTATCCACATTCGCCAAAAATATCTGCGGGAATGACGAAACGAAGATACTTCAAAGACCAATGTAGCCGAACTCTGACTCCGAACAACAGAGATTTTGTAACATTCTTCTTGCCTCGTTGTATCCTTCCCTCTTATATCTTTCATTGCCTCTTATTGGGTGCTTAATGTTCTCCGTCAAGAAATTAATTCGAAGAATTGAAAACAATGGGGGTTTCTTCTTCCAACACAAAGTTCTTCCCACCCACTCTACATATCTGCTCCTCAGAGACATATCTATTAATGGCAGACTTGGCATATGCCATGGGCACCACTCACAAGGGACACTATTCAGAGTATACCCCCTAAAAAATGACAACACTAATATAAAGAAACCTGCGGGGGCGCAAATTGTATGCTTGCCATGAGCGCCTGAATACTTAGAATCGCCTCTGCTGCTCCTGACAATAATAATTAATTAATGTCAAAATAAAATTGAAAAATGTTATGAAAGAACGCAAAAAAATTTGTAAACATAATAATGCATAAGAAATTATAGAAACCTATTCACGAACCAAAAGTTATGATAAAAAAATATGCGTTAACATTACCCATGTTCTAATTTTTAGGATTTTTGTTCTCTTTAAGACAAGCATGGCAGCAACAGCCACCCTGAGATTATATTGTTTGTAGAATAAAATAGTGTTTAATATTCTCAAAAATAGAAGAAAAAATAATTGCAACATTTGTAAGCGGGCAGTTAGGTAACTCGTGAGTCGTTCCTTTGATTGAGCTTTCTTTATTTAACAACTAAGTTTCCTTAAAAGTTGAACATGCAAGATACGCCAAAAAATCTGCGTGTCCAAGGCAGGATTGAGACCCTCGCCTCTTACATAATAGTTGCCTTCACATAGTCTCGCTCGGTAAGCGTCTTACGGAGCCGTAATGGCGAATTGTTATTCTGTTTTGAATGAACTTTTGAATTCGTTAGTTTATTAAAGATTCGAATTTCGAATGGGTGGGCTTTTTCGTCAAATTACTCTAATTCAATTTTTTAAAGTAAGTTTATTTTCCATTTGAAATATTTTGTTCGCCCAGATTTAATGTAACTTTTCATTATTTACAGATTTGTATTATTTTAATATTTACAGCAAAGCAAATGTCAAGGAAAAATAACTTTCCCTTATTAATTTTGACACAAGAATGAAACAAATGTAGTATTATTAATAGGGGTCCGACTTTTCCCGGAGTTCGGCATTTACTACATAATTATTCTCTTTTGGCATATTTCATTGTAACGGAGTTGAGAACGGTCTGAAGAAATTGGTAATGATATTTTTATATTTATAACATTTCAAAGAGTAGAGATCTACGAGATTCAAACTATTTGAATGCAATGCTTATAGTTGCCTAAAGAAAATGCCGATGTTTGGCAAATTCCTTTCCGCAACCGTCGACCTATAACTTTCCCGCCCGCCGATCAACCTGCGCCCTTCGCAACGCCACCGGGTGAGGCGAGTCGGGCGGCCAACCCGTTTGCGGGCGGAAGGCGGCAGCCCGCGCGCAGGCAGGTGGCCTGGCAGAAGAACAAGCGGCGGCGAGGCCGGGGGCGGGGCCAGCGGCAGTCGGCAAGGAAGCGAGCCAGCGGGCCCCGCCGTTCGCGAGAAGGGGAGAGCTGAAGAAAGCCCGCGCGAAAACCCGGTCGCGCCCGGCTGGGGCGGCGCGGCGCGGCGCGGCCGGGCGCGGGGCAGCCGGGCGCGAATCAAGGGGTGCGCGCCGCGGCCCGAAGACACCGCCCCGCTCGCCGATTCGCGCCCTCGCCCTCGCGAAGGGGGGGGGAGGGCAGGGCCCGCTCTTTTTTCGCGAGCGGACCGCACCGGGCGGCCGGGTGGCCGCCGTCCGGGGGCCCCCGCGGAAGACGAGTCCGCGATTATCATAATGAGGGAGAAGGCCCCTCCTGAACGACCTGTTGGGCGGAATTTCTCCTCCGTGACAAATGGCGATTGCTTTCTCAGGTGCTCCGGAGCAGGTTTTGGTGACCGAGAATGCGATTTTCTTTCTTTTTTTCTAGGCTTTCATGTCCTTTAAAGCGTTTGCTATTAAGTTCAGGTTATTCGATTTTTTTGCGGGGAGGGACCACAGGACGGGATATGTTCTCAGCACAGTTACATAAGAATAAACTGGATTTAAATCATGTCCCTTCCGGGGTTTTTAAGGATTTCTACTTCGCAAAATGCATAAAAGTTAATTTTGGAAAATAACAAATGAAACATTTGTTTCTTATTATAAACTTTATAGTGCTGCTTCTATTTCTACCCTGCTACTTGTGTAATAATATGTTACTTTTTTGTTATATAATTTATATATATATATATATATTAATCAAATTTTAAACCAGCCTAATTTATTCAATTCTTAATGTACGCAATGTCGTTTGTGACGTAGAGCTATTAAACCTTAATGGTGATAATATAAAAAAATAAAACTATAGTTTTCAATGGGCTATTACGCGAGGTTATCATATTATATGTTCACGCAATGTGACTGATTTCCCTCACTCACTCTCCTAATATTTTGTTTGACATTCGTGTGTCTTATCAATTAATTAATAGTTTTGTTGGTTTTACATCTAGAGAATCCATTAAAGATAATGACACAATTTGTTGTTTTTTCGTACTTCTTGTTGATCCAATGGTGCTACTTTGACAAATATTATAATTTTGGCATTTTTTAGGGATCTTTATCCCATAAACCGGTTATTGCTCTTTGCTCTAACAGGGATTCTTGTAAGGAAAATACATAAATCGCACTTTCGATGTCTAGTTTTGCATCTTCAATATATATATATATATATATATATATATATATATATATATATATATATATATATATATATATATACATATATATTAAACGTTTCGGTACATCTGAGTTTTCTCAGAAAAACATACTGTGTTCAATGAGACATTTTCAGAGCTGTATGATGTTTAATATTTTTTCTCTACGTTCGGATGGAAAATCGAAGTTTTGTTTTGGTATAGAGAATGTGTAAAATATATTTTATTCACATTACGTAAAGTAACAGTATGTTCTAATGTAAACAATGTTTAATAATAATACACCTGCTGATCGATAAACTTTATTTGCGTTTTGCAACTGGTGTGTTAAGATTTATAGGAGTAATTTTATATTTTAATAAAATTAAAAACCTTCTCTTTCTTCTAAAAACCTTTAGGATATGAATTTATTCGAGCTAACTGACAAGCCCGTGCACACGTATGTAGAGATTCTGTCCTTTATGAGGATAATTATTTATAACCTAAATGAATCAATGATGCAAAGGCTATAAATATAATTTGTTCACGCACTTGTTACATAAATAACTAATATTTAAATAGTCACCATTAGTAGGCGCTAGTACTAGATGTTATTGGTTTGCTCAAACCTTAGATACCTAATTCTCTTAAGATTTGCAAAATTCAGGTTGCAGGTTTTGATGACATACCGCCTTGTTTTGCCTCTGAGGATTTGTTAAAGCGTTAGAATTTTTGCAGATTAGACACGGATTCTAGAAAAAATGTTCTATTTATAGATCATTTCCCCCCCTTCTTCATTGTTGAAATATTTTTCATAAAATATTTATAAAAAGTGGTCTTCATAAGATGCTCTTTACAATGAAACATTTTTCAATTTTTTCTTCATAGTCATATTTTTCTTAATATTTATGTATAAGTCATTTTTGTTGGATGTTATTAGTTTTCATTATTTTAAAGTTATTCATGTATTTTAGACATGCGATTGATCAATTTTTTGTAATTATATAATACTTATAGGGATTATAAACATCAACTTAATTTATGTTTAATTTTTTCTGTTCTCTATACCTTACAACTTGTAAAGACATTTTAAATTTGCATTGAAGACAAACATAGATATTTCTTTTCAAATATCTATTAATTTTAAAAAATTATATCATTGAATTTGATATAATAATTTCATAAAAAATCTTTAAAAAACACTATGTACGGAATAACTTATGTATTTAAAAAAATGAAAGATGAAGATAATGAAAATATATAGTAATAAAAAATAATACCGGAGGTTCTATTTTCATTTGTGCGTAATTCAAACCAGAATTAATCCATTTATAAATTATTTTTTCATAATCTGTCATTACTCATTTTAAACGTGTGTTGCATGTTAAACATAATTTGAACAATTATTACAATATATCAATTTCAAAGTATTTCTGTAATTAATTTTAACATTACAGTCAGAACTCCTTAAATATTTTTATACATTATTAGGTAAAAATGGATTTTAAATTGTCAGTAATGATAAAAGATATGTTTAGATAATAAAAAATATCTAAACAAACATTTGCAAAAAGAAACCTTATACGTGACTCAACTGTTTAATTGAATATGTATTTGAGGTTTTCTAGAATGATAACGTGGGTAAAGTGGATGAAAAAATATTCATTTATTTTTACATATTTTATCGGTTTTCTTTGGCATGGATTATAACTGAAATTAGATGAAAAGTAATTATTCCAAGTAAATTGTGTTTTATTTGACTCATTATATAAACATAATAGTATATTAGTTCATCAGTTTATTTTCATTCTTTAAGCATGTCTGTTGTAAATAGTTCAAAGACACAAAGTTTACTGAGATGAGTTTTAAAATATTTTCTAATTAACTTATTTGAATTAAAAGAGATTCCATTTTAAAATGATATTAACATCACGTTATTACTGAAATAATATTAATACTTGTGATTTTATTCTGTTTATTTTTTATTTATCACAGAAAAGAAATATCTATCCAATTAGTTTTTCAATTATTACATTAATAAAATTATATTAGCACTTTTATAAATGTTTTTATTCTTAAAGTCATGATTATTTTTAGGTATAAATTACCTCTTAGAAAGAAATTGTGTAAATGTGTAGTTTCTTACATTCTTACTGATAATGACAGAATATATAATAGTGACAGTTATTGCGGTAAATGATAAATGTGAAGATATTGATGTAGATGAAAAGAAATTTCTATTTATCCTTTCAAGTGTTTTCACGTACTATGCTTTTGTATTTTTCCTTATTAAGCGTGTCTTCTACATTCTGCATTTTTACATAATTTGCGCTAATACATCACTTCAAATATTTTCAATGTTTCTAATTTGACTCAAAATGTTTGAATTTTCCTTTAGATTATAGCAATATGTTTGTTTACATAAAGCAATAACGTATTTAAATTTTTTTTTCGGATTGATCTCTTATTGGTGCGCTTATGTAACATTTTTTGCATTAGGACAAAGATATATTTTTAAAATAAAATAATAATTGGTGTGATCGAAAAGAAGAGTGTATACATTTGAACATTGTTAAATAAAACATTATTTTAATATGATGAAAAATATTTTCCTAATTGATACCGCTTGCATCTTTCATTGATTACCCCTCTGGAAGAGTACTTCCAAGTGGGCAGGAAGCGAGAAATAATAACAATCCACTGGCAAGGCTTGTGTGTGTGGTATTTCTGAATCAACAAACACTGTTGTTCACTAGCGACTCGTAAAGTACGCCGACCAAAATTCATATCTAAACACCACACCCCAAAATACTTTTGAAGAATCAATATTAGACGGTGTTTTTCTGTGTAGTGTAAACAATGCATCTTATTTGAGGTCCCATATTACCGTCATCTGTATTTTATGATTTGTTTTATTATATACTATTCGATGTATAGAATAGTTCTTTAAATTAGTATTTTTATTAAAGGAAAAAAATTAGAATATATACTTATTTTGAATAATAATAACCAATCACAAACAAAACTTACAGAGAACGCAAGTGAATTGATAGAACCCAATTTGAGAAAATTCAAATCTATTAGCATGTATTCGAAATATGTTGCATTAAAAGATTCGTTAACTATTCTTCATTGAAGGAACGTAACAACTGCACTCCATTCTTAATTCAAAGTACCGAGAATTTTAATTTCTTCCTCAGCTGCTGTACACTTCGATGCAGAGAAATTCGATTTTCGGAAACAAAATTTACCTAATAACGCACGAAATTGCATTCCAGGTAACAATATGGGACGGATAGGTTTGTATTGGCATATTTGAATTAGAAGTGGAGAGGAAGTGGGATGAACACGTAATGTGGGATGACAACGGTAATGAAATTATTAGCAACAGTATGTTTTACAGTACAGTATAATAGATTAACATTACGTAATTGTCAGATTCATACTGATTTCTATTATTTAATAAATTTTTTAACCAGTTCAATGTTAATCCTTTGGTTCAAATTTCTTCTGTATTTGTAATTATAATATAATGGTAATTATAACCATTTTGAAATATATAAAAGAACAAGCTTTTTATTTTAGTTTTCACAATTTTAATTTATTTTTTTCCTCAGTGGATTTATTCTGTCTAAAGCCATATTCTTTCACTCAAAACCTTTACTTCTTGTATATCTTAAAAATAATTGAATACCTTTGAAAATAAGTCCATAAAGGATTATGAATGCTCATTTTCTTCCAAAATCATTTTAAATATGCATAATATATTTACTTGTATTTTGTAAAAAAAATATTTTTAATATAATTAAAAAATATTTGGAAGTATCCTTTTTTAATTCATGAAGGTGTATAATTAGCCTCATCTTCAAAATGTTTCAATCATTTTGGAGAAAAAATTATAAACTCATAAGTGTTCGTTGTCTTTACAATGTGTTGTCATTTGCATCACATTAACATTATTAATATTTTATATTTTTGTGCATGATTGTTCTATTGAGTCTGTAATATATATATTCATTTCTTGCCGATAATAAAATATAACGTGCTTATAATATTTAACATTGCTAGACTAAAATTGTATTTATGATTAAAAATATTAAGTATGATTCACATTTACTTGAAATCTGATTTGAGTTTAATATTTTAGTTTCGCTTCTTTTTTATGAAACTTCTGTAATCATACGTTTTAAAATTATACCAGCATAACGTCATTTGTGGTACACTGCGAGTCATCAAATGTTCGACAATAGAAGAATAGTGAGCTGATTTTCGCATGAATAATATTGTTGGCGTGTGCTAATTATTGAAAATATGTATTTTATGTTATGTGATCATCCTATATCTTTAGGGATGTCCACGAAACAGTGTGCACGAAATATAGAACTTGAAACACACTTGTTTTCTATAAATTGGAGTTATATTTACACTATTTGTTTTTGCATCTATTACTTTCGTAAAGATATATTTATTGTACTTGTATGAAACGTGAAATGTTTATGCGTTAAAATATAAATAAACAAAATACACAATATATATTTACAATCGAACAACTTTCGATTAGGACATCGTCAGTGGTAGCAATAATGAAGTGGAGAGTTGAGAGATCTATTTCTTTTTCATATTTACTTATAACAATATAGACTGATAATAATAAATACTTTAATACTAAATAAAAATAAAACAGTACGACAGCAATCTGTCATTTATGTTGACAGTTAAATACTTAGTGTTGCTATCTTATAATTGCAACGTGATTACGTTGCCATTATAGTAATCGTGAAGTTAAGATTTTCTCTTTCTTGTCATCATGTTGTATTAAGTATTTGCACGTGGTACAATTGCCACGAAGGGTGACAATGAATAGAATGACATTTGTGAGATTAAATTCTTAATTGAAACTGATATCATTTAAAATTATTTTACTCTTTTCCATTGTCAATTGTTTACTATTTTCCAATGTCCTTTGGACTCTGCCCTTTCAGTAGATAATAAACGTGATTCAATATTTAGGTTTTACTTAGCTGTCTGCAACATAAAAACAGTATGTAAAACAGTATAAGCATGACATTTATACCTTAAGAAAAAATTTTCTGAATGATGTATCATTTGTGCTCAACATTAGAAGTGAAGGAGGAAGGACACTGTCAAGGTGGAATATTGGTCGAATTGGAAATATTATTTAGATCTTTAGGAAGTTTTAATAGCTGCATGATTTACAATAGAAGAAGGCACAAATAGTGAAAGGCAATATGATAATAGGATAAAATTTTTAATTTATTTTGGAACTACAACCCTTTCTGCATGACCTAATGTCAGATTTTTTATTTTGAAGAATTTATAATTTTGTAATTGGCATAAGATACTGAGTATTTCAAAAAAAATTGTGCTTTTAAGTGCACTGTTTCAGTAATAATTATTGAACTTCACATTAAAAACACTTTGTAGTAAAACGCAAATAAAGTTTTCGATTGTAACATTCGTTCCAAAAATCGTTTTGTAAGATGAAGAATGAAAGAATCGAGATCCTTCCTAACTTGGTTTCTTAAGAAGACTCATAGGTAGCGCACGAAGTCGAGGTAAAGAAGGGCTTTTTTATCCCGAGCACTTTCTTTGGCTATGATTTATTTCCTTTGCTAATTTTCAGTTTCTTTCCGTGTAATGGATCACATTTCCTTTTTGAAAAATGTATTTCCATCTTTCTCTTAATTAAAATAATAAAATAAACGTAACCTTTGTTAATTGACTGGATTTCTCGAGGAGGGCGAAGTTCCTCAAAGTTGTACCTCTAAGTGTGATCCAAGGGCTTTTGTTGTCATTGAGCCGATTAATGTTATCAAATGTAGACCTGATAACAAGTAGTGCGAAGTAACACTTAGGTACACGTATGTTAGTATTTCAGGGCATTACTTTCCTTAATTAGCATTTTGATGCAGTTGTGTGATAGTTTTTGCAATTTAATTTAAGTTTATTCATCATTGTGAAATGAACAATAATAAAAATAATTCATTTCAAAATCTCTTCATATTAAATGCACTTATTGAAACTAACTTTGGTTGTAATTTCTTACTGTTGATGTTTTTTGTTGTTATGCGTGTTTTAGTAAGAATAATTCAAATTAACAAAAAAACTTATTCCAAATAGTATTTAAATAGTAAGTAGATGTCTTTACGACCCAGTAATGTTTTCATACGCATAAAAAGGCATGTACTGAGCAGAATCACACACCAACATATCAAATCACGTAGTATCAATTTATTAATGTTTTATTTATTTATTATTTTCTTTCAATTAAATTCAACCTTGTATGTTTAAAAAACATTGTTTCCCGTAACACAATGTCTTAATGAAAGCAAATTTATTCACAAGAAAGGTTTTATTCTTCTTTCTTGAGAAAAATGTCAAATCAACTTCAATATATCTCTTAAAAATGCCCAAATATTAAATTTATATTGATAATTATTGATAATTGATAATATTGATAATTACAGAAGAATCGAATGTACTAATAATTCGTTCATATTTGTTCTATTAAACAATTAACGCAGAACATGCTTTAAATACTTTTCCTAGAACACATCTTAACTCCATGATTGTCTACCAGAGGCGCGCTGATGATCGGTCAAAAGTAGCAAATCGTATTCATGTCAGATTTATATAATAGTCCATCGTTGCTTCTTGAATGCAAATTCGTAACGCACACGCGTATTTTGAACATTTTAATAAATGTATCTAAACTTTCAATTCTCATAAAAATCAAGATATAACTAAATTTCTAATTAACATTTCATTTTAATAAAAGTTTTATGAATTTGTAGAAATGATATATACTTTATTCATGTTTGTTTTGAAGTAAATGCTGAGTTTCATTACAGTTAATGCTAATTCTCTTTTGGATATGATGATTTTTCTATTTTTCATATGAACAAATTTGTGTTCTCTTTGCGCTGGTCAGTTCTGCAGTGTTTTATCAAAATTGAATGTAGTTTTCTTCACAAAATTGGAATTTCATGTTCTGTCATAATTGTGAATTTTAAAACACCTTTTAAAAACTCCCTTAAAAACTATATTAAAAACGATTGCATATTTTTGGAAAATATTGTTTTACTTTTCGGCAGTGCGACAGAGTTCTTGTATCTATACTGCAATGACACATAAAGCAGTATTGATAGCTGTAAAACATACACAGAATCACATGGTTACGTTATATTAATATTATCATTTCAAATTTCTGTTTTCGTTTCAGAAATTTTAATTAATGAGCATTTGTTTCTGATTTAGTTTGTTGTCTTAAGGGACGACCAACACAATAAGGGACCCACTGTATCGCGAAAGATGGAAGGCATGCATTTGTGGTCCCCAATTGATGCGAATCCACAAGTTTTCTTACCACAAAGCTTAAACCATCAAAATCACTTCATACTAAACCTTTCATCATCGTATCAAACACATCATCTTCAAACCAAACATCGCTGACGATATTTATGGAAAAATGTTTTTATTATTTTAGCATGAAAAATACTGTTGAGATATGCATGTGTTCTATCCTGCATCTCTCAATATCAATTCAATAACAGAAAAAAATACGTAGAGAAGTTGAAGTATCTTGGTTTATAACATGTATATTGGATATGGATATTGACTAGTAAAAATATATGGATATGAATCAGTAAAATGTAAAATCATGAATAATAGAAGTTAAAAAACACATTATTTAAATTTTAGAATTGTAGTCACAATTTTCAGAATTTTAGTTTTTATTGTAACAGCAAGTATTTGTGAATAAACTATAAATATTTAAAGAGAAGAAAAATTATTTTTCCCCATTTTTAAAAATCTTCCATAAAGTTTGAAATATCATTCCATGAAATTTGAAATACACTGAAAGGAAGAAATAACGTACACGCCCATTCCACAATGGTCTCACTTGTGGATTTCTTGAATCACTCCTAACATCATTCTTCCTCCACCGCGTTCAAGAGTTCCTTAAGTGTGTCAACGCGAATGAAATTTTATCTCGGCGAGGGGGAGAAGGAAAGTGGTGTGTGTTTGGGGAATTTGTAGACTCACCTTTTTTTTAGTATGACAACAGGGAACTTCCTCGAAACAATAATCCCCACAATGGATTCAATTGGACCATAATACATGACATACGGCACATAAAGACGGCCCGAGGGGAGTTTCTTTCCCCCACGTGAAGTTTACTTCCATTTAATCTTAAGTCCGCTCGCTCCTCGCGGAGGGGAGCGCGGAGAAAACGTGTGTGTATTCGCAGCCACTCGAGGCGAGTTGCGGCCCTTACCATTGAGCCGCGGTGTCCCCGTCGCCGCCGCCGCCGCCGCCGCCGCCCCCGCCTTCTCCTCCGCCGCTTCCGCCTCCTCCTTCGCCTCCCGCGCCGCGCCGTCGCCTCGTGGAAGGAAGACCTTTCTGCCAGCGGCGCCTCGTTGTGGTCGGCGTCTTCGCCTCCTCTTGCTCTTCCGTCTTCGCCGCCGCCCCCGCCGCCGCCCGCCTCGCTTTCCGCCTGCCCCGCCCACCGCCCCCGTCTTCCCCGAGGCGGCGTGGCGCGGCTGTCTTCTCACACACGCGCCCTCCCCCCCCCCCCCGCGCCGTTTAGAAAGCGGGCGCCCCACCGCATTCAGCGCCAACACGCCGGCACCGCCCCCGCCCCCGCGCGTGTTCGGGTCGCGACCCCGCGGATCTTACGCCGCCGCCCTCCTTGTCGCGGAGCCCTTTAAGAGGTCCTCCACCCCCGACCGCGCCCGCCTCCCCCGCGCCACGCCCCCGCTGCCGCGTCGCGGGCGCCCGCGCAGCGGTGCAACGCGCTTTACGGGCGGCTGCAGCGGGCGGCGCGAAGGCCGAGGATTCAGCGGGCGCGCCCGGCTGCGCTGCGTTTCGCGGGATAATTATGAAGAAATGGCGCGCTTTTGCTTTGCTCCTGTTATGCTCGGAAAAGATTGCGTGGGACATCGCGAAAATTGTGCTTTTGACAGCTGGAATTTCTTACACCGTGCGCCTCAATTGGTGTAAACCAGGGATTCCCTACCGTTTTCTTTCATCGACTCCTTTTAAAAGAATTGATGACTTCATCGACACATTAATGACTTTCTTTATAATATGAAACATTCATAATCTTATTACACAAAAAATGCCGTAAATGGCTTAAGCGAAACTTCATACAATAATGTTTTCGGCAATATCTTGATTGTCAATAATCAAAGAAGATTCCTCTGCTAAGTGGATGAATTTCTAATCGTTAGAATTGTGCAAAGGTTTCAAAATGTTATGCCATTTTTAAATACTGGGCGTAACACATCTCCACTGCGTATTGCGGAAAGTCTTTTCGTGCGCGTACGTCTAGCAATGTGAGTAAACAGTTATTACTTCTCGGGTTTTTAAACATTTTACCAAAGGATGAACGAAAGATTCTAAAAGATAAGATAAACCGTAATTTATTAAATGAGTTTTTGGTTTACATCAGAAAACAATTAATTATCAAGTTCATTAATTGACATCTTTGTAATCAACGGGATCTGGATAATGATTACATCGATCAATAGCCGGTCCATATCGATTATTGACCCCTTTTCGACTTGTAATTCTTCATTGATACCATACAAAATTCCATCCACCCACAGGGGATCGTTACCGAAGAGGACCCATGTATAACTAAGCATCTCATTTCCTTACAGTTTGAAATTATATTCCCAGCTAACTTTCGATGTTTGTGACTGTCAATACGATATTTTTAGTTAAAGATTTTGAGTACCCCATTCGTTTCCCATCTCGATGTTTCTTCTTGGGAGGATCTTGGATTGCTTTATGATCGCTGATGATTGATGCACCACACAAATCACTGCACTTCCTAATTTCACATTCTCTCTTTCCACAATCGCAGTGGCACTCGAATGATCGCTGACACTACATTTTCTGGCACCAGGCTTTCTCCTCTGCGCATTAGGAAGTTGGATGTCGGTGCTGTCATCATGCTAAGACAGCCCTTCATGCCCATGCACATTTAACTTCATGACAACCTAATACGCAAAGAACATGCTCATGCACTCTGACACTCGCGCACTCGCATCTTCAGACGGAGGCATTCACACGTCACTAGCACTTCGTCGCACTGGCAACGCGCCGAGAAGCGCACTCGGCATGCACATGCACACACGACTTTATTCACTTTTTATTTTCTTTCATTTTTCACCGACTGAGCTTTTCTTGAGGTACTCCACAAGGTTCTCGGCGCGCGCCGTTGGACATGCACACTCGCGGCGGCGCCTCGGGGCTGAGCCCTGGGCGGGTGGGGGGGCGGGGCCCGGGGGCACGGGCGCGCGACCCCCGCGGGGCACGGGCGCCCCGCGGGCGACCCCGGGCACGACTAGCGCGCCCGGGGGCATGGCCGCCCCCCGGCCGCCGCCCAAGACGCTGTCGCCGCCGCCGACCGCCAGGCGGCGCCGTCGGGCTCCGCGGCCGCCGAGGCGCTGATGCGCACGTGCTCCTCCGGGGCCACGTGCTCCAGGGGAACGTCACCTTCCATTAAGATGCGCGTGCGTCTAACTTTATATTGCAGGACAAAAGAAAAACGAATTGATACTGAAACTATTATCAGGTAGTTAGACTGAAAGCGCCAGACTTGGCAGTGCTGTGGTAATGCATTAGTAATCGTTAAGTCTTGATTGACGTACGGGGTCTTTAAATTTAGATTCATCGGATATTTCTCTAAGATTCGTTGTGTAATATGAAAATCGAAGAAAATGGGACTTACGCGTTTTGTAAAGAAAGGTGACGAGGAGTAAACAGAACACGTTTACGGGTCTATCACTTAATGGCTCCCAACTGTTTTTAAAACGTAAGTCCATAGAGAAAAAGTATGTTTTATTGATAAGGGTACATGTCTTCGGAGGATGTGATTATTAAGTTACCTTATACTGGTCGAGAAAGAAATAGCAGAGTGATTGCTTAGCAGTTGGTTTGATGATGAATGTTATTGCACACATAGTATTTTTGACAGGCAGTTTTTGCCAACCACAAATGCTGCAGATTTGTAATCATGAGGACATACTTACATCAATGAGTCCCACGTAATGTCATTGGTGTGGGAGATATAGCGGAAAATATTCAACAGTTGTAGAAAACATCTGGATTCCGCACTTCTGAGCTAGAGTTTAAAGACATTTCCAGTATGAGAACTTTGAAGTAACGTTCCATCCCATTTATCTTATGTGCCAATGATCTGTTTCAGCTTCATGTCAGTATATCAACGTTAATTGACTTTGTTAGGAATGACACAGAGTTGTTTTTCCTCTCATGGTTTTCCTGTTTCGAGATCTTCAAATAATTTTTGCCATTTTTGTAATTTCTTGTTAGATGATGTCTTGCAAGCTCTTTCTCCATGTTCCACTCTTTGCTGTTGGTTTTCACTTGGCTCTATGTATAACATTGTGCAAGTTAAGCAGACGGAGAACACATTAATAGTAAATTGATAAACCTATTTATTTATTTTTATTTCAACTAATTTTAATACTCATTATCTAACTATTCATTGCTATATATTTGTTTATATCATGTCTATTTTCAGGAATGTCTCAGGACGTAGCACTTTAAAAAATCTTTTCAAACGGGAAGCCTTTCCTGCTAATATCTTCGTAAGGTTCCGTGAGAATTTCACCCATCGGCTTGGGACTTTCGGAAATCCCCCAACGTTTTAGTCTGAAGTGAGGCTTAATCTTTTGTTTGGTATTCTGGAAGCGAAAAGTTTGTCATTGACTACCATCGCTCTCAGTTTCATAAACTCAAGCTCACTTTTAAAAGATGGTCGATTTTTCTTTTTCTTCGGAGAAATTTCTTTGCGGGAGTGTTGTGATCTCAAACATTTGTATTATCATAAACTTTTACAACTCTGGACTTTTTGCACCTTTGAATTGAGAACTTGAAGATTGTTGGAGTATTTTTTTCTTTCACATTTAAACAATCACAATGAATTGAACAATAGACGAGAACTGAAGAGCCGTATCATGTAACATGTAGACTTACAGAGTTCATGGAATATTTTTCCAATAATTCTAACTGTGTACCGCATGCAAAAAATCTTGTATACTCCTTAATGTAGTTGTATGAAAATAGAAAAATAAAGAAAGGTATAAAATCTGTTTGACGAAATAAAATTGTACTTCAATTTCAATATATTGCGTATAATAGTTTTACCATTGAATATCTAAGTTAGAGATAATGTTGACGTCAGAACTGTGAACAAAAAAAAAAAAAATTTGTAATTTTCTTTTATTTGCAAAAATATCTTAGATTGCATGTTATTGTAACATAGTTCAACTTATTAATTTATTATGTTTGTTAATGTGCGCACAGCAAGAAACAGAGACTTCCGTAGTTCTTAAAACCCAACAATCAGCTTAGAGCAGTCTTCCAGCGAAGAGGCGCTATTAATACGTAGGCAGATTGTGTGCCTAATGAAACCTGGCCATGCGGCGTGGCACGCCCCCGCCGCCATACGTGAAGGTGCGACCGCGGCTTGTTCATTGTGCCTTGAATGAATGGAGACGCTCCCCCGCACGGGAAGGAGCAAGAGCGTGAGAGCGAGAGAAAGACGGAGCGACGGCGACGGAGAGAGTGCGAAAGAGAGAGAGGGAGCGAGGGATGGAGGGAGGCAGGGCGCCTCGTCTTGTGACGCCCCTTCATTCTCAGCGTCTCCTTCTCGGCGGCTCCTCGCGCCGGCGCCAGTGGAGCGGGGCGGGGCGGGGCGGGGCGGGGCGGGGCGGGGCGGGGCGGGGCGGGGCGGGGCGGGGCGGGGCGGGGCGGGGCGGGGCGGGGCGGGGCGGGGCGGGGCGGGGCTGGGGCGGATGAGAAGGAGAGGAGGGGCTTTGTTTGGGTGCGTGGTATATCTTACGACGCGGTCGCTACTCGGCCGGGCGCCGCCGTGGCGAGCGGACGCGCGGTCGGGCGGGCGGGCGCCTGGGCTCCGTCGTCTGTAGCGCCGAGGGTCGATGACTGTCGATGACGGTGGCGCTGCGATTGCAATTGCGGTGATAACAATAGTTGAGGGGGCGCTCGTTAGCCGAACGGCCCGATCTCGTGAACGGCGCCTATAAAACACCGCGCGGCTGCGGATGGACGGCCGCGTGTCTAGCGCCGCTCCCGCGCCCGCGCGCGCGCCGGGCGCCGCCGATGATAATTGCGTTGTTGATGCTCATGATAATGGCGGCGATGACGATGACTGACGTTGATAACGTTAATAATTAGGTGGGCGGCGGTCGTGCGGGCGGGCGGGCGTACGTCGCCGTGTTTACACGCGCCTGCCGGCGGGGCGGTGAGCGGCGGGGCGGGGCGGGGCGCGGCGCGGCGAGGGCGTGGCGCGGTGCGGGGCCGGGACGCGGGCATGATGGTGGCCGAGGGCGGACCCGCGCGGCGGCGCGGTGCGGGGCGCGGGCACGGAGGCATGCATGTGCTTAGCTGTTGCCATAGCAACCCCTAATTATTCCGGGGCACGGCTTACAGGCTCCGCCCCCGTTTTCGGCGCGCGCGCGCCGCGGAGAGGGGGGTGCGCTGTTTTCATGGAGCGCCACGAGGGGTGGCGGCGGCGGCGGCGGGGACGGCGCGACAATTGCTCCCGGCGCCCGGCGCGCGCGTAGTGGCAGCGACCGAAACTATCAATATCAAAGCCATATCGTAATGTATAATGCATTATTGTGCTGACGCGGACGCGGGCGCCTGTCCGCTCCTCTTGCCTGGCGCGGCGGACAAGGCGTGGCGTGGCGCGGCGTGCCGCGGCTGCACGAGGCGGGAGAGAGAGAGAGAGAGCAAGCACGCGCGCACCGCTCGTTCCAGGCAAAACGACGGAGACGGAAAGAGGAAGCCCCTCAGGGAAAGGGGAGGAACGGGGAGGGGGGGGCGAAAAAGGTAAAAACGAAATAAAAACCTGTCCGTCAAAAAATTCTTTTAGCCCGGCCCCCTAATCCATGACGTCACCCCGGTGGGAGGGCTATATAATAAGAGGAATTTTTTTTCGCGAAAAAGAAAAAGAAGAAGAAGGGGAAAAAGGGAGGAGAATTAGCGCGGGGAGGCGCACGCCCCCACCGAGCGGCGTCTTGGCCGCGGCTGCGTCTCCGCGCGCGAACCGTCTGCGCATGCGCGGCCGCGCAGCGCGCGCAGTTTGGGAAATGATACGGTGACTGATAAATAAAATGACAACGCGCGCACGCGGCCGGGCGGGGGCGGGGTTGCGGGGGCGGTGTGGCGCGGACCCGGAGGGGGAGGGGGAGCGCCACGGAGGCTCCATGCCGCGTGCACCGGGAGCTGATACATATATGTATTATTATATATATATATTTCACTTTGTCGGCGTTATATTACGTTTAAGATCAAATTGGAGCGGACAACGGTTCCGTGGGGGTACATGTGATGCCTTTTACGGCGTCGCAGGCGAAGGCGGGTGTCTCGCGGACATTGTCTCCTCCGGCTCCAAGAAGAATCAACAAACGATAATTTTAATGGGAATTTTAATGAAGAATGTATTTTTCGATTTAATGTTTCAAACCTCTTGCTATGCAGAATGGTCTGTTGCGTGAGTTTAATTGAAAACGTCATTCATATTAGTCAATCGTGTGTGTAAAAGTTCTTTCACGATGGAAGTTTCGCTCTTTGAATGCGATGGTAGGTACTTCCTTTGAGGTAGATACTGTGTTGGCAGGTTTGGTTGAAGACCGTTCGATATCAAAAGATTGGAACAGGAGTTACCTCTGCATTTGGTATTGATGGAGTACAAAATTTGTGTTTGTGTGGATGCTGCACACGCAAAGCTATTTACTACGTTGTACAACCAAAGACACTTCGCTTCTTTGTTCGTATTTCTATCAGTGGGGTTTAAAAATCATTGTTAAAATAGTAGGCTTGATCCATCTCCATTCAGAAATCCACAGATTCATCATAAAACGTTGTGAGTGTATTTGTTACATTGTAATTTTTATCTATACAACAGTGTTCGCACTCACTACTATTGAATGGTATTTTCCTTTAAAACTGTGAAAATGTTGATTAGTGTATTAATAAACTATATTCCCTTTCTCTCTATTCCCTGAATTCCGATGTCCTGAAAATGCCACTTGCATGCTACCTGAAATGTTCAGGTACTTGGCCTTGATGTAGAAACCAACACTGTAATGAAGGCGAATTTCATTAAAAATTGAATGTGCTCTTGAATTTTGTAATTAACGTTTTATAATTGATAGGTTTTTGCATGAGTTTTCATAAAAATGTATATGTATCTTTTTTATTACTTTTACCGCAGTGTCTCTCACACTAGATTATTTGCCAGATATTTAACAAGCATTGTCACTTATAACTTCGTATTAATTTTAAAACATTATTATTAACATGAATGTAACAAATTAGACATTCAGTTCCCACTTTTCATTGTCGCTACTTTTCGACCAATTCGAATTTATTGTACAGTGTGGAATTAAGTTCTATAAAGCTATTCAGTAAACTTTCGTCTCTTTTCGGGTCATTAGGAATATTTTTCAGGGAAATGTTTAAGATAATTATTAGAATACTTATTATTCTTCAAGACAATTAGGAATCATTTTTTTGGTAAATATAAATTATTAGACTTTTCCTGAGAACTGAGACAGCTTATAAATTGTTAACAAAAGGTAGGAAGTGTTTATAGTTGCATGCTTCTGTCTCCTCAAAAAAAGGAAATCGAAAAGAATATGAGATACTACGAATAAAAGAATTAACTCTATATTTTTTTAAAAATATCGTGACCCTAGAATCTATTTCATTAAATCTTCACTTGAAATACTGTAAAGTATTCTACAATTTTGTCACAATAAAATAACAAAGTTGCTTTAAAAGTCGGTGAACTTTGTCCCAAGAATAAAGAAATCATCATCTCTGAAGAACGTCTTCCGGTATCCTTGAATTTTCTTCTTTGGTGGTTTTTAATACATTTGTTGGGATGGATCGAAAAAAACGACCAATACAATGAAACATACTTTTACAAAAGTAACTCAAACCTTTATTTTTACAATAATTGTATTGTTGCATGCATGTATTACTAGGATTGCACATTCTAATTTTATATATTGTTTTTAAACTTGAATCAATAATTTTAGTCTCGTCGATATCAAATATTTTAGATATCCTTCCCCGTGTGGCTACAGACAGTGTGTGGATATTCACAGGTTCAGACGCAGCCCTCGCCTCTTATCTTCTCTTTCTTTTTATCTTACCAAAGACTTTTTATTGGCCCACTTCTCTCCGCTGTACTTCTTTTAGGCATTTCTATACCCTCTTTTCTCCAAGACTATTTATCGGTGATTGTCCCTATTGTAAAACCTCAGCTACAGTGTGTTAAGTCTCGTTCCCATCACCGAACATTGCGGGACAATTGAGATCTTTGCTACTAATTAACCCCTACCATGAGTAATGTCATGTGTTAATTAGTCAGCCAATTCCGTTCGACCAGATGAAAAAAATAATTATTGGGTCATTTTGATGATAAATGCTAATTCACTACACAACGTTTTGTCGAAAAATTATGTGGTTCCAAAACTGTCAAAAGCTTTTGTTTATGATTAGTCAAATCAATAAGCTTTCTGCCAGTTCCTGAAGAGAAAATCTACTTTGGTTGACTAAAGACGACAGAATACTGACCATTGGTTGATGAAATTTGGGAGCAAAAAGTTAGCTCTATATCGAAACAGAAAGAAATATATTTCTTTTAATAGAGAGTTCTGGACTCCTGATACCAAATTTCAAGAGCTGTAGAGCGTCTTTCAGGACGCTAATTTCCTCGGCCTAATGTATGTACGGTCTGAAACTATTCTCGAAAGAATCCAGTTTTTGCAATTGTTGTTGCGAAGAGATAGAGTCTCTGACGAAATTTGACAATCATGCTAAACATTTTTTTTTAGGTATTCATGCCTCTGTAGTTGAAACCGCTAAGTAATTAGTAATTGGCAATATTAAAAAGGAATATGATGGGTAGATTGTTTTGATCTTTATTTTCTCTCGTACGTTGCTAGAAAAAGTTATATAATGCTGCAAAACCACAACATGTTTTGACAGAAATACGCGTTTTGGGTATCCATTGTACCGAAGATGTGTTTTTTTCACAAGAATGCTTGCACATGTCTTACGTCTGTCCATCAGTCCGTCCTGTTCGGTCCGTCCATCTGTTCGTCTGTCCCACTACCGATCTGCCCGTCTGACATTCTGGCCTATTGCTCGTCTGTATATCTGTCTGTTCGTCTGATCGATTGTTTGTCTGATCGTCTTTCGATGCGTACTTCCGTCTGTCGGTCCGTCCGTCTGTCTGTCCAACTAATTGTCCGTCCGTTTGTCCATCTAGCTGTCTGACTTCATTCGTCGGTCTTACCTCATATTTGAAACGGATCGGATGCCCATGATGTGGGCAGTAACATTTCTCAGTAGCATAGAACAGTTTCATGAGTCTTCCTCACAAGTCCTTCAAGGTGTGAGGTTGATACGTCCGACTGGTGCCTTGTATAATTTTGTTCAATTCCAAAGCAGGCTATGGCGGTGAACACTGCACTTATCTGTTATAGAAGGAGCAGGAGGAAGAAATGGAAAGCGGGGATCAGGAAAAAGGAGGAGGATCAAGCAGAGACAGCGTTCTGGTAAGGAGGACCGCATATTTGATGGAAGAGAATAGTGAAAGTTATCTAACAAGAAGGCAATCGGGAATAAAAAAATTACTTTCATCAACAACGCTGATAATTTTGGAAAAAATATTGCATTTGATGTGACAAGAGATCGTTATCCGGCAGACACTGAGTTTTTACAGTTCATTGTCTTTTTTTCTGTCAGTTCGTAAGGATAATTTTTTGAAATATTAACAACTCACATTTTTATCGAAATGGTTTGAAGCACAAGCTTCAGTTTTGTTTTGGTAAAACTCTTTATCTTTTAATTATCTACTTTTGAAAAGATCGAAAAAGAGCATTACTGAATAGATCAGCATATGGTGAATTGGTGCATCAAGTCCGTAGCGTTTATGTTTGGCATGTTGGCTCTCCTGTGGCTGTGAGTATACTATTGACTGGAATTTTTTCCTTGAAGTTCTATGATAGTAAGTGAGTTTGTGTTTTGAATTTTGCCTTGACGCGGATAGAGAATGTTGCTGTAGAAAATGAGAGTGTCAAGTGGATGAAGTGGAACATTGCCGACGAATTCTTCTCTTTGATATCGCTAGAGGGGCGAGGGCAGAGCAAGCGACTAGAAAGATTTTCACCGTGTATGGGAACGTCATCGGAGAGAGCATGGTAATAAAATGATTTTCGTATTTCAAGAAGGGTCATTTTGACAAGTGCAATTCTCCATGTTCAGGAAGACCTTCGGGCTTTCATGAATACCGTTTAAACACCTTAATTCACAATGATCCGCATCAGTGCACCGGGAATTGTCAAATATTGTGATCATTCAACCGTCATGCGACCTTGGCAATTAATGAGAAAGGATAAAAAAATATGGTGTATGAGTAGCGCATCCTCGAAGGCAAATCCAGGAAAAAAAATCAAGGAATGCAGATATGTGCATCTTTGCTTGTTTGCCATCAATTGGCTCGAGAACAACATTGACCATTCCTATCAAATATCGTTACTGATGACAAGAAATGGTGTATTGGTGTTAATTAAAAAAATGAAGTGAATGATCCTTAACAAAAAACGATTTCCGTAACAAAGGTAAATGCGTCCACAAAAGATTACGTTAAGCTTCTGATGGGACAAAGAGGGTATGGTATTCTACGATTTGCGTTCTCGAGATGTTTTCATCGCTACCAACATTTATTGTCAACAACAGAGATGCCTTACAGTCGCAATCCAAGGAAATCAAACAAGAGGAAGGCTGCCTGAAACGGCGCTACTGCACAATAACGCCCACCCGCTCTCTGTTAACCTGACCAAAGAAATTATCCTGGAGTTGGATTGGGAAGTCATTTCACACTCAGCTTATTCGCCTAATATTGCGCCCTCCGATTTTCTCCTTTTTCGCTCTCTACCGAACAACCTTCAAGGAACTTCCTTTTCGGATGCAAATGCGCTTCTAACATGGCTTGACGACTTCTTTAACTCCAAACCAGAAGATTTCTACAGTCGAGGAGTCGAAAAACTGCCCCAGCGTTGGCAGGCTGTGGTAGAAAAAGGATAATATATTTCAGTGGAAGAATGTGTTTCTTATATGTATCCCCTGAGTATAATAAATTATTAAGAAACACTACGGACTAATGCAACAACCAACACGACACAAAATTGTGAAATATTTTTGTTATATATATGGGTTGCTACTCGATAAAGATACGCAATAAAATATGTTAATTATTCACGAAGTATTTTCTTGATCTTAAATTACCTAATTAACTTAATATTCGAATTAATTAAATTTGCAATATCATCAAACGATAATGTTTTGGTAATACCTCTTCTATTTAAATAATGTAAATAAATATTTTATTAAACGCATACTATGTGCCCTTGGGGGATAATATTATCAAAAATTCTTTGCGCCACACTATTTTATTTATATTAATTAACGCAAATTTAATAAATACTTATATGTTTGTTATTTTCTTCCCATTTTTTGAGAAAATGTTCTTAGAGGAAAGCCATGGAAATTAATTATTGGTAAAACTTACTGCACATCTGTTTTAATATTATGTTTTAATTTTGTGTAATGTTCTTACACCTGGGAAGTTTTGTGTTTAATTTTTATAATTTATTTTTAAGATAGCGATATTGGCCGTTTTTCTTATTGTACGTTCGATATTTTAATCAGATTTATTTATTTATGTTCGGTTTTATATTGTTTATGTGTGAAATATTATTTTCTCTCTTGAAAATGACAAGGGAAGGAACAGTATTCCTTCCAAAAACTGTGGAAATAAAATTTCAGAAAACAAGGCGGAGTGGAATATTTTGAATATTTTTGTACTTGTATATGGAAATGTACATCCAGGAAACATACATTTTACATTTTACTCGAGAAAGATTTGATTTAGTTTCAATTATTTTATAATAAACATTTTGCAAGTATTTGTACAAACGTACGTAAGGCTATCTGTAAATTTGTTATTTTTAGATATATAATTCGTACTACTAGTCTAATCCGTAAGTAAGTAACTCGTAGTACTATTTGTAGTACTACGAGTGCTATTCCATTTAACACTGGTCCAAACCAATAGATTATAAATTAGTAAATTATATAATTTACTAATTTTATGTTGTGTTCATAAACATATAACCATTTTCCAAGCAGAGACTCATGAATACTGCACAAGACAAAATAGCTTCATCATTTTACAGGAAATTAAATGCAACACTTCACGTTGTAAATGCTTCTTGAGCAATGGCCCTAGTCACATGTTTTGAGTAATTTTCTGTATGTACGATAGGATACTATTTTGAAAAACTGTTACTTATTTGTAAATGGTGTTGTCTTTGTACCATTTCTCATTTCTTGGTTTCGCGATAGCCTTAAATTGCACCTGAGCACAAGTATTTGCTCATTCGGATGCATTTTTTGTAATTCTAACCTACGTGAAAATGAACAAAATGTATTATTTCTCTAATGCAAGACTAACGATGTTATGAGTCGGTTGAATACAAAATCTTCTTCGGGCTGCAACCAGCTTTCCAAAGGTCAGGTCTAAGAATGGTCAGTGCGAAAGGCAGGGTGTTCCAAATAAAGCAATGGCTTGCATTCTCCAGTCGTTTGAATGACCTGGTAATTCAGCCAAGTCCTTACACAAACTTTACGAAACAAATCCCAGAGCTGCGATAACTATCGGGATGACCTGTGCTTTTACGCCCCACATTCGGCTGATTTCGATTTTCAGGCTCCTATATTTAAGACGTTTCTCTGCCTCCTTAGTAACAATGTTTTTGATGCACGGCACGGCTATATCCACAAGTAGACACGTTTTTTCCAATTCCAGGATAACAATATCCGGTGTGTTGGCCGCTGTCGTGAAATTCATTTGAATTTGTTGGCCGTAAAATATTGTGTAGAGTACAAATATTGTATAGACGTCACCGGTTTTAAGAAGTGTACGAACCACTTGGGGCATGAGTTTGGAATTCGAGGGCGGTACAGATCTGCCAGTGGAGCTACGTACTGCGTCTTGTGTTTTCAAGTATTCGGTCTTTGCTGGAATTAGAAAAGCTGATACGATATAATAAATGGTTTATACTTTCTACTTGTTCCTGGCAAATGCGGCATTTATTAACTTGAAAAATGTTGAGAACCGGTTTATCGTAATGTGACTTCTACGCCTGATCTTGGGCAATTATTTCCAATCTTGGTTTCATTTTTACCCTTGCAAGCCAAATAAATTATTGGTCTTTATTGATGTGCACCCTTGACCATTCTTTTTCGATATTGTCCATGGAGTGGTTTGCCTCTCCACAATTTCTTTAACATTGTTGTGTATTATTATTATTATTATTATTATTATTATTATTTCTTTAATGTATATATCCCATTTTGGAACTTAATTTATATCAATGCATTAAATGTATGATTATTTTCCCTAAACGTTTATTGAAATAAGTCTGTTTCACAAATATGTCACTGGAGCATTAAATATTTTGTCTACCTGTCATTATAATGAAGCCTGAAGAGTTATTGGAGAAGTTTAGTGAAAAACGTTGCTTGAGAGAAACGGATTGCCAAGAGATTCGTTAGTTGTAGCTGAGCAACTTCGGAGAACGGTTGTAGCGATGTGTCCCCTCTTTAGTTCATATTGCGCCAGGTACTTGCGTCACCCAATAATTTATATATTTCAGTCCGTTACGTTTCCAGCGGCCAGCGATGACCTTTGGCCTAACCGAAATTTCTCGCGACCAGTTGGAAACCCTTTCGGTCGCCGCTCGACGGCCCTTCTCCGACGGTCTTTCTCTGGATAACTTTCCAACGGTCTTCGGGCTGGTCGCCGCTCGTTCCCAGCCTGGTGCCGCATTCACCTCGGGTTCCTAACCGGGCCCAAGACAAAGAGGAGATAGCGTTTGAACATCCCCAGGAGTACCTGCTCCTTTCACTGGCCCGTCCGGTCGCGGACACTCACCGCCGGGGACAGGCCAAATGGTGAATGTGGCATGCGTTGACCTTCGACCCGGCGGCGCGGCGCGGCGAGGTGTGAGTGCCCGCATGCACGCAACAGCCCCTCCGGCTTCCGGAGCGTCGCCTCGCTTTCTTGCGGCGCGCCGCTGCAACGGCCAGCTCCACAGGTTCCGTTCCGCTTTCGGTGGACCCGGAGGTCACGATGTGCTTCATTCAGGTTTCCAACCGCGTGCAGATAAGAACAGTGGGAAAGTAAGGGTTGTTGGTTGTTGAAGTACAAGACGGTTTACCATTTTATTTTTATTTTTTACAATACATGTGTAGATGGATCAAAATCGTGGTTAAGAACGACTTTTCAAATTGGACTGTTACAATACAAATGCCTGAATCTTGCCGTGCGTCATTACAAATATACAATTTCAGTGCCTCAATCGGGATTTTTCTAGCGAGGGCACTTACAGATATACTACGCAGACGACGTTTGTTATGAAGGTTTCTTTTATTTATGCAGAAATTAAAATGTATTTATATTTATTGATTTATAGTTTTTTAAGCGTATTAAATTCAGATAGTAGATGATATTTCGTAGCATAGATTTCTTAAAATTAAACTACATCAAAATTATCACCTGCCGATCCGGTGGCTGAGATCGCTAAGGCCGTAGCGATCTTGGACCGAAGGATCGCGGGATCGAGTCCCGCCTCGGGCATGGTTGTGTTGTGTTTGCCCTTTCACGCCTTACCATCATCATCATATCGTGTCATCCTCACAGTTACCATACCGTTACAAGTAATAGTGTTCGCTAATGACTAAGAAGTTGATGCGACCTTAAATAACAAAAAAAATTATCACCTTTTATCTGATAAAAAATTGTGACCGTATAGAACCATAATTCTTGTTTGTTGTAATATCGAGTACAGAGAGAGAGAGAGAGAGAGAGAGAGAGAGAGAGAGAGTGAGAGAGAGAGTTGACAAACTTTTGGCATAGGCTTTTCAGTATCATTCATAGAAGGCCCCAGCTCTCGAATTATATCCAAAATAAACTCAAGAGATAACTGTTGCACTAGCGATAAGCGTCGGAAACAGCTTGGATTACAATAGTAAATCGCGCGACCACTCGGCGACCAGTTTCTGACCTCAGCAGTCATAATGAATATCGCTGCTGTCAATACTCTAAATATGTATGCAAAAAACAACAGCGGAGAACGTTTGAATATCATTTAATTTTGTGAAGCATTTCATAGAATTTGTAATGTATCCACGTTTTAATAAATTTAATAAAATTTGAAACTATCCAGTGTTTTAGATACCATTACTATATATTTAAATTTGAACTAAAAGACGTTCCTACAATATTGTTAATGAGATTTTTAAATGGATTACAATTGTAATTCACGTGACCACTTGCGTTTCCAATTTTGAGCGCGACCACTTATGAGTTAATCAAGTAAATAGGAGAAAGGTCTAGAGCGTTCTTGAATGAAGTTTATTTATAATTAAAGAAAAAATACTCAGTGTTTTTTACCAACCTTATTAAAAGTGCGAAAGAAAAAGAAAACAGAACTAGATGGAAAAAAATATGGTTTCTTCAGTCAACCTGTTGACGGTAGTTTGAGGCTGCTTAGCAACTTGAACAGTTACGTCAGAGTATAGATGTATTTATGAATCGTAAATATTATGGCGAATCTTGCAGTCAGTACCGAAAATCCTAATGCACAACGCCCTTAATTCTAGATTGTTGATATTATACTATAATTCATAATACATTTTGCCACAATTACAACCTCGGATACTATTCAATTCGATCGCCTAGATATCTCAAAATGTATCTCTTTAAAAGAAACTTTTTAAAATAAATTTTCAAAGATTTCAGGTTTGTAAAAAGGGAAAAACAAGGGCCAAACGTACCGCCAAAATTGTTTGTCCCATGCGTTGAAAATTTTAAAGTCAAACCATGTGTTTAATAAATTGAAAGGAATGTCAAAATAGGATGTAAGAAAACAAATTGCGCATTCCAATTTCTAAACTTTACATTTACACATGCGTTTAGAGGTTTATATATTATCAAACTCATTATTTCGTTAATATTTGTTAATTAATAGTGGAAGAAACCATACCATTTTAATCTATGTTATATACGTAAGTGTCAGAAATAATTTAAAATAAAAACTTTTTTTGCTAGATTTCCGACTGTTTGCGTTGTTTTTCCTATAACTGTGTATGCGGGTATTGAGATTAGAAGCCAGGATATCATGATTTAGCAGCTTAACATATGTTAGTTATAGAATTTTGATCTTCAGTAGAATGATGAGTTGCTTCATGTTCCGTAACCATGTAACTTTGCGAATGTCTTACTTGCTCCCTGGAAGCCATTTTGTTACTATTTTAAGGAATAAAAATTGCCTATTGAGATATGTATATTACTATCTCTGTGTCCAGTAACAGTTCTATTTATTTTGCAATATTTTTCCAATATACTGAAATAATCTTAAGTTGTACATGATATGTTGTGTACATTGGGGGTAATTTGAAGATTAACAGGAGATTATTTAAAATAAGTTTTATCAGTAACTAGCTTAACATACCCGCCATTTCTGGAACATTTATTTATCACAATCATCTATTAGATAGCTGGTCTACATGGTGTTGCCTGAGTTTGCGTAAAGATGCAGATTTTCATAATTTACTATAGGCTGCGTATACTCCAAAGCTTTTTTTTCTAAAACGAAAGCACACCTATGGCAACTTTTTGAATCGCAACTACGCTATGTTTGATTTTTGGTTGCTCGAAAGTATTCGTGGCAAATTTGGGACCAATCAACTTCAATTTTATGAAATAGATTTCGTGCACATTCTAAAAGCGTCTTCATAATGAGATCTTAAAGCTCAGAATGATAATTTCTTATATTAATGTCTAACAAAACTTCGCTACTCTTTCAGCACTGAATTAAAATTAAAATTCGCCTACAGTTCAAAATGGTATGTGTTGCATTCATACGCTCCTGAGTAAAGTACTCAGAACTATTTCATTTCTTGCGATTATGTCTCAATATTTAATATTTTTAGAGACATTTTGTTCTGCTTGATTAGCCCATATATTCATATGTGAACACTCAGGGCCTGAAGACATGGGAGTTTCGACAGAGCGCTCTTCTGAGTTGACAGTTCACATACCAATTTCAATTTACAATTGTGCCACTCAAATTAATAATAATATTCTAATAGTTCATGATCTTTGTGTCAAAAAGTATTAGCCGATAGCGTTATCCGAAACAAACATCTTTATTTTCAGCTCTGTTCAGAAAGATGTGTGAACATCGCATTTATAGCTTGAATATTAGCTTAATTAGATTCCTCAGTTGTCTCTTGCAATATATTTTGCACTGCAACTAATTCTTTGACTCTCGGCTCATTCCATGAGGGCTGTTGGAAATCAGTCAACTTGAAAATAACTAGTTGCGTTTTTCTTGTTAGTTGTGATCTCACGATATTGGTATATTACGAAACAGGTTTTATTCTAGTAAAATTCGATAATATCTTAGTATAAATACATCTACTACAGGTATCGAAAAATATTAAGAGAATAAGAAGTTCAATGTGAAAACCATGATTGCAATTTAAGCTCTTCTTTGCAGTTCATTGAGCTCCTTCCTCCCATTTGGGCACTTCAAGTTGCTTTAAGCTAGTGTTGCATACACCCATTCACGACTTTGCCCTTAAGTATTTTAAAACCACATTGCGACAGAATATAAATAAAATTCAAATATTTCATTTTTTTATTATTCTGAAATAAATTGAATGTCCAGACAATACTTTTTCTTTAATTAAACGACATCAAATGTTTTGTAGTGTATAAATGTACAATTGCAGTCATAAAAAAGATGAATTATGAATGATTAACATATTAAGAATGATGAACATTATCCAGAGGCATTTGTGCGAAGTCATCACAAGATTCGTCGAATATCTGACACTAGATTTCTGAACCGACAGCGAGACAGGATATTTGAACCATTTTTCGTAGGGTACTCACAAACAACGTTATTTTTTTCTGTATTATTTCTCCACATTTTTTTTCAAATAAATCTTAACATCTCAAGTCGATATTGAAATTGCAATAGAATTCTTTGGTTCCTGGTTCCTTTGACCACGGACGTAAGATTGAAATCTTACGTTTGAGGTAAACTAAACTTTATTGGATTGCTATCAACTTGAGAAGAAATATTCTGATGTTTCGTGAGCTTTAGCTGATTTGTGCACTTAAATCATTAAATCCAGAAGAAACACAAAAATTTTTATTGGCTTCTTTTGTTGATCCTACCTTTTTTTTCAAAAGAGATCTGACACTTCTACTAAGCAACTTGTATACTTCATAACTATACATCACAAAGTGCCTGTTATAAACTTTAGTGTTGGAATATAATAATATAAGGCAGGGTCGGTTTTTCTACACCGACAAAAGCTTCCTTTCGAATTTTTGTGGACCAATTTATTTTTGTTTCAATCGAATTACAGTATCTTCTAAAAGTTTTCCCATAATGCTTGGCAATTAATAGAACTCTGAAAACACAACTAAGTAAAATCACCCAATAACCAGATAACATTCCAAAACACCGCAACGTTTCACTCACTAGTTCATACTGGGAGTTTGAACTGCGAAAATCGCCAGGCACGTCCGGAAATTCTCCGAAGACAGCGATGAATAGAAGTGCTTATTGTCGTGCAACAGAATACGGATCGCTACGGCTGGTTGAGTTACGAAGAAAGGCTACGAGCTCTCAATTCGATGCGCGAATATTAGCGATTCCTTCGCGATGTCGTTTTAGCGCTATTTCGCGTTTCTTTTCTTACTAGTATCGTGTAAATAAGTGTATTATTTTTAAGTACCTAAGTATATTATTTTTTGAATAATTATCGAATATCTCTGATATATTTAAAATTCAGAAATGAAATATTTAAAATTATTTTTTTTGCTCTATCATCGCCGCATCAATCAATGAACGGATGCTTCACTACTTATAATGGCTTCTAAAATTCCTTTTTAAATTTTATCGTCAGGAACATAATTCTATACTATTATTCGTTGTGTTTATAATCGTGCATTTAAGGTATTTGATGATATCTCTTATAAAATGCAGCATCGAGATTTAATATACCGCAACATCGACGTGTCGATTTCTGGTTTTGTAAGTTGTCTTCGGAATAACTTTCCTCTTTTCGCGTTTAATAGAACTGTAGCTACTATAGGTTTAGACATACAAACGACGAGACGACCAATCACGACCCTGAAGGAAGAAAGGAGCTGGTGCCAGAAAATTGGGAAGGGAGTAGCATTTTAAAAACAATAGCTATGAAAATGTTCTTCGAAAATTTAGTGTCACCTACTAATTTCATCTGGAAGGAGATGAGATAGTCGGTCCCTGGGTTAAACTACATGTGGGTACATATAGGTTTAACTTTTATATTCCTTCTGGTCCCCAATTTATTAACGTCGCGCCGGTACGAACGTGTATGGGCTCCTTAAGAGCTCCATCTTGCCTTGAGAGTGTATGGATTTCCTCCACCTTTAGCCGCTTGCGAGCCTGGCTTGTGCCGTGCTTAATAGTGGATGGGGCCCTTGAACCCAACGGCGGGCGGCGCGACCAGTTCGACCCCCGCGGCCGCAGGGGGAAGGGCTGGCTGGTCGCAGGTGCACTTTCTCCCTTTCCCTTTCCCTCGGAGGGCCCTCCGCTCCGCGGCGCGCGGGGCTCGGGTCGTTGCCCGAGGCCACCGGTTCCTCCTTTTACGGCCCCCTGCCTGCTCCTCCCCCCCCCTCCCCACGACGGCACTGCGGGCTCAGATTCAACCCCCGGACACCCGGCTGTCCTCTCTCCGCGCTGAAGCACAGTGGTCCCTTACACAGACCTCAAGTGCGCCCGTGTGAATTACTAGAAGGGTTGGCGAGATTCGGGGACCAAGAGAACATTTTAGAATTTGATAGAAAGGACGGAAGAATCGGAAGTTCCGTAAAAGTTTCAGTGGATCCGACATCTGATGTTCGACCCTAAGCTGCCATCTTGATTGCGGTTTTCTGGGTTTACTCAGTCGCTTAAGACGTATGCCAGGATGGTCCCTAGTTTTGTACTCCCAGACGTAAATGCACATATTGTCCTCCCCTCTTAAAATGTTACTACTCTCTATGTATGTAAATTCAGTGGTTAGGCGGAAGAGCAGGCCCTATAGCCTGAGCTTCGCCATTAATAAAGACATTATCATTATCTGAAATCACTGAGGTAGCTCGTCGAAACCGGCTGTTCTTCTGAAGTGTTTCAATTCTCAAAGAAATTTTTAAATTACATTTTTTAATATTTACTTCAATTTATTTTGAAATTTTCCCCATATTTCTTATATAGTCTTAACTTTTAAAAAGAGCAAACGATTTATCGCTATGAGCTCAATTCTAAATAAATGGTAGCCAGGGTTTATGTGTAAAAAGTCATATCATAGAGTAAGAAATACCATTGGTAACAAAATAATGATATTTTAATAAAGAAAACATTCAGAAATATTAAAAAATATTTGTTCTACGATCGTAGAAAAAGATATCCCATAATGCCTTTAAGCATGTCTACATTTATTATTTTATGAAGACATGTGAACAATCATCTCAGACGTCTCAGTGCAAAAGACTCCCGCATGTGCTACTCGCTGGCCTGCAATTACTGTCTATTTTTAGTCCCAGTCCTCCCTATCAGCTCTGTCTCCTCAAGCGACCGTTGTGGGAGAGAAAATTCCATCTCTACGTGCATTCATTTCAAGAATTTAATAGAAAATTACTATTTTCACTTAATTTTAAATATGTATATTTTTCGCATAAAATGTAATGAAATACTACGAGAAGAAAAGTATTGCATTTATAGCTGTTTGTGCTTACTTATAATGTGTGCCACAACGACTCTGCTATAGTTAAAAATAAAGGGAATGGTCGATTCCATCGTACCAGAATTCGATTCTGTCACAGTAGATAGTCATGACTTATGATATTGTCTGATCACATATAGGTTTGTTACTTTTTATCAGTAAAGGTCCTTCTGAGCCCTCTTGATCTACCTCTAGAAAAGTTTAAATTCATCCGCCGCCTTGTATACTATTTGGAGTATCTCATTTCTTTTACTATTTATCCGTTTGATTTAGTTGCACGATGGAGAATTGGGGGCTAATGTATTTTTTTAAAATTTGTATGCAATTGGATTTCTTTATTCTAATCCACTGCGTGTGCGGTTTGACAGATATTCACTTGGGAGATATCGATGCATTGATCTTGATCCTTCGACACACACTGAACTCAAATGAGGTCTCATAAACGGTTGTCAACTTTTTTTATTCAGCAAATATTCTTATTTCACCATACAACATAAGCGCTCTGATATATTAGAGATATCTAGATTTCGTTGTAATTATCTTAATATCACGTAATTCACAGACCTTAGTGGCAAAGAATCAATGTGAATTACTGCTAAACAAAATATAATCGATTTTGAAGCGGCCTTTTCATTGGGTTTAACATTTTCTGCTGCAATAATTTAATTTTTTCCACTATTAAAATGAACTTCACTTTCTATATTGCATCGTATATTTTGTGTACGCTTAGAAAGTTTAAAATATTAATAAAAGTTTCTGTCAAATTAAATTGAAATGAGTTGCGAACTTTTTAATACATTTTGATCTGTTGCTCCAGCACATAGATTATTCCTCTTGAAATACTGTTTAGCCCCGGTTCGAAAGTTTTTCAACGGTTGACGGATTGACAAAACAGTCGGGATTGTTGTTACCTAATTGGACACTAATCTTGTAATAT
The DNA here is from genome assembly GCA_038098605.1 of Gryllus longicercus. NCBI lineage: Eukaryota > Metazoa > Arthropoda > Insecta > Orthoptera > Gryllidae > Gryllus > Gryllus longicercus. Next base: position 1,517,914 of record JAZDUA010000254.1, read on the forward strand.
TTCTGGCGGTGGCACCCGTTCGGGGGCACTGTGCGGCGAAGGCAGCAACCCCCTCGGTTCTAGTCTTCCGCCTTTCCTCAGCGGTAGCTGCCGCGGCTCGCCCGGTCTCGCCCGAAGGCTGTCCCTCGGGCCCCGCCCGCCCTGCGTCGCCCCGCGTCGCCCCGCGTCGCCCCGCGTCGCCCCGCGTCGCCCCGCGTCGCCAGGCGTCGCCCCGCGTCGCCTGCGTCGCCCCGCGCGCAACTATTTATTTAACAAACAACTAAAGCAAACGGATAAATAGATCACGTGTGGGATGCACGTGGGCGATAAGCAGAAATACTTTACTAGTAGTTTTGTGAGTGGTGGGGGTCCTGATAAGCGTTCACTGTATTTTGATGAAAAATGCCTGTGAAATTTTGCGCTGGTTTGGCTACGACGTTTTGTGTTAATCGAGGCAGAAGCTTCGCCATATATTTGGAAATATGCGAGCCTTTTTTACAAAAAACTTATTTCAGCAAATACAAATTCTACTTACGCTGGAGCATAGCGCAAACTAAGCGAGTCAAAGGGACCAAATCATATTGGTGGTACATTTTACAATTTTTACACACTTATTTGAACTCATAACGTATTTAATAACCACCCATTCCATAGCGCATATCACACGAGTCCCATTTATTCACTTGGTTTAGATGTTTGTCAATAAATACTAGCGCCCCGCTCCACTCCTCCAGGCCTCCGCGCTCACTGTTCCACCGCCGCTCTCACACGCTCGAAACGCTTGTACAGGTAAAATTTTATCTTATTGAAAATCGGTTATTTATTAGTAAATAACAGTTCTAGAAAACTGAAATAACTAGAAACCAAAAAAGGTATATTCTACTACATGATTTCAAAATTAAACGTTTCGGTTGAATGAAGAAACATCTTGCAGTGCACTAACTGTGTATTTACACTAATGTTAGATTGCTTATAACTTTTTATGTAAATAGGTTTTCAGTTGTTATTAATGATGTGTCATTCTGCATAATTCCAAAATATGTACAGTATTTAAACATTCATAACATTTCATATTGATCATGAATAAGGTATCATGGAAATACAGCCTGACAAAACAGTAACTTCGTTTAAGTAAATAATCTTTAACGACTGATTTAAACAACACTACAAAACTAGTGTAGGTACAGAATGGAAAAGACATTCCTGTACTAGCGAGTTTCTTAATATCTTTAGTCTGGTCTAGCTTTTCAATTCTTCCCCAGCCTCTTCCCAACTGCTGTCTATTGCCGTCTATGACACATTTTTCAATGTGTTTAGCACTAATTTTAAACAAAATTTGTAGCCGACTTCCGGAATATATTCCTTTTAAATACGACACTATTTGATGTTTAATTAAACTATTCAAATTTTGAAAAAAATGTACATGACCTCATTTGAAGGTCTAAGTTTTAATAACGAATTGCGTTTAAGAGCAAAATCTCTTTCTTCAAAATTACAGTTGTAGGAAGACGCCAAAATTAAGTAAACTTTTGCTATTTTCGAAATTTAAGAGGATTTAATGAAATTAGACATGCACCATTTTTAGGTATCTTTTGTTTTATCCAAGATTACAAAAATATAAAAATTGTAGTCATTTTTGACAAAAATTGAAAAATGTTCTTGAAGCTTCATATGAAGTACCCCATCTTCCCAATTAAAATATCCGTTTCGAATTCAGGGCCGTGACATTAGCCAAATCGATCAGGAAACGTCCGTTTCGGTGAAATTCCTGCCTACAGCTTAGCCACTTTAGTTCCGTTTCGTACTTTAGTTTCTGTGTTCAAGAAACAGTAACTAAATGCCTCATACGCTTAGTTTCGTTTCTGTTGTCATGCTTGCCCGCAAGTCTTTTCACAGACAGACATCCACTGTAGATCATTAATTGATGCCATTCACTTTTTAAAAAGAAATGTAAGAAGTTGCCGAGTAATAGCACTAACAAAAAGAGAAAGAAAAGTTTCGGTATGCCGCACATTCCCACTAGTTGAATAGAAACTCGTCGTATGCGCCGGTTTGGGTTATATCTTTCTCTCGCATGGCTGTCTCCCACCGGCCCCGCCCCGCACCGGAGCACTCCCGGCGAAAGGTCGGGCCTCTAGTGACCCCGCAACGGACGCCTTCCTCACCGCCTCACCCGAGTGATTGTTGCGTTCTCCACCCGGCCCAAAGAGAGAGGTAACGACCACACGTGTCGTCCGGTAAACCACTGGCCACCTTCTCGTCAGTCTCGTCCCGAAAGAGCGGGCCCGTCGGTTGAAGAACTTTTGCCAACGGCGACTCTCGGACGAGAGTCACTGTGGGGACTACAAGTCGCTGGACATGTGTATGAAATGAGGATCACAAAAAATTAAGCAGGGGGAGTGTTATGCGTAATCTGAGACTGGGAAGCCTGATCCAGGCTTCTACGAAGCTCGCAAATGCGCTTGTGTCACGTGATATTTGAGAGGCAGGCTCTATCCTCCAAGAAAAATAACTTCTTTGTTGTATTCCATATTTTGTTTTGCTTTTCGTTTGCAGTTTTTTATGATTATTCTCTGTGCAAAACTTAACATGGACAAACTGAAATGCAAAGTATTCAATACATTGAAAGTTATACTCTCGAATAAAAAATATCGATGTTGAATATGATACAGAATCTTGAAATAATATTTAGTGTGTTCCTCAAAGTATTCGTTTTAAAAGAAACATTCAAAATGTTTTCTTCAATGGACATTGTATATGCGAATGTTTTCTTTCATGGTCATAGTTATATTGAATGGACCTTTTGTCTCCAAGGTGATTCACGAGTAGTCATGAATGAAAGGTTTATTCGGTTCATCTGAACCAAGTATTAAATGAGAGAGCTCAATTATAGTTTGTGCTACTGACAGCTGCTGCAGTAAACAGCTCTGTGAAAAAATATTTCAATAGAAACCGCAATGTTTTCTTTAGAGGAATTTCGATATTGTAACTATAAATAATATAGTTATTTTGCTGTGAAGAAGAACTGAGCATTCTGAGACTTTTCGAATGTAAAATTAGCGTTTTTGTGTTATTCTACGACGCGATTAGATAATGTTCAATAAGAGCGCTTTAAGGATATTTTAAGAAGCCTTACTATAGTTTGAGTATGGATTTATTATGGAAACTTTATTCGAGCTCTAATGAATACAGTGCTAGTTTCATTATGGCTTCATTATAAAATTCCTTTCCGAAGACAAAAGAAAGGCATTTTTTGAAACAAACAAATCATTCCTATTTTAACTCAAATGTTCATGTAAAGTAATCACAGAAATAAATACCAACCGAATTCTCTGTTCTTTCTCATCAAATATCAACAATAACTACGAATGTAACTCGTAATGTAAATGGCGTTATTAAAAGTTTCAATGAAATTCGTTTCACTGCGATTTACACTTCTAATTAATGTAATAAATAACTATTACTACTGCATCTTTCAAAACTGTGCCCCAATTACATACAATTTATTGAATGGTTTTGATAATTTTTAAATGCAGATATATGTAAGTGTTTCTATAAACAAATGGTCATTACGATACTGAATACTAGAAGTTTTGTTGTCAACGCTTCAGGCCATATGACGCAGAAACTTCGTATTTAACGTATTGCAATTAATGATGTTTTATTTAAAACTCTATTTTCCTGTAGGTAATAATAATGGCAGTAATAAACCTGCCGGGGCTGAAAGAATAGTGTTCTTTTTGCAAGACCCTAGCTTTGTTCTTGGAATCCTATAATGATGATATTATTTTTTGTAACTAATTTAGGAAGAGGAAGGAGCCCTCATAGTGAAGCGGAGATGCGCCGTTGAATCGTTTACGGTTTTATTGCTGTAATTCAAAAATTACAAGGCCCTCTATTCCGATGCGGGAAGCGATAGCGTCTCGCTGATTAGGCCCCGCGGTCGCCTCATGACGTGCACAGCCGGAACGGCTGCCCTTCCTGGAAGGGCGCAGGGCAGTGCGGGGCCTGGGGCTGCTGGTGGCGTTCCAGGTTCGAGGCCCCGGGGGAGTGGCGGCCACAGGAAGGAAGGGCCGGGGGATGGAACTATTGCGGAGGCACAGCTAATGGAGAGGGAGGCAGCGACTAGTGGAAAAAAGATAAGCGATGGTGAGGAAAGGAAACAGGAACAAGAGTGGCTCTAAGAAGCCCATGTCCTTCTCCTTGAGAATTTATAGAATCAAAAGTATTTTTGAATTAAAATATGATTTCATTTTTTTATTTATACAAGTGCTGTTAAAATTAACTCTTAATTAAAATGAACTTAAAATGTTTCTCATAACTTAATGTTTAACTAAAAGTGGTATGGATTGTAAATTCAAATTAATCCTAGAAGAAAAAATAGTACTAGCAGACAAATTACAAAAAATATTCTTAGTTGTATTATTTTCAAAATAAATACAAATCGAAATGTGCGAATTGAAAGCAGTAAATCAGTTAAAGAGTTATTACAAATCAGTGCAATTTCTAAGAAGGAAATTCCTTTCATTTTTAAAACTGGTTCGCCTTCAAAATTTTCTGGGGTCACCCTTCAGAAGCAAGACTTTGGGAGGGGGGGGGTAAGAGACATGAGGCAGTTAGAGATGAAGCGATGAACGTAGATACTATGGATTCGGAGGTAGCGTGAGTGGAGGTGGTAATAGTGATAGTGTTGGCGGAGGAAAGGACCCAGATGCTTTTGGAGGTGGATGCACAAGAGAAGGTGGAAGAGGCGGAGCGGAAGGTGGAATGGGAGGCGTAGGTGACGACGAAAGTGGAGGCAGAAGCAAAGGTGGTGTCGGAGTCGAATCTGAAGGCGGAGGTGCACGTGGAGCCGAAGACGGAAGCAGAAGCAGAGGTAGTACCGGGGGCAATGGTGGGTGGTAACGTAGTATGGTGATGTCGGAGGTGAAGGCGGAGGCGGAGGCGAAGGTGGGAAGGAAGCCAGAAGCGGATGCGGAGGTGGGCGTGGCGGGCGGGCGGGCGGAGGGAGGAAAGGCCCTGGGTGGGCCATCAAGTGGTCAGTGCCCCGCGCGCGGCGGGTCGGGGGCCGAGGCAGCCGCCCGCCGCCAAAAACCGGGCGGGCGATGGCGCAGGGCGGCGCAGGGCGGCGCAGGGCGACGCAGGGCCGAGGCCGTAAGGGCAGGGCCTTCGCGGAAGAGCGGCCGAGGCCCATCGCAGGGCAGCTGGCGCCCGTTGCGACGCCCAATATCATACTCTCCTCTCTTTCGCTCACCTGCTGCTTCCCACCACGCCCACACCCGCCCTATCCCTCGCAAACTGCTCGAGACTTTTCGTTGTCCGCCTTGGTATCATCATCACTATAACAATAATAATAATAATAATAATAATAATGATAATAATAATAATATATGACGCACATGTCCTAGGCAACTAGAATATACCGGACAGTAACATAGATTAAAAGTAAAATTAAATCATTGAACATTGCAATAACACTAACTATTCATATCCATGCCATATTTTTATGAGTATACCATTTGCTGAGCTTTTTGTATTCTATTTACTTAAACAATATTGCTCACAAAACATTGTTCCTCATTTCTTAACTTTCATGCTAGTGATTCTTAACTTCACCCCTCACTGCACGTGAAAAGCACAACACGTGAGAATAAAATCCAGATTCTTATTGTGCATGTTTAATTTCCCAAATGGTTTGTAAATCTCAACCTACTTCTACTTATAAGTATTCTTAAGAGTTGACTTAAGAATTGTTGCAGGTTTAAGCAGGATTTAAATGGTATGAATCGCGAACGATTAATTTTCTATGTCGATAGTCGATGAACTGTAATTTTTTCCCCATTATCTTCTTCTGTCTTTCTTTATCTTCAAGTATTTTCCCCATAATTGCCTTCTTTTATATCCAAGCATGATATCTCTACTGGCGTCACCCCTTGCTGTTCAGTAACAAATTCTTATTCTGCATTTCGTTGTTGAACTTTCATCTGAGCAGTATTTACTCGATCTTGTTGGATATGTTTACTGCTTTGTAATTTTGGAAATTGTTTGGTAATAAGAACTTAGTAAAACTGCTGACAGCAGCCCAGGGCGCTTTCTAACTGCAAATGATGGGAGGGACGCGTCATTTACAATCTGAAGCACTTTCTTGTGATTCTCTAAGATCATTGGAATGATGTAATGTTCCCTTCAAAGTTTTGTCCCCAGTCATTTGTGATTGGACCTAACTCTATGTAGGGGGTATTAACAAATATTCAAACCATTATAGTACACGAAAGTCAGGCAAATAGATATGTAGGCAAGGTGAATGAGTGGGTGTAGGTGGTTGACTGAAACCAATAACTAGTTCACCAGAAATTAACTCATCACACATCGAAATGATTAAAATTCCGAACTTTCATATTCAGCGAAGCAATGGCTGGGATTTTTTAAGTCGTTGACGGAAACACTAAACTTAGAAAAACTTTGAGAATCTTAAATCTCCTTTCTTGAGTTTAGAATTTCCGCCTATCTATATAATTCTCATTTTCAACTATACGTTGAACTGCCAACTCAGCGGCAAAGCTTTTACGATCTTATATCATACGAATTGCACGAACTAGTCTAGAAAAGGCATTATTTGCCTCTTTTTTTAAGGGGGAGGGGGGAGCTGTAAACGTCAGCTGTTCTCGGCAATGCCCGAGAAAGGTCTCGGAAGAAAACTCGGGAGGCAGGCGGAACAGCGGAAGTGAAGGAGACGTCGCAGGCAGCAACAAGCGAAGTTGCACCGGGGCTTACGGAGAGCGCGCAGCGGGGAAGATAGGCGATATCGCGCATGAAGGGGGAGTGGCTCTAAAACGGAAGTGCCTACTTAAGGGCTCGCGGGGCGAAGGGCGAGGGGCGTTCGGGGCGAGGGAAGAACAGTGCGTTAGAGGCCGTAAGAAAGTTGATTAAAGTTGGTTCACACGCAAAGGACGCACCACGGGGCTACGCAAGTGTGCGCTGGTGTGGGACTACGAAAAAGAAAAGTGCAAGAAGTAGTTCCTAAATGGAAGGTTCATGGACGATACTACCCTGAAGGGGTTACTCCGTGCAAACCTGATTGATTAGGACAAAGCACATTATTCATTATCACAAGAACTACATTTCTTGGCCTCGATTCTTAAGTAACGGAAAGTACCTTGAGATCAAGTCTTATATAGAAAAACAATTCTTAAATCACCAACGATTCATCTTTTAATAAACCTTCTTCAGGACTATAACACAATTAGGGAGTAAGTAGCGATCAAATTTACTCACCTGCCAATATAACGTTTTTCAACTTGTAATATTATGAATTTTATATTGGTGGTAGGTGATAACATTTTCTCGCTATTTAATATGTACTTTGTGTTTTAAGAATAGTCACATACGAGAATTTCAAACACTTTTATATTATATTTTTAACTCTCACAATAATTCTGCTGCTATATTTTGACTACGGAAACATCCAGCAGATTCTATTCTATTAGAGTCGATAAACCGTCTCTCGGGTTGCTACGAAAAAAGGGAAGTACATTTAGAGATGTGGGTGACTTAATATTTGTAAACGTTCTGCGCCTGTTTGTGTGCAGTCATCTAGAACAGTTTTAGAGACCTTAATCGATTCTCGTTCTCGCTCTCGCCCAAGCCCTCGTCCTCACCCTCGTTGCCGCCTCCTTTCCCCATCATCTTTAATTTCGTTCTCGAATTCATCCTAGTTCTCTGCCTCCCTATCGTTCTTGCGTTCGCCCTCGTCGCACTTGCTCTCAAACTCGTCTTTACCATCGCTTTCGCTCTCGAATTCGTCTTTACCATCGCCTTCGCTCTCGAACTCGCCCTTGATCTTGCTCTCGCCCTCGCCGTTACTCTGGCCCACTCTCTTGCTCTAGGTTTCGCCCTCGCTTTCGTCCTCGTTCTCGCCTTTCGCCCTCGCCCTCGACCACGCTCAGCCCAGCTCTCGCTCTTAACCATGTTCTCGATCAGAGCCACGCTCTCTCCGTCATTCAAGGCCTCTACCACACGCTCGCCACCTTTCACGACCAGCGCTGGCGGGAAGAAATGACGTGCGAAAGACAGGGCAGGAAGGGTAGGCGGGGAAAGACTAGGTCGAGTGGGACTGAGTCTGTTTGGGTCGGAACGGAGGAAGACCGGACACGGCAGGGCAGAACGGGGAGGGCCAGGACGAAGTGCGATGGAGAAGGTCGAGGCAGGGCGAGGCAGGGCGGGGCGGGACGGGGCGGGACGGGGCGGGCGGTGTGGGACGGGACGGGGCGGGCGGGGTGGGGTGAGGCGGGACGGGCGGGGCGGGGCGGGGCGGAGCGGGGCGGAGCGGGGCGGAGCGGAGCGGGGCGGGGCGGGACGGGGCGGGGCAGGGCCGGACGGGACGGGCGGTGTGGAACGGGACGGGGCGGGCGGGGTGAGGCGGGGAGGGGCGGGGGCGGGGCGGGGAGGGGCGGGGCGGGGCGGGGCGGGGCGTGGCGTGGCGTGTATAGGCCGCGACGGCGCCGATATCTGCACCCGCCCCGCGAAGCCCCCCGCGTGGGTCCTCGGGCGTCGAATTCGCTCTCCGGCTCCGCGCCCGGCAACTTCCCTCAACAAAAGCCATTTCCGCAAATCACTCCCAAGATTAACGGAAGAGAGTTGCGGCGGAACCGACCGCGGGCGCCGCGCGGCTTCCGCCTCCTCCGCTTCCGCCTCCGCTTCCCCCCCCCCTCTCTCCACCGGCTTTCCGTGAAGAGCGTGCTCGCGTCGCCGGAGCCGCTACTCGATGCGCAAATGTTCGGGAATGTTCTCGAACGCGTAGTTGGGCGGCTGCGATTCGACAGCGCGACCGAACGTCGCTGCTGCGGGTGGATCCCAAACTATTCCCAAGCACTTGCGCGAAACATCACGTAGCATTCGTTGCTCCAATTATCTCTGGCCGTGTAAGTGGCGTTAAATGAATTAAACCTTGTGAAATTGGGTCACACAGCTTTCTAGGTTGTCCAAGTTTCTCTGAGGCCTACTTGTGTAAACAGGGCGATCGTATCACGATAATGTATCTTGTAGAATGTAAGAAGTAGCCCCAATGTGTGAATTAAGAAGTAATATTAACTTTTCTAACGTTTTGCTGAAGAGGTCTTTGAGAGGTAGTTCGGGTGTTACCAATGCAGTTTTATTGATTATATCAGTAAATCAATCATCAATATCAATCTCATCATTTAAGAATGTGATGTGTTCTTAGCTTAGAGAACGCGACAACACATTGGCCGCCACAACACGAAAGTCACTTGCGAGAAGCTCTCTTAGCTAAGAGTACGCCGCATTCCTAAATGATGAGATCGATATATTAATATTATTCATTAGTGAACATTCATTAGTAACACATAACGAATACTTCTTTTATGCTATTATTTTGGAGAGAATAAGATTTTATTTATTATTCACGGTCAAAATACTCCAAAGAAAACGCGTAGTTTTTGTACAGGTTGCATGTTTTTCTATGTGGGTAAAATAATAATAGCATAACCTTTGAAAAATAACTTGCACAACATTTTAGACATCACAGTTAATAAATATCGGAAACAATGTGAAATAACAAAAGAATATGGCAATGTAGTAAAAGTAAAACAAAAAAATATGATTCAAAAATAGTTTCTTAAAAACATTTTGTTAAAATATACATGTGAATATTCATAAAATATTGTAAATAATATTCTTGACACAGTTGTATATGGAACGAAGAGATGAACATGTTTGTGACCACATGCTTTTTCTGAATATGTTATTATTCATTCCCAGTTTCAACAGTATTTCGCTCTGTAATGTGACGTAATCAAAACGAGTCCCGGAGGTAGCTCAGGATTAGCGCTTATCAAACGACATACATTCACAGAAAGGTTCTCGTATTACGAAGGCATGAATTCATTCACCGTAAAATCGTGCTTCTCGAAGACATTTGTCTGAGTGTGAGCGTCAGCTGCAAGGCACTCCGTGTCAGCGCCCGCCGAGCTGAGATCTCCTTGCATATTCCTTCGCGCAAATTCCCAAACGCAGCGACCCTGTCGCTGGGCGGGCGTGGCCCTCGGGTGATCGAGAGCGCGCCCCCGCCTCCCACACATGATCTTCTTACCGTCGCAGCCGTAATTAGGTAATGTTATGCGCGCCCCCCCCCCCCCCCCGCGGGACCCAGCCTCCGCCACCGCCCTGCCTCGACAGCCTCCGCCACGGCCGCCGCCGCTGCTTTGAGAGATTAAATATTACTTGGACTTGTTTCAAATCCTAAGCGCATTAGTGTAAACCTGGGCGCCCTCGTCCTCGGCGCGCAGCTAGTGCTAAACATTGTTTATTAAAATTTGCCTCCTCTTCCTGGCTGGCGCCCACGACGCGAGGGTCGCCGCCATCTTCCAGCGGGAGACGCGCGCTCGCGGGCGGCGGGGGTGGGGCGGGGGCGGGGGCGGAGTGGCGCTGCGAGGCAGATCTCGACATCCGCCGCGCGCCCTGTCCTCGCCGCCGCGCCGCCCCTCAGAGACGTGACGTGAGCGCCCCTGCCACCGCCGCGTCGCGTCGCGTCGCGTCGCCGTCGTCGTCGCGTTGGGCTCTGCCTGCGCGCCGGTCGGAGCTCTTCGCCTCCTCCCTCGCCTTGTCCCCCTCGCGACCTCCCGCCGCCTCTGCCCGCGCGGCGCGCCCTTCCGTTCCGCTCCTGCAGTCCTTCAGTCTCAGCATTTTATAGTACAGGCGTCGGTTTGCCCGGCAACCAGCACCCGTTCATCTCCTCCGAGTCGAAATCGTGCTCGTGGGCTCGAGGTGTAAGGGCTGGCGTACACCTTTGCGCGGCTGGGGTTCCTGCTTGATCCTTACGAAATTCGGTTGGGATTTGGGGTGAACAATGCGAGATCTCGGCAGGTTTTCTCGAGGTTCTCCCATTTTCCCTACCACTCACTGCACCATTTTTACTTCATCATTCACCTCCTTATTTCTATAACTATTATCTTCTTAACAGATCATCACCCTTAATCGTTAATGACCTCCTCGATTATCTCAATGATAGTAAACGTTGTCAGTCAGGCCCCCGGTGCGGTGCTAATAGTATAAACTATTAACCCCAATAAAGAAATCAGAATTTTACTCATTTTATACATCTGTCGTCTCGGCGTTTATTAAATTGTATGTCACTGCAGAAACGGAATGTCCAGTGCAAAAATGTTTAATATAAAATTTCGTGTAATTTTATTTGCAAGGCACTCCGTTAATTTCATGTTAAACGTTTTTATTTATTCTTTGAAAGTTCATAATAAAAGTAAATTTTAAAAATATGATAGTTACCTGGCTCGTTCTTTTCCGAGCGTAAAAAGTTACATGAAATGTATCAGTATAAATACTTAAACAATTATTTGTTTCATTACAAAAAGGTTAATTCTCATTAAAATGATGATTCAAATAATTAAGCATTTTATGCCGGAAAGTCAATACAGCAAAAGCAGACAATAAGTATCTTGAAATGGTACAAAATCTACTTTTTAGAATTCTTCGTGATTAGTTCGGGACGAATCGACTAAAAATTGTGTTAATCAATTTGCCTTGTCGAGAGAAATCAAAGGAACACATGTGTAGGTGTATTATTCCCCTGAAACGCGTTTTAGGAGCTTAACACTCTCCAAAAACTACGTGTTTTTTTTTGACATTTCTTAGAATGATATAGAAGAATCCAAAAAACTGGTCATTCTCTCAGCCGACCGAAACGCGACGAAATATAAGTCTCTTCCTACGATTTATAATCCTGGAGGAGCTAGAGAAGAATAGTAGGGGGGCATATGGGCAGACACGTACAGACGAACACACGAAGGTTACCTATTATTAAATGAAAAAGAATCGTGATATAATATGTTATAATCAGGGACAAATGAGGTAATTATTATATGGAAGGAAAAAGTTTGTATTACAGGAAACGTAATGGTGAAACAAAAAAATCCTCATTATTCTTTCTCCTTAGGCTTCTTTATCTTGTTTCTGTAATATCAGTCTGGTGATTACACATTCAAATTATTATTAGTACAATCAAATGCAAAGGATCTGAGAAATATGAGATTCGAATACGTTTTAGGACTGAAATTTGAGCCGCAATAGAAACGTGAGGATGATGGCTGGAGATTATTGCAATTAGCATTTCTGGAGCTACATTTTCTATCGCCATCGAAATCACTTCCTCCAAATTCCTCCACCTCGCTACGCCTACTCATCTACTACTCATCCCATCGATTCTTGACCTGTTATGTTATGTATCGTTACGACACGATGCTGCACAACTCGTCACTTGATGTCAAGACACTTCACCCGAGGAGTTCACACACCTATCCCCCGCATATTCTAGCCTCCTTGTTTTCCTCTGCCTTACCCATCCCGCGCTCCCATCTCTTCCCACGTCTCATATTCACCCCACCCTTCCGCATCACTCGCTTGTGCCCCGCATCTCCCCGTGCGCGTCGCTCCAACCCGCATCGCCATACCTTGTTGCAAGTTCCATCATACTCAGCCCCCTCCCGCCCGCACCACCCCCCGAGTACCCTCCCTCCCGTCCTTTCCCGCCCTCTCCTTACCGCCCGCCCCTTCCTCCCGATTCTTCCCGCTCGCTCCTTCCCGCACGCCCCTTCCTCCCGTTCCTTCTCGCCCGCCCCTTCCTCCCGTTCCTTCCCGCCCGTTCCTTCCTGCCCTTTTGTCCCATTCCTTACCGCTCGCTCCCTCCCGCTCGTTCCTTCCTGCCCTTTTCTCCCATTCCTTACCGCTCGCTCTCTCCCGCCCGTTCCTACCCGCTCTCTCCTTCCCGCCTGCCCTTTCCTCCCGTTCCTGCCGCCCGCCTATTTCCGCCCACCCCATCCTGCCCGGTCGTTCTCCCCCCGATTCTTTCCGTCTGCTTCCTCCCGCACTCTCCTTCCCACGCATGCCTTTACACCCACTCCCTCCCGCCCGCTTCTTCCTCCATTTCCTTCCCGTCCACTTCTTCCTTCCTGCTCGCTTCTTTCCGTCGTCCCTTTCCCGCCCACTCCTTGTTGCCCCTTCTTTCCGTCCACTTTTCCCCTTCCCTGCTTCCCCACCCTCTCCTTTCCACCCGCTTCTTTCTCGCCTACTCCTTCCCATGCGCTTCTTCTCGCCCACTTATTTCTGTCCGCTTTCTTTCCTCCCGCTCCTTCCCACGCAGCTCCGTATGAGCTAGCCTGGCCTCCGCCGGGCCTCGCGGTCGCCAAGGAAACTCGCGTCTTTGCCGCGCTGGCCTCGCCCAGGAGCGACGCGTCAGTGGGGTTGGCGGTGGCGCTTCGGGGCCCTGGACGAAGGACCTCCGGCTTCTCGCGTCATTAATCCTTCTTCGTCCAGAGCTCCTACTCAACAGCCTTACATTTCGTTTCCGATTGCCCACTTCATTGGAAATGGGGGGATGGATTCGAAAAATTTTGTTTTACAAAACCACAATGAAAATTCGAGTTTTCTAATATACTATATTTTTCAGAATCCACGGATTCGTACACATCTGTAGTGGAAACAAATATCTGACTAAAGTGTCTACACAAGTAGAGAGAAACAAAACATATCTAAAGAATTCTAATTTAAAAAAATGTCTTCTTTATTGACTTAGAAACCTATTTGGTGTGTTTACGGTATTTTCATTGCACAGCAAATAAGTACATAATTTTTTACAATTGTAAGAATGTTGTGTTCATTAAAGAATATCTTGAACTACTGGGAACACATTAAGGAAGTTCCATATTCTTTGGTCAAATGATGTATAAATTCTATGAGAGCTTTATAAAACTTCATTGTTTTCTCTGTCCACCGATTTAATCGTTTTCGCGTAAGTCAGCCTTTGAAAGTTTGCTATAAATTATTCCTACAAATTTTGTTATAAACAGATTAAGTTTGTTTGAGATTCTAGTTCCTCGTGTCAATGTTTAGGAATCGCATTGGATATTAAATTAAGATTAAGATAAAGAAACATAAACCAGTATACTTAAATCAAAACAAAGCATTCGTTCATAATTTTTCAATGTGTTACACAAATTGATCGTCGTTTATTACCATTATTGATTCATTTTTTTCGAGCAAGAAACAAATTTATTCAATTTCTGGTATTCAACTCATTTACCTTGTATTCTATCTTTCTCCATCATCTGTATAATAATTGATTGAGCTGTACCACATGCAAATTATTAAACATGAATAGCGATAAAACAAATATTGCAACAATGCAACAAAACTTAATAAATTCTGCATGATTTATTTCATTTGCGTTGAATATTTAATGATATGACAAGGAGTGTGATGCAATGACAGCGACGAAAAGTTAATAAAGCGAAAATACCTTGATAATAATGCAATGATATTAGTCGAAAAGACATGCCGAATATAATCCCGAAACATATTTTTCTGCTAGTTGTATTTTATAATACTGTAATTTATTTTAATGGAAAATGAAAATTAGTCCAACAAACGTGATGGAAGTCGTTCTTGAAAGAGGAAACTTTACAGTGAGCATTTGGTACATTATTTCATGTATTCAAGATACTGAAACGCTTTCTTTCGATGATATAAGTATAATTCATTTCAGTAATTTTAAGTGATGTAATTCAAAGACTTATATGAAAGAATAAATACAATTATTGTACCGATAACCGGATTTTTACGAATTTAAATTGCAGGAATTATTCATCGTAAAACTTGACACCATTTTCGCAAATGTGTAAAACTATTTATTTAATATTTAATATAACAACGTTCCTAAGAAATATATTCAGAAGCGAGGTTCACGATACATCATTGTATAATTTTAGGTAACTTTTTTGGACGACTATGCTAGAAAATGGTATTGTTCCAAGCACTAAATGAAATTTGCGTCACCCTCCCTATTTTTCTGATATATTTTTTTCATAAACGAGAAATGTACGCGGAAATGGAATTATGTCCCCGCCCCCCCCCCTGAAATCACAGAATTTCTACGCCGTTTCGAGACGTACGCGCAAGAGCCCTCAGCTGCCCCACGGAAGATCAACCGCCAAGATCGGCGGCTCGGGAGTAGTAATTTAATGTATTTGGAATAAGACTCGCGGAGGGGGCTTCCGAGTGCTTGTTCGACCCCTCGTGCGTCACGATGAAAAACATCTTTCCAAAATGGCGGCTCGGAAAGCACGCGAGGGGCCGGGGCGGAGGGAATTTTTGTGTTATGCTTTCGCGAGGGGGCGGGGCGGATCGGGGCGGGGAAGAGCGCGCGAGGGCGGTCGACGCCGATGTTTGCTCAAAATTTCAATTGAAGCATCGCCGTGCTCCTACGAGGAGCGAGCTTCTTTTTTTCCCCTTTATCTTTTATTTGGGGCGGCGGTGACCACGTGCGGGAGGGTGGAAGGGCGGGAAGTCGAGGCACGCCGCGGCTTCGAGGGGTCGCGGGCGAGGCGCGGCGCGGCGTCCGGTCTTTCGAGATCTCGATGGCGCGACAGGACCACCCGAGACCGCGCCGTGATTGGCCGGCTAATGAGCCAGTTGCGCGGTGCGGCGTTCGCTCTTTTGTGTCCTGCGGGGCTGCTGCGCGCTTCCGCAGCCTTGTTACGGCCTTGTTGCAGGGAAAGATAAAGAAATGGGAAACCCGCGTTGACCGGTTCCCGCTGCTCAAAGCTGCGCCCGTGAGGTCCCCATGTCCACGTGGACGCCGAGCGACGCATGGCGCCCTTACGGGCTCGGGAAATGGTTTTCACGTTCGTGTATCCCGAAAACAAGCATAGACGCCCAGACTTGTCCGGGTCAAGTTTATAGCATTTCGTGTCTCCACCTCAGCTACTCTCGGCACCTCTTCTGCGTCACCGGTCCATCCTGTCTTTCGCCTTTCTCCGGGTGGGGGGGGGGGTACGTCATTACCTGTCCTACAGGATTACGCACAAAGATCTCCAGAATATCTAATCTTTATTATGACTCTTGTAACGAAGCTTTATAGTCACGTTTGGAATGAACGAATGATTATACAGACTTTGAAATTATGAAAGCTATACGGTGGAAGCAGATCCAGATGGAACGTACATATCTCTAAAAATCTGTCAGGAACTTGTTTCGTCCGACGTCAATCTAACATGGATCTACCTAGATTTTAAGCTCGGTATCCATGGCTTGGCCAGTAGAACACGGGTCACCCCGATCTTCAGAAAAATGGCAATCTCAATTTTGTACTCTGAAAAAAAATCAGGAGCCGACGAATTTTGTTTATGACAGTTTCGCTACTCGGATTGTAGCCACAGACACCCGTGTTAACCCGGACGATTAAACGGCACGCGCAAAAGAGTCACGTCCCTCAGAGTGCGAAAACCTCTTTCCGGGCTGCCCTCAAATATCACTCCCGCTGCGGGCCAAGAGAGCGAAAAAAACGTTGTTTACTGAGAGAGCCGATTCGCTGACGCAACCGCCCGAGCGGAGAAACACCCGGAATGATTGAGGGCGTTATTATTGGAGAGGTATCTCGCGGCGCTTCGGCGGAATATTCATAATTTGCTCTTCCACCGCCGTTTGAGACGTTGCGCCTTTCGGAGCGGCGTAGTTCGACCCGCAGCAGCAGCGGCCGCCCAAAGAATAACCGCACACGAACTGGAGTTCGCTCGCGGCCGAGTTAAAAATCGATGTAGAACGTACATTATGAATACTCGAAGAGAAGTAAAATTAACTTCCGGAATAGTATGCATTAATTAATCTCAAAATATATTACATTTTCGTTCAAATTACCATAATAAACCTGCAGATATTTCGCGTTTTCTGGTTGAAATTATGGAAATAACATTCCGTTCTCGCCTTTTCTCATATGATTTTGGGATTTTATCCCTTTATTTCTTATTATGTGACTCATGCTGTACTAAATGAATTGGTAATTTCTATTAATTATCGCAAATTTTCGAATATTTTTGTAATTGTAGATGACCAATTGTGGGTGCAAAGCACGCATAAATAATTATTAATTATTAAGAATTTCGTCTACAATAAACTCAACCAATTTGAGGTTTTATGAGACTCATTTCTTTCATTAATGTGTGGATTTGTGTTGTTTATGTCATAATGGAATCTAATTCATGCCAGAGTAATGACCGGTGTGTAAAAATATTTGTTGTGAGCACCGATTCTAAATGTTTTCTTGTAGTTTTCTTTGATCTGTTGAATGAGTGATGAGATCGTCCTTCACTACCCTTTTGAGTACCAAATATATATTTTCCCATATTCCCAAACGTAATTGCTTACTGTTTTTGTCAAGAAATGTGAATGCTAAACATTGCACCACTATTGTGATATGCAATTAGCGAAGTAAATTTATTACATTGTGTTCATTCCCAACAGTAAATTATGTTTATTTAAAAGTATGAAAACGGCAGGACCTGGTGACACAAGTTGCTTTATCTATATTAAAATAATTTATTTCAATCTGGTATTAATCAAAAGCTCCGGAATTCGACATCCACGGAAATACACTTTTCGATCACGCATTTTTAAGTCTGTTGATACTACTTTCATCTTACGAGAGTAAGACCATTATATGTTACATCAGGGAAAGGATAGACAATAAACAAACTGAAATATTTAACACGTTCCACAGACCTTTTCTCCTGATTTCGACATGTACAAATCTACTTTTTACGCAGTATTATTGGAAGTTTCTAAGGTATTTTTTCAATTCAGAATCTGAAGACAGTCAAAGACAATTCATTCTTACATTTTTCAAAGCTCCTACACTAAAGCTCCTTTTTACATACATTTTCACAACGTGTTTGAGTGATTCAAACACATGAAACTAACTTATTTTTTACTAATACCTGATTTAAGCTGATTTCCTGATTACCTGAGTTAACCTGAGTTTAACGCCCAGGCATTCTTCCAGTGGAAAAAGAAGAGGTACAACTTATTTTCAGATAATAAGGTGATACTCGTTCATCCTCTTTGTTGTCATATATATCGAAAAACAATATATTTCATTTGTTTGAATAATTATTATAACACTTACAAAAATATTTTACTCGAAACGATCACTATTTTCAAAACAAGAACAATGTGCATCCTATAGTAGAATGATTCCGAATAACACAATAAGCCTTGATACTTTACCCTTCGTAGTGGGATACAAGGAATCTTCAGCAATAATATTAAATAATATTTCTTTAAGGAAGTACTAAATACTCTAATAAATTATTGCTACTTTTAATAATCCTCTAATATAGTCATATGAGTGTAGGCGGGAGACCTAACACTATGGTCCAAACCTCGCCATTTAAATAGTATTGTTACTGTTATTATTATTCTTATTATTGATATTTATTATTGCCCTAGTTGCCGACTTAATATCATAGGTTAACTATAGTATCTACTGCAGCCTGTGGCCATGTCTTATATTATCCATTGAACAACGTTGGAGATTAATGACGTTTTTTCATGCATTATCGAAAATGTATGAAACGCGGAACAAATCTCTCCACACCGGAAACTATTAGTGCGTCCTGGGTTTTCACAATCTGTCGACATGATCTCGATTTCCAAATTCACATTTACGAAGTTCTGATCACGTGTCACTGAAACATCTAAAGGTAAACACGATTTGTTCTCCAAATCGCGAATAACAATACCCAGCTTATTTGATGCAATCGGACGTTCACTATGTGTTTGTTATTCGTATTCTACTCAGTGGCGAAGAAATCACATGTTTTTCGGAATATTTGTATTACTTGCGTTTGGAACTTAGAGGACGTTACAGTTTTGATAGAGGAAATAATCACACGCCGTAACGTGTCATTCCAGTATTAGGACTTCTTAAAATTGGACAAGCTGAGAGGGTATGATCAGTAGTTTCCATCAGTTCCTGCCTAAGACGACATTTATCATCCAGGGAAATTTTGAGAATCACTGTATCATGATGTCGCGTTCAAATGGCTGATCTTGCGCACCTATTACAGCTGTTTCCGATTGTGGTTTCATTTTCCCCTTACATTAGCAACTTAAGACCCCTTTGTTGATTTGTATTTATTCCTTTTAGATATTGTCGATGGGGGGATTTGTTTTTTCGTGGTTTCTTAAAACAGTCTTGAGCCTCACACGTACGGCAAGTAGCATCAATTGTTTATTATCTGTTTTATTATGCATGACTCGCCTAGTTTTCTTCGCAATCTTTCTAGCTAAGCTTAAATACCTCTATTCCCTCGTTTTCGGTCAAATTTAATGATCAGCTTCATAAATATCCCATTGAAACATCATGACGATGTACCATATTCATTGCGATTTTTGCAATGGGGTCGCAATAGTACTAGGCAATTCCAAAACGGGAAAGAATTCCCACGTAATAGTTAAAACTTACAATATTGTGACCATTTGGTGAAATGTAAAATGTAATCGTCACAGAGCTCGTAACTCGTAAAGGCTGTTCGAAAAGTTGATGGTCTCGGTAGCACAGGTGTTTACAGAAACTGTGCGTATATGGCTGGAGTAGTCATTTTTTTGAATTTGTATTGGTACTCCTCTGATTCACCACTAAAGATGTTATGAGTCGGTTGAATGTGAAATCTACTCCAGGTTGTAACCAGCTTTCTGAGGAGCCGATCAAGGGTCTGTCGGTGCTTCTACAACACTTTGCCTAAAATATGGGATGTTCTCGGTAAAGCAATGCCTTGCTCTTCCCAATCTTTTGAATGAACTGGAAGTTAAGCCAAGTTCTTACGCCTCACTTATGGCTGATTTCGATTTAATCTTGTATTTAAGTTGTTCCTCTGCGTCCTTCGTTACGACGTTTTGATCGCACGGCACAGACACATCTCCAAGTATCTAGACGTTGTTCTTGTCATCATTACTATTATTGTTTTTATTATTGTTGTTATTATTGTATCGGTCATTTCTGACCACGCTACACGTTCTCTTCCGAGGCCCAGTCGTATTCTATTCTGGAGGAAGATAAACGTGTGTTATTATCAGGATCAGGTTATCGGCTGTATCCCTTGGTAAGACAAGGTTGTTAAGTCTTAAGCCTTAATAATGAGATGATAGGATGTTGATGAGAGGTGATCGTGGGCGTTTTGAACCATCCCATTCGCCTGTATGACCGAGGAAAACCACGACACCCCGATCTGGAACCCGGGCATCGCGTCTGCGAAATCAGGGCGCTACGCACCGAGGCACTTCGCTCGGTTATTATTATTATTATTATTATTATTATTATTATTATTATTATTATTATTATTATTATTATTATTATTATTATTATTATTATTATTATTATTATTATTATTATTCGCAGTATCTACTGGTCGATATGTCAACCACACACAGGAATGATGACCAGGTGTGTGGTTGCTTTACTGAGGGTTCAGATGGCTTCTGACAATACAGCATGTATTCAAAATTACCGACTTTTGCATATTATACACATTCCTGGCATCTAAGTGAAAACACTCCAGTGCCCGAAGTGTCATTTTCGGAATACTCCTGTAGCTGATATTATTATAGGCACAGTTGTCACTTTACTGAAGTTCCACTGATTTGCGACTTCATGGGCGAGATCGGTATACTTCTGGATCTTCTCTTGATATTTTCCCGATATGTTGTAGGTATTATTATTATTATTATTATTATTATTATTATTATTATTATTATTATTTTGCTCGAGAATCGGCCAACTAGGACCACGCGTTCATACATCCTGCATTTTACCGTGGCTCAGTATCATATCGCGGTAGCAGGTGCATGTACCTTCAATTGGGGGGGATCAGTATTTTTACTGAATCCAATTTTTATCCCCCAGGGTTGTTAGCTCTGGGGGTATGAAAGATGAAATGATGATGATAATGAGG
This sequence comes from Gryllus longicercus, assembly GCA_038098605.1. Classification (NCBI taxonomy): domain Eukaryota; kingdom Metazoa; phylum Arthropoda; class Insecta; order Orthoptera; family Gryllidae; genus Gryllus; species Gryllus longicercus. Next base: position 1,538,706 of record JAZDUA010000254.1, read on the forward strand.
AATGAAAGGACGACACACTCATACAAACACACACAAATACACCCATGCCCGAGGCGGGACTCGAACCCGCGATCTTCTGGTCCGAAACCACTCCGGCACTACTGCCTTAGCGATCTCGGCCATCTGATCGACATTATTATTATTATTATTATTATTATTATTATTATTATTATTATTATTTATTATTATTATTATTATTATTATTATTATTATTATTATTATTATTATTGTAATCCGTTGTCATGGTCCTGCTCCTGTGAAGGCTGCCGGTGCGTCTGCCAGCGTCTCTCTCCCGTGCCCGGTGGCTCCTCAGGGCGTCCACGGGATTACTCTGCGCGGGGGCGTCCGCCCAGCCAGCCGCGCGGGCCCCGTGCCGCGGTCCCTCGCCGCCGCCGAGGAGGCAGGCACGTCGGCCGCGGCGCGGGCGCCCGCCAAATGACCGGCGGCCACCCTGAGATGATGAATTGCCGCCGGTCTTATTGGTTATCGAGGCGGCGGCGGCGGTGGAGGCAGCGCGGCCCCGGAGGGCCCATCAGGCCCGGCGTGCTAGCGTCCTGAGACGGCCCTCCCCCCCCCCCCGCACCCCACCTCCGCGCCGCACGCGCGACGCTAATGGAATTCTTCGGACCACAGGCGCACCCTCCAGCGACGCACGAGCTTCTAGGCCAGGCCTGCCCAATGTAGTAGCACTAGGACCTTTCTACGCCTACAGAAAGCGCCGATGACGCTTGCAGTGGCGCGCCCGGCTCAAAGACCTGCTTGGAGGACCGAAATGGCAAAATTCAACTAATGCGACTGAGAAAAACCGTGAACGAGGTGTGGGATCGGGGATGTGGAAATCAGTTTGTCCCGGTGGAAAAGACCGCGTTGGTGTTCTCGCTTTACACATCCGCGGTTCATGAATGTCCCTCTTATGATTATAAGTACTCGGCACCGGGTTACTTCGAATTTCCACAATGTCTGTGGTGTAACTGACAAACATTAGGCAACTCTGCGACGGCCGACACTAGTGCCCCCATCCTTGCATCCAAAATATTTGCCCACAGTTTGAGTGACGGGTTGATAGAGCCTGGAGCCATTGCCCAGCGCAGTCACCCAGGGCGCATGGACTGTCAGTGGGGGCGAACGCCGAACTTCAAAGTTAGATCTGTGAAGGACATTTTCGTACACCGTAGAGGATGCACCCGGCCTCCCGGAAAGGGGAGAGACGAATGAGAAAGGCGAGAGGGAGGGGTCTCAGAAATCGTGCGATTGCATCCCGCGCTCAGGTTTATCTCACACCCGCTTCGCAAATAATCCTCTTTCAGTTTAGATACCGAAGAAGGCATGACCCGATTGCACCGGGCCTGTGTTTTGGGATAGGGAAGGAGGAACCAATTTAGTTACGCTTCCTTTCTAAGAAATGCAAATAAATGTTCTCGTCCCAGCCGAGATAAAACCTCGAAACTGGTGAACGTGGCATAATCTTTAAAACAGTGAATGTAAACGAACTAAAATATATTATTTTAACTTTGTATATCATTAAACTGGACCAGAGCCTTTTTTTCCTCCTTTTCCTCCTTCTTGGAGCAGTCCACGGTCAAAATACGTAGAAATCAGTGGCAATAAATCTATAATATTTCATAACGATGAATTTTAATAAAGGCTTTCCTTGTTCTGAGTAACAGTAATACATAATTAACAACGTTAAAATGATTTTATTATTTTGCCCTTTCCTGTTCTTTTAATATGAAAGTGAAAGAGGTATTCAGGAAGGAGTGAGTCCTGGGTGAGCCTCACGAGGAAAACCGAACGGGATGCAATCGGGCTATGTCTTCTTGGGGCGTTGGGTGAAAGTCTTAGGGAAAATTGACCTTGGGATGCAATCAGGATGCGTCCGTGGATGCAGCAATGCCTCAGGCGTTTTCCTGGCTGTGTCACCCTTAATTCAGCTCCCTGGGCAGGCCCGATCTAGGCGGCGCGTTAACTTTTGAATACTACTCCTGACAAAAGACAACAAGGGAGAAGGATAATCAAGACTTTTGGCTACCTGAGAAGGATCATCACTTTTGGCTACATGACAAGGCATAGCCCGACTGCATCGCGGCTAGTGTTGCGGGAAGAGGAAGAAGTTAATTAAGAATATTCAGTACTGTTTAATTTCTAAATAAGATGCTTTCCCTAACCTTTCTACCTGATCAGTACAATACCAAAGCAAGACAACGTTAAAGAGAGCATTTGTGCAAAGAGCAATCTCCGAATCATCCATACCTAGACGAGCTCTCCCTTCCAGTCATGAGGAAAACCGAACGGGATGCAATCGGGCTATGTCTTCTTGGGACGTTGAGTGAAAGTCTTAGGGAAAGTTGACCTTGGGATGCAACCAGGATGCGTCCGTGGATGCAGGAATGCCTCAGGCGTTTTCCTGGCTGTGTCACCCTTAATTCAGCTCCCTGGGCAGGCCCGATCTAGGCGGCGCGTTAACTTTTGAATACTACTCCTGACAAAAGACAACAAGGAAGAAAGATATTCAAGACGTTTGGCTACTTGAGAAGGCATAGCCTGACTGCATCGCGGCTAGTGTTTCGGTAAGAGGAAAAAGTTAATTAAGAATATTCAGTACTGTTTAATTTCTAAATAACACGCTTTCCCTACCCTTTCTACCTGATCAGTACAATACCACAGCAATATAAAGTGAACAATGTTAAAGAGAGCATTTGAGCAAAGAGCAATCTTCGAATCATCCATACCTAGACGAGCTCTCCCTTCCAGTCATGCGGAAAACTGAACGGGATGCAATCGCGCTGTGCCTGTCTGGAGAGGCAGGTAAAGGTATAGGAAAATTGATGGCGGGATGCAATCGGGACACGTGAAAGGCGATCGGGAATCCAGCCATCCCTCCGCCACAGAGACACCAGCCGCCGCCCCCGCCGCGCGTTCGGACGCCTGTGCCGCCCTGGCGCGACAGATACATATTGCCACCAGCCGGAGACAATAGTCGGCCGGGCCACGCCCCACCGCCGTCGCCTTGGCGAAGTCTTGCGGATCGCCGCGCCCCGCCACAAAGCGACGATATCTTCTGCGAGCACTCTAATTAAACTTTCTCGTCCCCGCCGCCCACGCCGGCGCTGCTAATCGGTGCAAACGCGGGCTGCAAGGGATGCATTGTGAGGCGGCGGCGGCGGCGGTGCCTCCCCGTCTTGTGTCTTTCGCCCCGGCCTTTCTTCGCGCCCCACCTGCGCGCCCGCCGCCAACAATACCGCCCCCTCGCGGAGCGGAGGCGGCCGTTTGGGGGGGGGGACGTGGAGGAGGAGAATGAGGTTCTGTGTCTTGCGGGGATCCTCGTCTGTAGATGCGGATCCAACGCGGTGGCCCCGAGTTTACAAACGTTTCAATACTTTAATTTTGTATTGCACGAAATTCATAATATTATTTGCTCAAATTAATGTGTTACATATTATAATTATTTGTTGATATGAAACAATTCCTAACAACGATTTGCCAATATAAATCGGAATTGTCATACCTGTGCAGTTGTGCACCTGTACCTGTGCACCTGTACCTGTTCAAGATCCACTAGCCTGTTTGGAATCCTAGTAGAGAAGAAATTCAGCTAAATATTTATAATCTTCGCTTATTACGTTTCCGTTTGGTTACGTAGCAAAATATACCTCTCTTTTTATTTTTAATACTATAGTGTTTCCGAAATGAAAGTGTTCAAGGAAAAAAAAGCAGAGTATAATGTTAATTATCTTGAGAATATAGTAACAAAATTACATCACATGAGTACATTGCAATTTTTACATGAAAAGGACAGGTGAGATGAGAGGGCATTGAATATGGGATATGGGAGAAATGTGTATTTTTTAAACATGTCTTATTGAATGTAAACAAATTTTATATTACGCCTTATTATATTTTGCGTGTTTTCTTTTCCACAAAACACTATTTTACCCTGTTTTTATTGAGATTTACCAATATTACGAAGTAACTAGTGAATATTTACGGTCACAATATGAATTATAATTTTTTTTCGTTCCTACCGTGGATAAGGAGTATAAAATCTGACATAGGGAAACCTGCAAATTCGGAAATATTATTTGTAAGGTGTTTATTCCATTTACCGTGAAGTATTATATAATGTAAACAATATATTGTTGGCGATTTACCATAACGTCGGTTCGCAACTAAAGTGTCGCATCTCAACACTTGTCATTTTGCCTGCGAACGATTTTAACCTAATCTGCTCCTTAGTTTGTTGCGCCAAAGCACGGAAGTATGTTACTCTATATGCCGGCTGCCTTGTAAACTTTCTTTATGAAAAAAATTACAAGTGCAAACATTCTATTTTCTAAACATATTTCTTCATTTAGCAACTCAAAAATGACTTTTAGGTGTGTCACTCTTCTGGTGCATCGATGCTATTAAGTATTTCGCAGAAACCAAGAAAATTGAGTATTTAATTTAATGGTGTACCCAGATTGATTTCTGTTTCTTGGTATTGTGGTGAGTTTTCGTTGGTATTCACAATGCAATAATTGTATGAATCGTTTGTTGGCAATGACGACTCGTATAATTATTTCATTGATTTGTGTTGCTATCGCAATATGCAGTAACATTTAAATCTCCTGAAATCAACTAATACTGTGAGGAACGAATTACCAAAAATTCCAGTCTCACGCGTCTTTTGTTGACTTGCTCAACCTACGCGTCATAGGAGAAGCACGTCCCCGCCCCGGAACGCTCGTAATGGTTTGAGCTGATCTCAATCCCCCCCACATCTCTCCGATCCATCCGCAGGGCTCGAAATCCGTCTCAACGGCCTCCGGTCTCCGCCGTCGCGGAGCGGACGTGACGCAGCGCGGGGGCCCAAGGGCAGGCGGGCGAAGGGAAAGGGGCACCGGGCCGGCTCCGTCCCCCCACCCCCCACCCCCTTCGAGCCGCCAGCGCCTTAGCATGAAAATATGGGACAGGGTCGCGGCGCGGGTCGCGGGTCGCTTCCTCCTGAAGAAAGGTCGGAAGAAAAGGGGGCAGGAAACAGGTCCCTGGGAAGAGGCGGCTGCGGCGAAAGGGGGCGACGCGACGCGACGCGGCGCAGACGGACAGCGGCCCATGCAGATGAGCTGAAGGGAAAGGGGTGATCTCCCGGGGCCCCTCGGGGGAAAGCGCCGCGGAGGTTCCGGCAAGCCCAGGTAGGCCCCGCGCCGAGACGCCGAGGCCGCGGCCCGCGCTGCCGGCGACCGTTGGCGCCCCGCGCAGCCCCGCAGCTGCCGCCTCGAAGCGGGCCCGCCCGACGCCGCGCCGCGGTTAGGGGTTGCGACCCGGAGGAAAATGATTATATATTTTTTTGTCAGCCTCCCCCCCTCCTACCCGATGAAAGTACTCGCCGAGGAGGGCCATTCAGCCCAAATAATCCCTCTTCAATCTGAAATGCGTCGTCTCGGGATGTGTAGTATTCACCTGGTGAGGGGGTTGAATTCTTCTCGCGCTTTCAGATGCACACGTAGGCAAGCGATGGGGATAACAGGAAGATCCCTCTCCCGGTTTTGCTCCTTAGATTCTTGGTCGTGGCTACGAAGAGAAGTTTTATCATGGACGTCAAAGAAATGGTTGAAAGAATTAGCACGTGAAAGGATGTTTGGGATGAACGGGAGAGGATGTTTCAGAAAACATGGTATCACGTGGCAGATGTTTATATGTGTTTGTCAGTTAATCTGTCTTCTCTTTATTTGTAAATATAGTTTGTCTTGCGTTGAAGTCGACCGTTATTGCCATATTATGGAATAAAATACTTATTTCTTGGTGCTGTCGAAAACTGTTGAAATGGTATAGCAGTGAGCAACCTATCAGGGAATATTTACAAATTTTAAGTAATTCATTAACCACTTTCAAATATTTGCTTTTGAACGTGAATAGACTCAAAAATAAAAATACATGTTTAATTCAGAATAAATGAAATATTTCAAAAAAACGTCAAATCGTCTGGATACTATACATACACACCCGCAGAAAAATATTGTGGTTGCGCCTCTGAAGAAAATACATTCACAAATACGATCACGATTTGATACATTGATACATTTACGAATACATAATATGAAATTTACGCAATGAATATTTGAACCAAAATTTCAACGTTTTAAGTCATGTTGTTTAGATAAACGCTATATAACTTTTTATTTGAGACGCGACCAAGTGAATGAAAAAAACATAATTTAGTATTTTTAGTTCCACGGTAGATGAAAATACGTTATTTTTAGCTGTGCAAAAACGTAAACCAAATTTTCTCCCTCAATTTAATTTTTAAGACAATTTTTTGTTGTTTTGAATAAAAATGTTCCGTAAAGTTTGACGAAAAATTGGAAAAATTTCTAGAACAAAATTCAATCGTATCGTAAAAGTGGCAAATACCTTTTCAAGTTTCCGTCTCGTGTTGTCGTAGAACATTTTACAATATCTTAATTGCATAAGTGTGTACCAGAGAATTATATTAATTAAAATCATGAAATACAAATTTCTGAGTATTTATTTTGAAGTTGTCATTATACATGTATCTTTAAATTACAATTACGGACCCGCACAATTCTTATAACTTGAAACGAACGGGAAGACACCAAAGAAAGGGAGAACAATGGAATAACTTATAAGGCCGGCTTTCTTCCGGTGTCACTGCCACAACAGAGAGGAATAGAAGCCCGCGCTGGAAAGCCTGCGTCTCCGCCTGAGCGCATCGCAACTCACAGCCGGGTGGGCCGCATCGGCTGCGTCATCCAGCGGCGGTGTGCCTGAGCATCGGCGGAGGCTGTGAAAGAGACGGCCACAGACCGACTGATTGGTGCGGCTACAAAGGCGCGTGTGCGATTACGTTGGAGACGGGCAGGCACAGGCGAAGGCCGAGGTCAAGGAATTGTCCGTAAAGAACGAGGATCTTCAAGAAAAACGTTCAGTACCCTCCGCACAACGGAACTGCGTCGTGTATTGAAATGAATTAGATCAATTATATATTCGTGTGTGTGAAATACTCCGCGTCTTTCTGAAGACTAATTTTTCAACTCGAAGTTATGCGTATGTAAGTGAAATCTTTGTTATAGAGAAAATATATTACTGAATGCATATAAAACAGTAGACGTATCATCAAGGAAAACCCTAAAATTTCTTCAAAATTTTTAACTCTCTGTTGATAACCAAGAATCTAGAGAAGTTATGAAATACTAAATTTAAATTAAGAAGACGTTTGATTGGAACGAAGGGAACACCATATCTGAGAAACAGGAATATTAGAAATTAAATCCAATGACGTAACTCTTGCAGCGGTGATATTTTGTAATGTTTACCTTTCCATTCATTGCTTCTGAATTAACACAAACATTTACCAGTGATTGGTAATTCTTCAGATCAATGGAAGAATATTAAATTAATTTCATTGTTTTGTACATTCCGCTTGTAATGAAACATTTGGCTCTGCCGTATAATGTCTGCAGGTTTGACAATATAATAGTTTTTTTCATTTGTAATGTAAAAGTTCCACTTACAATTTGACAAAAAATCACGACAGGCATTCGGAGAGAGCGACCAATGTGTTGACCACCATATTGAAAGCTTTCCGTAATGAATTAGTTAAAAATAGAAGTTATTATTTGCTACGAATTATACTGGGAACTCACGCCGCTGCAAATGGAAAGAGCACAGTTGTGGAAGAGATTTCGGGTACCGTATCACTGCACGAGGGAATTTGGTTTTCAAAAACCTTGAAGGTAAAACTTGCACATAATCTTTTACCTTCAAGTGAACACTCAGTACCGGTAGAGTATCTTAAAGGGATGCGGTGACACCGGCAAGGGATGAATGAAGCATTGGCAATCTTTCAAAAATTTCGAAAACCAAGAGTCCAAAGGATGCGCATGATCGTTGGGATAGAGAGGAGAACTCCATTGCTATTGAGTGATCATACAACCAAAGACTGAGTAAAACATGGGCGATTCAGCGAACCGAATTCCGAAACTGCAAAACACAAATCTTGCGCTTTAGTCCCTTCAGCTAGAGAAGAGCATTTCATTGTTGTTGAGTGCGCATAAAGTCAAGATGTGAATGAAGCAGTGGCGATACGGCCAACCTTATTTCGAAAACCAGAAATCCAAAACTGTCCCTTAATCCCTTCACCAAGAAGAGCACGTAATTGCTGTTGAGTGACGATAAAGGGAAGAGGTGACTGAAGCAGTGATGATAGTGCCTACCGAATTTCGAAAACCAAAAATTCAAAACTTGCACTTAATCCCTCAGTTAGATACGAACACTCCATTCCTGTTGCGTGATCATAAAAGCAAGGGGGGGGGTGAAAGCATTGACGATGCGTCCAACCAAATTCCGAAACCCCAGAAACCAAAACTTGCGCTTGCCCTCCAGCAAGAGGAGAGCCCTCCATTGCTGTTGAGTGATCACGGCGTCAAGTGAGAGGTGAGTGGTGCGCTGGCGATGCGGGCTGACGTGGCGGAGGTGCTGTGTGGCTGCAGAGTCACTCCCGCTCTTTTCAGCTGCACTGCCCGCCCCGCCCCGCCCCGCAAGCTCAGAGACTTACAGCCGAGGCGCGCTGAGGCGAGCGAGCAGCGGCGCGGGCCCCGTGAATAGGAGGGCGTGAGCGGCCCCGCATGCCGTTCCACAATGAGACCACCTCCGTGCATGCGTGCATGCATGCGGAAGGACGCCTCTCTTACTCCATTCTTCTTCTTTCGTCCCCTGCCTTCTTCACTCTCCTTTCTTCTTCCTGCTCCTCTTCTTATTTTTCCTCTTCCGCACGGCTTTAGGATACCGAGAGAGGGAAACCCCACAAGATGGTGTGTAGTTCGATACCTACGTTTGGAGGGGGAGCATATCCTGCCATCTTCCAGGATTTATGCCAAGCTCTCCTCTTACGGTACTAATTGCAATGCTAGTTGACGCAACTAGAAATAGGAATAATAATGAATCAATCAGTCTTCATCCGATTTTTCTTTGCCCTCCTGCTCTTCTTTTTCATCCTTTTCTTTTTACTTTCTCGCTTGATGAAGGAACGTCGTAAGAAATGGAAGTTATGTACTCATGCGCCGGAAATCGGTAAATTTTCGGCATAAAAACTTTTTTTCTTGTTCAATTTTCAAAATTTATGAGCCATACATTGCACAACACTAGTTCCTGACTTGAAGAAGGAAGAGGTAAAAACGTCTGAATATTATTTTCGAAAGCTCAAACACAAGTTAACAAAATTTAATTGAAAGTCTTCAGTTTATTCAAATTGTATTCAACATTGCGTTTTAGGTTCAAACAGTTCGTTTTGTGAATTAGGTTCAAATCGTTCAAAATTTGCGGTTTGGTTCGTCGAATACGTATGACATTGTAATAAATGAATATAATTATGCAAGAACTTATCTTATTGTCATTAAATACCTTAGTAAGTAATGTAACATTTTGCTGAATGGCGCTTGAAGTATGTAAAAGACAAGTATTACAGACAGATCTTCCTGTGAGTAAAGACAAGGCCATCCTTTGCTTCCTACACCAGCCCATTTCAATGACGTTATTATGCACATCATTACCGCTCTGACTATACAATTGAAAATCAACTTTTTCATCAATTGTAAGTAACTTCAAAAGTTTACAATTATTTTCGCATCCCACCAGAATTAAAATATCCGACAAAAAAAGAAATACACCTTTCAGCAAATATGCTCTGTATGGGGACATTCCTTAACACTACTACGACCATTTTCACAGAAACCTGCAATATGAGAGCATTGTTTTCCAAGAATTATACAATTTTTGTTTACGCTGTCCGGCGACTTGCGCATCAAGGCAGGGATTATTATGAAAGCTTGTACGGCGTTCTAGAGAGGAGAGCTCGCGGCATAGCTCGGCGGTCCACAAATTGCCAACGACACACTCTGCAAAGTCATACTATCAATTTCAGAAGAATGACTTCTTAACAGTAAAAGGCTATTAATAAAAGAAATGTACATAAGTACGTATTGTTGATGATATATTGGCAACTGAATATTATTGAATTTTTCAAGTTCACCAGAAACGCTGTCCCTGCCACGTTACATAAAATCGTGTAATAATAAATTGTTTAAAGACAGAAAATATGACTCCGTCATTTAAAGAAAATGCATTATAGAAAAATGTAATATAATAAAAATAACATTTAATCATATTTTTTTTAGTTGTACCAAAAATTGCAATTGTCTTCTTTGGCTTCCCAGTCGTGTTAGTGTTGATCAAGAAGTAGTTTCGGAAAATCGTGAGTCGTTATTCTAAAATCCAAATTCATGTTTCGGAACTTAACATTTTTGTAGAGAAATGTTCATGTAAGTGGTTTCCTCATTATTTTAAAGAATTTGTAATTAAATGAATATCAATACTCGTCAATCTGGAAAGCGAACTATGAATTTACTTATTCTGTATAGTCTACTTTAGTGACTCACAGATTTCTTTGAATTCTTTATTGTAGCTCGCATTTTCCTATATGTTGAAGTCTTGATATTTGCGACGAAGTTAATTTCTTACCTTTTCTAACATTAGTGCTTATTTATGTCTCCCAAATTATAAGTGGTGTAATTTTCTATGTTACTACACAAAAAAAATTCTTGAAAATTACGATGAACTTTCAGTGTTTTCTAAACTCAGAGAATCATCTTACTACCGAAAAGTAGGAGTAGAATCTCACCATGTTGCATCTATACTAAATAGAAGATACTCTGAAGAAAATTAGGATGCAGAACACATATGTGCCCTTTAAAATGAGTGGTTGAATTAAAAATGAGACCCTCACCATAAAAATGGAATTTAATTGTTACATTATGTGCAAACTATTAAGTTATGAACAACATTATCATGACAGTTCCAAAGACTTAAATTCAACTGCTCGTATACATGCGGAGAAATCATTATAGCGCGGTTTTTAAACTTATTACCTTTTAATTCAAAAAATAGGCAGCAAAATGGAAATATAGTTACGTGATTTTGTATGCAATGAAATTCTGCCGAATTCCACAAAATAATGAGACTGTTGCAATTTTTGATTATTTTCTGGCAACCATACCTTAACTTATATCGGTATTTAATTTGAAAACAAAAAGTATTCTCATGTATGGTCCTTTGTAGTATCTCAAAATTTCCGCATTTTGAATGTTTGAAACCCACAAAAGAGAACTTCAAAAATAGAAGACTCATGCAGCTCTATGAGTACTACTTGTAGAGCATGAGACGATAACCTGAAAAAATTTTTGAGTTATTCATTTTTCCTGAATTAATCAGTCTTAAATGTTAAAAATGTGTAAACGTTGAACATATTCTGCCCGACAAAAAATAGTTTTATGAACTTGATCACTTTGAAACATCAGAGGCTTCCTTGGCAAGCTTTTTCATTTGGTTTATGACTTAAAAACACGACAAAGAAACAGAATGATAATGGTGACACTGGTGTTGTGTGATTTTGGCAACTCTTTTCACCTCGTGATAAAAATGTTTTAAAATTAAATATTTGGATAGTCAAACCATTGCGCAACTCCCTCAGAGGATCGTCATACGTCCCTCATCTGGATGATATATTTCGTAGTTTCTTTCAGAGATCCGTTGACAACCAGGAAACTTTAATTTCACAATGCTGTCACAGCTCTACTGTATGATCTCAGTTGGAGAGATCTAACTTCTCCAATGCATGTCGCATCCAGAGGTGAGGAAGTTGAGTGTAGGAGACTGTGTCACTTGAAGAGGATATTGTCTATTCCGAATTTATTCCACTCTGCAGTACTCCTCTGGACATCCCTAAGTAGTCATTCGGTATATTTTGTGATTACCTCTAATGAAGCAATTAGAGCATAAAGTACTTTGTTTTTGTTATTATTAAGCCGACAAGTATACATTTTGTTGTAATCGTGATATTTTTTCAGCATATTTCTCATTAGGACACGCATTTTTTTTGTAGTTTTGCATTGTTTTTGCCAGGTACTTTCCGAATTTTAATCGCCTTAATATATTTCATCGTCTAAGGAGGATAATCAGATATAATTGTATTCTTATAGTACTTAAGTAGTAGTCACGTTGTCGAAGTAAACGCAGTTTCTGCCCTGGACGGAGCCCAGGGAGCGGCGCCGACCGGCCGCTTCACGGCCGTGCTGTGCGGGTTGCGTCGCCCGCCACGGCAGGAGCAGTCGCCTCCCCTTCTGGGATCGCCGCCGCCACCGCCACCGGCGCCGGCGCCGCCGTCTCCCCGCCCGACCTTTTGCGGCCGCTGGGCGTCTTGTGGGGCTCTTTCGGGTTCACTGCCTCCCCAAAAAGCTCCTTTGTACACGGCCTGTCAGCCTCTGCCCGCTCCGCCTCCGCCTCCGCCCCCGCCCCCGCCCCCGCCCCACGCCGCCCGGCCCTCGCACGCACTTCCGAACGCCCGGCCCGCCGGCAAACCCAGCGGCCGCCGGTTTAAAGCGGCACCTAGGCAGCGTCACCCACGCTTTATTTTGGATGGCTAGTTGCTAACTATTGTGAAACTTCCATGAAGTTGGCAAATTGTTCGATATTTGGGAACTCCAAGCTGCATTTCAGTTTTTTATGCTAGGACTCTCGTATTAGTCCGTCATCCAGTTTCTTTCGTTTCTGTCGCATTTGTTGAGATTTGGTATTAGTTTTCGTCTTCTTGTTGGATTCTTGACTTGGATCTCCGTGCCTCTAAACCATTTTTTCTATCCTCTCTATTTCTTTCGTGAAACAGATCGTCCTTTCAATTACTGTACTACTTTTCTAGCTGAGGCGTCATCCCGTTTTTCGCCTTATTTATCTCCTTCTTCTTGTCTGTTACCATTTAAGGGACTTTTTTTTTTACTTTTGAAATTTGATTTGTACACTAGTTTTTAACTCTACGAAGAGTATCTTTTTTTAGTAATTTACATCTCAGTGCTTTTTTCTCTTTTCAACTTTTGCGCCTAAGACTTCTGCCTATGATATTCTCCCCCATTCGCCACCTACAGTTTTTACTGTCTTTTGACTAAATATATCTAAAGATCTATCCAGTCTCGTATCACTTTCTTCATAACGGAGCTCTTTTTTCATGCCTTTCCAGTTTTACGAAAATGTGAGGAAAATCCGGTAAGGCAAATACCGTTCTTGGCCCTTGAAGCCCTGAGCCCGGAGCCCTTGCGGCCGCAGCGTCCTCCAGGCCCTTTCTGCCTGCGCTCGTCGCGCCGCGCCCTTCTCCGCGGGCCCGGGCTGCTCTGCGGACAGCGGCTCTCCTGCGCTGGGCTCCGCGCGGCGGCGGCGGCGGCGCGACTCTTCTAAGCAAAGGCGAAGGCGGCGCCGCCGCCGACGCCTGGTGGCTTCGCGGGCGGAGCGGGGCGGAGCGGGGCGGAGCGGGGCGGGGAGAAGTGGGGGCGGGGCAGCGTCGAGTGGAACGGGAGGGGAGGGGTGGGGAAGGAGGAAAGAGGAGGACCTCAATGGACTCCTCCACTCGTTTCGCGTCTTTTGAGGCGCGCGTAGCTCAGCGGGCAAGTTCATTACAGAGCTAAGATGCGGTGGTGGAGGTGGAGTTGGAGGTGGAGTTGGAGGTGGAGTTGGAGGTGGAGTTGGAGGTGGAGTTGGAGGTGGAGTTGGAGGTGGAGTTGGAGGTGGAGTTGGAGTTGGAGGTGGAGTTGGAGGTGGAGTTGGAGGTGGAGTTGGAGGTGGAGTTGGAGGTGGAGTTGGAGGTGGAGTTGGAGGTGGAGTTGGAGGTGGAGTTGGAGGTGGAGTTGGAGTTGGAGGTGGAGTTGGAGGTGGAGTTGGAGGTGGAGTTGGAGGTGGAGTTGGAGGTGGAGTTGGAGGTGGAGTTGGAGGTGGAGTTGGAGGTGGAGTTGGAGGTGGAGTTGGAGGTGGAGTTGGAGGTGGAGTTGGAGGTGGAGTTGGAGGTGGAGTTGGAGGTAGAGTTGGAGGTGGAGGGGGCGGTGGAGGGGGAGGGGGAGGGGAGGGGAGGGGGAGGGGAGGGTAGGGAGGGGAGGGAGGGGAGTGGGAGGTGGAGGTGGCGACCGTGGAGGCAGGGCCGGCCATGTGGCGGCGGGCGGGATGAGACGGCGGCCTGCGATGTTGTGCTTCGCTTCTTCGCGACGACACGGTATTGGACATATACGTAAAATACAGACTAAGCATTTATGTCTACGTTTATTAGATGGACCTTCTGTTAAGGATAACAGTATTGGGTTGTTTTTTAAGTGATTTTTCTACTTTTATCGATCATTCAAGGAGGAGGATCTGCCCATTGTTAACATTATAGTTATCCAACATAACATTATAGTCCAATCCAACAATGTAGGTAACATCTATTGGTTTCGAAATTTCACGAAGCAAATTTTCTTGACCGTGGCTTTCACCAACATCAAGAGGATTATGCTGGAACGTGGAAACGTAATTTGAAATACAAGCTATATCATCTTACATAATTTAAAAATTTTTCTTCGGGAAAAGTATCTTGAATTTTGATCATTGTTTGATACCAACAATTCTCTCGTCCTGTCGTTTTGTAAGCAGTTCTCAAGTTATGAGATTATAAAATGTTCATAGATGTGCGCGCAGATATCTGACAGATTTAAGATCTAGATGATAGGAAAACATTTATCCTCAACTATTTTCCAACTTTAATTCAAATTACACAACGTTTATTTTAAGTTCTATTTATTTTGAGATCATGGCCTCTAAAATTTTTGATAATAAATTGATCAAATCTTACCTTTTCTTAGGAAATTGTGAATGATACAAAAAGAAGCGTGCTTCGGGAAATGGCAACATGTAAATATTTACCATGGCTTACTTAACCCATTTGTTTTTCTTAAGATTAATATTATTGGCAATGTGGATGAAATGTGCATTATTTCACTCGCAGCAAATAATAATTTATTAGTGCAAATGAGCGTACGCTCGGTGGCATTTAATAAAAAAAAGATATACAAAAATAAAAATTAGAGCAAGCAAGAACATTTATTAGCACAAATATTAAAAAAGATACATAATGCAAACACAAATAAGCAAAAATAAAATAAGAACAATTAGACAAGTTAAAAAAAATAGATAAATGTGCCCATCTCTTCTCCGTAGCCAGCACTTCACTTCACTGCCTCTCCCTTCGGTAACCAGTAATTTATTCATTTACAGTAAGAATATACATCCCACTTTTCCTGTACTTTTGTTGTTGGCCTTCACTGCATTGCACGGTACTCTACATTTGCGCCCTTAAGAATGAAGACGAAGGGGGGGGGGGACAGAGCCTAGGCGGGATTGCCCTAAGCCGCCCCCGTGCGAGGCGGAGGCGCGGGGGTCCAAGGTAGTTGCGGCTCTTAGGTCGCGGTGTCTTGCCGGTCGCGGGACTGGTGGAGGAGGGAGCGGGGGAGGGGTAGGTTCAGGCTCCTTGCGGCGGTAATGAACGCCCAGGTGCGGCGGCCGCTCGGCCATTGTCGGCCAGCCACGCGCGCTGTCTGGCGGCGGGCCGCGGAAGCCGCGCCGCACCGTGCCGCTCCGTGCCGCGCCGCGGCCGCTCCAAATTAATTCCCGGGATGAATAAAACATAATCGTCTGAAGGCGCGGCTTTCATTACGCCGGCCTCCGTCTTGCGGCCAAGGCGAAGGCGCCGGCGGGGGAGTGAGGAGCCCGGTGCGGGGAGTGGGGCCTGGCAAGTGGAGCAAGCGGGGCGGGGCGCGGCGGGGCGAGGAGGGAGCGTGGCGTCGAAGAAGGAGCGGAGCGGGTGCGTGGTGAAGCTCATGCAGGAGCGGGGCGATAAACGAGACGGACGGGGCGGGGAGTGGTGGGAGGACAAGATGCGGGGTAAGGAGGGGCGCGGCGACCCAGGAGGAGTGGGGCAAGGCGGGCAGTGGAGGTAGGCGGGGACGCAATGAAGTAGATGTAGGAGTAGCCGAACGGGACGGGGAGCGAGGTAAAGAGGGCTGGGTGGGGTGGGAAGACAAGGGGAGAGGCGGGGCGGGGCGAAGGAACACAGGGACGCAGGAGAAACGGGGCATGGCGGTGTGGAGTTGGGCGCAGTGAAGCAGACGCGGGAGGGGGCGGGGTGCAGCGCGGCGGGAAGCGAGGCGGACGGGGCGGGGCGCGAGCAAGAGCTGTCGCGTGATCGTCGGCTACCAAGCACGTCTTACGCCGCGCCGCCTTCCCGGCCAGGTGTCTCGCCGCCTCCAGCGCCAGGTGCGGCCCCCCGGGGGAAGATTGGTTTCGCAAGTGGCTCATACTTCACTCGTGAGATTTCCTTTTGTTCTAACTCGGGAGATGGCTGATGTTAACGAGGTGATTAAAAACGTTCCCAAGTCTTGTGCTGTGTGTTTTTTTTTCTGGGAGCTACATACAGAGACGTGCTCTTACTTCCGTATTTCGCTCATGAATAGCGTGTCGATCGTAATGATGACTGAATCACGGATGTAACGGGGTAACAGAGCGTCCGTTTAAATACATTTCATTCATGATATTTCTCCTCTTAGATTGCATGTAAATTTCTCAGGTATTCGTGAAATATCATTATATATTCAGAATTCGAAATTACTGAACGGTATCCGAGTCTTCCTGATGCTTGTCTAGATATTGTGCTTAGTAAGATATTTCTTATAGGGTATCGAATCGAATCGGATTGCTGAAAAATAGTCATTCTCTTATGGATCTATCTGTTGTTATCTATGTTAATCTTTCTGTTGATATTTTGTGGTAATTTCTTCAATTTGATGGGAATTTCAACGCAAGAGTTCTCAGACCGTGTTGAATGTGCTCCGCTATTTAAATTAAGTAGCATCCAAAAACAAGTAAAGCAATATAATACATTTTTGTATTGTTTCGTGAAGGGATGAAGTGAGTAGCATTCAAACTTGGAATTGTATTTGATTCATTCCCTTTTAGTATCTTCATGCTTCTTTCACACTTGATTCTACATTGTCTAAATTCTAAATTACGAAAAATCCTTTCACTGCCCTTTGCGATATCCTAGCTTGATAATATTTCATTAATTTACAACTTGCCATCTTAGTTGAGACTTGCAGTTCTCCAGATTGGACAAGAAGTATAAATGATGAGCTGAAGCAATTTCTCAGTTGTACGGTTTCAGTCCTTTCATTTACCATTAACATTACAAAAACAATTAACAAGTCATTCTACCTACTACCTTCAGTGTTATGCGAGTTCGTGGTGATAAGATGTACATTTTTTTCTAAATTTTTATTTACTATGTTCTCTATCACCAAGGTAGAAAGAGTTCGCTAAAACCGGGATTCTTAGTTGTTATTTGTTACGAATATGGATCGGAATCAGTGACGTCAGTGCACTAGATTGAAATTATTTTCGCCTAGAGCCTCCTAACGCAGAAACCAAATATTAAATAATAAATTTCTTTCACTTCCAAGAAACATACGTATTCATCATTCATATATCAGTTATTTTGTTTTGTAATTAAAAACTCACTTATAATAAAACATATATAATTAATATCTATGCATTTAACTCTCCAGTATCAATGACGCTTCTTTGAAATGTGCAATTGTGTACTGATTCATACCTTTTTTACAATTCGCCTCGAATTGTTATAATGTTTATTGCTTAATAATTGTAGAATAGGAAAATCCTAGATGGCTGAAGAACACATAAAGATAATTATGCTGTTGTTAAAAATACTTTTATTTTCTTGTTCTCATGGGTGAGTAAGCTTAAAAATATATTAAAATCAGAGCCCTCTAGAAATTTTCATTTCTGACTTCCAAGAATTTATTATTAAAACTTTTATTCATATGCATCTCGTTAATAATTCATACGAAATATGTATGTATAAGCGAGATGCATTAAGCAGCCAGCTCGGCGCAATGCATGACTCGCACACTGAAATCATCGAAGTAAACCTCCGGGGTTAAAGCTTGCCGCGGCAGCTTGCGACGTAAGTGGCACCCCCTCGCATGATATAAGGAGTCCTTAATTCCTGTTTCCCTCTCATCTCGTCGCGTTTCTTATCGCCGCCATCATCACGCTTTCTTTATGCTTTCATTTCCTTCGCCTTGTTCGCGCGTCGTATTTCAGCGGAGTTAGGCGTCGCCTGGCGCGTAAGGGAGAGTGCGTGGCGGGCGGGCGCGGGCGGGCGGGCTCGTATTACATATCTCCATGGCGTTCGTCACGGTCGTCGCCAGCCAGCGTTTCTCCGGCGCCTCCTCCATCTTCTCCAATTGCGAAGCGTAGTTTTGGGCAGCGGCTCTCGCAGCGGAGTGTCCCCGCCGCGCGCGGGAGGGCTTTCGCCCCACCCTTCCCCAACCCTCCTCACCTCACTTCACCCCGTTTCGTTTCGCCCCTCCCCACTCCGTCGTTTTTGCATCCCACTTCGTCATTATCTTCCCCACTATGAAGTCCTAACCCCGATCCACAATTGATTAAGAGTGTCGAGACTAAGAAAATAAATAATAACAATTAAAGTAAGAAATAAAAAATAAGAAGAAAAAAATAAATAAATAAAAAAAAGACCTAGAACAAAACATAGGTACTAAATTTAAGCGGGGCGAAGCGAGAGCTGGGCGGGGTGGGTCTGGAAGGAGTGCGGCGGGGACGAGAGGGAGTGGACGGTGCGGGTGGAAATGAATAGGGTTTGGAAGGATAGGAAGTGGGTTGAGTTGAAGTGACCTTGCGACCCGGAAGGATGAGAGACCATTATCGCCCGCCCGGTGGGATGAGGAGGTGGTGAGGTAAGGGAGGGGGGTGTGCGCGGGAAACCAGCTACCTGGGCCTGTGTGGGCAAACGGCAGTGACGCTCAGCAAGAGTCAACAGGCGAGTCGAGCTGGCAGACTTAATATACCAGATCATAAGTAAGATTCAAAAGCCAGCTAAAAGTCAATTTAAATTTAGTATCTATGTTTTGTGTTAGGGTGTTTTTTATTTATTTATTTTTAATATATAATTTTAATTGTTATTATTTTTTTTTTGGTCTGAAGACTCTTAATCAATTGTGGACCGGAGAAAGAACTTCTTAGTGGGGAAGATAATGACGAAGTAGGAAACAAAATGACGGAGTGGAGAGGGGTGAAACAAAACAGGGACCGGCGGAGACAGGCGGAGCGAGGTGAGGTGGGTTGGGGAAGGGTGAAGCGAAACTGGTTGGGAAATAGTGGACGGAGGCAATATGTGTTGGGGAAGAGGCGGGGAAAAGAGATAAGACAACGTGAGCGGTTGGGTAGGAGTAGGATAGATGTAAGGCTAGGCGTGAGCAGGAGGAAGGAGCGGGAAAAGCAGGTGGGAGGGGCGGAGCGGGGTGGGGCGGAGCGATACGAAGCGTGCAGGGCGGGTGAGACGGGTCTGGGCGGTACGAAGTGTTCAGGGCGGAACGGAGCTGGGCGGCGACGCGCTGCCCTTCTAGCTCGTTGCGCCGCCGCCGTTTGCATATTCAGGCGGACGCAGCCACCTGCTGCGCCGCCTCCGCCTCCTTCCCTCGTCTCCGACCCCTCCCCTCCCCCACCCCTCACCCGCTGCGAAGTTCTGGCTGACGGGCCTTGTTTGGCGACGCGGCCCACGTGCCACGGACTCAGCGGGCGGGGGCGGACGGCCGTAAGAGCTTCCCAGATGCGACGACCGGCCTTCACGGCGCCATCACGAAGCTGCAAGCAGACAATGCCCAAGGGCAGTTTGCAGTGGAGGGAAACCAATTCCGTCTTATTCAGACGCACGTTGGAAAATGATACTTTCAAATCAGGGGAAATTCTTAAGCTACTTCTGTTTGAGAAAATTGCTTAGTTGTATGACAGAAATCTCTAGACCGAAGATAATTTTTTATAGGACATTGGCCAGAACTTGGAAGTCCGAAGGCAATTTTCTTTAGATCATTTGACGTTCTGCATCATGCCAGATAAGTTCAATATATGCAGTCTAGGTAAGTATTATTTCCCGATGTTGACCCAGAAATCTACATCACGCAGCGTAAGATTACCCATGCCAGAAGACGGAATATATTTAAGTGTGGCGCATTTTCTGGTATTGAACTGAAACTCGAGAAGTTACTCCGAAATGTGTTGATAAAAAATCTTTGTCCTACAAATATCTTGTAAGTTATTTGTAATTTATAGTAAATTTGCTAAATCAGATAAATGATTTTTTTCTTCCATTTAATTATAGAGAAATGTTTAAAATTGCAACAAGGAACTTAGAAAATCTTCAAACTCAATTTTGGTTGCTTTGCATTTATTACATCATGAATTCAACTACATTTCTTTTGTATTGAATACAAAGTGACAAGTGCGTGAAAAAAGAAACGAAACAATCCCTGCTTTCATCGCATCGCAGACGTGAATCCTGTATTGATGGTTTTTGTTCCTAATCTTCTTTGAAAGATCCTTTGTGGTTTTTGTTTCTGTTCAAGTTTTATATTTCAATTTTTGTTACAAGTAAATGTTAACCTTTGAATATGAATAGTATTTATTGTATTTGGTTAAGCCACTGTCAGTTCCTTTGTCATTATCAAATCTTATGTCACGTATTAAACATTAATGTAGTCACTAAGAAAGGGAAAAGTAGTGTGTGTGAGTGAGTGAGTTGAAGGAGAAAAGAGAGGGAAAGTGAAGAAGAGTAAGAAGGAAAGCAAAATTAATAAATTATCAGAAGTATTATTTGTAATTTCAAAAATCTATCTTAATTCCAAACAATAATGGAAAAATGAATTAAAAATATAATGCAATGCAAATACGCCAGTAATAAATAATATATTTTTTAAATTATCGTTAACATTTTGTTAAATTATCGAATAATGTTGCATTTTCTCAGATTTTCTGATGATCAAATAATATGGATCTCATTCGATGTTTCGACCACGAATAAAAGGAACATATTTACTTCAAATACTTACAATCAGACAATTCAGAAAATTCAGCACTGCAAACTTTGCATCGTGACATGCAACTGCAATACTCCAACAAACCATTCAAAAAAGTTAAAGAAAATGTGTATACTTTACACCACAATAATAAAAAAGAATCAAAAAATATTCATAACCTTATTGACTGTATAATTTCTTTATCCTAAAGAAAATGTTTTTCAAAACTTGCCTTAACTTTTGTTGTTGTTTTTTTCTAGTATATCACAGTCTGAGCGTCTTTTGATTCTTATGTGGCTTTTAAAAAATGTTTTCCCTTATCGCACCTCCTGTTGCTCAAGGAGACACGAGATGTCCGACTGCGAGAGGAGCATGACGGCGTGACGTCTCGCTTGCTGACATCGGCGCACAGCGCGGTCAGCTCGGAACGACTCGGGACTGGCGGTACTACTCGTCATTTCCTCCCTCGACCAAAAAGAATCACCGTCGCCAGGTTATACCCTATCTTCCCTACACACCGCCGCCGCCTGCAACGCAAAACATTTTTTAAAAGCGAGATAAGAATCAAAAGACGCTCGGACTGCGATATTGTTAAAAAAACAATTAAGGCAAATTTTAAGGACATTTTCTTTAGGATAAAGATATTATAATTTTTTTTATTCTTTTTTATTATTGTGGTGTAAAGTATACAAATTTCTTTTAAATTCTTTGAATGTTTTGTTGGAGTATTGTAGTTGTATGTCACAATGCAAAGTTTGCAGTGCTCAATTCTCTGAATTGTCTGATTGTACGTATTTGGAGTAAATATGTTCCTTTTATTCCTGGCCGAAACTACGACCGCAACTATCAGGATGCAGCGCCGCCACCGCCACTTGCCCTTCCTCCTCTCCCTTCGGCGCCTACGTCCGTGGCTACCGTCGGCTACTCCGGCTACCGTCGCCACGGCCGTGGCATCCTGCATCACCATCGTCTTCATTACTGGCGCCGCCGTCCCTTCTCGTCTCCACCTGCTGCCTCCGCCGTCAATGTTCCCGCTACGCTCCCGTTACCGCCCTTACCGCCACCACCGGAGACGAAAGTCGCCAGCGCTACCGCCCGTTCGCCCGCCGCCACGGCCGTTGCCACCGGCACCGCCCCCGGCAACATCGCCGCCACCGCCACCGTCACCGCCGCCGTCTTCCTCCGCCACCATCACCGCCACCAGGAGCGAATCCAGCCGATCATTTTGAAGGGAGCCTTCATAGATTTTTTAAAAATAATATACATTTGTTATCAGGTATATTATTTTTGTAATATATAAATGATACTATACAGTATTATTTTTTTAACTCCATAATTTTAACATAAATACATAACTCCCATGACGGGCGAAGCTGGGGACACGGGGTATGACCCCATGCGCCCCACCCCCCACTGGATCCGTCACTGACAGCCGCCGCCGTTGCTCCTCGTCCCCAGCTCCGCCCTCCGCGTCTACATCCCTCCCCCCCCCCCAGTCCCCGCTCCTTCCGCCGATACCCAAGTCCACGGATGCCAGCGCTACTGCCGCCACGGCCGTTGCCTTCGGCCCCGTCACCGCCGATGCGCGACGCGATCAGAAACCGCGCGCGCCTGTCCACCTACGCTCACCCTCCAACCGCAGCTCCGGGCAGCCAAGACTTGGAACGCGCGTTATTGTTCCTTGTTATCTTGGCGCCGCCGTCACACCGCCTCGGCCCACGCCATCGCCGCCGCCGCCACTAATAACCGAGAATTGTATTGGGTTTTTATTCTTTGGTAACTTGGAGGGCGTGTCCGATTCTTTTTGTTCTTTTGATACTTTTTTCGGATCCCCAAAACAACGGAGGCGCTCGCTCCTTCCGGGAGCGGTACCGGGGGCGGCGGCGCCGGCGGGGGTGGGGCGGGGAGGGGGCGGGGGTGGCGATTGATCGAGGCCTATTCGCCCCCCAGTCGGGCCGAGGCGGCCAGTCAGTCAGTCTCCTCTCAAATTGGCAACAGTTATCAAAAATTTCCACATGCGGCGCGATAAATTATTCAAGCCTCGATTTCTGGACATTTCATAGCGCGGAACACAAATGAAAGCTCCCGCCGGCACCGCCGCCTCCGCCTCTCTGCCGCCGCCGCCGCCCCCGCCGCCCCCGCCGCCGTCCCCGGGGCGAACGGTGGTGGCGGTGGAGGCGGCGGCGGCGGAGGTGGCAGCGGAGGCGGCGGAGGCGGCGGGGGTGGTGGAGGTGGCGGGAACGGCCGAGGCAGCGAAGGCGGCGGAGCATTCTGCGCTCGTGTGCAGACGGGCGGCGGTGGAGGCGGTGGCGGCGGCAGCTGAGAGCCGACCTGCCGGGCGGAACCGGCGGCGGGCGCTGCACGAGGGAGAGAACCGGCGCTGCCTCCGCCGCCGCCGCCGCCGTCGCCCCCGGGGGCTCTCTCCCGAAGAGCGCGCCCGCCGCCGCTGACGGGCGATAGGGCAGCGGGACTAAACCGTGGGTGGGGCGGAGGCGGGGAAATGGGAGGGGCCGGGCTGCGGGGTGGGGTTGGAGGCAGGAGAGGGTGCGGGCCGAAGCGACTAGGCGGACGTGCGATTGGCGACCAGCCGAAGCTGTGACTCGCTGAGAGGGCACTTGGCGGTAGACACTACTGCAAGTGGCTCCAGAGCGCGTGCTGCAATGCGAAACGGATGAATAAAGCTTCCGACAGTTTGCGATCTTTATGAGAAACGTATTCAGAGAATACGAGAGTATCTTTCTCGTGAAGATGTAAGTTTGATGCCCCGATTGAACGAATGCACGTTGTTTTTCGGGCTTGTTGTCAGTCCAGTTCAGTATTAAAAAACAATTCCAGGTATTAAGATGAATTATGTAATTAAATTACGAATATAAATATGTAATTCAAAAAATGAGTCAAAAGTAGTCGAAGCATATTCGAATACTTATTAAATGAATTTTCGTAGAGCAAGGTCTGATTATAAGGCAATAGTTTGTCATGTGAGATTCCCTATAACAACATTTCCAATAAAAACAAATCTTTTTAGCACGATAAGTGCGTATGTACTACGTACGTATTTTTTTTGTAGATTTATTAATTTTACAATTTGTTTGAGTCGGATAAGACGAGTAAATGAAATACATCCTATGTTTAATTAAAAAACGTGCATAAGCAAAAACCATTTTCACATCTCTACTCTGAAAAATCTACCGAATAAGTTTAGTTCAGAGCTTTATCGCCGATTCTTCAAGGAACCCTGACCGGGGGCCCCAGGGTTCAAGTGGTGGCCCCAGGGCTTATGGACACTAGCTAGACACGTAGGTTGAGTTCAGACGCTGTCTGGAGGAGAAGTCTAGCGGCCGGTTGCTGTGAAGGGTAGATTTCCGTGGTTTCTCTGATCAACATCAGGCAATATTGGAGCAGTACCATAACAAACGGGCCACGAACCGCGCGCAATCAACATGGCTAGATCAAATTCAGCCGCTGCCTGGATGAGACTTCTAGAGGCCGGCTGCTGTGATGGGATGTGGCCCTGTTCCTAAGGCAGACCCCGCGCTGCCGTGCGTCGCCTAACCCAGGCATCGAGGCACCGAAGCGTTTAGGCGTCGAGGCGTCGGCACCGCCTGCGTGAACAGTATCCCGAAGCGCTACTGCCCCCTCGCGAGCCATAGCGCCATGCCACGACGGCAGGGGCGCTGCAGGGGATTATCGCGCACGCTAACAACTGAACGGCGCAAACCTACCAAGTTTCCCCGTAAAAAAGTAATTCCGTTTTCTTGGAGAATGCCACTTTTACAGCCGCGCCGCGCGCGCGTAAGTTCCCGGTTACTGTCTTCGGAATGGGACGTGAATTTGGCGGGATAAAGTTGGCAACGCCAGTGCCTCTTGTGATGTAGATGCAATAAGCGAGGGTTGTTGATAGTGTGCTAGGGAATCTTATGCAGCAGATTGTTCAGTATTTGCATTACTCGTGACAATACGACAAATACTATACTATTATGGTCATAGTATTTATGACATACACGAACTTATTGTTGTGCTCTTAATTACATTGATGCAAAATTGCCGTTTCATATTTCACAAAATTGTAATTCACGGATATACGTAAGATTATCCATGCATTAACTAATGGAAGCAGGGGAATCAACAGTGAAACAATTAGTGACGGCACAGCAAGGTTCAGGAAGTTCAATTTAAAAACGTTATTGCATAGTGTCAAAAGCAAAAGTATTTGTACTTGTTCATCAAGAAAGTTAAAGCAGTTGATCTCTTTCAATACAGAAACCAAACCTGTCCGAGAAACCAAAAATATCAACTTGAAGGTACATTCTTGGCTGTATGGGATGAGCCGCGTCTCGGTCAATTGTACTGACGTTTCGGCCATCTTGCTGTGGTCTTCTTCAGAGCTATACTGCTGAAGCAGTATACACATTATTACAATACATTCTTACAATATCGAGCAACTGAATTTACTGCCTGTTTTATGTGTACATTTTCTCCAAAAAAGATAAATCAAGTCCATAAATCACACTTTTAAAAAGAAAGGCATTTTTCGTTTTTCGAAAGGTATTTTTCCACCAGTAGCCGAAACCGAAGCAGGCCCCCTTGTGACGCCCGCTCCCATAGCTTGAAGGTGCTTCACTAAACCATCGTTTCTTGGATCCAGACGAATTTCAAGTTCTATAAAAACTATTACATTTAATTACAATACATTCTTAAAATATCGAGCAACTGAATTTACTGGCTGTTTTATGTGTACAGCTTTCCCCGAAAACTATTAATCAAGTCCATAAATCACATTTTTAAAAAGAAAGGCATTTTCGAATTTCGAAAGGTATTTTTCCACCAGTAGCCAAAACCAAAGCACGCCCCCTTATGACGCCCGCTCCCATAGCATTCGGCTGACCGTCGTGAGAGCGTTCGTGCTGGCGCCGTGGAGCGGCTATAAATAAGAATCGGCCGGCGTCCTCGCGTTGGCGCCGCGTGCGCCTCCGCCGACAGGTGGCGCGCGCGCCGTCTGCGTCACGTGACGCAGGGCCTCGCGCTGGCCGAGCCCGCCACGCGATTTATGCTCGTCATAAGGCGGTGCGCGACGTCGCTCGTGCCTTTTCACGAACGCCCTCCCGGGATCGCAAGGGCTAGGCGACCTCTAGGTAGGGTTACGACCTCGATGTCGATTTTTTTTATGGAAACGCCGATGTTTTAAACGTCGATGTATCAAAACAGATGAGAGCGTAGGCTTCCGCGGCCGGAGTCAGTATTTACTAGGCTGTCCGGGTGACGCCGCGTCCATGGCGAAGGTGCCGACGTTTCGGTCGCCATTCTGCGACCTTCCTCAGGGCGTATTGCAATACGAGGATGGTCGCAGAATGGCGACCGAAACGTCGGCACCTTCACCATGGACGCGGCGTCACCCGGACAGCCTAGTAAATTCAAAACAGATGGTTTTTTAACATCGATGTTTTGTGATCGAGTTTTTTTACCTTTTCTGTTACCCTTCCTACCCTTGCTGTTTAGTTTGTCAATGAAAATTTCCACAATCACAATTTTGTGACAGTAAAATACGAAGAAAAAATTACCAATGACACCACTGAATGTTTGTGTGAGGCAAACGAACGCTAAGAGCGTAGGCTTCCGCGGCCGCAGTCAGTAGCTACTCTGTTGTCCCGAAGACGCCGCATCCTAGGCAGAGATGCCAACGTTTCGCCCGCCATTCTGCGACCTTCCTTGGGGCGAAATGCTCATCCTGGACAACCAAATAACTACAAATTTACATTGATTACAAAATTTACAAAATTAGGTTGATTGTACTCATTTCTTCGAAGAGTATATCTCTTATCTAATAATGACCCCGATGGCCTGGTAATGCCTACGTCTTGCCTCTCATTTCACACAAAGAGAGGTTGTCAATCCATGAATTCTGAGGGTAGGGTCTTCTACTTTCTTCCCGTACTTTCTTCGGCGAACTGACGATTGAATTCTTTTGAGATGACCCAGGGTGCAAGCATTGAGACTCACCTTTGTATATTGTTCCTATTACTTTCTTACCTTCTTTTCAGTTAAATATCAATTGTAAATTCGTATAAGATAACTAATGAATTAATTAAAAGCTCATGATTTTGGTTAATGCATTGTAATTTTTTTGATAGGACGTTCACCAGCTGGCCTGGGGTAGTTGACATTGATGCTAGAACATCATGTTTCCTATCATTGGTGTTCAAAATTAAAACATCCATGTTAAATGTTTTATCAATGTTTTAATTTTGAACATCAATGACTGGCAACATCTATATTTGGCAACATCGATGTTCTCTTATAAATTCTGGCATCACTACCCCAGAAAAGTCCGTGAACGCCCTATTAAAAAAATATTCTCCTTATCGACATTGGTGTCTTTCTAAAGATTGAAAAATGTGTAAAAATATAATCTTCCATTGTAAGAAAATATAACATTTCATTCGCGAAACTAAATAGTTACCCGAGCCTAAGTTACCCCCCCCCCCATGTTACTTGCCGGTATTGTTAGAGGGCACGTTAGGGAAGGGGGCAAGAGGGCAGAGGTTAGAGAACGGAGCAAACCTGGTTAATTCTGGTAAATAAATACCCAGTAACGCCGAGTGTTTTGTCAATACTAAGATTAGTCAAAAAGAGCCCGTCACAAAATGTATAATTAATTGGAAAGAAAAGTATAAAAGTCGGAGATAGTAATTAGCTAATTAACTGAGATATAGAGGGTCTTACGCATTAGTGATTTAATACATTATACACATATTGGTATATTTACCAAGCTGATAACGTGAAAAATTCTCTATTATGTAAGATTATTAATAATGTATCGTTCAAAACCTTGTAAAGCGAAATTACTGAAGAAGAAGAAGACGAAGAAGAAGAAAAATAAAACAAATATGTTTACCAAAGTGTATATTCTCGGATAGACGAGGCTAATAATTTCCCATCGAATTTGAAACGTTTCATTTTATTTTGGGGGATTTATAACATAAATTCCCCAGGGGGACATTTGGAAAATTTTCTCAGAAATCATTCTGCCAGCTGGGATGCCTTAGTGACAACAACTCCCCGCAGCGTCACAGAACCGGTTTATTTTAGGGTTCGATCCAGAGATGGCGAACGTTTTTACTCTAGGAATCATAGTCAACCTAGTGGAATGCTGGTAGGTTGCTCTAGTGAGTTCTAAGGTGCACTACCCTACATTTTACATGTCTGTGAGATGAGAACCAGTTGAAACATCAATATCAATGTTTTCCGAAAAGAGTATACTGAAGAGAATATACTAATATCAGTCGGAGCAAAATGTATCTAAAATGTATTCAAATTGAATATACGAATGGCAAAATACCCGTGAAAACTTCAATGAAATTCTTTTGAAATGTTGGTGGCGAGAAGTAAAATGGTTACGAGCATTCCCCTTCAATCAGACTTCTTCCCACCCACGGTGTAATAGTACACTGTGCGTGAGCTTGTGCTCACGTTCTAGTCCTTGCTAGACATGACTCGCATGAGGGAGAATAGAGGCGCCACTGTGATGCGTTGGTCTCCTGGAAAGAGACGTCTCTAGATGCAGTTCAAGGAAGGATTGCATCCTCCAGGACCGTCTGCAGGTCAGCATTAAAAAAAAGTCTCGAGAGTTTAGGTTATTATATAAATTTTCGATTACACATGTCTAGAGGTAAACAATTAAATTAAGAATTAACTAAACTGTGAATCATTTAAACAATCAGAGGGCACAGTTTTGTAGATTGATGAAAGGAACTTCTTTTAATTTCTTATTGTACGAATTCTTAGGAAATCATGCAGCACCTGTTTTCTGATGTCTTAAATCAATGTCATAATTATGTCGTACATTCTTGGTATATTATTTACTCATTTACATTGTCGGTATATGGAACTGAATTATATTTATAAATATTTTTCCATGTGGATAATCTGCATACTCTGCATTCCTCTATGTATTACATGGTGGATTACCTTAAACCACATTTTTCTTAATCCAAATCCATTCAATTTTATATTGACCGCTGTTGTTTTAATATTAATTTATGTTATGTACTGAAAATATGTACGTTTCTTCAATTTATTCTAACCAACAATAGAAAATAATAAATGACGTTATTTTACAAGCAATATGAATACCTTTCAAAAGTGCATTTAAATATAGAAAGTATCCGAATTATTTAGAGAAGTTGTTAATTAACTGATCCCTTGAAATTATCAAATTCCAAACCGATTAAGAACCATGTCTTGTATTGCTTTAGATCTGCTTCTGTGTTTCCGAGGATACCATGAACTCGTTGGCCGGAGTGCTCGGCGGAAAATCGATGTCCCTACCTTCGCCTTAATCTCGCCCAATTACTCGCGGTGTCCGGGTCAAAGAACTTGCTTACCGGGTTAAGTCAGGTCAAGGCG
The DNA here is from genome assembly GCA_038098605.1 of Gryllus longicercus. Taxonomy (NCBI): domain Eukaryota; kingdom Metazoa; phylum Arthropoda; class Insecta; order Orthoptera; family Gryllidae; genus Gryllus; species Gryllus longicercus. Next base: position 1,567,895 of record JAZDUA010000254.1, read on the forward strand.
AAAGCGCCCTGGCGAGTAATAACGTTAAGGGTAGCAGTGTCCGGTGTCGTTTAAGGAGGGCGCGACGGCACGGCGTCTGAGTGGCTAATGGCCTCGAAATTGCCTTCCGGTCGCCGAGTGCGTCCGGACGTCGTTGTTTCCTCGTTAGGGCAAGAATCCGAGCGCCCTGTTCCGCCCCCGCCGCCCTCTCCGCCACCACCCCTGCCCCGGCCCTCTGTCACCCAGCCTAGTCGTCCCCGCCACCCCGCTCTAGCTGCCCCCGCCTCCCCCGCTGTCCCCCGTCCCGCCGCCCCGCTGCCCCGCCGCCCCGCCGCCCCGCCGCCCCGCCGCCCCGCCGCCCCGCCGCCCCGACGACCCGCCGCCCTCTCCGCCGCCACCCCTGCCCCGGCCCTCTGTATCACCCAGCCTAGTCGTCCCCGCCACCCCCGCCGCTGGCGCCTCCCCCGCCGTCCCGCCACCCTGCTTCACCGCCACCCCCCGCCGCCCTGACGGCCGCCCCCACGGCCGCCCCCACGGTCGCCCCCACGGCCACCCCCACAGCCGCCCCCACAGCCGCCCCCACAGCCGCCCCCACAGCCGCCCCCACAGCCGCCCCCACAGCCGCCCCCACAGCCGCCCCCACAGCCGCCCCCACAGCCGCCCCCACAGCCGCCCCTACCGCCCCCGGCAGCCCAGCCGCCCCAGCCGCCCCCGCCACCCCCGCCGCCTCCGCCGCCCCCGCCGCCACGCCGCCCCCACTGTCCCCGACGCCTCCGCCATAGCCTCTCCCATTGCCTCAGTCACCGCCGTTCCTGCTGCAGTGCCTTCGCCACTTACAATATGCTCTGATGGACCTTCGTTGTAACGAAATCTTAGTTATTACGTATATTGTTGAGTTTGTCTTTCTACGTACCTTATTGCCTGCACTTTTTAGTACTACTTTTCTTATACTTACACTTCTGAACGCTTCGTTAAGATTTGTCTAAATTTTGTTTCCTTCCATAGTTTTTTTTTTATAATATTACATTTAGTTTATATTTCCTTTGTTTCAATTTCATGAAAATCTTGTTTAAATTATTTTCATTATTTTCAGTTATTAGTGTTAAATAATTTACAATTATTATTCTAATTACTATCATAATATCGTCTAAAGACATCAAATGTCGGTTAACTATAAAATCTACCCGAGTTTGCACCCAGCTTCCTAAGGACGCAGATCTAGTGGCTGTCGGTACCTACTTGCGCAACTTATTGGCTGTTCTCAGTAACGCTGCATATTGTACTTCCCAGTATTTTGTGCTCTCTAGGAGTTTGAAGAATTTCTTACAAAACGTTGCCGAACAATTTGTACACATTGTATTGGTTTTCTAATGATTTCGATCAGTCATGCATCTTGAAGAATAGATGTTTCAGAATACTTTTTTAGACATTTTGCACGATCCTTTCAAAATGCTATGGCGTTTCGATTCTCACCTCCACCACAATAATATTGTTTATTCCGCCCGGTACAGTCTCCCAAATATTTTTTTTTTTGTTTGGCTTTGTTTTTTACTCTTTTCTTCCTTCGTTTCTTTTCCCCTTTCTTGTTTAAATTTATAATGTCATATAATCTTATTTATTATGTTTTTATTGTTATTTTTGTACCTATTATTTCTTTCATTTTGTTTATTGTAGATACTACTCTATTTGCCTCCTCTCAATATTTTATTTCTAATAGTTCATGATCTTTATTATTTTATTGTTGGAAGAAAGAAATGTAAAAGAAGCTAGCATACCAAAAATTTAAAAAATATTCATTATAATTGTAATTTTATTTTGGATTTTTTTTTTTTTTTTTTTTACAGTGGTTTAGAATCCCTTTGTGGACAGTGGTTTTGTGATCGAACAAGATACTTGAATGTTTTTGACGCCATTCCTGCAAGTATAATTTATGTTTGTGATGTCAAATAAGTAATCGGAATAAGGCAGAAAAGAAGAACAAATACAATCTGATTATTAGAACAAACATGACCAAAAATGTGAAAAAATTTAAACATTAATTTTTAACAACACAATAAACAATTGTTCATATTGTGTATTATTTAATCTACAATATTTTTTAGCCGAAATGACTCTCAATTTTATTAGCTCTATGGCGGACAAGTACACAAAATGTATTAGGTACTTGAAGATGGTCGTAGCATTCAAAGGTGTGAATGGTATTCTGTAGTGAGGATTGTTACAGCGACAGCTTCACGTAACAAGGATTGCCGCTTTGAATACGTGACACCTAGAACTCCGTTTCAATGCTCTTGTTTTGAGATACAGTAGAGACGAGCCAGTTGATACAACCGGTTGGTATGACCGGATGCTCGTCAAAGCGCTATGCAAAGTACCTAAGGAAGCATTGATATCACCGACGAGCCCCTGCAATGTCAGGATCTGTTCATCACTGAATAACAATGCGCTATGAGAAAGCTTACTTAGGCTAAACTCTTCTCCAATAATAATTATTTTTATAAACAAAGCAATGGGAATGAAAAACACTTAAGATTTAAAGTATTTTCTCTTATTAACAGGAATGGTTTAACAAAATTATGACTTACAATATTTATTAAAATGATGTCTTCACTCTATTATACCCTAAACAGGTACTTGAAATATAGTATACTTTGCGACTACAGAGGTTTCTTTGTGACACATGGTGAATTTTCGGTAATTCGAAGCTTGCGTCGCATCCATGAGCCCGGAATGCAAACTATCAGCGCTTGGGCGTCCCTGAAATGTCAAGGCATCAAAAGATTGTCATCTGAATATGTTGTCCTGCCGCTGTGTACGCTAGAGGCGATTTTATTAAAACCTTCTTCTGGGCCCTTCACTTGCACTCCAACAACTTTGTCTGCAGGAGCAAAGAAACCAGCTATTTTCATGTACTTATTTTTAATTGTTAATATGTTTCCTTTAATGAAGAGAAGATTCAGCTTTACGTAACTACGTTTGGGTGAGGTAATGAAAGCATAACGTAAGGAAGACCCAATTCTCCCGCAAGGCTTCTACGTTCATCAGAAAGATCTTTCCCGTCAAGACATGACAAAGTACAATTTATTTTCAAGATACCATCATGAACTTGTCGTTCGAACGCATCAGAGTCACATGTTTCTCGATTGCTATTGGAACATCCACATAATAACCCCCAAAACACCTTCAATAAATCAGGGTACATGTTTTCAAAGTGAACGGCTTGTGGTGGCCTACTTCAAGGTCTCGCGTTTCCTCGTAAAAGTGACTGGCATCAAACACAAAGGATTCAGCGTAATGAATCACGAAATATGTATTGGTAATAAGATGGCCAGCCCCTCATTCTCTGGAAGAAATACACTCTAAGACCGAAATATTGTGCGTCATTGTCTTTTCAGAGCCATTCAGAAACCGATGGCAGTTCAAAATCAAAGAAATTCAATAAGCCACCCAAACATTGAATCCTGCCCCTGCAAAATGCAAACTGAAGACTGCCAAAGTGTAATCCAAAGTAGCTTGTTCATGAAAAATAGGAACCGTTTTTGGAAAAACAACATTGGACACTGTGTAAAAAATAAACGTTATGAATGATACGTTTGCGACACTACTTTTTTCCGCTCATTTCAATAATAATAAAATTTCAGAAATAAAAAGGGTCACTAAGTAGCTTCACAGATGGGGTAAGTTTGTGACAACTTTTAACTTCAATTTCTCTGCAGTTATTAAAGAATTGGATACTTAAAAAATCTATGTTTAGAAAAAAATCTTTGTAAATTTGAACAAGTCTTTTAACTTAAAAATAAAATCTGGCCGGCCAATCTAGAAAAAACCCTAAATTCGTAATACACTTACCCTATTTTACAGTATTTTGAATGGATCTGGCGATCTGCAACGATTTATGCTTCTTCTATAAATTAATTAATAATAAAAATTCCTGATTTCTGTAATTCTTCATTAATTCAAGAGGCATTTGAGTCAAACTCACCGTTCTAATTTCATTCCTCATTTCTAATTCACCAATTTCGACTTACCAATTTCTTTTATTTGCAACTAAGAATGAATTTGGTCGGAATTTTGTGTCGGCATTTCTTGCTTGATTTGATTGAACACTACAAAAGTTAGAATTAATATGACATCTTTGCAATAATTAAGCAATTAATGAAGTTTGTAAATCACATCAAACATCAACTTAATCATTCAGGATACACTTTTTTGCTCAATAAGTTTCTTCTTTTAAGAAATTCTTTGGAGTGTAGACGAAAATAATATGCATTTTTAATGAAAAAAATTCACTTTTCCTTGCTTTCTTTTCACTTTGCAATTATCTCACAACTGAGCGCAGTCACAACAACACAAAACAGAATTTAACTCTGAGTAAATACCATGTTCTTCTTTTGCAGGTAAGATTGCTCTGCGAGTACAACAGCCCGTAGCTGAATAGGCCTCTCCACGTCTTTTCATGCACCCCGCAGTAGCGACGTATTTGTGAAATGGAAAACACAGAGAAGTATTTTTTTAATTTCCTATTTAGTCTCAGTTTCTATTTTGTCTTACTTTTTAACTTTTTTCCTAATTACCATCTTTAACCAACAAAATGAATATTCAACTTTTCAACTATTTTTCGTGGTGATGATCGTTACATCGTCAACAATTACAATGTTCTAACTGACATACGCAGTCTACGCAGCAGCTTGTCATTTTGTTTCCGTAATGCTGTAAGGTTATTTTCGACATACGTGAACCAAAAGGGAGTACCGAAATATCACTCTCAACGACTCATGTCCGTTAAACATTCAAATGTCCACCGTTCGTTGAGAACAAACGAAACAAAGTTGATGCAAACGAAACTAAGTTGTTGCTAAAGATGGCGTCTGAATATACTTATTCGAAGAAAAGGTATTTCTTTTTTGGAAGATATTTTTCGCATGAAAAGATGGTATTACGAATAGTATTGAATAATAGACTCGGTTGGTTATTTGTTGTTTACGTGCTGCCTAATGAAGTTAATCGAATTTTTCTCTGTCGGATTTGGGCTCTATTATTTATTTTTTAGTTGTTCCTTCTCATTTGTGTGCAGCCATTTGAAGAATATTTTTCCCACTGCATTGTTTTTGTTATTTTCTGTTGTTTAATTCGTGAGGTTCTTCGACTAACTAATAATTTTAATCTGGCCTAATAAATCATTGCCTTACTACTGGTCGCACTTCTTTAGTATCCACACGATTTTTGCGGCATATCCCGTTCATTGGCTTTTCTCCTTGTGTGTCTGGCAGTGAACCTCCCTCGGTCTCCGGGTTTGTGTTCCCTATCTCACTGTTCTCATGCCCACACATAACTTCTTCTTCATCCAGCCCAATTCTCTCCGCTCCAAGAATGACCACTACTTTCGCCTCCGGTTGCCGAAACCGTCCTCTTCGCATCTCTCATCTCCCCGCTCTTCTCATCCCTTTCTAGCGCCCCCTCCCCCCTGCCGCCTTTCTGGACTTTCCTGAGGCTCAGAGTCCACTTTACGTCCTGTCCTCCCCCCCCCCTCCACCTGAGGACCAGACCTTCATCTTCCGGTTCCTCTTTCATGTTTTATTGCCCAACGAAACTTGCGCTCTTGCGCGCGCAGATAATGAGACGTGTGCGCAGCCCTGTCTGCCCTACCTCCTCACACTCCACCCTCACCCCCACCCCCACCCCCCTGACCAAGCCAAGGAGACAACGAAATTCATGTTTACTTTCTCTCCTTTCCCGGCTCTTTCGTTCTGTTTCTTTCTTTTTTCATTATTTCTCCCACCTGGGCCTCCTCTCCGCCTCTTGCCTGGTTCTTCTTACGGCGGGCGTCCATTGTGCTCTTTCTTGCCTCCGGCCCGAAAGCCGCTGCTGTTGAGATTTGCACAAGGCGGCGGCGTTTCCTTGATTTTTCTCTCGCTCCCCGCCAGCCCCGCTCGCTCGTTACACAAATGCGCACCGTGCAGTGTATTTTTACCGGTGCGGCTCGAGCCCGCTCCCGCTTCTTTTGCGGAAGACGCGAGCGACTGCGGGCGGGGCGGGACGAGACGTGCTGCATAGGATACGAGCCAGGGCCGGTAGGTGCGGGATTAAATAAAAAAAATAGAGGGACGCGTATTAATATAGAACGTACTCTGCGCCCTGGGTTTTGACTCCGAATGTAATTAAATCGAGAACGCTTTGATGTGTCTTAATATTTCTCCGCGGAACTCGCATAGGATATAATGCAGAAAACAAAAGCTCGGGCCTGGCGTAATGGGGAAAATTCAGACCATTGGGAGGCAAAGACGCTGGCCGTCTCGGCGGCATGAAAGAGGCCGCTTGGCTGGCGGTTGAGGAACGCTGCGAGATGCTGGCGGTTTTTGTTAATATTTGGCTTCGCAGTTGCTCTCCGAGGAAACCGCCGTTATTCGTTTGTGTTGGCTCGAATCATATACTCTACGTCTGTGATTATGTGCAGAAAGGAGCCTCTTTACTTTCTTGTCAAAGAAGAATTTCATGTGGAAGATAAAGAGGTGACTGTACAACCCGAAAGGAATTGACTAATGAACGCAGTTCGGGTTCAGATCATCATTCGTTGTGAAGTGTGTTCTTTTTATATGTACCGTATAAAAATAAAACACGTTTTTTTATGAGCCGCTTGATTTCGACAAAGGATTTTGAGGAAAAATATATTTAAGCAAGTTGATTTTTGTAGTTTGTTCAGATTTACTTAAATTATTACTTTGGAAGTTATATTTTCCCTCTATTTTTAAGTGCACAAGATTTCAGCTGAAGCAGTCGCGCTGTTTTATTTTGCTAGAAAATTACTATGTGATCCGCACATTTTTTTTCGATATTACTCTTTACTTTTTTGTCAAAGAAGAATTTCACGTGAAAGATAATAAACACTTTCAAGTTAATTATAACTTGATCTGATAAACATTCAAGTAATGGAACCGTAGACAGTTCTGCAACTTGTTTAGATGGAACTGAAGAAACATGTTTTATGAAATTGAATATAAACTCTTCGAATTTTTATAGTCATGTTCTTTGTGTATTTTAATTTTCGATATTTTTCTTACTCATTCTTACACATCTATCTGTATCGTCTTATTTTATATACTGAATGTTTGACAACTCAATCGTATTTCCCCTTCTTTTATTTCAACATCCCTCTCTGACGTCTGTTTGTCTATCTCACTCTCTCTCCCTCCCCCCTCTCTCTCTCTCTGTCTCTCTCCCTTTCACACACACACACACACACACACACACATAAATACACATACGCACGAACGCGCGTTTTTTCTTTCTCTGCTTCTCATTTTTCTTAAGACCCTCTTTATATTTTCTTCTTCCTTTTCATGACCTCTTCCTTCCACGGCTTGACCAGTTGACTGCCCTTACACCGGTTATAATTCTCCCGCGTGTCACGTGATCGTCTTGGCATTACCTGCTCTTCATTTTCCCTCTATTTATGTTTCTTTTGCTCCTCACGTATCTTTCTCCCATTTTCTTTCTCGCCCGTCCCTTGTTTTCGATTTCTTTCGTTCATCTTTCCAATGATGTATATTACATTTGAGATCATAGACAAGTGTAAGTACGCATAGATCGTTTTGCCATCATTTAATAAATTTGCCAAAACTAAAGAATTTAACTTAATTTGATATTAAAAATAGATAATAATATATATGATTTCACTATGTAATGCGAAATCAGATATGAACTTATCCTGAACCGAATACCTTTATTGATTCTACTTCATGGGACCTTCAAATTGCGGAAAAGCTCCATAAGTTACATTTAGCAGTCAAATAAAATATATTTTATTTTTACTGTAGTGTACGATTTTATTATATCCGAAAATTTTCTTTGAATTGATAATAATTGCACACAATAGAGAGATTATTAAGATAACTGGTGGAAAGCGCAATGTAATTTCATTGCTTGATGTCCCAATTGTGTATTGTCATAAAAAGAATAGCTGAGAAATTCAAAAAAGCATCGTATTTTTATGGATGCATTTAAAATATTGTTAATGAGTTCGCGTAGGTGTCAAAATAAAAGTATCGGAATACTTATATCGGCATAAAATTATTACGTTGGAAAGTTTGAAAGCAAAGCTACTAGTGCATGCGAGTCGGCAGTTAGGTTCGTAATAAATGTAAAGGACAGAACATTCTAGGCGAGAAGGAAAACGCAACCACAGTCATCTTACTTTACGACGATGATGGAGAAAATGGATTCTGCTGTTATCAAAGTATCGAAGTGAAGCTTTGAGGAACCTGCGATGATGTAATGAACATTTGAGTCGACTAGATTGAAAACCATTACATAACTTTGTTTCAATTTTTAGATTGCCATTTTCTGTTTCTTAACAGAAACTTACAGCTTTGTCATCTCTCTAGGTTTCAAGATTCAGGACATTTTATATTACGTCGCAAAAGTCAAGTTTAACAGCAAAGCCATATAAATACCGGAATAATTTTCAATCTTATAAATATGAAAATGCACAGGATCTACTGCACAGTGATCGGCACAGATGTGCCAGAAAATATTCTTCCAAAATCAAAAGCATTATTTGGAGTTTTTGCAAAAAATATAGTCCGTAAAGAGAAGTCTCTCCTTCAAAGCAATGCTTCTACAATGCTGAAATTTGGCCAGGCTTACGTACATCTCAGTTAAATTGGGGGAATATTGAAAAAAGTATCATAAATAATGGTTTTTGCTTGTTTTTGTTTTTCTGTTACTTTGTGAAATTGTTACTAAGAGTGAAGTTGAAACTAGATGACCCAAATTTCTTTCTCTTCCTTGAGATCCATATTTCCAGTGCCGGAAGTTCTAATGTCATTGCGCACATTTCTTTGTCTGTGCGCGAGCGTAATTGCAGTGGCGATGTCGCTACCTGCGAGCAGGTCATAGAAGAGGCAGTACAGTCGAAAGATCGCTCTGTTACCCATGAATTTCTATAGAGACCATGGGTTGATTGATCTTTCGGGGCAGGTAAACTGTTATGGACAATAGTTTTGTTTGGTGGTTGTTTTTTCGCGAGAGGTGGGAGGGTTCTTCTTCCGTTAGATGGTAACATCCGGCGTGAACCTACACGTCGGCTTTCCCCCCTCGAGATATAATCCCCCAGCGGGGCACCACTCCAGCCGGGGCAAGCTCTAAACTCCGGACTGCTCTCCAAACGTGTGGGGTAGTAAAATGCGTGTAAGTATGAGTGGAACGGGAAAGGAGAGGACTAAGTAGAGGAAAGAAAGGCGGCGTGCCTTCCGTGGTTCGTTTGTTAGAATTCTGTTCCCACATTGGCCTAGTACTGATCGGAAAACAAATGCGGATCATTACCGATCAGAACAACCGACTGCTAGAATTCTCCTTCAGACGCAGACTGAATGCAGCCTAGCTAATGGTGAAAATCGCCACCGTCGAGGCTTCAACCCTAATACATCCCTGTCTTAGAATTGCGGTATCTCTGTGGTAAACTCTGTCGGTGAGGCCATCAATTTCAAGGGGGCCAACGAGTTTAATGCGTCCATAATTTTGTCATAATTTGAGCATTTATTTGCTTAATTTACTTTTTACAAATATAACAATATCATCAGTTTTAAGAAATAATAATAATAATAATAATAATAATAATAATAATAATAATAAAATAATAATAATAATAATAATAAAATAATAATAATAATAATAATAATAATAATAATAATAATAATAATATATACCAATAGTCGGCCCCGTGGCGCAGACGGTTGCGGCTGCCGTCGTCTGTGCCGAGGAGGCTGCAGGTTCGAATCCTACGTTGACATGGTCGTATTTGTGATTGTCCCTTCACCTATCATCATCATCCTATCATCTCATAAGTCACACTATAAGGCGTAACAACCTTGTTGTAATCCAAGGATACAGCTGAAAAGCTGATCCTGGAAGAATTACACACGTTAATCGAGTAGCGTGGTCAGTAATGGCCTATACGCCAATAATAATAATAATAATAATAATAATAATAATAATAATAATAATAATAATAATAATATATACCAATAATTGTCAGCAATTTTTTTATAAGAGCCCACACCTCTTTGTTCCCGGGCCAAGCTTTTCTGCCGGTGGCCCTGCCTGTGAGGTCGCGTTGCCTCATGGCAGTCCGTCCGTCGGCGCTACGGGGCAGGATGCGTCCGGAATGCCTACTACTACGCCACTTTCTTCGGGCAACGGGTCTGCCGCGCCGCGCCGCGCCGTCAAACCTGTTCCCGAGCGAACGAATTGTAATAACTATTGTTTGAGCCGGTGGTCACGTCGATAGCCGGCCATTGTATGCGCGGGGCGGCCGCGACGCGGTCGCGACGCGTCGGGGTTTTGCCTCTAGGAGGCCACGCGGCTTCTCGTGGCTTCGAATGCGGTTCCCCCGAGGTCTCGCTCTCCGTCGGGTTGTGATGGGGACAGGTCTGAAGAAATCAGCCGGCTTTCTGCTACCTTGTTGTTTCGTGGTAAAAACAATTTTACAAAAGTAAATCATGGTAATGAGGGGAAAAACTGAAAACTATATCTAAAGAAGCCAAATGAAAGTTTTGAGAAATATATACGAAAAATCAAGTCGTCGTGTTTTTATTTTATTATCTATTCAATTCTTAATTTAATTTTACTTCCTTTGAAATAAATCAACAAAAAACATTTTATGAAATATTTCGTGTAATTTTAGGGCAGAAAAGTTTCGATTTGTGCAGATCAATATGTTCCAAGAAAGGAAATGTCAAAATCGTTTCACAAGTTAGATTTTTTTATAAGAATAACTGAAAAATACAGTTCCACCTTTTTTCCCCTAAAATGTAGAAATCATATGAGATGAGTTTTTATTTTCATTTTCCTTCTTCAAGGTTGCCAATTGTTGATTCACAAACACGAATTTTTAGTTTCTAATATTGAAGTTGAACGTAAACACAATCACTAAGGTATACGTGTTATAAGGCCAGATCACGAGTATATACTTAAGAAAATTAGATAGTTTCATTTCCTTTTAAATTTAGTGTCAATGTCTACATTACTTAAGAAATTGCAGCTCTGTTGATTACGTATTTGCCCGGAAATTGTGCAATTTTCATAGTGAAGAAAAGTATTGGAAAGTATTTCTGTATTTTCGCTGCCTTTCGGAAACCTATGCAAGACGTTCAAAGCTGAGACAACGTGCTTGCCATAGGAATTGATACACAATTATTTAAAAAATATCAGTGACCTAATGTTTATTGTGAAGTGCATTTCGCAAGACTTACGATACCCACACGATACAAGTATGCCCTTTTTAAAAACCTAAAATGTTTTAATATGTAATGCGGCTAGTGAGAACATGTCGGCTATTTTCCTACCATTTCCATCGATTCTTTTGGACAAAATGTGAACTCAGTTTCTTGAATGATTGTAACATACGAGGGCTTCGCCGAGGTGTTTCTTCAAAGCGAAACTTGACCGATGTCGGCGATCGCTGCATTACCCTGCGCCTTGCGACTTCAAGATCTCTGAGCTGCCCAACGCCACGCCACGATCTTCCGAGAACTTGTTATCCGTGTGATGCCCGATTTCGTACTCTTTTGTGCTGTTAATTATCCATATAACAACATATATCGCTCAAGGTCTGCAATGCAATCGTAGCACAACTAAAATAATACGAATATTGAGTTAATGCTCTCTCTAGAATTGCAGATTGGTCTACCTTTAAGCAGCAACAGTAGCATATCTTACAGTACCGTATTAATCCAACAAAAGGCAGAAATGCGAGTGCAAGAATAATGTATTTCAATATTAAGTGAAACTTCAAACTTATTTATCTTAACATCTTATTTTTTGAGTTGTGTCACTATTGCAGCTCACGAATGACATGGTATTTGTAAATTTGTCTTCTCCAGACATACTGCATATAATAGTAATGAAATACCGTTGAAAAATCTTTCTTCCGTCATCAACCCTAGTTCTTGCCAGGGACTTGCAAGCATTTCTTAGTAATATTCTCCGCTGGAAAATCTTCCGCGTTCTCTCAGATTATGCGAGCTCCTTGGCGAAGGAAGGTGGTCTGGAAGGTAGAAACGGAGGTAGAGGCGACCAAGTGACAATAAAACGCCAGCGGGAAGAGACGGCGAGCGGCGGCGGCGGTGGCGGCGGCGGCGGCGGCGGCGGCCATGGCACGTGCGTTAGTGGCGACCGCCGCCTGGCAAAGTGAACTCCATCGCTGTCGCTAAGCCCTCCTTATCTCGACGACGTCAGGAGTGAGCTGCAGGGAAGATAATAGCCATTGGAGTGGCGTTCGGAACGACTTCTTCGTCGTTCTCTTCAACTCGCCCGAAGAAGGAAGGGCTCTTTTTTTTCTGTCGCGTCGAGTGTAATCCCAAGACAACCCCCTCTGATGGACAGGGGCTGGCGAGCAGCCAAAGCGCTCCCCGAGATTCCTTCCCCGCTGAGCCCTTTGAACAAGATATACGCTCCATGAAAACTTTCCGAGCTACCACCACCATCATCATCATCACCATCATCGTCATGGAAGGATGTGTTAGCATTATATTTAATTTGACGCACTGTCTTCTGATCAGTAAGAAATTTGCGGCGGCGATGATGTAACGGTTAGCGTATCGGACTATTATACCCAAGTTGGAGTTTCAAATCCGATCGAAGCCGTGGGTTTTAAAGGGCGAAAAAATCATTCGTGCGCCTTCCTTCGGAGGGGAAATAAAGCCGGCTGTCCCATGTTAGTAGCATGTAAAAGATCCTCAAGCCTAAATGTTGCCTCAGAGCTAAATTCAAATCGCCTGTTTCGTCCCCCAAGATACACCTTCTTTCTCCGCTAGTTGGTGAAAGGAGCGTAGCGAAATATGCGTGGTCAGACGGAAGAGCGAGCCTGATGACCCGAGTCTCGCCACGTAAAAACAAGGCATCAATCAATGAATCAAAATCTGAGTTTGGAAAATAAAGCTAAGAAACTATCGTAACTATTAGAGCACTGCAAAGTGTTCCATTTGCTCCCCCGTACTCGCTCGAGTGTTTTAGGCTCGAGCGCCGGAAGTTCGAGTCTTGTGCGCTCGGTCACGGTGAGCTGATGCACAGATCAGACCAATGGCCCTCACGCGCTCATATGTAAATCGAATATATGACATATGTGCAATAACGTTGCAGGAGTACATAAGCATTTCTTACTCGAGGAACTATTCAAGCTAATAATTAATTTATTGTAGTTACATTTACTACCCATTAGTGCACTGAATGTGTAATTAATGCAATAAATTAATGTTGCACCTGTTTTTTTAAATCTTTGAATCATAAGAATGTCATTAATTTTTTTCAGAATTAATGTTCCTGCTTTTTTCTAAAGTACGATTTATGAGTAGCATGCACTTAAGATTCTTTCACTTGCTGAATTTTCAAAAGCCATAAAATATTTTTACCATTTCCTCCAGCCTTAGGAAATATGTTTTATTTCCACTTTTAAACATAATTTTTACTCCTTGTTTAGACGTGTTCAATTTTCTCGTCTAAAATTTTGCGCTTTATACTAATAGTATAAAGCAACTGGTGGAGCCACCAAAACCGAGCGTCTGACGTGTTTCTTTAAATTTAGTTTTCAACAGAGCATAGATAGATCAGTACATAGTACTCTTTACATATTTAGTGAAGGCTTACATTCTAATTTACCTAATATTAATCTGCAAACTAATTTTGGTAAGGAAATATTTTTCAGACACCTCCAAAAATTGTCTATATTGGAAATTTTGACGAGGAAAGTCTGGTATGAATATATATATATATATATATATATATATATATATATATATATATATATATATATATAATTATAATTCTAGATCTGTAAGAAGACGTTTTCCGGAGCCTGAAGTAGACGAGGTGTGAATTTTTTTTCTTCAAAAAATGGCTCCAATTTTTTTCTTTAAATGCCGAATTTCTCCAATTTTTCTCTATCTTCAATTTTGTAGTTTTACTGTTTTTTAATTTTCAAAAGGGCGAGCGATACCCGAAAATGGAACTAGCACCATATTTTTAGCATCTCTCGTTAGATAAATTAAGGAAATTAAAGACAAAATTTGGAGCGGTTTTTGAGAAAAGAAAATTTCGTTCATTTCAAGTAAAAATTATTCTCAAGTAAAAACTACTCGTTTTTCAAAAAAAACAAAAACGATTGACATTTTTTAAAGAACTAATTTTGTACAACAGACTTCGTCTGAGACAAAAAGATTTATCTTCAATTTTGAATTTATTTCCAATTTTCGAAAAATTATTGTACACAATTACGATATTTGAGATGCGTCACTTTCCTTCTCCACTGGCGATATAATATTCCTCAGTATTCTACTTCTGCAAACAAACTGTAATAGTAGAGCTTACATAATACCTTGAATTCTCTTCTATTTATTTGAAAACATAATTAAATAATATTTTAATGCTAATAATGAAAAATCGGACAACATTCTAAAATTAAATTTTAAGGTTTACTTCCTTGCCGCTTACAAATAAAAAAAACGCCATTAATTGTATGAAATTATAAATTATTAAAATTAATTATTAAAAATAATTATTAAAATTATAAATAACAATATCTTGTGATAAAGAGTAATAATGGAAAATACCAAATTTATAGCAAATAGAACTGTAAAGAGAGAAATTTTAAGCATGTGTTGTATTTGCTCTTTATTTACCTTCATTCTCCTGCATTGAATATTCCTCGCAGTGCCCTCCCCCTCCCGTCTTGCGAATTCCGGTTCCGACTGGCGCAGCGCTGCAAGGGTGTGGCCAAGGAGCTGAGGGGTGCAAGGGGTCAGGTCACTATTGGCGAAGACCTTCCTCGGGGCGTTTGAAATGGCGGGGGATTTTGCCTATGTTTCTTATAAAGAAAGCAGCTCCGAATTTCTTTGTATACGCAAACAGTTGTCATTAAATCATTTAAATACAGCAGTTAGATCGTTTGCATTAATAATAAGCAAGGAGAATTGAATTTTTGGACTATGAAATGTATTATCGTCATACATACCGACCTCTTCTATTTGGTCGCTATAAATCAATTGCATTCAAGTTACTAAAATATTTTTGAGAGTAGGAAATGTTACGATATATGGGTGCCAGCAATATTTTCACCAATACACGTAAATCAAATGGTTTTAGAACATAAATGGATTGCAGATTGACCTATATTTTTCTGTAAGGATAATAATCAACCTGTAAGGTTTCAGAGAAACAATCGGTGCGGAGAATTCGATGTAGTTTCGATAAGCACGAAGGGTAATTTTTTTGTTATTTTTGTTTGAAGCGTCGCATTAACATTAATCAAAATTGGGACAACCTTGGAGACAAAAGTCTTAAGAGCAACTCAACAATTACGAACATGAAAAAATATATAATTAATACATTTTGTGATGAAATTATTAAAGTAATTTATACTATAAAAATAGGCATATCAAAGACAAATTGAAATATCGAACTAACTTTATCACATGGGAACAAGGACTGTACGCAAGAAGATAGTAGAACAAATGAATATCGACGATTCAAAGTCGTACATTGTATCTAAAAATGTATTTCGGATTATTCGATAATTCGAGTCGGTGCGTTTTAATACCAGGTCTTTTCCCGAAATTCTGTAACACCACCTACAACAGATTTGAAAAATAGTTAAGTATTTTCAATGTTCTGTCTACTTATTCCTCTTTGCGAAATAAGAGTTAACAGCGTGGTCATGGCATGTTTTTAAAACTTGAGATTCAATAATTGAGAAATTACAGTAATATGAAATACTATTTTCGTATAATGCAGCACCACAGCCCGATATTGTTTAAAACTCAAAATAGAATACAATTACGAACTTCAATTTTTTAGGATTAGTTATAGACGAACATTAGTAGAGATAGTATAATAGATTATTAGAGTAGAACGATAGCTCATTATATGCAAAGAAATATTAAACATTTCATTTCAAGGGCGTTAAGAGGTAGATTGATCATCGGGTTTTAAAATAATGTAATCAAACTTATGCAAAGAACTTATTGACAAAAATTTAGCAGGTACTGATGAAGGTAGTCTAGTAAATATTTTTTAATTAAATTCCATTTGCCCAAATCACAAGTAGAAATATGTGTCTGTACCTCAGCACAATCAAGCTAATATCAGAAACTAGTATATACAAAAATACCAGTTCTTCCACCCTGAAAAATGGTCATTGAATTATTAGTACGGGTTGCGAAAAATGAACCTTGTAAGATTAACTGTTACTACTTGGATGTTCATTAAGCTTAGTTTTAGTAAAGAATTTTCGCATCTAAAAATGTATTCAACAGTGTTAAAAACTCGTAGCCTGAATTTTTTTAAGCTCGATAAACAAATTTTAGTTCACCAACATGCGCTGATGCCGACAGACGAACTATACATTTTGAGGGACTTTGTGAGACTGTTTTAAAGTGGTCCCTCGTATCAGGGCTTGAAGGTAAAAAGTATCCAAAGAAAAAGCCTTAGTATTCCAAAATTATCAACTATTTCATAAAATATAAAGTTCATGTATTACTTCGAATATCCGACAAAAGTGAGGTAGCACAAGATGAAACAGAAAACTGATTCAATATATTTTTTACATTAGAAAGACAATATAAAGCTCATATTACAGAACAATAATAGTGAAGAGTTATAAAAAAATGTGGACAAATGATAGGCAATTCAAAGGGAATAATTAGTAAACTTTAATGATACAAATAGAGAACACAATAGGAAGTTTTAAGAACACTGATTATATGACTAAAAATAAAGTCCCTAGAACGTGATAGTAAAAATCATAAGCCACAGTTTCCCTTTTAAAATTTGTCAATGAATATTAAACCTCCCCATACCCAAAGAATGGGTGATAGGAAATTAACGTGAATAACTCTTCGAGTATCAATCTAATCCGTTGAGAATTACGCAAGTATCTCTTTCGAAGTGCTTTTTTGCCTCTGTATTGTATTAATTTTGTCATTATTGTTTCTGTAATGGAATGCATATTCAATTGATAACGAACTTCTTGAAGGGTCATGCAATTAATCTCAATGTTAATTCTTACGATTATTGGCTCATGATCATTAGCATTATTTAGCCTTCAAGAACTTTCAAAATGAGCAAAAACAATTGTTAATTTTTTTTAATTTAATATTTCAAAATCCCAAGTTACACTTGTTTCAAAACAGAATAGAAAAGTTTCGACTGTAAAAGTTTTTCCATGCATTAACCGGTTTCGATAGGACGTTGTACAACTCATTGTATGCATTTTTTGTCCAGTCTTTACTTCCGCAGATGTAATCCGATTTAAGTAATCCTTTTCTTTGAAAAATGTTATCTTCGTATTGTAGAATGGTATCTAAAGAATATTATGGCAAAAGGTCCAAAGATATCAAAAAGTAATGAAGTAGTGCAGAACATACAGTGAGTAAACAACAATAGCGCCTAAACCATAGACAGGATTGTTTCCAAAACTTGATATTTCACGATCGACTTTGCAAAACATAAAGCAGTGGTAATTTGAAACGAAACATACAAAGCCTACAAACTTTGCAAGAATTTCAGAATCTCTATTTTTCAAATAGTCCTCAAATTAATCAAAAAAGGCCTTCTAAATCTGGTTAAAATCCAGTTTAATCTCAACATTTTCGGAAATAGAAATATTTAATTTTTTCGTTATTTTTTAATAAAATATTTTGATAAAAGCATGAATAAACGCCAAAACTCCTCTCCCAACTTTCGCATCATCCTCACGAATCTGCACCAGACGTTTCATACCAACGAAAAAATATAATTTAATTGCATATCACTATCAAATCAACTTATTAGCTTTCCTGTCCAGGTACAAGCTCTGAGGGATAAGGCCACACGAACCAAGGCAGAATCTAATATCTTTAACGACAATTGCAAATTGTGCAAAATACAATAAGAACTAATTACTAAATCAGTTTCCTCTGCAAAATTGCAATGACCAATTGACCGATGACAATGCCATAACGGAGTGGACGACGCCCGACGATCCATATTTCTGTGGCTAGCAGTCAACCGATTAACGCTGGATGCACAAGTCGTACATTGTGCTCCGAAAACACAATATGAAAATTCCCAGGGGTGCAGATGTGAGTCATTGAAGACGAGCAAGTATGAATAGTGGACATGTCCATCCCAGGAGATCCCAGAGTGGACGAGGAGACCGATAAATAAAATAACTGACTATCGTGGTTTCCAAATAGAGCAGGAAAGACATTGGAAACCTCTGTTACCCCGTTTGTCCCAGACCTCTTTGGAGATCTAGGGACTATTCGCAGAAATTTGACGGGGACATATTAGCACCCATGCGGTTTCACTAGGTTTCCATGCGGGTGTAGCACAGCAAATACAAACGATAGCATATTTGAGCATAGCGGACATTCTGCTCATATTATGGGATTCTTAAGGCATTGATGGGGTAAGGCGAGAGCTAAGGAAAAGCATTAATAATAGCAATAATTATGGTATTAATAATAATAATAATAATACCACGATTATTTTTTTTCTAAGCGTTATTGTATGTTTTAATAACCATATTGTTTTTAATATATATTTAAGAAAAATGTGATAATGCTTTTATTTGTATCCATGGACAAATTATATTAATTTGTATCCGTGTAAATTCAGAATGGTGCTATTAAAGTTAGTAATAATAATAATAATAATAATAATAATAATAATAATAATAATAATAATAATAATAATAATGAACCGATAAAAGTGTGTCAGTGCGTAGCGCGCTGGATTCGCAATAAGGAGATCTGGATTTGATCCCCTAACCCCCATGCTTTCGAGGTTTCCCTCGGTCAGAAGGCAAATGCTGGGATGGTTTCAAAAGCCTACGAACACTTCCTACCTCCCACTTCCTCACCTAAGACCTACCATTATCCTAGTTCTAATAATAATAATAATAATAATAATAATAATAATAATAATAATAATAATAATAATAATAATAATAATAAAATCGGTTACCTTCCCCTTAGTTCTTAAAATAATGTACGCTTCCTTGTATTGCACTACGGAAATCAGGCTTTGATAGAAATATCTGTGTGATTCTTAAACCATTTACCTGAAAGCTGTGAAAACAACAACAATAACAATAATAACAATAATAATAATAATAATAATAATAATAATAATAATAATAATAACTGTAGTAATAATAATACGTAAATAAATGTTTGGAAAATGTATGATCTGGCTATCAACTCGATACCGAACATCGCGAACCGCGCTCCGCACATGGTCCGCCCACAAGTGACTGCGCTCGCTTGGGCCTCTTGGAAGTCCACGCGGCCGGCCGGCGGGCGGGCGGGCGGGCAGGCGCCGGGCGCCGTGAGCACGTGGCCGAGCGCTGGGCGCTGGGGCGGGCAGCGCGGGCGGCGCAAGATCGATGCGAGCCGCTTGTCGCGTCTTGGCCACGGCCTCCGCCGCCGCCGCCTCCGCCGCCCTGCTCAATGAGCGCTGTCTTGGCGGGGGCGGGGGCGGGGCGGGGCGGGGGCGCGGCAGGGGGCGGGGCGCAGGCCGGAGGCGGCCGTGCCACGCCCATTGGCAGCGCCTGCGACCACGTGGCCGCCCGGACCGGGCGAACGCGCGCGCTCGCGGCGTCGGCGGGAGGCCGGCCTCCGCGCGGCCAAGGTGCTCGGCGTATTTCTGGCGCTGCCGCTCAAGCCAAAATTAACAATCATTTAAATAGTTAATTTTATTTGTTAGTAAAATTGTTTAACAGATTAAATTAGTTAAAAGGTATTTAAATCGTAAATAAATCGTTTAATCCTCTTTGGAAAAATTGTATGCTAAAGTGAGTATTGGCAGAAGCAAACAGTTACAATACGAGTACTATTTGAGTGTAGTATGTCTTGTTAGTATCCAATGAAACAATGTGTATTATTTACTTTTAACGATTATTTTATTGCATCTAAAATGCTATTTGTTATGACATAACTCGCCAACAGGCAACGGTACACATGCAAGCAAAAATATTATTATTATTATTAACTTATTTTTAATATTGTTTTTATATGCGTTCGGGGTACGTTAGAGATCTGTTTAGTTAATTTACTCGTCGAGGTACATACTAGAGTAGAATGATGAAATTAATAGTGGCTACTTCAAGCATAAAATTTGAGAAATGGCAATTGGAGTCTCCCCACTTGCCAAACGTGGAGCTTTTGCCTTCTAGTGGCGAGGATTAGAAAGAAAATAATGTATTTATTTGCCTTTATTTTATATTTCAACTGTAAGCTGTAAAAATGTTATTAATACTAGCAATGTCACATGAACATTTCGGAATTGTTTGGCCGCCCAAGAAGTAGAATACGGATTGACCATTACCGAATCGAGTATCTGTCCACTACCATTTACAAATACTACCATATACTTCTATTTGCAATTTTCAAGTAGACACTACGGAAACAAAATGGAAATTTGAAAATATAAATAAAAGAATAAATTAAAAACAGGCTATTTGTATTTGTAAGGGGTCTATTCAAGATATGCTATTCGCCCTTTTGAGTTTCATTTCACGAATTTAATAGTATAAGTAAGAATTTTGAGAAACCTACAAGAATGTTTTTAATTGACTGTGTCCACTCTCTACTGATTCTTTTACCCAATGTGACCACAAAGCTCGGGTAAAACTCTTGCGGACAAAACAAGTCCGCTCCTGATTTTTCAGGATACAGGTTCTTGTTTTAACGTACATCGTTCGTCGTTTGTGCGTAAACGCAAAGCAGGGACAGTTTTGTTAAGCGCGTGAAGGTGAAAGTTGTACTAGATGCGGTAAACCTGAATGGGAAAAAACGTGAACCAATTGCTGAAGATTTTGTGGTTAACGATTTTCTAATCGCCTTTCGTCTTCCTGCAAGAAATAGCAGAAACCGACTACGTCCCAGGTATTACCGTGGTCTTGCACGGTAATATCGAATCGCCCGATTGCAACCTGTTTTGGGATTTCATCGTGAGAGAGTAAAAGGAGCTGGTTGAAGCATCAGCGGTTTGAACATCACCCTTTCACTTTGGATGAATAGGAGAGAGGACAAGAGGAGCAGAACACGTTCCTTTGTGCCTTCTTTTCTTTGCTCCGTTGTTAATTTCATATTACTCTTGTAATATAATGACCAAGAAGAAAGCTAGATTTTTTTACTATTGTTAATTAAATATTCTTAATTCATTGAAACTTATTTTTACGTACGTATTTCTGTCAAACTGTGAATGGTGCTAGGACATCTTATTTTTTTACCCTTTAACGTTGACTTAAACAACAGATTCCTTCTCTCACCCTTCCTGTGGTACCAATCGGAATGCGGTTGGTCTCTGCCTTGTGAGGAGCCTAAAAGACCAACAGAAATGAACTGGGAAGCTGGGGGAAGGATACCTGCATGCCTGCGGGTGGACATATGCAAAACTAGGCGTCTGTGGAAGTGCACGGAGTACCGTTAAAATCAAGATCCTCGACCAATAAAACTGTCTCATATTCATACTCATATGCTACGTGTGTGTATTTTTAGTGTGTCAGCTTGTATTTTTGGGGATTATTGATTGTTTTACAAAAAATTGTATTATTTTCCGGTACATTTTTGTGGTAAGTGGTACATGAAGTTTTATCTTTTAAAACATAAAAAACGATGATCAAGGTTAATCATATAATGCCAATTATTCATATATAAATGAACTACCTCCACCTTTGAAAAATCAATTTTTAAAATTAAAAATTTTATATAATAAATATATTATATAATTATAACCATATGTTATATTGTCTTTGACGTCCGAGGAAGATGGCCAAGGAAACTAGCTCTACCTTGTAGCAGGTATCGGATTTAATACTATGACGCAATCAAAAACTTAAGTGCTACTTCATATAAATATCAGATAAGTTTGATAGATAGGGTTGTCGAAACCTTCACTCAGTGAACAGGAAAAGACGAGTCATTTTGCAGTTCGCACGTTAACGATGACATGTCTTAACAAATGTTTGTGAAGTGTACTGATTAAAAAAAGTGATTCCATTACTTATTTCACTCTCGTCCGTCTGTCTGAGCTATTGCAAATTCTTGATCTCAAAGCAAAGTAAATTACATGTAATATATATTAAATCTTACTCTAAACTTAAAGGCTCTAAAGACTTTTTTCTGTTTTTCTCAATTGTTAGTAAGGTAAGTATGCATGGTAGCCAAATAATCACTCTTACATATTCTGTCAAGAATGTTCAGTGAATAATTTTATAATAATTCCTTTCTGCCTTGTTAGAAAAGCGTCAAATACTGAAATTAGTTATAAACGAGACTCTGCGAATGATACTATAAAGACCCTTTTCTCATAAAATTACCACGAGGCACCGGAGGGATTCGAACCCTCGATCTCCTGTTTACTAGACAGGCGCTTTAACCAACTAAGCCACGGCGCCGATGAAGACACGTTCCTTGTTTTTAGATTTTCTTGACCTACTTTCTAGTTTCATAAATAACGTGTTAGTTTTTATAATGCTGAACATTCAGCACTTGAATTTTAAAAAAGTATTATTTTTTTTATTCGTAAATTTACACATACTTTCAAGGCATAATCAATTTAAGATATGCTATCTTAACTCCAAGTCATGCTTTACTAAACTGAATTGATAATAAAATTAATTACAATGTGTTACTTACTCTTTTATATTACTTACTAATTATAGTATAGTGACCATTGTTTTTAATTAATAATTTGAGAAATGTTACAATTTTTTATTTGACTTTATGAACGACAAAATTGAGTTTGAAATATTTTCGTTTCCTACTTCATAATCGTCACAAAAAAATATCCCCTCTTAATTTAATCTCCAAGGCAATATTTTGATTTTGTACCACTTCTATGACACCATCGACACTAAACCCCACAAATATGCTACTGAGGGATAGGATCCTTCAGGGGTGCCTCAAACAGATTTAGGAGGAAACATTGGTTTTAGGAGAACAACAGGCAAACAGGCCACCCGCAACACGCGTGACGTTACAACCCCCGTCGTGATCGAGCGTAAGTTCCGGAAACCGTCCTATGTTCCTGATTACCTTTCTTGTGCAGTAGTAGACTACAAATATATTTTTGGACGTTCCTTGGTTACATTTTTTAAGAATTCCTTCACGTACGGGTCGTCAGAAATATTCGATGTTAGATTTCAGCTATGAAGCTATTTTTACTTTCAAAATATTGTGTACTACATGATCTACTCATTATGTGGAAAATTATAAAAGGAATAAAGGATTCCGGTAAATTTCTACAATAAGGATTTAACTAGTAACTAACTAGTTAAGTCAATTTTGTATTGTCTTGTTTCTTTTACAATATTGCTTTATCTGCCCTCATCTCCCTTCCCTCTCAAAAACGCTTTTCCTCATTGTGCGAATAATGACGCAAGACGTAGCAAAATCTGTTTACTACAATTCCCTTGATGTGAGGCTGGCCCACGGGTATTTAGTTTAAGAGAAGGTAGAGCTATATTTTCGCAACCGACTCGCATTTCTACTATTTTTGCTTGTTATCAGATGTGCTGAGTGATTCTCCGTTTTTTTTAAAAAAACTTGGGAAAATGGTAACCTAAGCAGTTAATGAAGAGAATTTCATCTCAATACTCCGTTCTAGAATTCGAATTCACGTCAGTAAGTCTAGGAGAAATGTTGAAATACCTCAGGTAATAGCAGTACATCTTTTGTAATATTTTCTAAATGTATTGTAAATTGTGGAAATTTCTAAGAAGGAAACAATTATCAAATAAATAATTATTATTGATATCATTGAAATAATTTTATCCTTAAATAACTGCTAATGCAGTTTGTTCCAAAATCATTTCAATGTGCGTCATTAAATTGCCTTTTTTGTAAATAAATTGATTGCATATAAAAGTCATTAAAAAGATAGAGGATCGTCTATTTCACGGTGATATAGGAACACTTTTTCCCAAAACGTTGCCGCCTGCTTCAATGAAGGCTTCAATGAAGTTAGGTTTCTTTCAGCAAACGAATGCCGTAGGTAGAAACTGCTTTCGTTTGTACGAAAGGAGCAATAAGTATTTTATCCAAGTTCCCACGTTTCGGGCAAAGGAGCCCTTCCCCACAATTCCAAGTTCCAGTGGGTGCGTTTGCGCGCCGCGTTCGTTACATTCGATCCAGCATTTTTACCGAGAGGAAAACTAATCGAGAATTGTGAATTGTACGGATCGAATTTTTGGGCTGGTCGGGCCCGCCCCCCCCCCCGGGCAGCCCCCGCCGACGGCCTTTGTGGCGAAGACCCGGTGGCGGCGGCGGCGGCGGCGAGACAAGAGGACCGCCCCGGGCCTCGCCCGCCGCCGGGTCACGTGACGCATTGTAGTGCGCCCGCGGGGCGGCCGCTGCCGGGCGTCTCGCCCCGCCTCAGTCGCCCGGCGCCGCGCGCGGCACGTCGCGGCCACCCTGGAGCACAGCGACGCGGCCCGGCTCCCGCTCGGCGCGCCGCTCTGGGTTTGTATGCATTAGGGCCCCGTTCACATAGCAACGTTGCGTTTCGTAAACAAGATGTCAACCCGAAAAGATTGCAAGGATGTGAGCTAGATCGTTCACATTCATTTTCAGTTACCAATGTGCACTACGTGTACAAAATTTAGTGCATTTACAAAAACATTTACATGTGCACACATTACAAAAATTAAGTTAGTTTTCTTAGTTTTGCTCCACTTTTCAAATTCACGTTTATTTTCATTTAACTTTTAAATTTGAAAATTTGAAAAACCTAAAACATCAGCAATGTTAACTTCAATTAAGGAAAATATTTCACATTCCCCAGAAAATTTTACATAAATATTTCGTGATATATGTATACCAATGTTGGTACAAACACTGTCATCGCGCAATTACACGGAAGCTTGCAAGCTCTTACGTCAGTGTCATTGCAGAAAAATACTCTTAAGATATTGCACTTGAACGAAAATGTTAGACCATGTAGAGTCATTTGATGTTTAATTAGATATTAGTTAAGATGATTATATGATTGATTAGTATGACTATCAGGATCGATCTCTTAATTTGTTCGTATACGTTTGTTTTATTTTCTCTCAGTAGATTTTGAGGTTGTCGACCTGTCGACCTCATTGTGACTGACAACATTAATCTTATGTTTGAGTCGTATGTTTACGACTTCGCGTTGATGTTAATGTTTCTATGTGAATGGGCTTTTAGTAAGACTCGCGGAAGTCGGGTAACATTCGGATTAGCATGGGAAAGAGGCCCCAAATTCAGGTACAGTGTCAGTCAGGAGAAGGAATGAAACACACTAAAAGATTCTTTTCATATTTTTGTATTTTAATTACTATAAAGATTCTGTTTATCCGATCTAAAGGGTACAGAGATATCACGAAATATTTATGAAAAATTTTCTGGTGGATGTGAAATATTTTCCTGCTTTGAAGTTGACATTGCTGATGTTTTAGATTTTTATTATTTTCAAATTTAAAAGTTCAATGAAAATAAACGTAAATTTGAAAAGTAGAGCAAAACTAAGAAAAACTAACTTAAATGTTGTAATGTGTGCACATGTAAATGTTTTTGTAAATGCACTAAATTTTGTACACGTAGTGCACATTCAGCAACGAATTTATTTTTGTTGTCGAAAGTAAGATTGTTATGGTCTCACAGCTATAGTTTGCGTAAACAGTATACACATTACGCCCTACTAAATTACTACCATAATTGTCAATGTTAAGAGGAAAATTGGAGCGAAAGTTTGTTTTCAAAATACTATCACTGTGTCTCGGACATCCGTGTTGGCATAAGAAACTGGCATTTCTGTTGAGAAATTTAGTATAATAACGTATCACTTCTGGACAAACGTAATACTAAACCTTACATTATCAGTGGCTACAACGAAATTCGTCATTATTTAGCGCAAACTACTGGTTCCAGCAACGGACATTATTTTATTTTACATTTTTTGGAATGTGACCGGCGCAGAGAGCGAATTCCGTGTTCATTCGAAGCAAATAGTTGCCACGTGCAAAAGGTCAGATAACGCAACGCTACAGAATTTTTAGAACGAGAAACTAAGCGTTTTAAAATATTTATTTTAATGTTTAGATCTCGTGCGGACCATAGGAACGAAGCCAAAGGCTAGAATGCGGTCGTATCGCGCGATTTCCAATATATTCGTATTTTCATAGCATTGCGTATTGAAATATCGGTACACTTTATAAATATTTCGCAGCTTGGTGGCTTTTCTCTCCTTTCCTCTACCTCCTCCTCCTCCTCCTGCTTTTTTTTTTTTTTTTCGTTGGGCACTGGGAAGAGGACGACGGGGAGACAAGGAGAGGAGAGCGATCCGCTGTACATTTTTTATTCCGCTGTTTCCAAAACGCTAATTCCATTGGCTGGTATCGGCAGCCTATCTCGATAGAGTGCACCATGGACCGAGAGCTCGGCGTCGTCCTCTTCGTAATTCGGGTCGGCGGCGGAGGCCGTGGCTAGGCGCGCGTCCGCACCCGCCCGCACCGCCCCCACGCCCCCGCCGCTGCCCCGCCCGCGCCGCCCCGCGTCGGCGCCGAGCTACCTGCCGGCCGCCGCACTAGTAGCTACGGTCTTTATTTTCGGCGGCTTTTTTTTATTTTATATTTTTACTTTTAGAGTAAGCTTTGCGAAAACAACAAAAAATAAAGGGTTTTTGAAGCCAGTTGAAATGGTTCTAGACTTCACATCACCAGTGTGACTTGTTGTTTTGATGTAGAAAGGGAGGGCGAAATAAAATAAAAAAAGACGGAAGGCGCGGCGCGGCGCGGGTGGCGCAGCGTGGCGCGGCGTGGCGAGGTGCCGGTGGTGGTGGCGTCCGCGGCGGCGGAGTGGGGCCGGCGGCGGCGGCGGCGGCGGTGGCCGCGTGGGGGTGTAGGCCAGGGCGGCGCGCCGCGGCGGCGGCGGCGGCGGCGGCAGCGGTGGTGGAAGGGTTGAGTAGTGGGACGAGCGCCGTGGTGGGGGAAAGAGGAGGGAAATTTGAGATAGGCGAAACGTCGGGACACGGCGCGAGGTTGACGGGTCTCCCTTGAAATGTTTATGTTGCATGCGTGTATTTGGACAGGGGTGATGGGCAAAGCGGTGATGGCGGAGTGAAGGGCGGCGCAGCCGGGGAGGTGGGGGAGGGATGGAGGGGGGCGGGGGCTAGGCGGGGAGGAGGCGCGGGCGGTGTGTACGCCACGGCGGTCTACAGATTTTATTGATCACTGATTGACTGGGGGCGGGCGGGGAGGCGGCGCGGCTGCGGGTTGCGTGTCCCTGCGTCTGTCCGCCCGCCGGCCCCCGCCCCCGCCCCCGCCGCCCCCGCCGCCGCCGCCGTCGCGTCGCGGGCGCTGGAGAGACGGGCCGCGGCGGCGGACCGCCGGGGGCGCAGGGCAGGGCGAGGGGGCGGACAGAGCAGTACCGCAGAGGGGCGTGTGGGGAAGCAGTTCCGAAAGGAAATCATAGCCGTGTGTATGTGTTCGGTATTGCAGGATTCTGAAAGGTTTGTTATTGGAGGTGGGAGATGCCAGGAGCCTACCCCGCACCCTCCCCGCATCACTAGCCCCCCCCCCCCCGCTCACACCCGCACACACACACAAATTGTATATACATAGACAGATATGTATGTGCGCGTTTGTGTGTGCTTTTTGTAATTTAAATCGAAGTGCAGGCCATGTCTTATATTTCCTTTTCCAACCACTCTCTCTTCTCATTAATGTTTGTGTTTCCAAAATCGATTTTGAATTCCATATCGTTGAAAGATATTTTTTACTTCTCTTTGGACTAACATTACTTTGACAAAGCTTTCTGACTCAAGAAATTATTTCAAAAATTCCTCTCTTTGGAATGCGTGTAATTGTTCTAGCCGTAGAAAATTGGGTGCGATCGATACTCTGTAGGAATCCCTATTAGAGGCTCGTTCCGTTCTGGGTGTGGTCCTGAAGAAGTAACATAATTTTGATTGAGAAGTAACATGCATTTGATTTGAAATTTCTAGATGACATAGGGTGTACGATTTTCTTTCTATTTTTCAATTACTTATGTTAATGTATTAAAATACGTTAATATGTGCGGTGTCTTTATTTATTAGAGTCAAATAAGCTGTGATAATTTCGTAGAAAATTGAAGCATGTGTTGTTTAATTTTACACCTGAAGTACAACACGATGTAACCAGAAATGCGTTATTACTAACTCTTAGTTTTTCACAAAATTCTCAGGATTAATTTAAAAAGGCAGTAATTTTTTAATGTTTTGTAAGTCTACGACAATATATTTATTGTATGTTTCAAAGTCTTTGTTCAGGACTTAAAAGCCATAGAGAATGTGACGCATCGTGGCGAGCTGAGGCGGATTGAAATTGTTTCTTCTTGGTTTTCATCCTGAACTCATGTAATATTTTATGACTCCTTTCCGGGTAAAATACTTCATATTGGGAATATTACTCTTTCAAACAACTAAAATTTTGTGTGGTTTTGAATAGTCATGTAATGACAATACAATTGAAATTTTTTCATACAATGAAATATAAACAATATATTTTTACGTTCGGTTTTAACATATATTTTTAAAATTCTATTCATTGTATTAACACGTTATAAGTGATATTTTGTTAATAATATGTAAGTTATATTTTTATTTAGTATGTTACATAATCGATGAAAATTATCATGCTTCTTAAACGGTTTTCGATTGTGTATTTATTTATACATATTGATTTTAAAATGAACAATTTTTATCTTAATCCAAATCGTTTCATATTGAAAGAATTCGGTAAAAAATAGTTGGAATTATATTTATTTATTCAATGGCAATTTTCCGGTACAATAAAATAGATACAATAAAATAGTTACAATAAAATGAACTCGATATTGCTGCAATAATAATGCAATTTACAATTTTTCGTAGTGTTATATTGAGGAATATTTTGTTCGAGTCTTGTACTATTTATTATTTTTAAGTAAATAATTAATTAATTAATAAATAATAATAATAATTAATAAATAACAAATACTATTTATTATTTATAAGTAAAAAATATTACTAAATATTAAAAATAGTTCTACCTTCATTTTCTGTGTCAAATAATGGGCATATGTAAATTTTCATCCGTCATGAAGTTTTATCCGTTAAGATTCCGGCAGAGATTTTTTTGTCATAGTAATAATAATAATAATAATAATAATAATAATAATAATAATAATAGTTTTGATTACAAAATTTGATTTTTTATAGAATATTGGATGCATTTCAATCCAATAATAATGATGTCGAGTGTTGATTTAAAATAGATGTATCGGACAGAGATTAATAGTACCTACTTAGATGTTAGCGGATTATGTGAAATTGCATTTTTGGACAATGACAAACGGTTAATTTTCTATCCTATATAATTGTTTAAGTAAATACGTGCAGTGCTTTGTTGTCCAAAGCTTGTAAATATTTGCAGGACACTTAGATAGTTTTCCTTTAGCTTATTTAAATTATGATATGGCGTAAAATGTATTCTTTGCATTTATCGGTTTTCTTTAAGAATTTATAACCTCTAAGAGCTGGGAAACACACTTTCTTTTTAGCTGATATCACAGTTCTGTCTTACAAGAAACTTATTAGCCATCTGAAAAATTTTAAAAATGTAAGAAGAAATTCGCAAAAAACGAATTTTACAATTTGAATAATAAATGTTTAAGTATTTTTCTTCAATGAAAAGACAATTTTTATAAAGTTAACAACTTAATAATTACATAACATTGTGCTATCAATGAACAGATCCTGCATTATTGAAATAGACATTTTCCTAAATTCAATTTGGTTTCTAATTAATTTATTTTAGATGTACAAAAATGTTTAAAATGTTAATAATAATGATGTAGCAACTTTTAATAATATAAAGGTTTGCTAAATGATCATTTTTCCGTACAAATGTCCAGGAGTTTTGTTATATGAATTTTTTATTTAACTTTTCACACCGTTGCTTATAAAATAACAAGTTTTTCCTGGTCGTCTTTCTGTTAGGTGAATGAAGCGTATTGAATGTTTGGGCAGAAAGTAATGACAATATGTTAAACTTCAATGTTCATTCCCCGCCATTCAATATTCCGCTCAACCCAATTGTTTGAAATGTTTTCTTTTATTTTATTCTTATATATTTATATTTTTCCAGTGTGAGGAGAGATTCTATTCAACCCTCATTTTATTTTGCTTTTAAAAATATAGATAGTAATAATAATACTAATACTAATACGTATACTAAAAACAGCAGCTTACTATCGCGTAAAAAGCGCTGCCAAGTGGAAAAATGTATTTTAAGTTGAGTAGTTCAACACTTGGCTGTGTGGCCGCAGTGGTGAAGGTTGAGCTGCCGTTGGCAGATATGATACCAGGGAGAAATAAAGCAGCTATCAAAATATTAACATTAAATATAAAATAATTCCTAGGACATCAGTGAAAAGGCGCACCCCATCTGAAAAATATAGTTGTAAAAATGTAACTTTCATTTCTACTTTAATGTGGCTAGAGTAAATCGTAGTAGTCCACGTTGGAATCTTCTTTAAGTGAAATATTGTCCTTGCCATGTGTTTTCTTGATAGAAGCCAAATGAATTACTTTTTGTTTTCTATTAGAAGGAGACGCGGCAGCGCAGTTTTAAAGATCGTTTTTGTAGAGTTTATAGTCAAGCGGGGAAAAAAAAGTTTGCGAGAATCTCGATACTTCGCAGTTGTTATATATTATTCCTGCTGATTTGATTAGAGATATTGAAGTTCTATGAATACTTTAATAATATCGCTGGTGATGTTGATACCTTATAATAATTTGAGAAATTTTTTTGCCAGGTATCAATATTTTTATTCTGAAGGTTTTGGTCTTGGTAAGGAGCCTGGGCGAAAAACGAAGTTTTGCGGTTCTTCTTCTTCTTAGATTAATTCTGATAATGATCGCTACGCGATCAAAACACGATATTTGATGATGATCGCTACGCGAACGATATTTAAATTAAAATATTGATATCTAACAATACCTTTTCTCAAATTCTATGAATACATTTGTTCAGTGTTTGTCTGAATCGTTTGGTTTATTTTGGAAGAAATTCTAAGGCCTTTATTTTAAATATGTAAAGTAAAGATTATCATATTGCGCCTCCCCCTCCAACTTCACTAACCCGCAAAATAAACATCAGTTCGATGTTGTCAATGAAGTACTTTTTCTAATTGCTTTCTAACATCGCCATCTTGGAGTCGTGGGAGGCTGTCCCCCCGTGGCTGGACTCTGGAGAACGCACTGTCGGGCCCCGAGCGCCTCGCGGTTTCTCCAGAGGGCGGCTCACGGGGCTTCGCAAACACGTCGCCGCGTTCTAATTTTCTTAAGTTCTCCTTCGCAATTGGAATTTCCACCAAGGCGAGCAATTCCGCTGCAACCCCCATGCAGCTATTTATTTAAACTTCTTAGGCGCGGCGCCCCGCGCGCGACGAGGGGATTATAAACGCAACTTCCCGCGCACGCCGGTCGCTCTCCTCGCGGGCTGGGGGCGCCACCGTCGCAGCCGTGTTTATTTCATATTTTCTTCAAATTTTCCGCGCGCACGCACGGCCGGGTGTGCTCCCATGCGGCGGCGACGTCGGTGGCGGCGGTGGCGGCGGTGACGGTCTGCAGCGGGGTGGAGCGGGGCGCGGTGGGTCGCTCTCGACCCGCGCCCCCGCCCCCTCCCCCTCCCGAGACCCTCGTCTTGCAGGTATGCGGTCGCGGTGGGCTGGCTCCACCCGCCGTGCGGAAGCTGAGGGTTTGATTTTCTCCCCGTCAGTGGTCCTGGCGAAGAGATAATTTCGATGCGTTAGTGCACAAACATTGTATGCTGAGGGTTTGATTTTCTCGTCAGTGGCCATGGCGAACATATTATTCGGTGGGTTAGTGCACAAACATTGTATGCTGAGGGTTTGATTTTCTCCCCGTCAGTGGCCCTGGCGAAGAGATAATTTCGATGCGTTAGTGCACAAACATTGTATGCTGAGGGTTTGATTTTCTCGTCAGTGGCCATGGCGAACATATTATTCGGTGGGTTAGTGCACAAACATTGTATGCTGAGGGTTTGATTTTCTCCCCGTCAGTGGCCCTGGCGAAGAGATAATTTCGATGCGTTAGTGCACAAACATTGTATGCTGAGGGTTTGATTTTCTCGTCAGTGGCCATGGCGAACATATTATTCGGTGGGTTAGTGCCCAAACATTGTATGCTGAGGGTTTGATTTTCTCCGTCAGTGACCCTGACGAAGAGATCATTTCGATGGGTTAGTGCACAAACATT
This sequence comes from Gryllus longicercus, assembly GCA_038098605.1. NCBI lineage: Eukaryota > Metazoa > Arthropoda > Insecta > Orthoptera > Gryllidae > Gryllus > Gryllus longicercus. The sequence continues at coordinate 1,600,181 of JAZDUA010000254.1, forward strand.
TTATGCTGAGGGTTTGATTTTCCCCTGTCAGTGGCCGTGGCGAAGAGATCATTTCGATGGGTTAGTGCACAAACATTTTATGCTGAGGGTTTGATTTTCCCCTGTCAGTGGCCGTGGAAAAAAATCATTTCGGTGGGTTAGTGCACAACAATGTACGCTAAGGGTTTGATTTTCTCCGTCAGGGAACCTGACGAAGAGATCATTTCTATTGTTAGTACACAAACATTGTATATCTGCTCATCATTTTTGAGTTAATATATTTTTATACCTCACATTCATGTGTTCGTAAGTGTACAAAGATTGTATGTCCAGATAAGATGGATCGTGTTTTTCTTTCTTCAAAAAGCAAACATTGTCGCTGCACACGTAACTGCACCTTTACAGACTTTGTAGCTTAGTTTTCTCGAAACTAAGAATTCTGGACTTACAATGAGTGTACTAAACCATTGGTTTAATGGCTTCGAGGAATACATACGCCGCAGCTCTATGCCTTAAGCGGCACAAAAGGGGGTAGAACTGAAATAAATTTCACTCATCTTTGGAAGAAGGCCTAGGGCAGCTACGGAATAGTATTCACTATTCCCTGCCTAAAAACTATTCCCTACCTAGGGAATAGTTCCCACTCTCTTGTTTATGACTTTTAGCCTTGCTGCTTTTTTTTCGTCGTTCATTCACAAATTCATTCTTGTGTCCTTATATATTTGTTAACAACACACTCATACCTATCACACACACTTAATATTGATCACTATTGACATTTCACAGTACGCCACGGCGCCGACTTTGCTCAAAGGAGGGGTGAGGGGTTGGGGTTGGGGTTGGGGTTGGAGGGTTGGTGGTATGGGAGCCAAGCGGCCCCGCAAGATGCCTGCCACGCCCCCGCCCCCGCCCCGCGCGCGGCTGCCACCCACCCACCCACCCGCCCGCCCGCCCGCCCGCCGAAAATGAAAAATGTCAAGAAACGTGACCGCGCGCGCGAAGGGGGGGACCTGCGCCAAATTCATTTCGGGGCTGAGGGCTCGGCGCCTTCGGAAAGCAGCTGCTTTGGCTCAAGACGCGGAAATGGACGGCCGCGCCTTTGCCCGCCTTTGCCGCCGCCATCTGCTCGCCCCGCCCTCCCCTTCTTTTCGGAGCCCCCCACTCTCAGTCTTTGACTGGCTGCTTCTCGGTCTGGCCTTTCCCTTTTCAAATGCGACCTCTTTCTCCAGACTCTTGTCCTTAGTCTTTCCCTTCATCTCTTTGCTTTCTACACACTACTAGTATGTAGAGTTCTTTTATTTATCACTTGTCTCAGTTCTCTCGTGTGTGCTTTCTTTCTTTCTTTTCTGCTTATTTCCTTTTCTTGACGCAGAGTGCAGCGCTCGCGCCATCGATCCAAATCATTATTTTGCTATCCCTCTTTGTACTACAGTATATAATTTTTGGAATCTTAAAGTATAGAGAGGAAAGGAGGAACATTTTGAAAGTATTATAATATTAACTCGAGGTTTTGGATGTTAAACCCGTGTTTAGGTTATTTTTAGCTGTAACTTCTCACACATGTCAGAATTAACGTGTATTAGTGTCGTTCCAAAGATCGTTTATATTGGAGCAGGTGGAGAGGAGATTCACGCAATGTTTTGCTCTCGGAAATTGCGCTCTCTGTACGGAAAGATGGATGTAGTAAGTCACGCAAAACTCAATCAGATTATAAATTTTGGACTGAAACTTGGTAAATACGTCAGTACTAAGATTTACTTGTTCCTTGCCAGATATCTTTAGGATATTTCAATTTTTGGGGGTACCTTTTTACTGAAGTTCCTGTGATATTTTCAAAAATTTTCTCGGAAATGGCCGCATATTTTCTTTCCTATTTTGCTGGAATAGAAGAAAGTGTTCGTATAAAAATAACATATTTGCAATTTTCATTAAGACCTCTGAAATTTTTAAAATTGCAAAAGTCAAAATTTATTTTCCAACTTTTCCTACAATTCTACTATTACAGCTGTAGATTTCCTTGACAATACACTTTATCTCCCAAATTTTGATCTTTAAATGACGCTATAGACTTCTTAAAAATATAAGTGAAGTAAGTATACTAAAAGGAGGAAAGGTGTCGGTACGCCGCACATTCCCACTTCACTTTGGCTTGTGCTGAATTACTGTACTCATACGCGTATACGATTTTGCTCCGTAATTTGCTGAAGTTACCTTCTATCTTTGGCTTCGGCGAGTTGCTACTTCGTTAATAATTGACTTCTATTTATTAAATTTTCTATGTCCTTTTGCATTTTCCCCTCAGTCCTACGTTTTGTCCCCTCTTTTGCAGTGTGCTTCTCCTGCCGCCCGCTCTATTCCGCCCCCTCCCAGCCCCGCCTGCGCCATCAGCCTCTTCGGAGGCCGCGGCCACATTTCGGCTGCGCAAGATGGATGGAGGGCCCCGGGGGGCTGGGCGGATCTCTGCGCCCCCGAACGCCCCCAGACCCTCCGACGCATCGGCCGCCCCGCCCCGCCCTCTTCGTCACGCCCCCTCCCGCCCAGCACCGTCACGCATCGTTCCTTCCAGCCCGCCCCGCCAAGACCCGTCCCGCTTCGTCCTGACCCGCCCCGCCTCGCCACGACCCGATCCGCCCTGCCCCCTCCCCCCCGCAGCCCCGTCACAGCCCGCCTGGCCCCTGCCCGCCCCGGCCCATCCCGTCCCGACCCGACCGATCCGTCTCGCCCCGACCAGCCACGCCCCTCCCGACCCGCCACGCCCATCCCGCTTCGTCCCACCCGGCACCGCCCAGCTTCGTCTCTCCCCGCCCCTCTCGACCTTCCCCGACCCCGCTGCCACGTCCCTTCACACCCCGCCCCGCCCCGTCTTCCCTGCGCCTCTACAACACGCCCACGCTTCTGCGCTCCATGCCGCCCCGTCTTCCCTGCCCCCTCGCCCCTCACCCACGACCGCAGCGGCCTCAACACTTCCTTGGGCGGCGGGTGGAGTACATCACTTCTATTTCTGCTGTCGCGGCCGCAGCGGTTGCGTTTTATCAATTCCTTGGCTCTGCTAATGCGATACTGCCCCTCCTACACGGTTTTTTGGGGCCCCTTTCTGGAAAGATTCGTTTTGTACAGGCTGTCAGGTTTTTGTGGTCGCCGTCTGTGATACACGAATGCTCGGACCAATTAGGATGTTTTTTTGCCGGTGATGGTGAGTATGGTGCCAACTGTTGAGCGACGTAAAAGGTTGAGAGGGATGAACCGTTATAACTGGCCCGTCGGTGGTCGTGTACTTTTTTGTTTGTTGCTATCTCACCATTTAAAATACCGATGAAAGCTAAGAAATTATTCGATGAGGAATTCATTCTAAAACTTTTATAAATATCTGACGAGAAATAATGTGATTGTGATAATGCTCGAAAATTATGATAATACTTAAAATAATAATAGTAATAATAATAATTATAATTGTTATAATAACATTATATTGATATTAATCATAAAATCAGCGCTTAGTTACGAATCTGACTTGTGTTGCAAAACCTATCTGCGAAATCGTTACAAAATCTAAACTGTAGTGAAATCACTGTCTTATTACTCTAATTTAACTTATTTCAAACAGTTTATTTCTAAAACTGTGAAAGTAAATAAATTATAATACCCACCCAATATATCAAGCATGAATTATTGCTGAAAATGGCACCTTCGTCGTCCATTTCATGTCAAACATGAAATCGAACTTTCTGGATTCCGTTCATCTCCAGCATTTTGTAAAAATACTGTATTTCTGTTCCACATAAGTGCGTCTTTGAAAAGACACTGAGATTTTTTCTTATAACAAACGTTCTCTCAATCGCTAATTTTTTTAATCAATGTTTATTTCATGTTCACCTGAAAATCATTATCATTGTAATTTAACGTGTCTCTGCAGACTTCTCTAACTCTGCTTTAAATATACTTTCATACTGTAAAGACTTTTATGAAAAATTGTCATTCCTTTACTATGACCTGAAATTAGAAATATCATTTTTCGATATTCGTTGTATTTGTTTTTGTAAAAAAGCAAACGTAGTTTTTGGAGCGCAATCCATCTTCGCATCGCTTTCACACGCAGCTGTGACAGAAAGAATGCGAGATGATAAGAAACTATAAATATTTTTGTGTGGACAGAGTTTGCTCTTTAACCATCCATCACTGTTGCGATAAGCAAGGTGGGAAGAAATGGGCTTCTGTGGAGAAGACGTACGCATTCCAACCGATATACTGACAGACATATGATGAGTTAATACACATCATTCGTAACTCTTGTCCAGAGAGTCACACATACGTCACATGGCATTTTGAAACTTATGGCAATGACTTTCTTTTAAAGTATTTTTCGTGCTTTTTAATAGCCAATATCTTAACACGTCTTCATGATATACCGTTCACTGTAAACGTTTAATGTTTTCTTACTAAACCATGATTGTGATTTAAGTTTTCGTAATAAATAAATAAAATGTAAAACGCACAAATCTCGTAATCCTCGTTTGCACGCAAACAAATGTTTAATTTGCAACCAGAAGAACCAAATTTGTATCTCAGATATTGTAGTTTAAGAAACACTAGCACATGGAATGGAATGTTATTTCCGTTTGTAAATGACGATACATCAAATTCCAAATCTGTTTAATGTACAATTATTTTTTATAAACTTGAATTACTGGGCGCAAAGGCATATTTTTTCGTTATTGAAAAATATTCATGAAATAGTTTTCAAGGAACTAAGACAGAGACTGAAGTAAGTGTAATATATAAAAATTTCTTATGACTAGTATGTTTAGTAACGGACTGCTATTATTAGGTTTCGGATATTATTAGGATTAACTTATTCATTGTGACATTAAGGGTTAGTATTGCAGAGAATATTGCAGTGAATGTGCAGTCTGCAATACGTAAGGAAAAAGGTCTTTGCTCTCTCGATTACCACAACTCAGTCACTTCTTGAACAGAAAAGAAATATAAATTCATATCCCTCCCGATTCATGTGGAAGTTGTGGTAGATGCGGTTGTGATGGTTAGCGAAAGATTTTCTCGGAGTTGCCTTCTTTCCCGAACCTTGCATTCCACCACATCCTTCGCACCATCATGCATTACCATTATTTCATCTTCCACCCATCTGAATACTGTCGCATTCAACTCGGGCGTTGAAAAAGCGCTGTCTGGCAGCGGTTCCGAGTAACAGCCACCTCTGATGGGTTTCCTGCAATCAAATCATACTATTAATTAATTAATTAAATAATAAATAAGTTAAATAAATAAATAAATAAATAAATAAATAAATAAATAAATAAATAAATAAATAAATAAATAAATAAATAAATAAATAAATAAATAAATAAATAAATAAATAAATAAATAAATAAATAAATAAAATTATCCAATAAATTCGTAAATAAATGTTCATGGTGGGGACTGCTGTATTGCAATAAAAGGAATCGGCCGAGGCCAATACGTTTGGGGGATGAAGCCTTTGCCGCGGCGTCGTGAGTTGCCGTTCCGCCTTGGGCTGCCTTTCGTCTTGGGCGCCGTGGACGCCCCTGCCCCTGTGGTTCAGTGCCCTGCTCCAGTGATGGACGATCGCGCCACCCGGCCGCTCCCCTCAACCTTCCTTACTTCGCTCCCCCCAACCCCGTCCGCGCCCCCGCCCCCGCCGCGGCCGCTTTTCTTAATGGTGCCGCCCCCGCCCCCGAGCCTTCTGCGCCGACCGCGTCGTCCACCGCATCGCCCCCGACGATCCATCGTCCCCCGTCGCCGCCTTCGCCGCCGCCTCCTCCTCCTCCTCGCCCGCGACCTCGTCACGTGTTTGTTCCTTTCGCGCGCTTCCTCTCGACCCTCGTCATATTCTCAGCCTCCTCCTCCTCCTCCTCTTCCGCCTCCTTCCCCGCCGCCGCCGCCGTCGCCGCCGCCGCCTTGTGATGCGGAAGGGGCGAAGGGCGCGGGCGGAGGCGGGGGCGGAGGCGGGGGCGAGGGAAGGAATGGCCAAGTTCTCGGGAATTTCTAATTGCCCGCCTCCATGTGATCAGACCCGATGACCTAACTCCGCGCCTCGTAAACATCCAGGGCTGCGAGGAGAGCTCAAGGTCGGGCGGCTGCAGCTGCTGCGGACAGAGGTTGCTCTACACGGAATTTACATTCTCGGAGCGCTCGCAGTCTTCATTATGCGCTTTGCTTATTCCGTTCTAATTGTTTGATTTGTCTCTCGCACTGTGTGCTATGTGTCGCTGCATGACTTTCTCCAGGAGGAAGGCGATGAAGCAGAATTACATGGAATGTATATAAATATCAAATCATAATCATCATATCATAATCAAAATATAAATATCAAATTAAAAGAATATTGTATCACTATGTTATTCGTATCTTCCGATTCACCAAATAATTTAATTTGATGAAATCGACCCACGCTGTGGTCTTGTGGGGGTGTAATAGGCATCTTTGTGCGAATGTAGCTTTTGCTATGAAATTGTTTGCAAAAATTATTATACCTTGACATCAACGGAGTGAATATTTTGCGTGTTCGAATGTGTATTTATTTATAATTTATGTGTAATTAAAACGTTGTGTTAATACGAGGGAATTAAATTAACGTTTCATTAATGCGAAACGATCCCTTGAACTGTTATTCACATGGGGTTAATTTGATATAATTCGGAATATACGGGATAGTATTTCGTGCGTAAATTCAGTATATAGATATCTTACTTATTCCAACTATTTGCTCTTTATCCATGTATTGTTTTTACTTGAATCCTTCTATCTCTGTTTCTTGGTCGAATATATAATACACAAAGAGTAGTGTTATCATCAGAAAACTGAACCAGGTATTTTATTGAGTTTTGCATTGAGTTAAAGGTTTTGTTTTTAGAATGTTTGGACTTTATATTCCTTCGTTTGACAAACAATGATGTTCTTCCTTGAATATTTTGTATGAGCCTCTGAATATCATAGCTGTGGTAACAATTATTTTATATTTAATATGGATGTTAGTAAACCTTGACGAGTAAAAACGTTTAGTAGTTTTGAAGTGTTGTACAGACACACAATGTTAATTAACCTTTGTGCCGCGCTTCATGAGTTTGAGTTATATGCTGAGGTTTGGGAGAAATTGTTAAAAATACAGTAATATTTGATGTAACTCCTTGGATTTCACGTGTGTACTACCTGAATGAGAATGCTAGGCTATAGAGAGTTTGTTTTTACTTGAGTATTGAATTTATATTATAAATACAATTTTGTAATTATATTTTCGTATTAATTAATCTCCACCTTCGTTTACTATCTTGTAATAAGAATAATGAATCTTTTTTTATTTTCGAGAAGTATTAGTGTCATACCTGCATACACCGCAACAAATATGCATGTATAATGTGCAAAAGTCAACTATGTTTTGTTTATAATTCGGTTTAGATGCGACAGAAACCAATCGTTGTTTGAAACGTATCTCTAAAATATAACGATATGTGTAAATTATTTCTAGATAAAACTAGCCACAACTCTTCACAGTACACTTCTTCTCTGTCGCTCTACTAAACGCTTGCAATATTTAAAATTATTATTATTATTATTATTATTATTATTATTATTATTATTATTATTATTATTGCTAACTAGTTTTCATATTTAAGGATTTCACAATATTTTGCAAATAATATATCATTTGAAAAGTTGTCATACAACATCTAGAAATTGATCTGGGATAGAATTATTTAAACGGGAAATAATTTTATGTCAAATAGAATATTTCACTCTCAAAAACAAAGTTTGCATTCGGGTTCCATTTTTTAACACTAGAGTACGTGTGGTAGGTAGGACTACGTAGTGTCGATACTCACCTCAACTTACCCAATTTTCGGATAGATGTCGGGGCGGGAATACAATATTTTAGTTTCTAGTATATTCGAATGTAATATTTTGCTTAAACTTTCAAATGACTTCACATAATTTTTGTGACACACCACTTGTCTGTTGGTCGTGTATTGGCCGTTATACTAGAAAAATATTTTCAAAATTATATTATGTAATTATTTTGTGTTCTAATGAAATGACACAAAAACTGATGAGCGAAACCAAGTAATTGGTAATAATAATTGGTAAGGGAAGGCGTAAAAGAAAAAAATCAAAATGTGTTAATATTAATTTTGTGTTTGAAGCATTTTATCCATTTTTTGCTACAAATATTGTTCTTAATTACCGGCAGAATGCCGCATGAATATAATGTTCAATGTATTGTGTGTTCATTATAATTTTGAATTACAATATCGTTTTATTTTGTTCACATTATATTTATTATATACAAAAGGTCACTTATTTATGCGCCATCTACGTCTTTTATATTTCTTAGAATTTGGGAGGTATTTTGATGAACTTGTGATAAAATGATTTAATTGATGAGGCAAATATTTTTAAAATATATCTGCATTTCTTTATCGTCGTTACTCACATATGATTTAGAAAAGGAAACTCTCAAAATAATGTTTGGATGTTTTCCTCGTTGACATTGAATTTTGAAGGGGTTGAACTTGGTGAAGAATTAAGACATATATATTTCTTTTCGGAGTATAAACGTGTGATGATGTGAAATTACTTTCCAAAAGTGAGTTTGTGAAGAGGTATTTTTACCATTAAGCATAAAAGAATCCAATTGCTTATCAAATACAATTACAAAATGGATGTGGTAGACCCATGCAATTTCCACTTTGTGCATTTTCCATGCAATGTAATAAGGAGCAAACTTCTATCAAATACAAAATCGTATTTACAGACATTATTTTTTTCTTAATTTGTTAAAACGAATCCAAAATAATCAGTGATAAAGCGCAAAGTTAGCCTTAATTGGTTTTTGAATATCGCAATACTTGTGTACACTATTTGTGCAACTGAACCAAAAACTCACTAGATTCTCCTTCTTTTATTTTATGCAAAAAATATGAAGATATCTATTAAAAAAATATAATGGATTTAGCGATAATTTCGTTTTGATTACGAAAATGCGCTAATTTCGCTTTAAAAGCTATTTGTTGCAAAACGTCACTTACAATATTTAATTTTATTTAATTTTCAATAACTCCATTCGCAAATAAAACCCAAAATCTCTTGAATTTAGTGTTTGTCACTTTTATTGTTCGTACGAGGAACAATATAACATTGAAAAATTGTGCAAAATGTGTATGTTATACTTTTCTTAAAATCAAAACTGACCTATTTTTAGTATGATGGAAATGTACATAAAGCTATTGCGGGATTTTCCAAAAGAAAAAATACAAATTTAGACAATAAAACCTATTGTAAACTTGGATTTGAATATTTATTTAAAACAATTAAAAATACTCCTATTAGACTACTTCAAATATTTTTCTTAAATTTAGGAAAGTGCGATTATTAATGTGATACAGATTCGTATTCCATAACAATTTCTGAATTTTCGAAAAAGCAATGACATGTTTTCACTCTCTTCTACAACGACATTATTGAAGCCAGGGTTTTTAAAATAAAATTTATTCTGCTACATTAAACTTTTAAATAATTTCATTTTTTCTTTTTTAAACATTTCGAAAGTTATTTTATGCACATATTGTGACATTACCTCTATTCCCCCTTATTATATCTCCTAATTTATTTATCTCATTAATTAATTATGAATTTGGATAGTTTGATTTTTATTTTAATGGGCGTTATGGTACAATTTCACAATACTCTGTGTTCTTCGGTGTGGGCTGAAAATTAACGAAGCTACGGTTGGTGATAATATTTACGATGATGAGAGTTGAATAATCCTATGATTTTTATCCTAATGCGTAGTTTTTAACTAACAACACGTCATTTCTTAATTAATATTACAGCGGCAAGAAGTACTGACTGCTATTTGTTATTTTATTACTGTCTTTTCTTTCTTTTGGAATTGACATAAATGTAATATTTATTTTATTCATTCCTTCTACCTATGATTACCATTGCTACTTTATTCTTATTAGTTTTGAAAACTGACTTAATTTAACATATTTCTCTAATGACATTCTTGGCTTTGTACAATAAATTTTTTCTCAATGTCTCTATGGGGTTTTTAATTTCTACACTTCTCTTTTGATGAAGAACTGCCCTCTTGGTGATGAGTCGACGAGAATTCTGTCCCTGTTTGTGCACTTATATTTCCAAAAATGTTTGGGGCGTCCATCAACCGTTTCTTGCAGCATTCCACACTTCCATGTTACGACGATATTTGTAAACTGCCTGCGCTTTTCTTTACTTAATTAACTCGTCAACAAAAACATTCAATCACTTCGCGACCTAATATCCGCGTCTATTCAAAACACACTGCATTTAAGACAAACTTTACAAAGTTTCTACTGCCCGCTGTATAACATCTTGCCACCATTGAGAGACACCACGTTCTAACTTTCACATACATGCAACTCATCCTCTCACCGCATCTCTTGTTCATTGTTTTCCACGTCGTCCGAAGCTATTTTATCTGAATCTCTGTAACACATATCAGTTCCACTTGTCCATTTAACAATGTCTTTTGTAAAAATATTTGAATAAAATATTTTTTTAATGTTTAAAATATATTTCCCAAATTAATATTACTTGCATTTTCCGAGATATTTTCATCATATTTTTAAGATATTCCGAGAGGTATTTTGACTCTTCTCAATATCTTTAAATGTTGTGATGTCTAGCAGAATATCATCAGTACGAGTGTTGTTTTCAGGAAATTTTGAGTAAAATCATTGCATTTTCTATAAATACCTTAGATGTTCTATAAACGACCCCATAATTTTTAAGCAAAGTGCACTTCAAAATATATTATTGACCTGATTTTCATTAAATACTTTACGATTTTGGAAATTGTAAATGTTCACATTTTGTCGACCTTGTCCTACACCTTCATAGTGAAAGCTACAGATTTCTTTCTCAATGAAATCTCTTATTCAGATTGCCCCTCCGCAGATTTGTAAATCATTTTATATACACTTTTTACTTCCTCATCTTTAAGAAGGTACTTCTGAAGAAGAGAAAGTTATGTAATGCTACAGGAAAAAGTGGCGAATTTTCAGTAGAAAAATTCTTATTTCCGGGCCCTGGAAACTAAAAAGCGGATAACTCCAGTTGCTAAATTTAGAAAAAAACATCCTTTAACTTTTGGTGTATCCAAAATTCATGTTTTGTGGGTCCTTGATACCGAAAAATCGAATGACGGCAAAACGTCCATTAACCACGCCAGCGGTTAAGCTGTTCAGCCAATTTAATTCAGAACTGATATTTTTCAATGATCTGGCTGATGTTGCGTTTTCTTGAATTTCACACTGATATTTTAATTTTAGAGGGTACTTACATGAAGCTATGGGACATTTTTAGATTTTTCAAAAAAATGGCTCCACCGTTTTTGATTAATTTTTTTAATTTTGATAGTGTAAAACACGTTTTTTAGATAATAGTATAGGTCTTATTTTCGTTAAAAACACTTGTTTTTCGAAAATAGCACAACTTCAAAACTTTTACGCTGTTTTCCTACTACTACTATTTTGAAGATTTTTTTTCTTAATGAAATGTGTTCATCAAAAACAGTTCCTCAAAAAGATCATCACATTTGATTCTGTTATATAGTATTGCCCTTATTTACATATTTGCTTTTCTTTTTTTTTCAGATGGGAATCCATTAAATTATTAAAATTAAAGGAATATAAGATTCGATCTTTGTTCACCATTCTCGTTTTCCTGCCCTTCGTGATATAGAGAACTTTGAGTTATATTTCATTTAAAATTTTATTACAAAATAAACATTTTACGTGAGTGCCAATATTCGTACCCAAAACTTTCAATTAGGATCAAAATATTTCAAATCTCGTATTGAATACGATGTTCCCAGTTTCAGCGGCGCCACGGACGGAACATCTGAACTAGTACTACTGATAGTTTTCTTTCTTGCTACTAGTTGCGTTGGTAAGCTCGTGGCGTGCTATGGTTCCGCTAGGCGTGCTATTGCCACCAGCAGCACCAACTTTGGCTTCACTGATTTGCAACGTAGTAATGATGAATACACTATCTAAGAAGGAATAGTTTTACTATCACTTCAACTGTGAAGTATTAACAAAACGGTAAAGTAAAAAGTGTTAACAATAACAAAATAATTCCGGTACGCATACACTTTGCTTCAGCCGATTGTTCGGTACATAAATGAGACCGCAACAATTTTATTCACTTCTTTCAGGAGTTAAAATCAGAACAAAACAATTTCAGACATGACTGGAAATCATTATTTTTATTATGTGGATTATGTAAATGTGTGACAGTTCATGCTAATAATATCTACCGTATTTGAGCCGACGACCTTAATATAGAAAAGTTTATCGCGGAAGAGTGAATCATGAACACCAACTCAACGAATATCTTTGAAGTCAAGATTGTAAAGTCTCCATTGCAATATTGTGTGACAGTTATTGAAGATATAACGAAATTCGTGCTGGGGGAATTTTAAAATGTAATTGATGATTTCAAATCAAGAATACTTCTTCAATCCCTATTCAATCCTAAGATTTGTATTTCTTTAGCTAATGTTGGCACTATCAGTGCAGGCAGAGATCGAGATTATATTAGCAATCAAAGGAATATCACACTCTGCTCATCTGCGCTTGTATCCATCTCTTTTGCAGGAGACATAAGGAATTATTTTAAATCTGTTTTACGTACATGCTTCATATATGTCTCCTCCAGCATTGTAAATCAGTTTCTTCATTACATTTCATGAAATCGCATATTATTTCCTTTTTTGTTACAAATTGTATGGTTACACATACAATTTTCTTACAAATTGTATGGATAAAATGTGTTGGAAATTATAGGAAAGAGTTGTTGTATTATGTCACAATTTTTGCCTTTCTCACCTTCAAATATCACTTTATCTCGACAAAAAAAACAACAAAGTGTGACAAATTATTTCCTTTTTTTATTAAAATCTTTACATGAAAGTATATTTCTGACATTGAATTCAGTGCATAAGGTATTCGGTGTATTCGAACGAACATATTCGATGCGTATTTTAGTCTTACAGTATTTTGCATAGGCAATATGCGAACAAGTAAAATACTTAACATTTAATAAATAATACGATTCATTGGTGGCGGAGGCGGCGGAGCGCCGGCGGCGGCAGGGGCTTACGCTAGAGCGCGTTGCCAGTGTTGCTTTAAAACAACAATGGACGATTTGCTTGGCATGTGTATTTTACAATGCAGAAACACTTATAGCGTCGGCAAACAATTGCAAATAGATAAAAAATATATCGCACCTCCAATAGAATAGTGACCCAAGTGTGAAATTGTCATTTTTCAGCTAAAAGCTGATAAGAGGTTACCAAGAGGTACTGCTATTATTGTGAAGTTGACTTTGAATTAGTTTAATTACTGTCCGCTAGAAGGTGAATATTTGGTACAATTTATAACGAGTATTATAGAACTACGAAACGTAAAACTGCAATTTCTGAGAAATCAGAAATTCGCACTTGTGTCACTTTTCTATTGGAGGTGCGATGTAGTAATAGTAATTATTAAACACTACAGTATTGTAATATTCTCCAAATATGCTCGTTTTAATATAGAAAACACGTTAGTCCTTGTCAGAACATATAATACTAGATGTTCTCCATACGTTTTCACATTTAAGAAAATGTTCCCAAATTCTCATTACTAATCGAAGAATAAACGTTCCTTCTCATCTGTATTCAGAATTGAACATGTATATGGTTTAGGGTGAGGATACCAGAATTTAAGAAAACGTTCACAGAATTCATTTCTCCCCATAGAAAGTCACACAAAGTTTTCAACTGTTTCGGACGTAAAAAATAATATTTAAATAAACAAAACCAAGCTTCATAATGGTTCCATATGCGTCCAACAAAGAGATCAAAAGCATTTCTCACTGTCTAGTCAAACGAAGCGCGGGAAATTCAAAATTGCAATTCGAAAATTAAAAAGAAATCTATTAAATTAAAATTAAAATGACATCTTTTAAATAACTTATTTTTAGAACAGATTTAATGTAACAAAAACATCTGTATCATCAATACTGTATTTTTGCAATGTTAATTGTTTGTTAGACTTAGATTTATTCAGCCAAAAAAAACAGTAAAAACTTTATGTGACGTAGGGGGGAAAATATTATCTGCACACGTTTTCTTGAGTTCCAGAATCCCTTCCCGTCCTTTTAACTATATATAGTTGAAAGATGAGTAAAAGTTTAACATAAATAAATACATTTGCAAATTAGAGCGCCACATCCCGGGGAATAACATGCTCTACTCTTTCTGGGATATTGACTATAGCAGTTGACGTGCCTGGAAACACAAAATAATCAATCAATCAATCAGTGGAGAGTGATTCAGAGATTGGGAGTATTTTTGTTTGCGTGGGCGGGCGCGCGGGCGGCTTCGGAATGCCCGTAGCGGGCGTCTGCGTGCGGTGACGGAGCAGGAATTTTTCGATGCGCGCTAATGAACTGCGGTCGTCATATTTGCTGCGCTGGATATTGCGCCCTTGCGACCTGGTCCCCCGCCCCGCCCCGCCCACGCCCCGCTCCGCACCCCGACCCCGCTCGCGGTCGCGGGGAAACCGCCTTACGCCGAACACGGAAATCAAATGAACCCCGCCCACGCGTACGCTTCTGGAGATCCGTCTCTCGCCACGGATTGCGTCGGCGGAAGGGGGGGGGGATTTACACGTTGAAGTTATGGGGGACTCACACTCAAGGACGTTGTCCTGTTTTGCTTGTTTTGAATCTCGGATTGCTGGTTTTCAAGGAACACTCGTATTCCTTTTCCTGCGAGTGTTTCAAGTTGTTTATTTGTGAACTAGGTAAAAGGTTCAACTGGAAGGACATTCTGTGATTATATTAAACGAAACGAAATAGATATTTTATCAAATATTAAATTAAATTAAATATTGAAAAGCAAACCCCCCTGACAGGCTTTCTTACCCAGTCCACCGATAGGACATTCGGAAGATGGGGTCCGATTTAAAGATTATCCAGTTCCGAAGCTTCGTAAATGAACTCTCGGTCATCTCTGATGATGCGATCTACATGATCAGGGGTTTGTCACAAACGTTTGACGCTTACCTATTTATATGATGATTTTTAACAGAATACTCTGAAATATTTTATTGAAATGTCACGAAATATAGACGTTTTTATTTTTAACTAGATAATACTCAATGGATTTAAAATATATTTCTGAAAAACCCTCTCTGCGAGTAAATATCGGTAAGGAAGAAATCTGCCACGAAAAAGAAAAGAATTCAGGAGCAATAAATGTTGAAACGTAAATATGTTCCGAGGAAATGCCACAAACGAACTGAGCAACGTAATGGTATTCAGAGAACTTCACGTGACAATAACACGAGGGAATATATCATCTGAGAATCTACTCTTCAGAAAATCTTAACTTCGAGGATCACATACTCTGACAAATGGAATCGATGTCGGTTTCAATCACCCCTACTTGCTGTCGAAGATTATTACTAGGAATACCTGAGACTGCGTGCACGAGTATCTCGTAACCGACTTTACGACGTGCGTATTTCGACGTTGCCATGGCGACGTCAGTACTCTGGGCACACAAGCTGAGTACAACGGATATCGCGCAGCGCACTCGAGTATCTGCAAACAGCGTCGCATTTGAATTTGAAAACACTGCAATGATCGAATTTTAACGTCCATTAAAAGGGTACTCGTGTGTCTCCGACCTTCATGAAAACGTATCTAAAATCTAAACGTTCGCCTAAGTCTGAGTGTCCTTACTCGATCTGTTCTGTTTTTGGACGTAGCAATGTCGTTCTTTAGTATATTGTATTTTCATTATTTTTTGACTTCTAGCTGATTTGCGGAAGAGGATGGTGACCCCAATTTCTACAATATGTAATACTTGTGCCCAGTATTCTTTCCTGTGCCAGAAGTCTACTGAAGATAGTAAGAGTATAGCTCACAGTAGCAGTGGGAGCAGTAATATTCCTAATTGCGTTACATTCAGTGTTTAAGCGTCTCTTACAGATCTCTCGCCAAGCGCCGTGGTAAGTCATGTGACCTGCTTTGAAGCAGTTTGCGGGAATTTGTTTACTTTTCCATAGCCACAGTTCAGCGTTTGCCTTTCATCTGACTCACATACAGTCGTTCAAAAAGTACACCGGTTGAGGTGGCTTGACACTAGTTTTCGACACTAGTTAGATAGTTGGGTAGATTTAAGTCGCTTCTGGTGGAGAATTCTGGCGGCCAGCTGTTGCAAAGCGTAGTTTTCCGTGGCTTCTCCTATTAACACTCTGGGTTTACCACCAACATTCTGGGTTTACTCAATCGCTTAAGGCGTATGCCGAGGTGGTCCCTAGATTTGTTCTCCCAGACGTAAATGTACAGCTTGTCCTCCCCTCTTAAAATGTTACTACTCTAAATGTATGTAAATTCAGTGGTTAGGCGGAAGAGCAGGCCCTATGGCCTGAGCCTCGCCATTAATAAAGACATTATTATTATTATTATTATTATTATTATTATTATTATTAACACCTGGCGAATGCCGGAGCACAGCCCTAACCAACAGACCACACATCGCGCACGATCTGTCCTTTCTCTTCGTTATCCTCTCCTCACTCCTTACGTATACACCCACTTACAAGCACGACACCACCATAGATGTCGGGAGACCAGTCAGAAGATTTAACCTTGTCCCGGCTGGGGCGGTGCCTTACTGGTGGGAGATGCCTGGTAGGAGAAAAGACAAGCCGCCGTGTAGGTCTGTGCCAGATCTCACCACTCAGAGGGGAAATCACCGCTACCTCTCGGATAAAGCATGCACTGCATTTACGCGACAAATGACCATAGCCGTTGGCACTCCCGGAAGCACGAAATAATAAGTCGAGAAGTACGCAGCTAACTACCATCCGCGGAATCAGTTTGTAACGCGTGCGAGGGGTGGCGATAAACTTCGATTGCGGCAGAAACTATGTGCATGTCCTCTTGCAAATCAGCCCCGAGGAAGCCCACGACAAGATGGTCGACGCAATGACCACCTCCTAAGTAATGTCGTCACCTGTCTGTGTACTGTTTCGAGATTTTAGCCTTCAGTCGTATAAGTGCGCAGATTACACTTCTTTCCCATGCGTCACATTTTACGGTTACATCTGTCAGCGACGCCTCCACGCTCCCGGTACTGAAGTTAATAATTTATTTTAATTCTTTATCGTCAACCACTAGCAAATAGTAATTTGTTTTCTTAGGGCCAGTGATCGGGGCATAGCGTGTAGGCAGGCGGACTCAACGACGTTAACCTCAAAAGCGCAAGGTTGCTGGAGCACATTGCGCATCACGCTTACAGGACGACTTCCGAAGTCGGTTTTTGTCCGCTGCTCTTTGCTTGAAACAGCGGAATTGAAATATTCTATTTGACCATGCAGTTGCACAGGAATCTAAAATAAATTACTTAAAAATATGTTAGTTTGGAATGAAAATACATAAACTGGAGATGGTCGTCTGATTGCGAACTCGGGCAAGGGGTGTAAGCTGCACGAAGCGAGGAATGGTTCCTTCACTCGAAAACATGTTTACCAAATTTTCAACATCAATCGACCGAGATTTGAATTATGTTTATATTTTTCACTAATCCATGTTTATTTTATTTTTAAATTCCTCTTATATAAATTTTTTTGCGAAGGGACAGGTTATGTTTGAATGGAAAACTCTTTGCCAGTTATCGTTTTGTCTTACGTTTTATTAAATAATTCTGTAGATTTTTGGAAGTCGCAATAATGTGAAAGATATTAACAAGTCTCAATGTAGTCCGTCCCTTCTAATAAAACTACTTCTTAGATTTATTGTATCAGTTTTATAGGCGGACAGCTTTTTTAACTGACAAGAATATTTGTTCCTAGTCTGATCGTTGGAAGTTAATCAAATTATTGCACTCTTAAGTAAACGCGATTACAAAATCAAATATTTTCGATACAAAATGTTTAATTTGATATGCAATTGATAAATTCGAGTATTACTGCTGTAGGTACTTTATTTATAATGACTATTCCACACGTGAAATTAAAACCAATAGTGTTTAACTATACCCGGAAGCTGAAGTTCATTATTTATTACAAACATATTATGTCTTTTTAAATGTTTATACAATACAACTGTAAACTAATTCAATATATATTACATTAGTTAAAATAAACATTAGTTTTCTTTTTCATAATCAATAGTCTCTAACTGTATAGAAACAGTTATGCAGCAAAAATGATTTTACTTTTAACTTAAATTTGTGAACCGATTTCTATTTATAATGTCATCTGGCAATGCGTTGTGAACTAACGTACATGTATTGTATGTGGATTTCTGATAGTGACCTGTTAATATTGACACTTAATGAACGTGATTTCTACGACGTCTGTTGTAATTATAAACATCAATATTGCATGAAAACATTACTTCTCTGCCTGAATTTATTAGTGTTGCATCAATACATTCAAGAAACAGACTTCGCGTGTATAATGTCTTGGAAAGTCAACTTTTTACCTGGTACAATAGATACTTAGTGCGAAAGAATTTAATTGTTAAATAAAAGATGTTTAATTCTGTACTTTCTAGCCGAAGCACGAAAGAGTTTTTTTGAGTTTTGTTACGCTATATGCATCCAACAATTGTCATAGCAGACGTAAAACGTGATCTGAAATCCCAAGGGCACTTTGTGCGTAACATTCATAACATTCGTCTAATGTTGATAACTTCTGGTTTGAGCTTCCTATAAACGTTTTATATGCTTTGGTATTTGTAAGATCTACATTTTAGTCAAGTGCCGGGTTCCGGAATTTTATTTATGTATAACTACACTTAAGGTGAACGGTATACACTCGACAGTGGCATATACAAAGATGTTGCTGACACCCGGGGCAATAATGGTTGTGTCACCCTCCACTTCCGTAATTAAATATTCCGTTTTCAATTAATAATCGGATGCATTTCAATTAGAGCATATTGCATATTAATATAATTAATAATAATAAATATAATTATAAATGCATATTTAATAATAACTGTATAAAAGGTATATGTTTTAAAAATAAAAATACTACACAATGAACTTTAAAACGTATCCAAAGCAATTTTAAACATTTTAAATTACATTTGTTTGAGTTCCAGTTTTCAGATATATACTCAATCATGGTATTACCTGAGATGAACCGCCACCATCCATGCACTCACCTATCTTTGTGCTTATTATAAACGCACTTCTGAGTGGAAAGTTAAGAGAGGATAAATCCTTTATCTGTCAAAGGACGTTCTTAAGGCTCCCTCTTGATAGAGGCCCCCGAATTTGTTAAATAGAATATTCTATATTAGTTTATAAAAATATAACAAATTGTATTTTTAAGTTGCAAATACTGAAATTTATTTCCGTAGTAGTTTTCTTTACACATGTTTAATACTTCAATACTCCAAGGAGAACCGGTACTTTTATCATGCTTAGTGTCCCTAAGTAAGTAATCCAAAGATAATTTTCGTTATTTTGTTGTGGCAAATTAAAAAAAAAATATTATTTTGAATGATAATTGATTTTTTCTTTACTACAATAGTTTTTAACATATATAATAAATATAAATACATTAGAATCCGGTAATCCAAACTAATTGGACATGTGGTATGTTCGGATTCGGAAGTGTTCGGATTACCCGAACAAATGTACTGTACATGTACTTATATATATATATATATATATATATATATATATATATATATATATATATATATATATATATATATATATATATATATATATATATATACAATTACCTGTCAATGCAACAGCGTGCGATGTGAGAACATAGCAACGAAGCGATCACATCATCACATCGCATCATCAAGAAGATTCAGTTTCTAACTGCAAAAAAATATTACTGGTTTTGCAAGTTCCTGTAAGTGAAAATTACTGCTACAAAAACACGTGTTTTATACCGTAGTTATCAGTGCAATAAAAGTATCATTTCCACAACGTGTTTCAATAATTAGTTGTTCAGTTCTACAGTAATTATAAATTCCTTTCTTTCCACCACAAGTAAGCATTTTATTTACTTTTCCTCCATCTCGAGTTTTGTTCGGATTATCCGAAATTTCGGATTGGCGGGGTTTGGATTAGCGACGTTATTCTTCTGTTTAATAAAAAAATGTAGTGCCCTCTCCAGTGGGGGTCCTGAGCTGTGCTGAGCCGGCGTGTGTGTGTTCACCTACTCGTGAGTAGAGAGCGTTGCAGGAAAAGTGCGCTGCGCGCGGGCGGCGAGCGCTGGCCGTGCGACATCTTCAGGGCGGCGCAGGGAACTAGACGGCGCGGCGGCGGAGGCGGCGGCGGCGGGGAGCCGGCCGCTGGACCGCGCGGCGGAGGCAGCGGGCCGCCCGGCGCACCCGCCGCTTCCTCTTCGGAAGAGAACACTTTCTCTGGTCACAGCAAATACATCCACGCCCCGTTCACTATTGGGACGTGCAACTGGGAAACGGTTCTTTGAAATAATTATATGCGTCTTATATGCGTATTAAAAAAGCAGCTTTCGCTTTTTGTGGCTTCCATACAGCAGACAACTGATGATGATGACTAAGCCATCGAAAGCTTTTTTTTAATAAATAATATTGTTGGCAATGACGACGCATATAATTATTTCATTAGAAATGCCAACGATAACTCACCACAACACCTATAAACGGTTCTTTGCCAACATCTACGCAGGAAAATGTTGCAATTTCTTCATATTTTTAGTTTTTGAACACAGCAAAGATATTAATTCCAGAGAAATGTCCAAATAATTTTGAAATAATAATTTAATACATTGCTTTTATAAAAATAACAGCTTATTCCCATTTTAGGAAGTTTTATGTTTCAGTACGATGCGTTCTTTATTCATTTGTACTTTAATGTTTACTTGTTTTTTCTACGCACACTCAAAAGATAGTTTTTACTTTTATGAAAATAAGCAAAACACAAAAAGTGCAACCGGACGAAATCGAAATATTTCAGTATCATTCAGTCACTATAGCAAATAGGTATGTGTATGCCTAGAACATTTTATTTTTTTTCATTTATCAAATAGATTTAAAATGCTTTATAGTTGCATGTTTTTTTAAGTCTGTCATTTTTATATCAATTTTTAACAAGATATTGTAACCTCGCTGTACCGGAGCCATATGTACGTGTGTTAATGAGTTCAGGTTACGTGGATTCTATATGGAAACATACGCAGAATTTCAGATATTTTTAATGTAAATATCTTCATGTTTCCACTTTTTAGGTATTGAAGGGCCTTTTTTCGTGTCGTTCTGCCAAGAAGAAAGTTTTTCCACGAATGAATATGATCCGGGTATAAATAAGAAACAATAATCAGTGGGTGACTGTTCACTTTTCTTATTAAGAGAGACAAATTTGATTCATTAAATTCAAAATTAGCAATTATTACGATTTCGTATTAAACACATAGATAGATAGATAGATAGATAGATAGATAGAGAGAGAGAGAGAGAGAGAGAGAGAGAGAGAGAGAGAGAGAGAGAGAGAGAGAGAGAGAGAGAGAGAGAAAGGTACAAAGTTACTAATAAGGCACGATTCTCGAAAATTATGATCGGAAAAGCAACGTTTGTAATCATGCAATTTATACGAATCGTCTTGTCGCACACTCAATCTCTACTACGCAACGACAGCTAATATGCATTACTATTTAACACTTAATATAAACTAAGTATTCACATTTACAAAAATATTAACTTACTAGGCACTCTTCTCGTAAATTATAAACGGGGTAGAAACTTTCGTAATCATATTGTTGTTGTCATATGTGTAGACGCTTTAGCATTTGCCGCGACTCCTCTGGGAGGACAACTGTACTCCGTGCGTTACAATTCAATTCCTTTACTAATATTTAGTCGATGAAATGACTAGTATATGAAATGTACACCGAAGTACCAGAATTCAACGCTTCAAATTGCAGAACATTTTGTATTATGCATGAACTTTCGGTTTGAAGCTTCATTGTGGGGATGAAGCTCCGAAACGAAGTGAATGAATGAATGATGCATTTTTGGGTAAATATTCTGAGTTATCATGCTACAACAACGCTACAAGCAGTTGGTTAAAACACACATGCTTTAAGCAAGATTCGAACTCCCTTGTAGCCCTCCCATTCTTTGTAACAGTAAATTAATCTAGCCTCACAGGTAAACTCAACCTCCTCAACGATTTAAAATAAGATGAACATTTTATATTTCTAAAAATTTAGAGATTTTCTTTACAGTATTTCAAGATTAGGCTTAAGAGTATTTTCATTAGGAAAAAATCTCTATCATTAATATAGTAGTTGTACAGTGTTAATTAAGAGGAAAACAGGAGGAAGATAAGACCATGTGGTATGGGTCTGGCCATTAATAAAGACATTTTTGTGAGTATTATTGTTATTGTATAATTATAATATTATAACTATTATTATAGCAATAATACACACAAAGAACGTACTTCCTTATTTCATAGTGGAGCTCACTTGAACCATTAGAACAGATTATTTGCCACAAGAGTGAACCTACTTCTTGGAAAACAGGTCTACGAGCAGGTATTTTAGTTCCAAGCCGTAGCTACCTCGTACTAAGAAGGACCCTTCAATTTCCTTTTTATACTGATAGAGTGCGCTGTTTAAATTGATAAGAGAAAGAAAATTTAGTAAACAAAATATTTAAAATTTGGTGCTTTGAGTGTTCATTAGGCATTTTGAATAAATGAATTTGAAGTTTAGAGCTTCAATGTAATAAACTGTTTACAGACTTACACCGTCCTCACAAGCGGGTTTATCTCTGGTATTAAACAATAATATTTTTGTATTGAAAGTACATTCGTCTATGCCGAATACATTTTAAAATATAATTTTCTGTTCCTGCAATTTTTCAGAAGGTAAATGTCTAATTGTAAGTTACTTTTGGGGACGTTGCATGAGGTAACGTTGTGAATTCAAAATGTTAGCATAACTTGAGCGGTGACAGTAATTCTGAAACTCGAGCTTAATACTTGCGTCAAAGATACTAAAGTCATTCAAATTTGATTCATCTCTTACAATGCATAGATCAAGCTGCGAAAATAAAAAAAAATGTATCTTAAACTATACGACTTCATATTACTTAAATCTCAATGTAGTATTATTTTATAAAATTATGTTAGATATAACGCATGAAGCTGAACGGTGTTGTGACATCTTACTAATTATCTTCTTTAATGCCGCTTCTTCTCTGACATTTTCTCAATTTGTTAAACAATTTTCAGTGACACTAGCTAAATAGCTAGATCGAATTTTTGCCGCTGTCTGGGGGAGAATTTTAGCGGCCAATTTCTCTGAATGGTAGTTTTCCGAGGTTATTCCAATCAATTCCAGGCGAATGTCGTATCGTTACTCTAAACAAACGGGCCACGGACCGCCGCCATCTTTCCTTTCTCTTCGATGTCATATTCTCACCCCTTTCTTACACACACTTACATACACTACACCATCATACATGCCATGAGATCATTTGAAAGCTCAAGACTTGTCCCATCTGGGGTGGTACTCCGCTGGTGGGAGGTATCTTTTTGGGGAAAAGCCCGCAAGCCATGCCAAGCGGCGGCGATGGTGCGGTTAGCGTTTCGGACTGTTGTACCCAAGTTGGCGGGTTCAAACCCGATCGAAGCCGTAGATTTTTCAGGGCGAAAAAATCTTTCGTACGCCTTCCTTCGGAGGGGAAGTAAAGCCGGCTGTCCCATGTTAGTAGATTTACTTGCATGTAAAAGATCCTCAAGCCTAAATGACGCCTCTGAGCTAAATCAAAATCGCCTGTTTCTCGCCCAAGAAATACCTCCTTTCTCTGCTAGTTGGTGAAAGGAGCGTATCGAAATTTACGTGGTCAGACGGAAGAGCAGGCCTAATGGCCTGAGTTTCGCCACGTAAAATAAGGCATTAATTCAATTCAATTCAAGCCAACTAGTAGATCGGTTCCGAATCTCGCCACCCAGCTGAGGAAGCACATTGCGTGATAAAACCATGCACTACACTTACGGGGCTAATGGCCATAATGGTAGAGGCGCCCAAAAACAAGAAATAATGAATCAATCAACAATTTCAATTTTTTGGTGTTGTTTTTCATACTAGTGCAAGTAGATTTCTCCTTGAAATGTTAAAAGAAACTATCACTTCTCCAACAACAACAACAATAAACATGAATATACGCTACTTATATAAAAACTTGTGTTGAGGAGGCCTGCTTTTCTCTTTTGCAACCCTATTCTGGATGGCCGTCACACACGCCTACAAGGCCAACCAACAGCCTCCCCTGCAGGAGCAGCCGAGTCCCCGGTCGGAAATCAATGCGCTGCATAAAGACTCCGCAAATCAAGAATAAGCTTTTCAATGGCGATATCACTGAATCCCAAAATATACCAGGGGATATCGGATATTGGCTGCGAGAGCAGAGGGGAAAAAAGACGTCGGAAGAAAAAATGCGGCGCCATCTGTCTCGTCTCATTGGAATGGAACAGGCTTACGAAACGGCACCGAGCTTCCGGAGAACGAAATCTGACGTATCACGTAACATTTTTGCGAATCTACATTAATTTTATTAAAATAGAAACGATATTCTACCGGAGGAATGCGTTCGTCGCAGCACGCGAGGGAAGTTTTGTCTTCCGCGGAGGGAAGGTTGGTGGGGCGCAAGAGCAGACCAAGGGATTGGAATGCAGCGATTGGACTCGGCCGCGAATTATCATGCTGTCGTTTTCTGTCGTATTGTCGCTAATGGTGGATAATGTTATTAGTTGAAGAGTTCTTCGTTCTTGAAAATCACGCAGATTGTTGATGCACTTTAGTCGCGATCTCATTCCGGTGAGAAGTTTCTTTGCTACTCGTGAGGTATTAATATTTTCACGTAAGACATTGATGGCATACCGTTTTGTGACGTCACGTCGATTTATTTCGCGTATGCAAATAGGTTCTTGGATGCATTGGAAAAATAAAGAAGCCAAAATATGTTTTCAGCCGTTCAATAGGCTACCACTTGGACACATTCTCTTAAAGAGTGTTTTAACGTCTCAGAAAAAGTCTCTTTATACAATCTTAATTTACAATTGCGTAGATGGAGGTCCGTGACTTTTCAAATGCACAATTTTAACCAAATATTATATTTCAAAAGTTCTCCTTTTTCAGAGTTCATTATTATATTTACACTACTTACATTTTATTACAATTATTTATTTTAGTACCTTTTATGGGTTTATTATTAGAAGAAGGTTTCTGAATTTTAGACGTAATATAGAGACTGTACAAAACATCTTTATCCGTATCTAGAGGATCATTACTTGAGGAAACATACTTTCATGACATCGGTGAGTGCTGTCTGCGCTCGTTAGAGAGTGAACTTACCTGAACAAAGGGAATGCAGCACGTTGTTCTTGGAGCGTAAGCTTCCCATGTGTGCACAAGAAGCCCTGAGCTTCAATGCTTCTCCTGTTTTCTTTCCCTCAACTCATCCGCCCCGAGTCCTGCATATACGGCTTTGTTATACCAAAGAGAAATAGCTCCTCTGCGAGGGGTACGTAACGTGCCAGGCGGCAGTTCTCGTTTGAGAAGTATCATTTCGTTACTAGATTTTTTTTCTTTCACGGAAAGAAGCAGAAAACGCGAGTACGGGTGGGATATGTAAGGCAAAATATTATTTCGCTTCTTCATACAAGGATTCGTACGTGAGTCTCGTATCAAGAAATAAAATTCTCGTTATGTTTTACTTAGTCTGTGTTTCAAGGCGTGGAGTGTTTTTCAGAAAGAGTTACGAAGCTTTCAAGTTAATTTGAGTATGAAACTCTACAAGTCATATTTTTTTGTTCTCTTCTGCTTGTTTTAATGTTAGAAATACATTTCTCGGGGAAGCTTTGGCAAATCTTCTTCGAAAAGAGTTGCAATGTTCTGACGCAAAGGAAGTAAGGTGCTTGAAAGAATTATTTGTTTGCAGGGCAATTACTATGGCAAGTTATATCCGATGAAACAGTCTTATCGTCCATGTATTTTAATATTAGTGTTTTGACCATTAAATAAGGTGAGAGTAACTCGAAGATTAATGCTTTTTACGCGCACTTTCGGGCAACAATATTCGAAATTTCGCTCAGTTTGAGGCTCTATAATTCAATTCTCAGACTATTATTTCACAATCTTCTTGCATTCTTTTTTATACAGATAACTTAGAATATCTCAAAGCAATCATAAATATAATGGTTGTCTACAAACGAAACGTTTCGGGTGAATAGAATAATACATATAGTAAAAACATATGATACAAATATTAATTGTAATTTAGAGAAAGCATGTAGTTTTAAAAAGTTAATTTCGACCCACTCTCTATAACGCATTACGAACAACACTCGTTAACTTCACTTTCATTGAAACCTCATCGTCGACTGTTAAAAGTTACGATATTGCCATATGGTGTCGCTTGCATAAATGTAAAATCTAATACAAACTAGTTGATGGTTGGCTCACTGTCTGATGTACCAAGTGTATTCCACACAAAACCCAAAACAATTTTAAAGTGTTTTGAGACTGATACTTCCGTTATTGATACTATTTAGTTGTATATTGCTGTTATTATATAATCCCATCTGTAAATTTGTGTAAATAAACTATTGAAATCTAAAATGAAACTATTGAAATATCACCTTGAATATTGTGTTTTTGAGTGTCATTCCTGTTTCTTCCCCTCGTTTGAAATATTTACTCCTCTTCCTCCTCCTCCTCCTCCTCCTCCTCCTCCTCCTCCTCCTCCTCCTCCTCAGAGTGTTTAAATTTATGCAAAATAAATGAGAGGTGAGAAACAGATATGTCACAATATCTTACTTACTCCCTTATTTTGTGTATCGGACGTATGTTATCATCTGCTATCTCGTTATTATTGTAATAATATTCTCACCTTCTTAAAAAACAAACACATTAATTCTATGTTTTCAATAATTTATTTTCTGTAACATTTTGACACTTATTGAAGTCTTCTTTATAAAAAAATAGGTTATCTTTTGTCGAGTTTTGTAACCACAATACTTCTAAATAGTATTTCATTTAAATATTGTCAATATTAAAAGACAGTCGTATAAAATTACGGATCTATTGAGGTGAATGTGTTAAACATGTGAACATTAGGCTAAGAATGTGATAATATTGTAGAACAATTGTTTGGTCAGGTAATGTTAACATGTCAGAATATTTCTACATCTTTGTGTATGATTTTTCCATTCCATGACATCAAAATATCCTACATCATTTATTAAATACACTCCTGCTATGAAAGCACTTTTACTTGATTTTTCTTCACAAGTTTAAGAAATTGTAAGAATATTGTGATAATGTTGACCTAGATTACCTGATTGTTTATTCAAAACATAAGTAATAATGTGGGGATAATTCCAAAGAACGCCGAACAACATCCACATATTTCCGATGGAAAATGTAGTAAAGAGAGTAAACTAATGAAATCATAGCAATAACTGTTTTTATGGATTTTTTGTATCAAATTGAGGAATCTTAAGCAAATTGTTTGTTAAGGCATTCAAGGATTATGTTTCAGAAAAAAATATTACCAATCAACGCAACTAGAAAATAGCCACATATATTGTTTCAGAACTCTTAATTATCCTGGGCAAACAAATTTTCCAGATGTTACTCACATTCCCTTAACTATGTGTCACAACACACAGACAATATGCTTTTGTCATCATCACAATCACTATGGTTAATATTGTTTCCACTTTGTAGCGTAGTTCACACATTCCATCAACAAATCTGCATAAACGAATCAGAATGTGTGACACTCGAAAAAGGGCACCAACGCCGTGACATATTATGGTTTTACTTCGATTGTCGTGCGCGAATCATTGAACTACACTTTTATGGAATTACTGCACTTTTTAATATTTACGTATTTATGACACGCTTTCTCCATTACTATGTGCCATCCTGCACGTTACCTAATAAACGACACATTAAAAGATTTTTCTTTATGCAATTCCATTTTGCACACCGCCCAAGATACGGAAAACAACATTGGGTTTGTGAAATAGTAAACACGATCATGCTTTGCCGAAGAGAGCACGTAAAGGAATTGTTCATGCCGTCAGAAAATTGGTTACAACTCATGTTTTATGTGTACACATAAAAAATATTGCAAATGGGCATGAAAATAGTGATAAAACATTACAATTCACTATTGGTTTTGAAATAGAGGAAATTAAGAAGGAGCACTAGTAGGAAATGGTATTTTTTTGTGTGTTTGATTTTTCACATATTTTAGAGATCTTGTTAGTTTTTAAACATAATTATAACAGTTTGTTATATTATAAAATAACACATTTCTTTCAAACTATCAAAATACCACGCATTCCTATTTGATGAGTTTTCTACAGATTTATTTTAAGAATGTGCGAAAAGTACACAAATGTTCCCTAGTGAAGTCGCATTTTAGTGATTAAACTGCTGATGGCTGCTATCTCTTTAACTCTGCGTAGAGTAAGTATAAGAAAATGTACGTGCTTGCCTGCGGACGAACCTGGCGTATCTCCTCTAAGCAATCCAATATTTCATCTCGGGCTTACTTTTATTGATGCTGACACAAGGCAGAATTTCCCTAAAACGCACGCTCCGAATCCCTCTTCAGACAAAGCTCTTTTCGCTGTGCCTCGTCTTCCTTCTTCTTCCTGCCCCCTCCCCTTTCTCGCGTGAGTTTCCTCTCCACACAAGCGCACACGCGGCGCCGCCTGGCCCCTGCCCAGACGCTCGCCTAAGCTCTGCAAAGGTTGCACAGGGTTACCCCTCGGTATCTCTCTTCCCCGAGGGCGGTGTGTACCTGCAACTCCGCTAAGAATGCGTCGTAAAGCCATAACACTACTTGCAGTAACTCACGGGGCGTCTCCGATCATATCTCGGCGCAGCCTCCTCGGGCTCCCACCATAAAACCAATAGCGCCAGCGCCGGCGGCGGCGGCGGCCGCATCTACTACCTGCTGCATTTGCATAATGAGCGGTCGCGGCCCGAAGCCGCACTTGTCAGGCGAGCGACCGCCTATGTCTTTATCTGTCTTCGCCTTCTCCATTACCTACCGTCACGTCTGATTTGCTCTCAATGGACGTTTTTAAAGAACCTCAATTTTTCGTGCGGGCTTTTTAACACTCTATTGCTACTGAATAAATTGCGTGGTAGGGTTTCATACCTGATGTGGCGCAATTTTGGCGTGCAATTATTTGTGCGTTCGCTCCATTCAGACAGTTTCGGGTGGTCTACAACACTCATTTCTTGGGTGCTTCACAGGTTACACTAGTCTATGGCCAGTACAACGAAATTAATGTTCAAAGAGGTTGTAAAATCTTTTTCTTGTTTTATCCATTTATTTATACACCAGAAAACAATTATTTTTACACCGAATAACGATAAAGACAATACTTTCTCAAAATAGCGTTATGAACATCTTTGGCAATGTTAACCAATCAATATCAGTGTTCAATCTCTCCTTCATAGAAGTAAGTTCACAATTTTTCAAATATCAGTTTCACTCAGAAAAGTCTCCAGATGCAGCTAGAGGGGAATATAAAATGTGAGTGGTTAAATGAAGCCCTGATTGTTTTGTGTATCTTGTGTGAGTTCTCTTAGAATTTGACTTCCTTAATGCGAGGTTAATTGAATTTAAAACACACATGACCTGATCGACGGGAAAAAGTAATTCAATTTTCGGAAGTCTATGGCGTACGCTAGTGGATTTGTATTTGATGATGGAAGTTTCGTACTTCGTCTTCATTACTCATGGTTCTCTAGAGATCTGCAGATTTAACGATATTTTTATACCTCTTTCTAAATAGCAACTTTTCATGCAAAGTTTTGCCCATGCTTATCTCTATATTCAAACTCCTTTTCGTTTTGGATTGTTTTGTTGAATTATCACCTTTTGTTTTCAATGGCATTTGGCATAATATGGCTTAATATTCTGGGAAGATACATCTTACAGCTCCCAGACTTACAAAAGAGAAATCTTACGAATAATATGCAAATCCCACAGTCGACCACAGCAAACTATAACACTCGACGTAATAATCACTCGTGTAAAATTAGGGGGTAGTATCAACAGCTCAATACAAAAAGTACACATTCAATATATGTACATTACTTTACAACATATTGCCAGATGATATTAAACGATAAAAACTGATACAAAGGTTTAAGTCCCAAGTAAAATATTTTCTGCTCTATATGTGTTTCTATACAATTAGAGACTGTACTGAGCATCAGAAAGTAAATTAATATTAATTTTAATAATGATAATTAATGTATTATTTACCATTGATGCTGTATGATTCTAAACAGCCTGTATCAATCATTGAACTAGTTTCTTTCTAAGCAAAATATATAAAATAACAAAAAAACTGAAAAATCACAAAGTTCGCAAATTGTTCTTTAAATTCTGTAAGAATATTTCGAATCAAGATTCATTTTCACGTAATAAAGATTTTATACTCGAATGAAGAAACAGTTATTGTTATTTATCTGATGTGTTGTTGTCTATGAAAAACCTAAATTTCTCTGGCAGAATCTTTTTATTTTTTCTGAAAACCTGCATTCGATATCTTCACCCTAACCGCTTGTCACATCGACCGCTTAGAATTCAGAAGGGAGTAAGAATGACGACTCAACGCAGAAATTCCTTACTTCCTTACAGTTAATCTTCCTATGATGGTCGACTTACAAAAAGCAGCCCATCAAAATGTAAATGTTGGAAATGACAACGCCAGTTTTTTTCTAAAATTTCAGATTTAGCAGATACTGTTTGATGTGGGCAGAGTGAGCCAAGAACTAACAACCCGCGAGATCAAGAACAGAACTACAAGTTGCGTTATTTGAAGTTCATTAACTTTTTTTAAATTTACTAATAATACAGATATTCTTATCATTTAACATCAAAGTAGAAAAGAGTATTCTAATATATTCATTATTCACTCATTTATTTTATTTTAAAATTTAACATGAAATACAGTACTTTTTAAGTGTAATTTTTGCCAATAAAGAGATAACTTTTGATCAATATTCTATGTGGAGCTACAATCTTCACATGTTTATATTTTTCTTCCTTCAGTGCTCTCAATGCTACGTTCACATCACAGCTTTATTAACAAAGATCTACATAAAGACGAATCACTTTTGTCAACCTCGAAAAACAAAATTATTTTATGAATACGTAAAAACATCGTTTTTCATGTAGGAAACACGATAAAATTCTTTATAACAAAAATATTCCGTGTAATTTGAACTTCAGTGTTTCAAATCCATTTCCCCAAATCTTAACCGGAATCTTGTTGCACAGTCCAGAAATCCGGATATAACTTCACAAGAAGGGATGGACATTTAATCACAGCACTAATCAAAACATTAACTTATTAACTTTCTAGAGGTATTCTGAAGAGAAACTATATACTCTACCTGGCCAGAGTCTTGGCCATAGTATAACTTAGAGGTATACAAAGTTTCAACTCTACTCCCGTCTATTTAGTTGTGTAGCTCATTCATGAGAATAATTAATTTACATGCTCAGTGAATTGTACGAGTTCCTTTACAAGCGCCGGCAGCATTCGTATCTATTGCCTGGGAAACTGGCTTCACTGAACGTTGTGACGTCTCAGCGACCTGTTCCTTCACTGTTTGATTTGTGAGCCCGACTTGCGCCGATGGTTAATCTGTCCCTTCCGCATTATTCGCACAATCTTGACACAACATTCAGGGAACAACGAGACGGTGACATATTTACAAACATCGAAAGTCGGGCTTGATCTCGTTTGTCTTCTTTAGATAGATCTTTCATAATCAAACCAGACTTGACGAGCCTGCAACGCGGCTGTTGCTAAAAAATCACTGTTACTATCTGGTACGTAGTTTGGATAATTGATTGTGACAGATTTAAAATCAGTTCATGATAGATTCATCAAGCGTTGCTTGTCTGTAAATGGGCGGGTTTACAGTACTAAAATAGTCATATACTATTTTAGCCAATACACTGCGCCCTGGGAAACGCCGTCTTAAAGTCTACACATTTTCAAGCATGGCTTGCTCTTGTTGTACATCTGCCGTCAACTCCGTGTTTCCTGTGTGGGAAATTGCTTGTGGACGGAGTTGAAGGAGGTCGTTTACAGACCCCTGGGCCGGACAGTGCGACACTGGAGATTTCTCTCATTTCTTCCCTGGTGGCGAACCGCCGAGGCGAAGCTTTCTCGGGCCCTTGAAAAACCGCGCCCTGCTCGCTGGTGGCACCCCCTTTGGTGGCGGTCGGTTCAAACGCTAAAAAAAACAGCAATTTTGTATACGTACACGTAGGCTTTCGCGGCTCGAGTTCATTACTTCTTGGCTCTCCGGGTGACGCCGCGTCGTTGGCTAAGAGGCGGACGTTTCGCCTGTCATATCTTCTTCAGGGTAGTGATGAAGTCACGAAGCATGCGAAGTGACTTCATCACTACCCTGAAGAACATATGACAGGCGACATGTCAGCCTCTCAACGAACGACGCGGCGTCACCCGGAGAGCCAAGAAGTCAAGCAATTGTTTATCCCAGACAAAGGTGACTTCAGAAAATATCAAGATTCAAATATCAATATTCAGAGTATATCAAAATATAAAAGGATTTTTAAAATTTTATTTTTGGCAATAAGTATTTCATTGCTTGATTGCTTTAAAATTATAATTTTGATTTATAAACAACTTGAAAATACCTAAACGATGTTTTGATAAATCTTTGTCAATTAAATAACTTATCATTTTGAAGTATATTTATAATACTTTATTTTTGAAGGAAGAATTTGGCCTTTCTTGGTATCTTTGAATGTAGAATATTTTAAAATATATTGGGAGAAAGCAGTTTAGTGTGTCTGGAGACGCCAATGGTCTTAGGAAAAAGAGGCTGTAATTACGTCATCTTCTCCTGAACCTCGCCTTGTTTATATATCTTACTTTGTAAGTTTTTCCCTTTCTCCAAGAAGTAATTCCATTTCATCAGAATTATTAGAAGTAGCTTAACAATACGTTGTGAAAGAAAATGATAATCTACGAAATGTATTGCAGTTGTAAGCCTGCCATTGCACTCACTACATGTGGTACCTATCAGTTTGATGGATTTTGTCTGAGAATTTGAACCTGAGTATTCCGAAATAGCAGTACATCTCTTAGGGAAAGAATAGTTACGGATAGATACGGGACACAAAAATGATGTAAATTTCTTAAGAAATCAATTTTCGCAAGGTAATCTCTAAAGTACGCACTATGCTTTTCAAATAGCCGCACCCTAAAGGTAAAGTCCGGATGGAATGAAACTTTTATCTGGTATTGGAGAGAATGATGCAAATAACTGTCTACTCTGAGAAGACACACTAGCCATTTATTTATGAGATACAGCGTTACAACTGACACCAGCATTTGGAACATTGCAGAAACATTCTTTTAGCGTCGATACATACATACATCGAATAGATTCGGAGAGACACAGTGATTGAGACATCTCTTACTGACTAGTGTTGAATCATGTTACTGCCGTTGCATTTCAATGTTCATTATCTTCAGAACCTCTAAAGACGAGACTGTGATTCATTCATTCCTTATAAGAGGTCCTGACAATGCTGTCCT
The DNA here is from genome assembly GCA_038098605.1 of Gryllus longicercus. Taxonomy (NCBI): domain Eukaryota; kingdom Metazoa; phylum Arthropoda; class Insecta; order Orthoptera; family Gryllidae; genus Gryllus; species Gryllus longicercus. The sequence continues at coordinate 1,633,881 of JAZDUA010000254.1, forward strand.
GATTGTGGGTGGACATGTGAGAATGACCGGTGGAAAACGTGAAGTGAGGTCCACGACACCGCCAAACCTCATCATCGTCAACGTTTTATTAATTAGTATTTTAAAGGCATCTTTATTGTGATTCCAGTTCCTGAGCCTTATAGCCATAGCGGGTGTAGGAAGAAGGTTTGGTGGATGAGCGATTGTGATTGTAATGGTAGGATATAAATAATGATGGAGCATTGGTATAATGAGAGGCAGGGAAAACGGGAGAACTCTGAGAAAGCTTGCCGTAAACTCGCGTTGTCCACCACAAACTCCACTTCCATCAAATGGGATTTAGATTTTGAGTTTGCGGAGGGAAGGAGAACACATTACTAAACTACGGGTCTCCGATATTCTTAGGATATGTTTTGAATATAATGTTACTTACCACACGATGATGATAGTTATTGAGACGTGATGTGAGTGTTAAACTCTGTCCCGTTATACGCTTTGGTAGGCAACCAAACAGAAGGATTCATCAATCAACCGAATCTATAAATCAAATCAATCAATAGAATTAATCCATCTAACTAAATCAATCAATAGAATCAATCAATCGAATCGAATTGTATTTAGCAATTCGCCTTTCTTCCACCGTCCTCGCGTCTATCGCAAGACAGAACTGGAAACGGAGGTCTGATTTTGAGATACGAAGGACGGCGGCGCCGCAAAGTCCTTACTATTTCAAAATATTAGTACCAATTTCGTTATATTTCTTCTCTAGAATATTGTTTCTCTGGTGCATATGCATGTCACATACATAGTGAGTGTTTAGCACACTTGCATTGAATATTTTTCGAAAACAAGTTAATTTGCGTTTTTATCTCTTTTTATTACGTATCTACTCTACTTTTATTGGCATATCCCATTATAAGTCGTATGTTTGAGCAAGAAACAACATTAAGAAACGAAAAACGTATGACAAGAAAAGACTTAGACATTAATGAAGATTTTTTTAAGAAAAACAAATATGTTCCGGTAAAGTAAAATACAATTATCACAAAATAATTTGTATTTTCACCCAAAATTTATGTTTTAAAGGTCACCGTTATTCTTGACGTACGTACTAATATAGGATGGCTTGTTCGCGTATTTTCATGTTCGTAAACAAAATGCTTCAAAAAAACTAATTTATTGCGTACTACGAATAATGCCTTTGTGAAGATATGATAGACTTTTCAGAGAATAAAGTTAAACGACATACACGTCAGTTTCTGGAATGAGAAATTTCGAAAAACTAAACGTCTTATAATTCATGTATTTTTACATTAATTTCCCTTTATGTGAACAATTGTAATCTTCTAGAAGATGAAAATCTTTTAGTTTGAAGAGGTTTTGTTGTTCGAAGGGTTGTAATCGTAGTAAATGAACTTACATTTTACTAGTAATACTCTACATGGAGATATTTGTTCTTAACAATAATGAGTTCATATTCTTCTGTTTTAAACATTTACATTCCGAGTCAAAAGTGTTATATTATTATGTAGCGGAAATTCATCGAAAAGAACTTAGAAATATTGATAACAAAATTCGAGTATATTGTGTTTATTTATTTCGTATTGAGTTCAGATTCCCTTCAACTGCCAGAGACATTGAGACTCATGAGTGACGACTCAACACCTACATGATAGTTACAATGCCTGTGTTGAGATGATAATGGAGGAAAGATGGGATGAGTGCTCAGCGAAAGAAAACAGCATCAATAAAACCAATCGGGAATTTACTTTGATAACCATAAATTCCGAGACTGGGAAAGACTGGGAGTGGTAGACTGGGAAAGACTGGGAGTGGTAGACAGTGGTTGACTGAGTGGTAGACTGAGACTGGTAGACTGGGAATAAACCAAGGAATGGTTTTGTTGCACTTGAGCCACAATTCTTTGATACAATTGGAAAAATATTATGATTGGGCTTCTAAAATTTGGATTAGAGATGCTGTAGCCTCCATGTTCTGCGAATCTCGACCTTCCACCTACTCTCTTTGGCGCGCATTGACCACACTTTTGCGTGCTCAGTTCTTCAAACGCCGAGCCTTGGGGCTTACTGACGGCTGCAGTCGCGAAGAGCCCGGGACTGCCTTCTCGCCCCGTCCTCCCGCTCCCCCTGCTTCCGCCCCCGTAGCCTCCATTGCTTCCGCCCGCCAGGGCCTTCCAATCAGGTCGTTCGGGCGAAACACCGCTGCTACTCTGCCTCCGCGGCGGCGGCGGCCAAATCGCTCCGAGTGTGAGCAAGCAGAGCACCTGAGGCACCCGCCCCCGCCGCCCCCGCCGCCCCCGCCGCCCCCGCCGCCCCCGCCGCCCCCGCCGCCCCCCGCCCATGCCGCCCCTGCCGCCCCTGCCGCCCCCGCCGTCCCCACCTCCACCGCCACCGCTGCTGGTTCTTTTCGCAATTCCCGATCGGCAGCGGCCGTTCACAGGTTTTAGACGAGATCCGGTCAGCTCCGCCGCCGCCGCCGCTTCCACCACCCCCGCGACTTCGAATCTTACGCGCCGCGCGTTCCAATACCCCGAGGGGGCTCGGCGGGCGGCGACGGCGGCGGCGGCGATGGCGGCGACGGCGGCGATGCAGAAGGCGGTGGCAGCATTTTTTTCGCGCAGCGGCCGAGAAAAAGAGTTTTTTGACTCGCCGTTGGCGGCAGCGGTGTTTGTGAGCCGTGCGTTGGCGAACAAACATCCTCGGTATTGAGAGTGATCAAAAGAAAAAAGGCGATCAAGAACCGCCTCCGGCCGGCCCCGCCGCGGGCTTTGACGGCAGCGGCGCCCCGACGCCCGGCGCCCGGCGCCCGGCGCCCGGCGCCCCGGCGGCTCTTCCAGGGCGCTCGGCGCGGCGGAGTCGTCCTGCTGCCGAATCGGCGCCACGGCGGCGGTGGCGGCGGCGGCGGCGGCGGTGGTGCAGGAGATTTGGCCGCCCAAAGAGGCGCAATTAGCAGGCCGAGTTCGCGATCGGGGCTCTTTCGCCAGCGGCAGCCTTGGGCAGTCCTTGCAGGAGAGCGAGCCGCGGTGTACAGTGGGCCTGAGGAGGACGGGGACGAAATTGGCGAATCGCTTAACCTCCCGTTCGTCGCGCCAAAATATACGACAGTCGCGTGGGGTTCCAGGTTATTGCAATCTCTAAGCAATTACCAGTATAATTGACATGTGTAAGTAGTAATGTGCGCGGCGATGGTGTATCGGTTAGCGTATCGGACTGCTGTACTCAAGTTGGCGGGTTCAACGGTGGGTTTAAGGGCGAAAAAATCCTTCGTACGCCTTGCTTCGGAGGGGAAGTAAAGCCGACTGTCCCATGTTAGTAGATTTACTCCTCAAGCCTAAATGACGCCTCTGAGCTAAATTGAAATCGTTTGTTTCTCGCCCAAGAAATATCTCCTTTCTCTGCCAGTTGGTGAGAGGAGCGTAGCGAAATTTGCGTGGTCAGACGGCCACAGACAGAGTCTCGCCACATAAAATAAGGCATTAATTCAATTCAATGTGACTCACAGACTTCCATTTGTAGCAGGCCATGTGTGTCAAAGTCATACACAACTTCCAGGCCACGTGTAATAGCTGCTTTGATAATAAATGAACGTTGAAAACTCCTGGTCTATTAGAGAGGCCAGAATTTTTTTGTTAATGGATATGTATCATACATAGATTAATACTTAGATATTTAGATATATTGATGTGTCCGGGCACATCAGCTGCTGTGAGATTAGTTCCGTCTCCACAAGGCGGCAGTGATCGTCCCTTGCTGAATGGTGAGATCTGACGTCGGCTTCACGTCGACTGGCTGGCATTTCCCCTCGGTGTCTCCCCCAGCGGGGCACCACCCCGGCCGGGTCAGGCTCTAGGCTCGCAACTGCTTTGTAGGTAGTGTGATGCATGTAACTCTGTGTGTTGTGTGTGTGTGTGTAGGGGGAAAGGATAGAGCAAGGAAGAGGAGAGAAAGATCCTTCGGGTTCTGTGACTTGTTTGTTGGGGTACTGCTTCGGTATTCGCCTGTTGTTCAGCAAATATCCAAGGAAAACTACCGAGCCCCAAGACGAACTCTTCATAGTCCACTAAGACCGGTCATAGTCGCTGCAGAGACAGCGGCAATGCTGTCACTGAGCTAAACTCTGCCGTGTGTATAATTATCACGCGGCCTAGATAAGAAATAATTTGAAAGAATGCAAAAATTAATCATAAAATTATAATTTTCTTATAGGAAATACAAGCGTAGAAAAATGTGTATAGGCCGGACTGAATGATTTCTGAATGTTCTCTTATTACAGGATGTCTATAATTATTCTACACAAGACCTAGGTAGGTAGTTATTTGGAATAATGTGTGGTAGGGATCGTGCGTAGCAAAATTATATATACACTGAAAAGGGTTCGGGCCTCTGGCAAAAAGTGTTATATAAGGCCTGTAAGCTGAAGTGTTAAAATAAAATAAAATACTTTACATTGACTGTTTTATTGAATGCTAAACACACAATCAGTTTTTGTAATTGAAATTGGAGTGCGTAAAATAAATCAACATGATTTTTTTTTCATGATAGTATTTTGTATTTGACCCTAACTTTAAGTATTTGACTGCATTATTTCTCCAAACATTTTAGGTTATGCTCTTTCTAGAGAGGAAGAACACAATTCTTTCTAAAAAGGATCAACGAGAACACTTTTGTTGTCTGATGCATACCGGTTGGGCGTTTATTACACGAAATACAAATACAACAAAATAATATTTTAGTTATTACCGCAAATGTTAATAGTGAGATACTGTATAGAGAGTTATATTTTGTTTATTTTCATCATACATCTTTCTGTTATCTTCATAAATATATTTCACCTCTCAGCTTTCTGTATTTCACGCCACCCTCTTCCTTCAAAAACCGGTTTCCTATTCACATCTCACTTGGTTTTCTTGACACTTCCTTTCCTCCGTACAATACCAGGGAAAACGTTATTCATGCGACATTCATGCACTGATCAACTCTCAATATTCTGCAGACAGCGTCGTTTGCACATTTGTGAGAACTTGAACAGTGGGAATAACATATTTTTATTAGTTTTTCAATAGTTTTATTTTCTTGTGCTTGCAATGTTCCAAAATACAAAAAGTAAATTATGTGTAGTTTATTGATTTTCAAGATATAATAGCTCGTATAAAATTACTACATAAAATTAATAGCTCATATAAATATACATTTTGATTCCGGCATTATGTTGTATGATAGTATATACCATAGTTCTATAAGCAAAATAGAACCGCTTTTACATGTTTCATCATTACAAATTTATTTTATGAAGTTTGTTTTCTTTCTCGTGAAAACTATTGGCGAAATTTTATTATTATTATCATTATTAATAATATTATTATTATTAATATTAATATTATTGAAATGATTTATTGATTGAGTTTTACGAGTTAGTGACCTTACGTTGTCATTGTATTGTAGCCATCTTGGGAACATTGTTTTGTACTTACAAATGGAGAGGATAGAAATATTTTCTAAAAAAAAGAATTGAGCCTAATTCAAACTATAAGTCAGAATATTATCATGTGATGCGAAACTCAACATATTATCATGTGATTGGAAAGGGGCACACAAAATGCCCGCGACTCACTTGTATTAAGACCTGCTGAGTTTACAATATTTTTCTCTAATCTGATATCTAAACTGAACGTTGTCAATGTTTATGCGTCCTACTTATAACCCTACATGTTTCTAAAGCTCACTACTAAATCATATTCATATTTCGGCGAAAGTATCAGATTCTTATTTTACCGCTTAGAACCAAAGTTTAATTATTTCAGTATTTACACATATCGTCAGAGCGTATGACAACTTTTGGTTTTTGTAGTTTGGATAAGTTACAAAATCAGTATGTGTAAGTTTAAATGAATGAGTTATACTGTTAATATAAACCAAACAATTATTTCAACACAAGGCTCGAGAAAATGGAAACTCTTTTACAGTTCAAAAAATAAAAATGTGTAACAAAAACGGTAACTGGAGCTGAAACTATCAGAAACATACAACCAAAATCAAACAGTTGCCCATTACGCATTAGATATACTCAGTTTCCGCCAATAAACACCGAAGAAGCAATTACAAGTTAAAGATTGAAAAATTATGAGAAAACCTGAAGTAGCAATGCGCAAGGACGGATGACATTGCATTAAACCCAATGCAAAAAAACAAAAAACAACAACAACCAACAACAACAACAACAACTACGAATTCCTGAGATCATAGATTCAATGGGTATGTTAAGAATTGTTTTACTAGTCACGTGGGAAGAAATAACCAAAGAGATTATAAAATAAATGCACACATTACTAAAAAGCGACCACTAAGATTGATATTTTTCAACCAAATAGAAACAAACGTTCGTGAACTACGAACACCAAAACAACAGAACAATGATACCATAAATTCACACACACACACATACACACACACACACACACACACACACAAAGGAAACACTCAATTTCGAGGAGGAAGGGAGAAAGTACACCCTTATTGCAAGTTTGGAGAAATGAAGTACTCTTATACTAGTTACTCTATTTTGCATCATGGAATTCTATCAAAACATCTAAAAGCGATTAGATGATGAATTCTGTCATAGATCAGTCGAATTCAGCCGATGTCCAGAGATTTCTAGTGGACGGAAACTCTGATTGGTAGATTTTCGTGGTTTCATCTAACAATACCACTCAAATGACGAGTAATACCCTTTAAAATGGGCCATGGAGCGGGGGCGACCTTTGCTTTCTCCCCCTTGTCCTATCATCACCCCTTACTTGCACAGACTCACATGCACTACACTACCACACATGTCGTGAGACCAGTCAGAAACTCAAAACTTGTCCCGGCCAAAGCGGCGCCGCAGTGGTGGGAGATACCTGTTTGAGGAAAACCCCGCGAGCCGACCCGCAGTTCGGCGCCGGGTATCGCCATCCAACGAGAGAAGAGCACCTTCTCTCGCGATAAAAAAACAAACAAACTTACAGTACACAACTAATGACCTTGACAGTTGACGCGCCTGGAAACTCTAATCAATCAATCAATCAATCAATCTTGCAATACACCCTTTAGCCGCTGATTGTTCCGACCCCTGTATCAAAAGATCAATTTTTTTACGAAAGAAATAGGAACAGGATACCCTTTTTTACGAGAGTTGTCGCAAATAGGAATATCTGAAAGACGGTCAAGAAGAGGATAATCTAATGAAATTTGCTTATAGCTTAAGGTGTACATACACTCGGCAGAACTAATGACCTTGGCAGTTGACAGGCCCAGAAACTCTAATCAATCAATATTCCAATACATCCTTTAGCCACTGATTGCTCCGACCTCGGGTAACTTGGCTGCCTTTCGGTGACGTTCTCTCCGCCTTCTCCTCCGCGTGCCGTCTGCGTCCCACCCGCGCGCGCGTGCGTGCGTGAGTGCGTTGGCCGCGGGGCGTGCCCGGAAGGGACGCCCGTCCGATGGCGTCGCGTCGCGTCGCTCGCTTTTCCGAAGACACAGCGCGGCCGCAGCCCCCTCCCCCTTCCCCCCTTTTGGGGATTAATGGCGCCCGGAAGTTGGCGGACGCGCCTATTACTCGCGCCGGGGCCCACGAAATTCGGTCACAACTGCACTCCACGGAGAGGCAAACGAGAGAAGCCAACACTTCGCCCCTCGTAGCAGCGCGCGCAAGTCTAACCCAGAGCCCGTCACAAGGCTGCAGCGACAGCAAAGACCAGCTTCCCGTGGCTGCAGCAACTGGCAGCGAAGGCAATAGCGACAACATTCAAGACAGTGAAAGAGGGGTGGGAAGAAAACGACTGCATCAAAAGACGCATTTTTTACGAAATTTGTCTTCGGATATGTGAATATCTGGAACACGGTCGTAAAAAGGGTTTTTTTAATGAATTTCGCTTCTACACAAATTCGAATTAAGAAGTACATATCCTGCAAAAAGTTAACTAATACTGGTAAACTTTAATACTGGTAACTCACATATTTGTAAACGTATGCTGGACAAACACAATAGTACCTGTGTAACTCGTACGAGCCATAGTAATACACACCCTGGAAATTGGAGTTAGAACTAAACTATTAAATTTATAGGCACGAGGAAACAGCGATAAACAGAGCCACTAGCTGTGGTTTGCCAACTGCATCTATCATTTTGATCCCAGCATTTCTCCAACCTCCGCGACTGTTTCCACAGAAATTTGCAGAGCTCCAGCACCGCCGCTACTGCGGCCTACTAAGAACAAACAGCAACTGATCCGCGCTCCATGAGGTCAAAACATGAAAGAACCCTTGTCTATACCAAAAATACAACGGAGACTACGAACACTGCATCGTTACTCCGCTTCATTCACAAGACTTCCATCATATTATTGTTGTTGTTGTCTAATGCCAGCACACTCGAAAATTATCAGTTACACACCCTTGATAAGGGTACATATTTGGCCATTTTAAATTTTGAACCATATTGTCGCTCAATGCTATCAAATGACTTCAAGAGATTGACACAATGCTGATCTCAACGTGAGAGAATATGAGATTCGAGTAGGATAGAAAATGTCAGATGATTCGATTTTGCCGTGGTTTTTCTAGGGTTCTTATAGAGGCTACAGGCGTGCTATGAAATACTGAGGATTTTCCTCCTTTCGAAAATACTCCATCACTGACTGGGGGAGGGGGGGTTGAGCCAGCGAACTTTGGAAAGCCAGTGTATCCATCACCACCAGAGGCGTCGCAGTTATTAGGGCTTCCTTATGTTTCTAAATTAAAATGTTTACTTCCATTGTAGTAAGTACTGTCGCCCTAACCTACAGGTGCTACTTCCCCAAAGATTTGATTCATTTGTACTCATCAGTTGATCGGACTCAAAAATCAGTGCACACTCTTTCTTCCAAGTCAATAAGATGGATTCTCCTATTTATTGTTTTACACAAAATTGAATTTGAAATTCTGTTGCCAGAACTAATTTAATTGTGTATACAAATATGTATGCGCGGGTATATTTGTCTGCTAGGATGACGTATAGAATAATGGAATCAATTACGCCGTTGACTGTCATGATATATTGCTTCGATAAAAACATATAATGTAATTACTTTATTTTTAAATTACCTATATTTCATATTATTAATCGCGAATTGAACATCTCATTGCAAAGAGATTACACTCTATTCATATCAATTCTCTATGCTCATTGCAATTACGAAACATCCTTTTGCATTGGGGCCATCCATACGTAACGCAAATTTGGAGTATTTTTAATACCGCCTCTCCCCTCCTATAACGCGCCCCTAAATAGTTACGTAATGCTTGCGGCAACTTCCCACAAAAAATAACTAAAATTAAGTTACATAACAGAAAAACAATGTGTATTACTTTTATTTGTGTTATATACTATTAAAATGTATGAAAATACAACTCTCAATTAGTTGGTGAACCTGAATTCACCTAACAATAATACTGGGGACAATTTTTGAGTAAGGAAGCATTGCGAGCAACTTTCTAGCTACAAGCCGTGCCCAGGCCATCTTGGATGACTCATTTCCGAGAGTCTACTGTGTCAATTTAATTGAATTTTAGTTAACACTATAGGTCAGTTTTGAATATTTTCTTCGCAATTTAAAAGATTCAATTAATCATCGTTGATGATAAAGTATTTCCATTTGTTATAAAGATGTATATGTCGTAACTTTTTTATTTATTCATATTTAAAAGAAAATATTTGTTAATATTTTAATGGTTTAGTGTATGACTGAATAATAGAAATTATTTCAATATATACTGGAAATTTGAAAATTTAAATGTCAACGTTCTGTAACACGAAACTAACACCCCCTCCTCTTATGTAACGCAGCGTAATGCTGCTTCAAATCCCCTCTTGTCACTTAAGCGTTTCGTCATTTAAGGACGACCCCCTAGAGATATGGAAACCATTTGGTGTATGTTGCACCCAAATGGTTTGTGAACTAAAAAGTATCTTTACTTGTTTTCTATTATTTGGGTAAATATTCTCAGAATCACTAGAAATGCTTTAACATAATTCTGAAGTCCTTGCCTCAAATGAAGATCAATTTTAAAAACATGGTGAATATGCAGAATCAAACAATGCTGTAAAACAGTTACCCTCGTCCCTTATACTAATTTTTAGAGATGTAAAAATATGGAGAAAATTAGTTCATGCCTGACATTATTATTATGACATTAGATTTTCTGTGTTTTGAACAATTATTAACAGAGTGATATTGTTTTTCCATGGATCTAATGAATCGTAACAAGCCATTACCAATATAAGAAACGATTTTAAAATTGTTTTTCAGTCGGCACTAAGAAGCATAAAATCAAAATTTCAAAAAAAGGACTATGAACTTTTTCGTATTTAAGGATGCTTTCTGCTTACCTTTCTCTATAGGGAACACGATGTTGTAATATAATAGAAAAACTGTACTCGTATTGTACATTATTTAGTCTTTCAGTGTAGAACATGATTTTAAATTGTCTCAAAAATGTAAATATTAAATATTCCATATTCTTCTTCCCAAAAACAAGTGAAATGAGATGAGAAAATATCTTCTTGACAATGCAATTGCTGTGTTCAGAAGAACAATTTGTTTTGGGTTAATTTATTTGACATAATTATGAGTAGGTACTGAAAAAAAAATTGTACTGTCAGAATAGGGTGTGGTGGACTTGATATTGATAATGCCATTTTTCGTTTTTGACTGAAATGTGCCGTATGAAACTGAAACCCTAAGTGTCAACAAACAGTATTGACAGAACCGGGTTTCCCGTTATTATATCTTTATTCATTTATTTATCTCTTATAGTCACGGTAGGAGAAACAAACTATTAAATTGTGTGATTGGTGCACGGGAATTAATTCCTGATATGGTCAATTCAAATAAGTGTTGTACAATATTTCTCTTCTGGCAAGGTTTTTTTTGCGCATGTGTAGAGTTTTTTACACATGAGATGTTTACACATATCTCTTTTCCAATGGGTAGAGTCACGATATTTTGAGTAATCATCAGGAAAATATATGTCCTGGTGTCATTACACCTTTCCTTCTCGGTTTAATATGAATTTTCTTAGTGATAGTTAAATACATCTTAGAAAGAAAATTCTCCAATTTGTGGGAAAGAATAGTAAAAGTAAATTAATCTAGTTGTGAAACAAAAGCACATAATTTCTCGCATTACTTCATATTCAATTTTCAAACATTCAGAAAATTTAACGAATGTAAGACCTTTTTTACAGCGTCCTTTACTCTACCTCAAAATGTTTTTTATTTGTACTAACTTCAAGCTGAAATTGATAAAGAAAATGTTGCGCCTCAAAAAAAAGTTCCGAATTTTTTCATTAATATTTTCCTCTGATAAGATAAAGGGTGCTTGAAAATGGCACTGGTTTGTTGTTGTTGTTGTTTGTTGTTGTTGTTGTTTTTGTTGTTTTTGAACTCTCTGAATTTTGGAAATTTGCATAAGTTGGAATCAATTAGAAGAACCACTTCGTTTTAAACGTCGGGAAAGCGGAGCTCAGGCGTGAAAGTGGTGGTTTGGTGGTAACTTGCTTGGCGCGTTGACTCTAAGGACATGAGTTCGAATCGAGTCGTGGAAAAGAAACGTTTCCTGGTTGGAAACACATGCAGTTTCTTGTAGTAGCATAATATTACAGATAAATCGAGAAAATATGTCGAGTTGTAGTTTTTCTGAGATCCCTCTTATTATTTCTAAGAAGACAATGAATTGAACTGTGCAACCATCAGAGACGAAATCTTCTTCATTAAAATGTATTTCTTCAAAAGTCAAGGAAGAAAGAGACACCGAAAGAGAGACCGGAAGAGAGACCGAAAGAGAGATCAAAAGAGAGAACGAACGAAAGAAAGAAAGAAAGAAAGAAAAGGCTGATTTCAAGGGGGATTAGTCGGTAAGGTAGTCGAAGATGAATTCCCACAGGTCATCCTTTTGCGTCATCTTTGACTGCATAGGAAATCGAAGGATGTACCCTGCACAAGATACGACCCGCAGCATCGCCTGCTCGTCTTGGCTTCTAGGGAGAATACACGCCCCTCGGCGCTGTCGTTGCTCTAGGAGCGCTTCCGCTCTTCCGAGAGCGCACACTCCTTGGCGCGCAACGGCGCGTCCTTTGAATTTGAAGGCGCGTCTTCAGCGCCTTACCACGCCCCCCCCCCCCCCTGCTACGGCGAGGAAGAGGAGGCGACGGCATAGGTGCAAGAAGAGGAAGAGCAGGAGGAGTAAGATGAGGGAGAGGACGAGAAGGAGGCAGAGGAGAAGGGGAGGAAGAGGAAAAAGACGACGGGGAAAAGGAACTGAAAGAGGAAGAAGAGGAGAAGATGGGGGAAGAGAAGAACGTGGAGGAGGAGAAGGAAATGTAATAATAGCAATAGGAAGAGGAGAGGTGTAAGGAGAGAAAAGGAGTAGGAGGATAAATGGAGAAGGAGGAAAGGAGGAGGAGTACGAGGTAGAGGAGATGGAGGAGGAAGCTGAGAAGTACGAGGAAGAGGAGGAACAGAGGAAGAGGAGAAGAAAGAGGAAGAGGAGAAACAGAGCAAGAGGAGGAACAGAGGACGGAGTAGGTGGAAGGAACGGCCCCCACCAACGCCCGCACCATCGCCCTCCTCGCAGCCGCGTTCCGCCCCGCGCCCCGCCCTCGCTCGGTACAGCACTCCTGCGCCCGCCCCGGCCCCTTTCCCCGCCCTCTGCTCCGGGCAGCTCGCCCGCGCCCGCCCGCCGCCTCCCGAGCGAGGGCGAGACGCCCGCACGCCCGCGCGCCGCCGCCCGCACCGCGCCGTATCGTATCTCGCGGGCGGGCGGACGGGCGGGCGGACGGCGAGGCGCTGGGCGGCGGAGGGCGACGGCGTCGGAGGGCGGCGCAGGGCCGCGGGATCGCAGGAGGGGGAATTTCGTTTTCCAATAGGTTGCCACAGCCAGATAAAGCTGCGCAGCGATTAGGAATCAAAGCACACACCAAATATCGGAATTCCGTCTAAAAAGGGAGTCGGCTACATTTTCAAAAGTTTTCCCTTCCCGCGCCCGCGCCCGCACCCGCGCCCTCGTTCCGCCCCCGCCCGCCTCGCCCTCGCCACGCTTCGCGCCCTTTTGCTGTGTTTCTGTTTCCGCCTCTCTTTTCTCGGATAGTTTCCTTTTCGCGGGCGCTCGCGCGCATATCAAAACTCAATACGCGCACAGAAATTGGTATAATATAAATGTTATATGAAATTAATAACTGTATTCAGGGGGTTTTAAAAAAATATCAACCGAAATCCATAATTGAATTACCCATTTTCCCCAACATTTTTTTCAATTATAAGTTAACAAATAACATGAATATTTCCTTTCTATGTAATTCTGAGAAGAATAATTAAAAAGTGTAGGATTCGGATATAATTAATCCGCATCTGGTCTCTTGACAGAAACAGTGGGAGAATCCCTGCGCAGTTTCTCTGTATGTCCTTTTCTTCTGCGCCATGCTGAATATACCATTACACCTCACTCTTTATCGACGCACTTACCTTCTACTTTGAATCGTCAAGTGGGATACTAACCTATAATTGTAGTACATTATTGTAGTATACACGTTGTCACATATGATAAATTAAGTCTAACAATTTGCTCCAACTGCATAAAATACTGCGGATTTCCGTCATCACAGTACGTTTCACTGCTGACACGTGGGCAGTATATATTTTTTTTACAATGTTCAAAACAAAAGATTATTTTACTAATTACAACGTACAATGAATATATCCTCTTTTAATAATTGTGTAATTATTCTTATACTTATTGCTTCGCAACCGAGTTTTGTTTTATATTAGTACGTGTGCATTAAATGCTCAATATTGGTAATATATTTCTGTATGTCACAATACAATACATATTCATTATATTCCGTAAACTTTATTGTTTATTACGTACATAGTTTTGCATATTCATGGAATTGCCTCCACGCTCTGTTCAATGATAATTCATTTAATATAAATGATATCAAATTGATAAAAATGCAAATCATTATTATCTACAATTAAATTAAAATATTGTTGTCGACGAAAAATATAATGAGGATCATCATTTTTATTTGTATAATTTATTCCATCATTAAAATATACGTAAGTGAATTATATTTTGCACAGTTCTTGTACCTCGCACTACCAACTCCTGATACCTCATTCCTGCCCAAGACATCTGATGTTATTCTCCTCGAAATATAGGAAACTCTCAGTGTTTAGGCATATTCACTCCAGAACATTCTTATCTCTTTATCAAATTTCAGTAATATAAATACACATAGTTATATTATATTTATTAATTATACAGTGACCACTGTTAGTTGTATTTTATTTTTTCACTTTACTTTGTCAAAGGAGAAGCACGAAAGAAAATGCCGCCGGAATTTAGTATTCATTGGAACTCAGAATCAACGGAAATCAATAAGCAACCACTTCAGAATAATCCATCACCTTAAGGCGAGAGTATCTTAAGTTTCGAATTCTCTAAAGCGGAGCTTCCAAACGGGAATGATCAATTGTCCTTATAAATATATTTGTAGTAAAAATATTCATTTTAACAAATTTTTAAAATATTAAAGATATTTTCTTTGGTAGTTCTACCTGTGTATGTAATTAATGTATTTTGTTATAACCATTGAAAAGCAGTAAGTTTGAGCAAGAAGGATACATAAATAATAAAACTAATGATGTAACAGAATGGCACAGACTTTCTCGTACTAGTTAGTCTCCTAATCCGTCTGTACTGGGCAAACGTTTTGGTTTTCTCCCAACCTCTTCCCAGCGGCTACCTATCGGCATCAAAAACATTTTTTCACATTTTCTCCCTTTTTCACTCTCTTAATAGTTGAAGTGAAGTACGACTTTAATAATATATCATCATTGTATTGTCTTGTATTTTGTGCTTACATGTAATGTTAAGAAAACATGTACCAGAGGCTTCATGTAAATAACCTCAAAATTTAAAGAAATGTTTTTAAAATCGCTGGCACTCTCAAATTCATATTGATTGGGAACTATTCTTTCAGGAAAAACCTATAAATAGTTTTGTCACTAGTGTTCTTCACAGATTGTTACCCATATACTTACCTATACAAGGATATGAGAAGGATGCTCCAGAAGATAGAAATGAATTCTAGTAGACTTTGAAATGGTGCTTGATTTTAATTAGGATTTTTCAGACTGTGCCGACCAGCTGAGGGTAAATGAATTTGAAAGTGAAATGAATCTGAACGTTTGAATTTGTTATACAAATACTCTATGTCTTCCATCACATATTATTGTTTCTTTTTCGTGATAGTAGCATTCTCTCTAGAAAGCTCTACACTTTCAAATATTAATATAGATCAGTTTAAATACAATTTATAATTATAGCTTAATTGCGGGGCACTTGAAATGCAAAGTGTGTCATTTATTTTCCGACGTATGGACGAGATTTCCTATATGTAACTTCAAATCCTGATTAGATTCAATACTAAAAGAATTAAAAAACGTCATGAAATTGGAGTATAACTACAAAATGTTCTTAATGAAAGTGAAAATGTTCTTATTTTTATTTTTAATTAAACAAATTCATGGTAAGCATAACATTACTGAGGTTTATGTGAAGCAAGTAGAAAAAAAATCTTATTGCATCTTAAGTCGTTTCATAATCATAATAGAAAATTGATGAGGTAATTTTCTAAGTGGGTATCTCTATGGAAATCAATTTTTCAGATTGGGAAAATAATTACGTTCAATCTGATGGTTCTAGATAGGATTCAACGGTTTTAGAGTAGCGATTAATAGAAGAAAAACGCAATATTTTAACTCAATATTTGGCAGCATCATGGTAAAACTAGTTAAGAGAATGTTGATAGTAAAAGTAGACGTAAATGGAGATACGTCATTTTGGAAATCAGCTCTTCAATTGCGCAACGGCCTACCAACCGAATCCAGCAGAGCCCTGGTTGACGCGAACGCCACAATCGGCAGCCGCCTGAATTAATGAAGCATCGGTCGCCCCTTAGGGCGTCGTGCGGCCGCATCGAACCCGGGCCTCGACAGGCGCGGGCCCACCGCCAGGTTTCGCGCCCTCAGCGGCAGGGCGGGGGGGGGGCGAGGCCTAGGCCTAGGGCGAGGGCGGCGCAGGGATTGATTGCGAAATGAATAATGCGCCGTCGCGCCGCGCAGTCGAGCCCCGGCTGCGGTCGGACCACGCGCCTCCCAAAGAGCCTGCGTAATGCGCGCAATTAGCCACCGACGCTGGCTGGGCTGGGTGGACGTGGCACGTTGGCCCAGGAAGGTGGCGGGTCCCATCGAAAGCCTAAGCGATCGCGCTCCGTTTGGATGAAGAAGCAGCCAGTTCTGAAGGCAAGCTACCTTGCAGAGTGCACGCCAATGACAATTATGAGCTATCGTTTCAAAACTCACTATCGAAAAAAATACAGTTTCTTCAGAAGACACAAATATCTTCTTTCTTCACTACAAGCAAAAATCAAACTGAAATTATGTTCACGATTTTTTTAAAGTAAGTTTCCTCCTCGGAGATAATTTCTGTTAAGATCTATTATGTCTAACCGTAATATTTCCAAAGTTTCATTGTCAAAACTAACTCTGTGTTGTAAACAGCCATGTTTCTTTTTTCTTTTCTTTTTAAATAGCTCTCCTAGACATATTTTGAACTAAAATACAAATAATATGAACAAAATAGACGGTGAATGTTAGGTTTTCACGACCCAAGTCATTAGCTGTTTACAGCGCATCATGGTGACTCCATTGAAATTATGAACAAAAATATGTAAGATATACTTTTTTAATAGAAACAAGAGGATATCGTGTTTTGGAGAGGAAAGTAACTCGAATATTTTTTTGGATTTAGTTAGTTAGGGAACAAATTCATTGAATTGTTTCTGCATAACCTCCTTTTAGAAAGATTTTCATTGCCTTAGAGATATCTTTTGAACAATAGGGGAATGATTCTTGCGTAAATACTCTATGAAGGAAGAGATAATATTTCAGATCTTAAAGAGTGTATAATTGCACTTTATCCCAACTTTGCAAGAAGTAATTTTTCTGAAAATTCAACCCTGACTTTGTCTAAGCATTTTGTTAAGAGCCGGATAAAAGACAATTCATTATGTCGAATGGGCCTTCTTTCACATCTGAATGAAGGCGCATTTAACCTTCCCTTCGATTCGAGATTTTGCCTGTATAGTTGACGTTCTAATCTAACTAGCGCAATTTATTTTCTAAACCAGGTTTCAAGTCGACACTGAAAGCGATAATCATTTTATTTTTAATAACATAAGATATTGGCATGAAAGCCATGTAATTCCACCATTTCATTGGGATCTTTAATATTGACTAGAATATGTTACGTTTACAGTCTTTTTTATAATAATTGTCAGACAGACCTAGCAATTTTTCTGGACAATACCCTGAGATTTCCTTTCTTTGCAGATTCTGCCCTTGATAATTGTTAGTATTCAACGCAACTTCTTTGGGTCAGCGTATCTATTCCTGTGCGTTTGATGCTATTTCTCAAATTAAGGAATACATCGTAAAATAGTACACTTTACTACCGTATTTGAAACCATTAAGAATACGTTTAATCTGAAATCTCCGCCTTTGTGACGCTTAGTGAAAATAAACGAACAGAAACAAGTTGGTTAAATTCGATAAATCGAACGTGTACGTTTATTGGATCTGGCCGGGTGTGTATGACGGTCGTTGTGGCTCGGGTGTATATGACGTCTGCCTGGCGAGTGACATCCTCAAATCAAACCACCGTCGACCAGCGCTGCACAGTCTGTGATAGCTCCTTCGTTCTTGCGCTGCACAAGCCATCGTCAACTTCCTCTTTTCTATTTCCATCACTCTCCACCTTTGAACGCATTCGCTTCAAACATCTGACTTCATCTGTATCATTGCAAACTAGACTCATTCATGCGTCTTGGTATCTTGACTAAATTTGTATTAGCTGATACCTTCATTATCATAGCGCATTTTCTTTCTATGTTACATTTTATTTTCATTTGACCTATCTTTTTCCCAATTTCCGTTAACGAACGTTATCGACCCTACCAGATTTTTCAATCTCATCATTATTTTAGCGTATTTTCATCAAAATTTGACAGAATGCAACATTAAATTTTCTATAACTTGCAATCTGAAACCCTCGGCAAAAGCGATACTTTGTAACTACCGCAGGTCTCTTTCCCTTTCATACATGCATCCATTCCTCATTTTCTTTACTACGACGCTCTCCTTTCTGGGTATCTTCAGTTCCACTCTTTACACCGTAACGCTTTTCCGTGTCTTTTCCGTGCTGTGGTTCGCTGCTTTTCTTCCAAATAGAGTGTTCTTGGTGCAATGGAAAACCTCCAGAATCCACCTTCCCTGGCTCTCGCCACGAACTCTCCCCCGCTCAGACACCCACCCACGCGTCACCCATCCATCCGATCGCGCAGCTCGCCCTCTCGGCTCGTCTGCAGTCACATCAGCCGCCAGCCCTCCTCGCCCATTGCTGGCCCCTGCGCGACCTCGCCCCCCCCCCGCCCGCCCTTCCAGTCTACTTCGCCCGCTTCACCCATTCCTGGCGCCTGCTCCCCTCCCGCTCATCCACCCATCCGCCCCCTCCACTCCTTCACGCCTGCCCTTTCTATCCCTCCTCCCCTACTCCTGGTACCTACACGACTGCCCGCTCCTCTCTTGCCCACGCCCTTCCTTACCTCTCGTCCTTCCACCCACCTCTATTCCCTTCGTCTTTTCCATCTACCTCGTCCGCTTCACCCATTCCTGGCGCCCGTACGGTCGCCCGGTCGCATCCCAATCACCTATTAGTGAGCCTGTTCTACTCCTCCACGCCCGCCTTCCCTTTGTATTCTCCTCCAACCGCTCCTGGCGCCAATACGGCCGCCCGCTCCGTCTCTCACACCCACCTGCCCTCTATTCTATTTGTCCTCCCCACCCACTTCTAGCGTCCAGTCGCCCGCCCTGTCCCTTTCTTTACTCCCGCTAGCCCTTGCGTTCTGCCCGCACGTGCCTCCTGCCCTCGCCGCCTCCCTCCGCTACGACTGCCCGTCCCAGCCGACTATCCACCCATCCAGCCTCCCGCGCCGCCAGCTCGTCCGTCCACCCCACTATTGGCTCGTTGACTCCCGTCAGCACTGCACCCGCCTCGCCCGCCGCTCGTCTGTCCCCGCCCCCGCCGCCCTCGTTTCTTCCCGCACCGCGCGCCCCCGGTCCACCCGCCGTCCGCCTGCTGGGCCTTGCGCCCCGCTCCGCCCACCCGCGTGTCCGCGCCACCTGCCCGTCGAGCGAGCGATCGCCCAGCACAAGGGCGGCGGGCGGCGGGGCGGGCCTGGAGCTGGCGGTGCGGGGCGCTCGGCGGAAGACAGGCGGCGGCGAGAAAGCGTTCGACAGCCGGCGATGCGGGCGGGGAAGGGCGGGGCGGGGCTGGAGCGACGGACAGCGCCGCCTCGCGACGGCTGACGGACGCGGCGGCCGCCCCCGCGCGTAGCGCCGGCTAAATGGAGGCCCCGGGAAGATCGCGCGCTTATTGGGGGCGGCAGCCGGCGCGGCGGAGCGGCCACGTGCTTGCAAATGGGGCGGCGCCGGAAGCCCACCACGCTCCCCGCCCGCCACCACGCTCCCTACGCTCCTCGGCCAGCGGCTCCGAATGCGGTGACTGCGCCGGGTACGGAACTCCTGACCACGTACAATTGGCGGGGGGAAGAAACCGGCGCTCCGGCTTGGACACCAACAGCAAGCGAATCGTGAGGAGGTGGTCAGACCGCTCACTTTCTGCCTTTGGGTACAGGAGGTAGAATATCGTTCGATACACGTGGAATTTGTGGTGGACAAATCGTCACGCGGCAGATTTTCCTTCTCCTGCATCTAGTTCTACCATTGCTTCCTCATCATTCAAATCTTATCATTATTATCAGTCATCCATCAAAACCATTAATCTCAGGTGCGGTCGGATATTCTAGGAAGTGAGATATCGGCAGTTCTCGCACGACCAAGAAAATGACGAGTAGGTAATGGCTACTGAAGGAAGGGAGAAAGTTGTGGGTAGATCTGAATGTCAGAAAGACAGGAAATACCAACAAAATTGCGAACACAAGAAACGAGAACCGAGTGAAGAAGGCAGAGGCACAGCCGGGGCAGCGCCCAAGGAGAAGAAAGGCTGGGAGAAAGAGTGGTGCAGGCTGCCTGCCGGGCGTCGGTGTCTGGTGGCAGAGCGCGCGAGGGCCACGGGAGGAGGACGTGGAGGCAGGTGGAGGGGGCGGGATGGGGAGCGCCAGGGGGAGCGACGTCTAGCGTAACGCGTGCCGACATCCCCGTGTCCGTCCCTGCACAGCCTCCGCCCCCGCTGAAATCTCCGCCCTCGTTCTCTCTCTCTCGCCCCTCCCCCTTCGTTGCAGCCTCCGTCGTCACCTCATCCCGGCGCCGCACCAGTGCTGCCTCAACGGAGCTCTTGCCACTGGTAGTATTTCTTTCTTTCTTTCTTTCTTTGCTGCACACACACACGCTAACACAATCGTACTGTACTCACTCAACTCCACTCTACTGATTTCTCATCCTCATTTCCGTATCCCTCTTCATCTTAACAAAAGAAAGACACGATCTTCTTCAAACCTATTGCTCCAAGACCCATCTGCGCCTCCAGTTATTGAAATTCAACAATTCGAATTACAGAAATAAATCAAAATTTTACTCGTATTTATTAATGGAGTTTTATTTACGCTACATGTTCCGACTCACAAACAAATTTACAAATTTCAAAGAAAAAATGATTCTTACAATTTTGCGAGGCCTCAAATTATCTCATGTCTAAATAATCAGCACACATCAAATTCTTGTTTCTTATAAATTTTGTATATCTATTTGTATAATCGCTGAACCTGTGTTTCCATTTTCTTAGGGAATATGGCACTTCCTGAAATACGCACGCAGTTATTGTATTCAAGAAGTAAAATCTGAAAGAGAACCACACTTTGAAGTTGAATGCAAAAAATATTGGATAAAACCAAAAATAAATGACTAGAAGAAAAAGGAAGGAAAAAAAGACGATATTTGGTCTGGCGAATTCAAAGGGGCCAGCCGATTTTTGAACATTCGCCATTCTAAAATTAGATACAATTACCGAATTCTTTGCGAGGCGTAAATGAATTTTCCGTGAGGCGCACCGGCGCGGCGGAGCTGCATTCGGAGGCGGCCAGGAGGGAAATCGAGGGCGGGGCGAAAGGGCGCGGCGGGGGCGGGGGCGGGGGCGGGAAAGACGTGGGCGACCGCCGCGCCGCCCGCGGGCGACCGGACGCCAGGAGCTGCAAATTGAGTTCCTGTTGAGCGCCAAGGCGCCACCGTATTGTTCCATTGGCGCCGCTCCGTGCCGTTGGGCCTCCTCTTCTAATTCCTCCTTAACCTCCATGTCCTTTATTCCTCCACATCCACCACCGCCTTCTCTTTCTTCTCCTTCATCTCGCCCGTATACTTCATCGCTTCCTCGTCCATCTCCTCCTCCGTCCCCACCTTCTCCTCCTCCGCCTATTCCCCATTGCCTTCGTGTTTTCCTACTCTGCCTCCATTTCCTCCGCCTCAACACATACCATTTCTTTGTACTGAACGACAACTTTATGCGATTAACTCTACCTCTATCGTTGAAACAAACCTGGCACATGTCATGCGCTAAACTTTTGTTTGACTGCCCTGCCCAGCATCTTAACCAACGGATTCGGTCGGAAACCTTCTCCGCAAACATTAAACATGATGTCGCCATGCGTTCACTATCATGGCAGTTGATGCCCTACGAACGCGATTTTGTCAGGACTCCAATTGTGAGGCATCAGTGGACCATTTCCTACACTCACCAAGTCAAGCGTTTAGAGAAGTTGGGAGAAGTGTACTGTACCATATTTTTCGAGAGTGTTATTAAATTTTTTCCCGCGGTACATTTTCTTTGCTTAATCCTAACTTGCCATTATTTTCCTAATTTCCTTCAAGCCTACCACGGTTGGAATGGCTTCATCCTCAGCATATCTGAAGGTTGAATGTTCGAGCCTCGCTGAAGGCACTTATGCTAAAGGATGGTGTGGTTCGATTATCATACCGAAAATATCTTATTTCGTTTCGCTCCATAGTTTTAACTTGGATTTTCGGGCTCCTCCCTTCCTCCCTTGCATGTTCCACTTTCTTTCTCACTTTGTTGTAACGTCCCGCTAGCAACCATTCCCGCCTTTGTTAAATACCTTGCAAGTCTTGAGCCCCCATGTCTCACCCACACGTGCCTCCG
The DNA here is from genome assembly GCA_038098605.1 of Gryllus longicercus. NCBI lineage: Eukaryota > Metazoa > Arthropoda > Insecta > Orthoptera > Gryllidae > Gryllus > Gryllus longicercus. The sequence continues at coordinate 1,656,190 of JAZDUA010000254.1, forward strand.
GTCTACTCTACCGTCACCACTCCCCCTCACCTTCGCCCCCCCCCCCCCCCCCCGAGCGCGCGCACGCTCCCAAGTGCTCCCCCAACTTCGTTCGCCTCCGCGCCACCCTTCAACTACCAGGTAACTTCCAGCTTGTCTTTTTCTTTTTCCGTCACCTCCCGCAGCCCCACCACCCTCGGCCACCGCGTCCAACTTCCTCTTATATCTTCCAGCCCGCTGCTCCCGCCCCCGCCCCCGCCCTCGCTCGCTGCTCACGGCGCACTGGTCTGAACCGCTCACATCGAGCGCCAACACAAGATAACAATAATTTAAACAGATTTTTTGTTAACAAGTATGAATTCTAGAGGCATTGCATAACTAGAAAATAAAAATGCTATTATATTTTATAAATTTTTATACATTATATTATCTTCAAAGTTAGTTTTTTCTAGGAAATAAAACGTTTGCCTCAGTGGCATTGAATATACATTATTTGCTTGATGGTGTATAATATTGCGAGAATCATTCAAGGGTATTTTGACTGCACTAAAATATTTTGAGATAGTGGACAATGTAGAATCATATGTGGAAAAAGCGCAGTCTTCGGACGAGGATCTTCAAAAGTTATTAATAAAAATCGGAAACAGCAAACAGTAAAATATTTTTGACAAGCCAAAAACTGATATCTACATTACTAATATCCAATGTTTTCAGAAATCGAAAGAAAACTATGCAGCCTTTGGTAATGTGTGGCTTTGTTAGAAATCCAGTAACTTGGGAAAAATTTACAGTTTGCATTTTGCCAGAAAATACAAATTTGGTTTGTTTTAATCCGTCCTGATCTCGTACCGCGCGTACCGATTGTATTCGCTTATTCTGTGCGTCACTGCTTAGAACGCTTAGTTGACGTCATGCGTCAGCAAGCCATGGAAAAGACTGCCCGCCATCAAATATTTGGTGTTCACGTGCATTATAAAACGTCAACTGATTGTAAATTTTAGGGAGGCAACAGAATGTTGTACTGTACATATATTGTTGTTACAATATTTGTGAGGATTAGTATTTAATTGGCTGTCCGGGTGACGCCGCGTCCATGGCAAAGGTGCCGACGTTACGCCCTGGTACGTTACGGCATTACGCCCTGAGGAAGGTCGCAGAATGGCGACCGAAACGTCGGCACCTTTGCCATGGACGCGGCGTCACCCGGGCAGCCAAGTAAATACTGACTCTAACGCTCTCATTTGTGAAGATTGTTTTTGTTAAAATATTTAATTTATTGCCAAAATTATTTTATTTATTGCTTTGGGGCAATCTGCGCGGTAATGTTTGGGAAATCTTTTTGGGTGGTTTTGGACTGCAGCATTTTTGCTATTGCAGGTCCCGAGTTTTGAGACGAAATGAAGATATTGAAATTTTGAATTAAATGTATTTCGATATTTTACTAAAAATCTGAATAATTATGGAGAAACTATTTTGTTGGCATATCGTACATTGAACAAAAACTGTTGGCCCCTACAGGTTCAGTATAACCGAAACCGAATTCGGTATACATACGTAATTTAACTTGAGATTTATATAATACACAATGTTGTAATATGGTCACTAATAACCCCATACTAAGCCGATATGACTGTAAATACACTTCTTTTAAACCTGCTGAGATGGCTCAGGGCTATTGGTGTCAGTGATTTCTGCAGTCAGATTGATCGGGAGGTCCTAGGGTTCGTGTCCCGACGGTGACATTATTTTTGACACTAGCTGCATCAACTTTACCTGCTGTCGCAAAGATAAGTCAAGCGACCGGCTGCTCTGGTCGGTAGTTCTCCCTGGTTTCTCTGAACAACACTTGCAGAATGTCGGATCAGTACTCTAAAAAACGGAACATGGACCGCGCACGATCTTTCCCTTCCTTTCCCCATCCTCGCCCTTTACTTCCACTTACGTTTACATACTCTACACTCTCTCACGTGTCGGGAGACCCGCATAGAACTTAGTCGTGGTTGGGGCGGAGCCCTGCTGATGGGAGACACTCGGATTGGGAAAACCCCTCAAATCTTCGTGTGGGTCGGCGCCGAATCTAGCCATCCAGAAGCAGAAGTTCACCGCCCCCTCCCGCGACAAAAAACATGCACTAAACCTACGGGACTAACGTCGCAACACTAGAGACTTATTCACAATGCAAACGTAAACATAAGCATAACGCATAGCATAAACATTACCATAAGTGATAGACTGAATGAAATATTTCCAATGTCAAACATAAACGTAAGCAAAATAAGAGTTTCTATTGGCTGTGATACATTCTAGTTTACTATTGGTTGGATGTGAAAATCGATTTCGAGGTATCGACTGGGTCCATGACTCATATGGCGTAGTTCGTCTATCGAATTGGCTGCTATTTAGATTCTCGATTTTGAGTTACCGTTCCGTGATTGGTTCATTTCTTATGTCTTACTTAAGCAATAAGCACAGAAACTTGAAGCTTTTAATTAAACGTCCTACGTGTTATGCTTATGCGAACGCATTGTGAAGGAGTCCGCTTATGGACGTAGACCTAACTGTTATGTTAACGCCATGCTTATGTTTATGTCTGCATTGTGAATGGACCTTCAGCATCTTTTTTTAAAAGGCCGCTTGGCGTGCGTCGTAAGCGCGGGTTTGGGCCCTACTCAGACCACTGTGCGGCGCCGGCCGCCTTCTCCGCCGCCCCCGGCCCACACCTAATGGCCTCCGGCGCAAGTTGCGGAATTTCTTCTGGCGGCCAATCGCCTCCCCGTGAGCGACTGCCGCCTGACCGCCGCCGCCGCCGCCGCCGCCGCCGCCGCCATCGTCGATTGTGCTGTAATAACGGGTCGCTGGGGAGAAGCACGATTCGTTCGTTTCCATGACTGGGCCTTCTGCCGCCTCGCTCGTCTCCCTCGCTTCCCCGCCCCCGCAAGACGCGACCGCTCGCCCGTCAGCACGGCCCCGTTGTGTACCAGTAATTATTCGTATTGTCTTCGGGGGAGGGGGTCTATTAGGGCAACGGATGTTAATTTTTCAACTTAATGCGTTAATGATTAATTTGTTTCCGTCCAGGAGTCGGTTTGTTTTGTCGGTGGCTCGTGCCGCGCGGCAGATGGTACTCATTGTCGGTCGCACCTTTTTTTTCTGGCTTGTGCTTCTTGCTGTTAGGTTACTATGTGCCGTCGTCGCGCTCTGATCGTATTTTACGCTTGTCTCCATCTTCATCATTTTCCGCTCCAGATCATTCGCTTGTGAAGGTACACGCTAGCCGCCGAACTCACGACGTGTTCCTGTTTGGCCGTGAAGCCATTGTTGCCCAGAGGGTGACTCTTTCAGCTATTTCGAGTTGTACTTAGTAAATCACTTGAGTTTTAATTAACATAACCCAACGTAATATATCGTTTACTTGCGGCTAGAGACGTTGTTAGTGTTGAGAATCTATTTAATTCAGAAATATACCACCGTCGAGTTGAGAACTGAATAGATTGTGGGTTGTTCTTTGTTTGTAAGCTCTAGAAATCTCAAATGAAAATATGCACTTTTTAAAAATAAAATACTTGTTGGCACAACTTTTTATTCTTGAATTTATTATTGCCACTTATTAATGACTCTTAAAATATATCTATTTTTACTTTTAACACTTTTGTTCCCCTCTCTTTCCTCCTTCTTTTTCTCCCTATTTCTTTTTGGCCTGAAAACCATACAAATTATTATTTGTAGTACTTGAAATTCGTGATTGACGGAAGGATACGAAAATATCTAGATATTTCTGATGTTTTGGAATGTATTTTTCATTCACTATTATATAAACATTACATAAACAACTTCGGGTTATATATAAACTTGAGTTTTTACATATTTTCTCATAAAAGAATAGGTTGAGGTAGATAAAATTTCAATCACTGTTTCTTCACTTCATCTTGACTTTAGTCTAATCATTCTCTGAATGCCACTGTGCTGTCTGGTATGTTTTGCTTCCTCGGCCAATTTCTTTGCACCTGGAAAAAACAAAAATTAAATTACAATACACAAACAATATTAAGTAGTTACCATTTACCATTTTCATGGCGTAAGTGAATGAATAAAGGAGAATTAAGTTGTACATCCAAAAACAAATGTTAAGACAGGATTCACCATAATGCTATATTCAACGTAATTGTTCCTCAAATCGTCAGTGTTCGATTCGGTTCTCAATCGCACAGAAAGTTTCACTATTTGATTTCAAATTCAGAATGTAATGAAATATTTCGATACCATATGTAAAAATGGCAGCGAAATCTTTAATTGTGAAAATATCTTAAATTTTACGTAAATTACGCTGCTCGAGGCGTTCTTAAAGATTTTTTCAAATTAACTTTGTTTACAAAATAGCCTGAGTAGTCATCATTAAGCAAAATGGAATATTTTAGCTACCACGTTACAGATTGCACTGCGTATCTTCTTTTAAACAACCAAGTGAGCAAGGTCTCCAGTCATTTTTTATTTGAATTATTTATCCAAAGTTTGATGTACACTTCACCATAACCATTTTCTAAACATTTTCTTTTATATTATTGTCGTGTAAGGTTAGGTTTAAGATTTTATGAACTTTTTTAAACTTGCTTACTTTCTTCGCTTTCTTCGAAATGGAGAAAAGTTTTTTCTCTGATTGTTTACATATTATTGTTTTAATTAAATTTCCGTGTTGAAATTGAACGCACAATTTTAAAACTTTTCGACGCATTAATTTCTACTTGGTTAAAGTGGACACCATACAAAAAAATACGTAACTTATAATCAGGGAAATTATATGTGATAAGACACATACTTCTACACCATAAAACACGCTCAATCACAGGCTATATCGTTAAAACAAATCCACTACAACGGATAAGGATATACATACTAGCTGTAGTTACACAGTCATGATTGTCGAGACCAACTGTTTGAAATTAAAACTTTCTATTTAAATAAATTTCTTTGTCGACCTCTTGAAACTGAGTAATTTTTAAGATGTTTCTCAAATATAATTTATTTTCTCAAATAGTGCCCTTTTCACTTCTAACCAAACAGTTTTTTGCAAACACAATCCTTTCTTGTTAATGATCAAAAATAGACTAGAAGGTTTTAACCACAAAAAGTGCAGCTGAGTTCAGTAGACTCTACTCTGCGATAGGGTAAATATTTGTATGCATGTTCTGTGAAGCAACATCATACATATACAAGCAATGACTTGAAATAATAAATCTGTAAAAAGTATGTAATGAAATATGCAAACTGCCATTGAGATAAATTTCAACCACGGAGGTGGAAATTAGAGCAATTTGCAAAACATTTATAGAATAAATCAAGAATTTTGAAAAAAATAAATTCGCTCTTGATGCGATACACACAGAAAATAAGGAAGAGAAGGAAATGTGTAAAATATAGTAAACGGCATAACGAAAAGTTTATAATGTCACACATTTCAATGGATTCCTCCCACAATTACAGTTTTGTTCTCAACCTAACCAATAACAAAGGAACCCTTCTTTTAGACACAGTCGTCCTCGGAGTCGACTATTGGAATTCTTGTCCATAAGAATGGACGTTCCGCCAAATTTCTTTTCCAAACTTTCCAGAAGCGCATCGGACGGGGTCACGGCCGAAATAAACTGCCGAAATTGTTCGGGCAGTCATTACCAGAAGCTTCCAACTTCGCCACTCCTACGCAGACCCGCCGCTCGCCCCCACTCTACGCTTGTCCCGCCAGCTCTGCCCTCCCCTCCCCGCCCCGCCCCGCGCCCTCCCCTGCCGTATCAGTCCGACTCGCCCTCCCCGCCACTCCTTACTTTCCTCCCCCCGCCGTCCCTGCCCACCCCGCGTCGTTTGCTTGCTCTTTAAAGGGCCCGCCCCGTCCCGCACTGCCCGCCCGCCTCACGCACCCCGCCACCCTCGCCGTGAAGACTCGCCCGGCTGCCACGCCCGCCTCGCCCTGCCACACCCCCCACCCCGCCCCGCACCTCGCCCTCCCCGCCACTCCTTACTTTCCTCCCCCCGCCCACCCCACGTTGTTTGGTTGCTCGTTAAAGACCCCGCCCCGCCCGCCTCGCTCACTCCGCCACCCTTGCCGTGACGACTCGCACGGCTGCTACGCCCGCCTCTGCCACACCCCACACCCCGCCCAGCACCTCGCCCTCCCCGCCACTCCTTACTTTCCTCCCCCCGCCCACCCCACGTTGTTTGGTTGCTCGTTAAAGGCCCCGCTCCGCCGCCGCCTACGCCGCGCCGCGCCGCCTTGTACTTTCGCAGAAGGCGCTCGCCTGGGGCTTCCGCGTGGGGCGCGGCGAGCGAAGAAGCCCAGCGACGCGGACGCCGCTGTTTGGCAGGTGCGCGCCCAAGACTGCACCCGTACGTCGCTCCCCGAGTCACGAGATCGCTAACCCTCAGCGATTCGAGTCTCGCCCGACCCCCCCCCCCCCCGACCCCCGCCGCCTCCGTCTTCCCTCTTCCACGCCGCGAAGACTCGTATTTTAGCAGCGGCCGGGCGAAATGAATAAATTGGCCGGAAAATACTCCGCCATTGAAGCGATTCCGTGGCAGGCAGACAAGAGAGTTGCGAAGGGCGCGCCGAGTTATTCCCCACATCCAGTCGAAGCGAACGAGCTCTCCTCAGGAGCTATGTGTTTTCATTTAACTTTCGACGTAATTTACCTCCTCCGGATTCTGCTTTCGTCAGACACGCGGATGCCTAAACAGATTAAGCATTCCATTTCTCATTAAGTCTATTTAATGAAAATAAATCGCAAATCCTTTTATAGTACGCGGCGATTCCATTTGTCAATGGCTTACGCGCGTCTCGTGTTTGAGAGCGTAATGAGCTCCGGGGCTTCATCAAGACGTCCAATTTCTACTTGCGCCGCCGCCGCCTGCGCTCGAGCGTTGGAAGAAGCGCACGCCTGCTGGCTCCTTCGCGCGCCGGCTGTGTTCTGTGTTCGGTGAGCTCTTGTAAATATTCGGACGAGTTGGTAACCTGGTTGGGAAGTGGGTGGTCTCGGTTGAAACGTTTCCCCATATCGCTGTGTTGAATTGAATTGAATTGAATTTGCCTTATTTTACGTGGCGAGACTCGGGCCATCAGGCCCGCTCTTCCGTCTGACCACGCAAATTTCGCTACGCTCCTTTCATCAACTAGCAGAGAAAGGAGGTATTTCTTGGGCGAGAAACAGGCGATCTGAATTTAGCTCAGATGCGTCATTTAGGCTTGAGGATCTTTTACATGCAAGTAAATGTACTAACATGGGACAGCCGGCTTTACTTCCCCTCCGAAGGAAGGCGTACGAAGGATTTTGTCGCCCTCAAAATCCACGGCTTCAATCGGGTTTGAACCCGCGAGCTTGGGTATAACAGCTAACCGTCACACCATCGCCGCCGCCAAAACACCATCGCCGCCGCCTGTGTTCGGTTGAGTCCCTAGCCGTTCCAAGAATTCGGACCTATTTGTAGCTTAGTTTAAAAGTAAATGAGTTAAAAAGCCCCATGCTCGGGATACCTGTCTGTGTTATAGCGTTTCCTTCTCGGTATTATCTGAAATGAGCTAACAATTGCCAATTTTTGCCCGTTCGGTTTTCCTTCGTGAGAGCACCGTACGTAAGAGATCAGAGTAAAAAAAAAAGTACCTTACTAACAGATAAAACTGTAGGGACTCTGGAGCTCTAGAAAGGTTTGGTTAGGAGTTGTTCATGAACCGCTGAACCGTAAGTAGAACAAATGTTTCTGTATTTTAATATTATGTATCCGCTCCAATAAGAAGAGAAAGTATGTTCTGTTGCAGCCACGCTAGTCGATCCATTACAAAAGCACTATAGTAGCAGTTAGAATAGAAGTTACCATATTATAATGTTATTTTATCGTTACCACTAACAAGAGAGAGTATGCGCTATTGTAGCGCAGCTAGTTACATCACTTTAGAAGCATTATACTAGTACAGTTGCACCACATTAGAAGCTGACTTATTATAATGTTATGTCATCGTTACCTATAACAAGAGAACGTATAAGCTATTGTTGCGCCACTAGATTGTAATCTGCCTGCGTTCAGCCCAGATCATCGTCATCTGCTACGCCAGTCCAGATCATCGCGTGACATGCCACAGCGCGAGTGGGAAGGAAACAGCTCCTCCTCCTGCTCACCCGCCACATGCACTGCTCCTTCACACGTGTATTCCTCTTCCTTCATGCACACACGCACGCACGCACCTCCAGGTAGAGTCACGTGGCTCGAGTTGCGAGCCGCACACTGGCACGTTTCCCCGGAGTCGCCACACAAAATGCCTTTACTAGAGTCTCGCTTAGAGGACATTAACGAGCTTTTATGGTTGAAAAATTCTGTTACGCACAGTGTTTGGAAAATATCAACTCAGTTTTATTTATCTTGGAATGAAATTGGTCTTTTAGTTCGTGGTATTTGACTTCCAAAGAAGTATTATTAGAATATGTTCACGTCCAAAATAAAATGATGAATTTGGTTGTCATAAATAATAAAAATTTAATATACTTAATCATATAATCAGAGTTCTTTTTTCAAACAGCATTACAAAATACTTTTGAATAATTTATTTTAATTGTATACACACGAACACATTCCAGTAAATAACGATTTTCGTAATTTATAACTTAATTTTAGGTCGCTTTAACTGCAATGAACATTAGAGACTACAAGTTATTATAATATCTCTATTGTCTGTATTCGTTCTTCTTTATTAATTCACTGAAATATGAAATTAAATATCACTAATATGATAAATAATTTTACAAATTTCAGTGTCTTTTGTTGAAAAAGTTTGTTTGTTGAAAAACAAAGTTTGAAAAATGTTTATTTGTTTACAATTCCAATTAATCTAATGAACTACAGCAGTAAACAAAGTATTTTTTGTTAAAAATATATTGATGTTCGTAGCTTTAAATATCTTATGAAAGTTACTTCAAACGTCGAAATCAACATATTTAATACAGTACTTTATATATCAAGTATTGTAGGATCAAGTATTGCTGAATTTAATGATTCACATTGTCTTCAATATCCTGCAGCAAATACAACTTAATTATTTGTGTTTTTAAACCACGAAAACAACAAATAAACCGTTTCTCATTCACCGCCTCCTTTGGAGTCAAAGCCATTCCCAAAGGAGGGCCGGCATGACAACGACCACACAGCTGTGCACAAACTATCCAATTAAGCGCTTAAGTGGAAGACGAGAACCGGTGGCCGGAGACCGCAAGACAATACCAATTCGATTCCGGCGACCGGCCTCGCTTTTTCGCCCACGTTCTTTCCCAGGCGAGGCACTGCCTGATCAGCGGGCGGGCCGACGGGCGGCGGTGCCTCGGCGCTCGTCGGGCCCGCCCCGAATAACGAAGGCTGACGCCGCGGCCGCGAAAAAACAAGAGCAAACGAGGCATTAGGTCCGCGGCGGCGGGGCCGCCACAAAACGACGCGAAGAACGCGGCGGCTCCGGGACAATGGCGCGCGCCCGCCGCCGCTAGCGCTACGCCGCCGCGCTGCGCCGGAAGTGCCGCCGCGGCGGGCCTATTGCCTATTTACTTCCCTTCCCGACATTCAATTAGAGCGCTCCCCCGCCCCTCCCCCCCGCCGCGGCGACAACCGGAAGAAAGCGCCGACGCGCCAAAGGCGCCGACGCGACGCGACGCGACGTGACGCGATTCGACGCCCCGGCGCGCCAAGGCGGCACGGGCAGGCCGCCGTGCGAACTTCTTTTTTTTTTTTGGTTCATTTATACACAGATTAGTAAAACGTTGTACTATTCATATGTGCGGTGCGAACGCAGTGAAAAACTGGCAGCTGCTTTGGTGACCGCTGCTGCGTTCAACGGTAAGCATGCTTGGTTCAGACCGGCGCGCAGAATAAACCGTAGCCCAAATACGTCAAACTTGGTCAATTTCTTTTGAAGTCAATTAAAATTTTCAGGTTATCGGTAATAAAACCAATATATACAGCAATGGAAGATGTAACAGTTTTTAGGAATTCTGAATTGAATTGCGCATGAAAACTAATTGCTGTGGAAGATACATTCCTGGAGGATAATCTGTGACGGATTTCAAGGACAAAAGTCTAAACATGAAATCACAGCGCACTTTTTAATTTTACCTTGGATCAACCACTCGCACTACGATGCGGAGACCAAATGTGGAAGTACCAACTTCACAAGAGTTCCTGACGTCACGGGGGCCAACAATCAACCATGAGAGTGCAAAACATTGAAGCGTTTCCTTCACATTATGGTGCACAGAGAAAGAGTTGAAAAATCGCAATTTGCCAACAAGTTCGTGTCCCAAAAATCATAGTGCGGCGGACGATGATTTTGCCAGGTTGTGAAACAGTTGAGCATCGCCGATGGCCGCATCGCTCCGCGAAATGGATGCTTCGCCCAGCTAGATGACGTAGCGCCAGCCGAGAATGCTTCGGAGGTGTAACGTTCGTTGAGTGCAGCTGGAGATTAGGGATAGTTTTCGTGATTTGTATTGTTCCGATGTCGCTGCTAAAATAATATTGTAAGAACTGACACACGTCATGTAAGAATATTATAATAAATGTTTTGATACATTAATTCAAAGTGAGGTCATGCACGTCGAGGGTAAAAGGACAATCCACAAACACCGAATATCAAGAAATCCTTGTTTTTCATTGTCATCAGTCTATCAAACCCTCATTATACCAACTTTCAATCAAATTATAATTTGTGTAAATATTTTGTTTTCTATTTCAGCATTATAAAAGAACCTTTCTGTTGCAAGAAATCGATCATAATCGGGCATTTTACGGCACAAATGATGACGTATTAGATTTGATATCACGAATTCACACATTCAGCCAATCGTAGCGACAGAATCGGGGGGAGGTAGAGCTAAACTGAACAGCCGACCACAGTTTACTCGCACAATGTCCCCGACGACCCGAGTCGTCACAGAAAAGTTCTTTCGCAAAATTAAGTTTGATTCTCTTCGAGATGTATAATGCTGTTATACAAAAAAATATATTATGCAACTCGTTTACAATGTTGCTTTATTACATTCGTACAAATTTGAAAACTCGCTCCTAAGGTCACTCATTTTCAAAACGTACTCATGCAATAAAGCTTAACATTATAAACTAATTGCATAAACAACTAGTTTAAATATAACTTTTGGAGTGTCATTTTTATTGTTTGTGTGTTTTTTAGAATATTCGCTAGTTGGCTGAATAACAAAAACCATCACGAGTATCATGAGTATCACTGCTCCGACAAATGTTAGCCAACGTTAGTGAAATGAAAGCTAATCGTTTAGACATATTACTCACCGAACACGACCCTCAAAACAATGGCATAAATTAATGTGAAAATAATCACTCACATTTCTGAACAAACTATGCAGGTGTTTTTTCTAGCTGAAGAATGCAACCCCAGGGTTCGCTTCTAAACATCTTTAATTTACAACTAGCTGACTAATATCCACACAATTTTTCTTCACCGATTATTTGAAGAAATGCGGCTAGAGTGAGAATATTAGTTACAATGTCGGCCATTACAGTATTTGAAATAATACCAACCTCTGAAAATCAAAATCAAACCTGCTACTGGTGCGACCATGTCGAGAAATAATTAAATACTAAAGGTTTTGATCTATATATTCAGAACTTTTTCACTATATCTTAATTAATCTTTGTTCTCATATATCTGTGATAGAAATGATGTATCACATATTATTATTTAAAATTGTCTCTCACATATTGTAATATATGTATGGTTAATTTCTTGAATTGGGAAGCACCCTGACTTCTTTGCCTAACTTGACGAATCTTATTTTGTTATAATGAATTTCGCCTCATGAACTGTGTCAGTCTAAATAGTAATAACTTGACATACCTTTTTAATGACTGAAAATTCTATAAATCAACCCCTAATTCTAATGGTTACCTAAACTGGTCTCTGGGAAGTTGGTGGATATAGTATGTAAAAAAAAATATATAGTTACCGAGTGTGATAAATTGTTTTCCTTGAATGTTACCTTTTTCTACTGAGCGTTTCTGGGGATTGTAAAGGGTCTTAGTTTTTCTTGTCTTTATTCTACGTATTGAGGAAATACTTGCTCCAGTGTACGCAGAATCCCGATCTAAAGCGTTACAATCACAGCATGCATGAAAAACTTGTTCTCATTTTCCAATTCACATGCATTCGCAGCTTTCTCGATAATTATGGGTTCACCGCCTCTATACGTCCTTTTTAACTTTCTCATGAATGTGTGGTGCCTCTTGTGAAGCACCTGGAACTGCCTCTGCCTTTTCTTTAGGTACAATCGAGAAAAAACACGAAGATCTCGTCTTTGAAAGCAACTAGCTTCTGTTTCGCGCGAACGTGGTTTCTATGTTTGGTATGTTGTCATCAGTGCTCACTGCGAGCTTTTGCCTTCAACTGTTTATTGCTCAAGGGAGCAAAAAAGTAGACCATCGGTCAAAAAAAGTTGCGCGGTTATTACCCGACATTGCTCTAATGATTATTTTGCAGGGTTTGTGATAAATTCGGTCGGTAAATAAGTATTTGATCGGTTACACCCGGTACAACAATACCAGTTATAAGCATTTCGTATTGCGTTGACTTTAGTGACAGAAATTTTTGTGGGTAACTACATTTGGGGTTACAAATTAGGACCGCGAAGCCCTCTATTTATATTTCTTGGCTGATCAAAGGTGTTCGTATAAAATTTAGAAAACAATACATTAGTAGTTCAAAGGTTTTTTTGAAACGCACGTACTCATATCCATCCATTTTTAAATATGTATCAACATTTCTGAACGGATTTTGATTGGGCCACATAGTTATTAGAAATTTAAAAACCTACTGCTTCGTCTAACCTATAGTGAACGACATTCGTTTCTTTCAGCCCATGATACGATGGCACGGGCGACAGAGATATTTTCTTTGGATGTCATTGCTGATCTAAACAGTGAGATCAGCGAGTTTTCCTCTCTTGAGAATGGAAATGCCGAGATTGATGCACCAACTTATAATTTGTGAACTGTATTTGACTGAGTCATTCAGTCATTGAACGTTTAAAACTCAGGTGTTTTCTAATGCATATGGTTGTTTCCGAGCACTCACAAGGTTACGAAGAACTAGTGAAGCTACAACAGCACAAATTTTCTCCAATACGCACACTTTCTCGCGTATATCTCGTTAATGGTTATGCAATATTATAACGTGATAATTTCTGTGTTACACTTCAGCTACCATTTGAAAAATTCTTAACCAACAAAGCGCGAAAAATGCATACATGTTTTAAAAATTCAAACGTTTAAAAGAAAACAGCTTTCTGCCATTGAATTCAGTGTATTCGTGTTCCACATAAATGTACCAACGAAGCGTATTTTAGTCTTAAATAAAATTATTAGTTTATAATAACAGTTTATAATAATTATAGTTTAACCAGCGGCGGCTGTCACTACCGCCTTCTGTTGCCAGTGCGGCATTGAAAAAAAAAACAATGGCTCTATGGCGTACACATTTTGAAAATCAGCATTCTTGATACCGCTAGCAACAAAATTCAAATGGATAGAAAAATATAGTAATTAAATAAAATATTGTTATCTTAATCAAAATCACTGGTTTTTAAATGAATTGCTCATTCCCGTTCCTTTAGATTGTAAAGTGAAATGGTCCATTATTTTCAATTTAACTGTGTTAAATTTGACGCAATCACATTTGACGCAATTTAAAATAGATTAAGTACTTAAAAATATTAAACGTAATCTTTCTTTTCAAAATTCGATTCAGCAACGATTGTGAATGGAATTATAGCTGAAGAGCGTGTCAACATAATGTATAAGAACAATATCGTAATAAAATTCAGGTGGATGCGTTTGATCGTCCTTTATTTATATTATTATATAGAGCAATGTGCCTTTTATTATTAACGAGAAGCAGTCAATAACTATTAAGTTAATATAAGTGACTAATTGATATATCTTGAACATTTTTTTTATTCTTAAAGAACACATTATGCGACGTTTCGGGAGTTTGATTTTTACTCCCATCATCAGGCTGTAACATTAATAAAGAAAAAGGATAAAAATTCAGTTTCATAGGTTAAATAAAAAGGAACATCTCCATGGAAATCCTACTTCTACAAAGTATAAAATAGAACATGAGGTAAAAATATAATTATTTTAAAGCAAATATCAACATAAATCCGACAATTAAAACGGTGATTCGAACAACTGTACCATCTCTCAATAATGAGAAGGAATTCTCCAAATATCCAACAGTCTCCAAGCACATCTCAAGTTACATGAGTTACATTCTCAAGTCATGAGACAGTGCCTCAAACAAAGCGCGGGAAATTTGATTTTACAATTTCGATTTTTTTTTTTTTTTCAATTTTTGTAAATACAGAGAGTAGGACGAATACGAAACTAGTACCACTTTTTTTACCGTTATTTGCTACATATTTGCAAAACATTTAAAGAAAAAGTTGGAGCCATTCCTGAGAAAATAATTGTTTAAAAGTGTGTATTAAAAATAGATCTTAAAATAAGGTGATTCAATTTTTAGAAAATGAGAGTATATTTTGTGTAAATCGGCGACAAAATTAAATGCCTACTGCGATTTTACTGCGCTTCCTGAACGATTCCACACAGTTGGATGCTTCGTAAGTCAGAATTTGTGTATTATTAAATATTACTTTGTTCGTTTCTTACATCCGACCTTTAATGAAGATAAATACATTTACGCGTTAATCTTTTTGAAATTATTTAATACCTATGTCAAATACTGCTAGCTTTCAGGGAATATCAGATTGAAATGATACAATGACTACAACAATGACTCGGGAGCTCATTTTTGTGAATTCGGTGTATTGTTGGGACATAATTTACCTGTATGAATACCTGATATAATTGTCAAATATGTGTTAAAACTTGTTGGAATATATTACGTTTCTGCACCAAAGGTTGTATGATTTGTAATGAGCAAGGTTGGGTAGTATTTAAATACTTGAATTTTAAATATATATTTTAAATACATTGCCATATTCATCCACTTGATTGACAGTATTCCTTCGCAGGTTTTTGTACATTCACCAACTTCCAGTTTATTGTCTGATGATTTGTTTGAAAAATCAGACGTTTGTGTTAGACATATTTTTGATATCATTGTATCAAGCCATAGTTAGCTCGAAGGCAGACGTTCGCGCGTTTTTTAGAGTATCAGGACGGAAACGCGCGAATCGGCAACACCGTACGCGTAGCGCGCTTTATTCAAAGCGAGAGACAAGTTCTTAACAAAGAGTTCTTACACTTTCCTCGGAGTACTGGAAGCAATGGAAAGATCCTCTCTTTTAGAAAATATTTTCTTTCATATTAGCTGAAATTCGATGGATATAATAAAAATATATATTTTGCTGGATAGACGTTAGAATGCAGAAATTTTGAACTTTTTCAACTTTCGAAAAATCAGGCTTTTAACGAAAATTATACTTGCACCATTTGCATAAATGTCCTTCATACTATCGAACAACAAATTGTTGAAGCTGTTTTTTAAATGTCCTAGGGACTTAATATAAAGGAAAAGGAATAGCTCAAATTTCAAATGATTAAAAATTAATTCATTTTTGTAATTTATTTTAAAAAATGTTTTACATAACTGGCATAAAACGTATTACATAACTTTTACGAAAGGCGAAAAAGTTCGTGCTGTTTTAGCACCACTACTTTTTTCTCTACAGTTGATACACATTAAAAACTGAACCATTTCTTTCATGTTGTATGTTTGTTGTTGAATGTCGTTGCGTGTTGTATGTTTAAACTATGTTCTACTAGTATGTGTTTTGTAATGTTCATATTCAATGTAAGCAGTTGTTTCTTCTAAAATTAAAAAATACGAATACATACAGAGTGTAAAGTTGAAGGCAGACTTACAATATTTTTCTTTCAACATGGCGTACAGGGCACTTGTGTATTTAACCCTAGATTACAAAAGTGACCAGTACCTAGCGTTTTTACAAAGGCGTAGTCTCTCACACTACTTTGCGTAAAAATGTATAAAAACTCATTTTTACAATGAAACCCTAAATTTAGTGGATTGAACATGTATGTTATGGAACTACAAAATACATTTTAAAGGTTTTTATAGATACACATAAATGACTTGACTCTCGCAACAAACACTTGCTTGGTGCCTTTTGAGAAGCGTCCGCAGTAGCACCTCGTCTTGCTACCTTTGTTATGATCGCCGTCGTTTCATTATTATTGTTAAATGTGGAGAACAAAACTTAAATGCTACAAGACAAGTTATTCACTATTCATTTTCGTATTCATTATTTACAGTATGAGGAAATATAGCGCCCAAAAACTGACGTAATTACAAAGGCGTAACCTTCTGGAGGATGTGTGTTGGCATACATCGGAAATGGCATACGCTGGAAATAGGCACGCACCCAAGGTTACGTGTAAATCACTGGCTAGTCACACAATGAAGAACAGACGATGCCTTTGTAATCTAGAGTCAAGGCTGTTGAGAACTTCTTAATTTAGATTGGTTTCCGGAAATGTTTGTCACTGTTCCTATTAAAATATGCTGTATTATATCTTACAATAACGTAAACACGATGAAGGTAAATAAATAGAAAATAATTATGTGAGGTGCGAGCACACGAGTTTATACAGACCATGAATTACTTACTACTCTTCTAAAATTCCATTTATGCATTCTTCAAGAAAAATGTTGGGGAAATTTACCCGTCTCATATGCGTGAAAGAGATCTTAAAAGAAAAAAATAGAATTTGGCATATTGGTTTCCGCAGAAATCAGCAGACACAATTCAAAACTCGCGTTCCGCTACAATTCGGGGAGGAAGCATAACGTGCCCTTAAATTACGGTTTTCGGATCCCATAAGTAGGGGGGATATGAGGTTTCTGGAACAGGAAGTGCTTATCTTATCAGCTTATCTTATCTACTTCCTGGCCCCGCCCCCACATCCGGTGTCAACAACCGGCGCCACCAATTATAATGGCAGGAAGTGCTTATCTTATCAGCTCTTATCAGCTTATCTTATCGACTTCCGCCCACCCCTCCTCCTCCCCCCGCCCCTCCCCCTCCCCCCGCCCCCACCCCACTTCCGATGTCAACAACCGGCGCCACCCATTATAATGCCCCGCCGAATGTCAACAAACCCACCACCCCTCCCCCCTCCCCCTCCCCTCCGATGTAAACAACCGGCGCCACCCATTATAATGCCCCCCCTCCCCCTCCCACCCACCCCTCCGATGTAAACAACCGGCGCCACCAATTATAATCTCCCCCCCCCGCCCACCCGATGTAAACAACCGGCGCCACCATTTATAATCTCCCCACCGACCGAGGTCAATGACCCCACCCTTGCGACCTCTGGCGGCGAATGGTGGAAGTGTGTGCGCACTCTGGCGGCGAATTGTGGAAGCGTATGTGTCTGCGCTCTGGCGGTGAATTGTGGAAGCGTGTGTGTGTGTGTATATGTTTCAAAAATGCTCCTGCCTGAAGCGGATTCGAACCAACCTCAATTCCCATTTCCTGTGTGGGAGGCGACCAGCACTTTGGCTCTGAGCTACGGTGACATCTCGAGTCAAGCTGTCTGCTTTGGGCTACTGATAGTACACGCGGTCGGGAGGGCGCCGCGCGCTGGCGGCAACGGCCGGGTGGCTGATAAGGGCTGGCAGGGGCGGGCCGCTGAGGGTGCGCGCTGCGGATGTTGATAAGATAGCGGCGGGCAGGGCCCGGCGCGGGTGGCAGAGGACGCGCGCTGCGCAGACTAATGAGTATAGAGATACGCGCGCTCTCTAGGAGCCGGAGAACGAGATGGGAGTTGTGAGCGACGTCGGGGCGCGCATTTTGAATGCACTCTATATAAGATAGCCAGCCGCACGTCTCTCACTCTCTCTCTCTCTCTCGAGAGCGCTGACGCTCGCTGCCCCGCTGAAAAGACTTTCATAATAGAAGAAAGGGAAACCCTAAAGGGCGGTGATAGGAAAAACAAATGAAAAACAATACAAATTGAAAGAATGTTTTTTGTTTATTGAAATCAAATAAAAATCAAATTATACATAGAATAAATAACATTCATGTTTGTTTGCCTGTTAGATATTTAGCGATTTCCCCACACAATTTCACCGTTAAACTGCGGTGGACTTATCACCAGTGACAACACATATGAAAAACAATACAAAATGAAAGAATGTTTTTTTTTTGTTTATTGAAATCAAATAAAAATCAAATTATACATAGAATTCTCCATCTTAAAAGTCCTCTCTTCTACACTCGATGCACTTCCACTTCGGCGGCGACTCGATATGCGCGTGCTCGAAACAAGGTAGCACTTCTTCTCGCCGACACCGCAAACACTTCCACTTCGGCAACGGTTGTTTGTTGTCGACATGCGTGTATCCATTTTTGTAATGACGAAGACAAGGAAGGAGGCGACGAATGTCTCGGTTCCGCTGCACGTCTTTCGACAGGCGATGGAAGACAGAAGGCACGTCCTTCGCGGCCCAATGTAATAGCAAGTCCATAGGAAGAAGCTGCAGAGACCGATCATCAAGTCCGAGAAGAGAACACCCGTCATTGATGAAACGTTGTATGGCACGTTCCATCTCGAAATGGCGCTGACGTAGATGGACGTCAAACTTCGTCACTGTCACTATCACTGTGGACTGGAGAGTACGCCGGAGGCGTATTTTCAAATGGACAACGCAGCGTCTGAATGATTTGACGAACGCGAGAGACGCGCTGTCGCAGTGCTTCACCGTACGGATCTTGAAGGAGATGACCGAGAGCTTCGAGGACAGCTAACACTTCAGCGTGCACCGTGAGAATAAACTCTTCCGGTTGAGCCGGTCTCTTTTTAGCGACTCCTTCCGCCCCGTATGAATTGTGGGGTGGTGGTGATTGCTCATCATTGTCTATGATAAAGGGAGGGGGGTCCCCCATGTTGAAGGAATCACAGGGAGCATTCAAAGCTTTCTGGATGACGCAATAGCGCACGAATAAATCATCAGTTTGACACTCACAGCACAGAGAGGAGTTCACTTCACCGAGAACCATCATCATCCATAGCACTTTCTCGTGACATGTAATCGCGAGATTGTGAAGAGTTTTTTCCTTATCTTCTTCGACATCTGATGGTTCTTCCTCGTGACAGCGTCGGGCAGCACACGCCACATCAACGGCGACGTCGATAATCGAGTGATAGGCTGCAGCGTAGTAGGGGCGCTGAAGACTGCTATTGTGTGCAATGATGGCGAGATCGGCGGCGGCGTCGCGGAGGCTGTCCCAGTTCATCATCATCAGCTTCTTCCAATCATCATAAGCTTCTTCGTCTAAGTGAGTTTGTTCCATGGCGACAGGCGATGGACGAGTGTTGAGACCTGTTTCAACGTGTCGAGACCTGTCTCAACATGTTGAGACCTGTCTAAACGTGTTGAGACCCGTCTCAACGTGTTTGCAAACGCTCCCCCTACTACTAGTTGAAAGTGATTCATCATAAATCTCCCACCTACTAAAAGAGTCTAACCATAAATAATATAAAAAATTTTAAAAATACTACTAAAAGAGTCTAACCATAAAATATATAAAAAATTGAAAAATACTACTAAAAGTGTTAACAAAAATCATAAAATAAATAAAAAATCATAAAATAAATAAAAATGAATGCTAGTCTAACTGAACCCCGCCTGCAGGGACGAGCGTGCACGCTGAAGAAGAAGAAGAAGAAACGGACGGACGCGTACGCAGGATGCGGAAATGACCCCATGGAAGACTTGTAAATTTATCGATCCAATAGCGTTTGTCGTCGGACACGGACAACGAACGCTTGTTTTGAACAAATGAATAATTAATATGTGATTTGGACCGAATAGTACATTGTTTGTCAATTCTATTTTCGTTTCGAAATAAACAGTCCAAATAATTTTGAAATTTATAGCGTTTGACGACCGAACGTTGTACTCCCTTCGCCCGAGAAGAACATGCCCGAGATCGGGTTTCGATGGAGTACATTTTTGGACGTAAACCAACATAGCCGAGCAGGGGATCACTTCCGCATTCGTCCTTAAACAACCCTAAGACCTTTTTATTGCGAGGTGTCACGCCAAATGCGTTATCGGGAGCGAAACAGGATGTATCAAACCAGGATGGATGCCGATTCATCTCAGCGTACACACTCGTGGAAGTAGAAAGAATGAATGAATCGGTATCCATGTAGAGAAGGTGAAGATCACAAAGATGTTTTTGACAGTAATTATAAAAAAAGTCATACATTCTATGCTTCGAAATTTCTAATATACAAAACCCCAAATAGATGGGCTTTGTGAACTTCACCTCCGTTTTTCGCAACTCGATGGTCATGAGATCGCCATTCACGTGGTGACTACGCACGAAAGCGGGATCGGCGATGAGTCGTCTGGCCCCGCACCTCCCCTCCCACTTGTTCACGAGGTAAATGCGTCGGTGGTTGCGCACGTCCTCCATCGACTTGCCGTAAATTGAATTGTTCATGAGTTTGAAAAATTTATCCTCGAAATCGGAGGACGCGCGCTGTCGACGTGCGTTGTTCAGGTCCATGTACGTGGCAAGCCAAGGTCGTTGCGAAAAAGAGAGAACGCGGTGAATTTTCGTGAGTTGCACTCCCAACTCGAGGGCCTGAACTAAATTTCGAATGTGAATGATGTAACGACGCTTGGGGAGCAGCGTCGCTAGCAACTTGGCTTGCCTGCTCTTCGAGTCGGGGGGGACGCGGGTTTCCGGACAGGGCGGCAAATCGCTCAAGCGATCGTGGATGGCGTCAGGATAGTCGAGGTCGACCTCCAAAACGTATCCCCGGTCGACTTCCGCAGCCGCCTCTGCGATGTTCAACCGCTCGATGTCGGTTTCCGGCATCCACCGGAAGTCGCCCACCGGAAGCGGATGTGACATCGAGAAACCATATAAGTTATTCGCGTCAACGTAGGCGAGATAAGATGCCTTATCGCTTGGCCGGAAGCGTTCACCCGCAAAGGGATGATTGGCCTCAGCGTGACGACCGATCACTTGCACGAGTCCCCCCCGGATGCCCCGTTCGAAAAAGAGAACCATGTCGATGTCTGTGAGTAGCTCTAGTCGAACGCCGGTGGTTTTCAACATGGCGTCCCACGAAAGCCCGGGAGCGGTGTAGTAAAAGAGAGGATCGAGCCCGTACACCTCCAAACACAAATTTCGAAAGGTTTCCATCGTGTCGGTTTCTAACAGCACGTCGACTTTCAAGTACAAATCGGCGTACTGCAGCAAATTTTGAATGGAGAACGCGTCCCACACGGCCTGCGCGTGCGCGTACTCCGAGTCCGACACGGGTGTGTCTGTGAGGCGACTGTAAAAGGCCTCGGGCGACGGTAACCTCGTGTCGTCCAATTTGGACATGTCATTGACATAATCGTAGGGAAACACCCCCTTCCTTCTGGCCAACTCGAAAAGGCGATCGTCGGGAAAGGCTGCACGGGTGAACTTCAAATCGGCCGAATCGAGCGATCGACTTAAAGAGTCGAGCGATGCACCTAAAAATTTCAATGAATCTAAAAAGCGTAGTTCCACTTTCCCGATTCTCTGGGAAATCGCCACGAATCTCTCGTGATTGTGTGGAACCACGCGCAGCCCGTCGTTGTTCATACAGTTCTTTTCGCCCC
This sequence comes from Gryllus longicercus, assembly GCA_038098605.1. NCBI lineage: Eukaryota > Metazoa > Arthropoda > Insecta > Orthoptera > Gryllidae > Gryllus > Gryllus longicercus. The sequence continues at coordinate 1,677,872 of JAZDUA010000254.1, forward strand.
AGGCCTGAAGGAGAAAATGCCAATCGTAACCGCTCCCGTTGTGCATGACGACGGGGATGAACTTTGGTGCTGGAAAGTTGACGTTGCACGCTTGATGAGCCGCGCCGCGAAAGACACCCGAAAAATGATCGTGGTCCCTGACGCGAACGGAATTTGGAAGAAAAGGTCCTTTGCATATGTGGCATATATCGGAATTTTGAAAAGACGCCTCGTTTTCGTTGTTCATCACGAGGGGAGAAGGATGACTCAAAAGTTGCTCATAATCTTTCGCGAGACCTTCTAAGAATGCTAATAATTGTATCGCGACGTCGGGACCATGAAAGTTGACCAGTTGATTTCGCGACTCATCAAACGAGCACACCACTTGAAGCGCGGCCGAAAAGGGTTTGTGAATTTGATATGGTTGAAGGAAGGATCCATTCAACGACGGCTCACACGAAGACACGGGGACCGTGAGCGCTTCGAAGTCAACATAAACCGCAATCGGGCATCGTTGTTGTCTTTCGAGATGTTGAAATTGCATGAAGCGCTCCTCCTCTTTGCCCGTCTCCGACGGAAGGATCAAACGTGCGGGGGACCCCACGGATCGACAATCAATTTCGTGAGCCTCGAGATGCGCTTGCGAGTAAAACACATTCAAACATCTGTCGCAAACGAAAATCCTATTCTTGTGAGCCGTATGTTGAGACTTCACTAGTCTACTTAAATTTTTGATCCAAACGTAATGGGACTGTCCGCCATCGCCATGAATCAACAAGAAATTGAAATGGTTCTCTTTCTTCGACCCCGAAAAGTGTACAGGACCTACGATTTTCCAAGTTTTGTTGGCCGAATCATAGTCTAACGTGAAAACATTGAATGAAAAGCTAGAATTTTGACGTTCGAAACGTTTGATCTCGTGAACGGGCAGGGGCCAGGAGATGCCGCGCAAATCGAGACTGTTTTCCAACTGATCGAAAAGGGTTTGATAGTTACTGGTACGGTGGGAACTCAAATTTTGATGTGTGGGGGCTGACGTTTATGAAAAAGAGCCGAAGCCACCGCCCACAGGAAACATTTCTCGTCTCGATTTTGCACGTTGATCACAGCATGACGACTCGCGATGGACGCCGGAAGAGGAAGATAAGATGAGGCAGAATGAGCGATAGGTTCAAATAAGTGAGCCGAAACATGAAGAGCGACGATAGAGGCCAACGATTTCCCGGAATCTCTCTCGGAAAACTCGTCGAATTTGGAATTTATAGGTTGTGCTATATGAGAAAGGAAAAATTCCGAAATGTCATCCGCTTGCGTTAACACAGCCGTTCGTGCCGAAAGAAAGATAGGCTGCAGCACCCCTACAATTTCGTGCGTCTCGACGTTCTCTTTCTCAATTAAAAATTGACACTCGAGTTGCGCGAAAATTTTGAAATTAGATCGACCGAGAGTGTTGTTGAGCTCTTCAAACATCTTACGATGGAAGGGAACACGACAACGGTTGAGAAACTCGACCGGATCCGCAATGTCATGTGGGGGAGGAGGATTCAAAATGACACCTCGAAATACACGGGCGTTTAAAGACTGAACGACGTCCGTCCATTGGGGAGCGTTTGCAATGTCTCGTTGTTCTTGTTGTTGGTACGGGCAATCTATAGAATCAAACAAAACACACACACACATAAATGATAATCATTCAACACAGCACTAACCACTCCTATTAAAAGAAATTTATTTTACCATCCTCACGCTGCGGAGAAGACACTTCCGCTTGTCGACCTGCATGAGACTCACTTTCGTCACGACGATTGAATAGAAACGGGACATCTATAGAATCCATGAAAACACATACATAAATGATAATCATACAACACATCACTAAGCACTCCTATTAAAATAAATTTATTTTACCATCCTCACGCTGCGGAGAAGACACTACCGCTTGTCGACCTGCATGAGACTCACTTTCGTCACGACGATTGAATAGAAACGGGACATCTATAGAATCCATGAAAACACATACATAAATGATAATCATTCAACACATCACTAAGCACTCCTATTAAAAGAAATTTATTTTACCATCCTCACGCTGCGGAGAAGACACTTCCGCTTGTCGACCTGCATGAGACTCACTTTCGTCACGAATGTGCCGATTTAACAGAAATTTCTTCATCTCAAATCGAATCACTGAATGCTAACAATCACACGTGACTAACACTCAAATAGCAGTACACAAGACAGAGTTGAATCACACGTGACTAACACGACGTCAACACTGAAATAGCAGTACACAAGAAGGTCCGCACGCTTCAAGAGCAATGGCAGACTAATGGCAGAGCTCTGTGGACATGGAGTTTTAAACCCTATGTTATCTCACACTATCACATCCAGCACGTGCAGTGCGCATGCGCAGAAGCCATTCATCACTCCCCCAAGCGATAGTGATAAGAACAGCAGTCGACCACAGCCGGAAGTTATAATTAGGAAAACAGGATGTCATTGATATCACTCGAGGGCCGGAAGAGATAATTAGGAAAACAGGATGTGTTGATATCACTCGAGGGTCGGAAGTTATAATTAGGAAAACAGGATGTATTGATATCACTCGAGCGCCGGAAGAGATAATTAGGAAAACAGGATGTATTGATATCCCTCGAGCGCCGGAAGAGATAGTGGAAGCATCCGCCGATCCAGCGGACATTCTAATTGGTGCGCCGGAAGAGATAGTGGAAGCATTCGGCGGTCCAGCGGACATTCTAATTGGAGCATCGGAAGAGAGAGTGGAGTCACTGATAATTTAATAATCTCAACGCGCCGACTTAAAAAGGGGTTCCATTCGAGCAACGCTCACTCGCTCGCGTGCCCCAACTAGCTAGACACCATGAGCAGCTCGCAACACGTCATGAACGGGATGCCAGAAGACTCCATGGACTTCGGTGGAGAATTGGTTGAAACATCGCCACCAGCACTTCGAAAACGAAAACTGTAAGTCTTTTTCAATTTTTTCAATTTCATATATCATACATTCAGTGAGTAGTTTCAAAGTGTTTCTTTTTTTAAAGTATATCAGAAGAGGTAAAAGAAAAAAGAAAAGTGATAAAGAAACAAGCGTGTGAAGAGACATTGAAGTTATTATATGATGATGAGGGGGATCAGACAATTGCTCAGGTAGAAGAAACATCAAAAAACAACATGCTTCTCCCGTTCTCTTCAAGACAGGAAGACAATGCAATGCAAGCAGTACAAATGAATGTCAACACAGACTGCATACAGATTAGTAATAGTGCTGTATTTATATACACGTCGAAAAGAACGACCGAGTAAGTGAAATAATTTTCCTTGTAGCTGTTTTACTCTGAGTTGTCATTAAAAATGTTTGTTTTCATTGTTTAGTTCGTGGGAAGCATTAATAAAAAAGATGGAAGCCACTACAATTCGAGTAAACATGAGGCAGTTGCCGAAAGGTATTTTCTTCGAAATTACAGACATACACCTCACTGTCAGTGAGGCATATAAAAAATCATCGTATGTAGCGACTCTGCACAATACATTCGATGTATTTCTCCCAACAAGGTATGTAAAATATGTTTTAATATGTTTGTAAAAAGGTTTTTTTTTTAAATCATGCAATAATACTTTTCTTTATAGATTTACATCAGAAATTGAAGCCATAGGCAAAGAAGAATTTTTAGCGGAAAGGCCGCATTTAACTTTTCTTGGGATTCATCCTAAGAATAAAGCAAGTGTTGTACTTATATACAAGTACAAAGATTTATTGAAACAAACAAGTTGGGAAAATCTCTTAATATGGTTCAAGCAATATGGACTTCTAGAAAAAAAAGGAAATAATGTACAACTTAATAAATAAAACAAAATGATTGTCTCTCTTATATTTATATCAATTTTTTAATACATTCAATAATTGTTGCCAAAATGTTTATTGCACAACTGAAAAAATGATGTATATATATTACAGAATAAAACAAAATATTAAATATAAGTGCAGAGTTCTTATTCTCCTACTCCATTCCCCAAATCCTCAAACTTAAAAATACAATATGAAGGTGATAAAATTACACAGGAAAATGCATCAAATATTTATAATGTAAATTATTACATTCATTTCAAAATTTACCATACAAGGTTGTGACAGGATATCAAATAGTGCATTTGAAAAGATTTTCTTTATTTAAATCAAATGTTTATATAAAACTCGCAAGTCGAAAACAAAACTCTCAGTCGTATCGATGCGATGGATGTCTTCGGACATGCGGTTCGGGCGCGTCACGCCGTCACAAAGCGATACATCGATGAACAAATCGATGACGTTGTGAAGCGTATAAGGAGAGTTGATGAGACTATGGAAACCGTGATCAAAGAAAGCGACCTCGATGCTCTCGAGCAGAAGCTCTCTACGCGTTTCGGAGAACAGGAAAATCAATTAAAGGCGTTCGCGAAAAACGAATGCAAGGCGCTCGAAAGTAAAATTCCTCCCAGGCTCTTGGACACGTTACCGCAAGTCGGTTCGTCCGGTAATTTCAATTTTCATGACAAACTTATTCGCAAAGTAGGCCCTGGCACAAACAGCTCGGACGTTGTGATTAAGTCGCAATTGGATGGCACGCTGGCGGATGCGAAGAAACACGCGGAGAATCTTTTTCATATACATAAAGAACTAGTCAAAAACAATTTTTCTAATCTCGAAACAAAGATAGAAGAATTGGAAATGCTCGATGTGAAGAAAGTATTGCAGGAGGAAGTCGATAAACGCAAGACGAGTTTAGGTAAAACTCTGACGAGTCGTTTAAATGCATTGCGTGAGGAAGTCGATAAGCGCATAAACGCAGCCGTTTGCGAAGAAAAATTGAAAAAGCTCGAGGCAGATTATTCTAATCTCGAGAAACTCTTTAACAGCTCTCAGAGCCGAGTGTTGGAAGTGGTGAACGATGTTACTGTTCTCAAGATTAAGCTCCGTAAGGTCCTTAACGTAAGTAACATATGAGCAAATGGTAAGTCAATTCCGTAAGTTGCGTGATGTCTTCAATAACGATAAAGAAAGTTTGAAAAACCTCAATACAGTCCAGTCTTACAAAGATAATGGGGAAAATGATTGGTGGCACCTCAAACTCATCATTGACGTCTTTGCTTAGCACCATTCCCATGACGTCCTTGATGGGCGCCATTCCCGAGTGATGGTTGAAAAAAGATCGATCAGATTTGTATATATATTTCGACACTTGCGCTCGTGTATTAGTACTGTCATGGTTCGCACCGTGTGTAGAACAACAACGACGAGAGATTGTAGGAGACAACCTGATAGGGAGTTACGACAAAGAGGTGCACAGAGAGAGAGAAGAACTGATTCTTTTCCTGTTTCCGACGCGGTGATTACTCCGACCGCGATGGGTCGCGGCACTTCTTTGCGAGGTCGGTGCGTCGGCGGTCCCTGTAGGAGGGGGAATCGTCGTCTGCAGGGGAGTGGCGTACGAGGACGGAAGACGACGAGTACGGCGCGTGGCGGTAGAAAGAGTAAGAGAGGTGGCTTTCTGCCCGCCCTCATACCTCTGATTCCAACCATCCTCAGCGGACTGAGCGCGCTCGGGACTGTCGCAGGCGGCGCGACCGCTATCGCAAACGCTGTGAAAAACGCCAAAAATAAAAACAAAGAATTATCGGAAATGGTGCGTCATAACAAGGTCATGGAAGAGACCAGAAAAGGCTCGGGCGTGTTGCTAAGGGCCGCGAAAATGCTTCGAACGAGCAGGAAGACGAAGGGGAGGAGGGGGAGGCCTCAAAAAAACGAATGAGTGGAGTACCGCGTCGAGCGCTCACGCATGAGGAAATGTCACGTTTTGCGAAGATTTTGAATATTCCTCATTTTCGTGGTGTGTTTACGCGGGATGCGCTGCCCAAAAGAACAAGGGCGGAGCGTGAGTGCGGTGTCATCAACCTCGACGACGTCAGCGGCGACGGTACTCATTTCGTCGCGTACGCGAAACGAGGCCGAACGGTGCGTTATTTCGATTCGTTCGGACTTCCGCCCCCTCCCGAATTCCTTCGATACATGCAAAGACAGCACGTGACGTACAACACACGTCAAGTTCAACAATACAACGCGAACAATTGCGGCAAGTTATGTTTGCAATTTCTTTTTCACGAATGGAAGAAGAAAAAGGAAGATTAAACACCAGACATTGTCATTTTGCTTTTGACGATTGTGTCATGCGCACGTACACCTTAATCGGGAAGGGTCCAGAGGTCTCGGTGAAGTTTGCGCCGGGTGTCGACCTCTCGAATGATGTATATGAGATTGCCTTAGTGCATCTCAGCACCGTTCACACCATTCGCAACGTGAAGGACGGTCACAACCGACTCCACTACGAAGTTGTCGAGGGGGATGGGGCTCCAGCAAGCTATAGTCTGTCCGTCTCTCCGGGTACGTATACTTTAGAAGACATCTATCATCGTATATCAAACAATCTACAGCAACAGTTTCCCGGCGACTTTGCTGCGAAGAAGCACTTTTTCGAATTGGAAGCGGACCCGCAGACGAACAAAGTGCGCGTCAACACGTCATTCACGCTGCGTTTCGATCACGCCGAGTCCATCGGCCCTCTCCTCGGATTTTCAAAGACCGTGTCACCCACACCTTTCGGGGTGTACGTGGCGGCTGATGCTGCGCCGACGATTGTAAAAGATTTCGAGGTGTTCGTGACGTGTAACGTGATCGAAAGTGGATATATAAACCATCGCATAGCGCACGTGCTGTATCAGTTTCACGTGAACGATTTACCCGCCGCCATCGTCGAAGAAAGGCCGGCTGAAAAAATCTTTCACCGCGTCACGCGCCGTTGGATCGATGAGATATCGATTCGACTGGAGAATGCGGACGGTCATCTGATTCCATTGTACTCGGAAACACCGTTGACGTGCACCTTACTCGTACGCCCCAGAAGCAATCCCAATGCCGCTTTCTTCTAAAAGAACATTGAAAAAGCACTATAAAATGCAGGTCGTACCGCGACCGAGGCACAGAGTGCTTTGTCCGCTCACCACGTTAACACCATCCAGTCGACAAACCTTACGAGCGTTGGGTTACTGTATTTTTTCTAAAAAGAAGAAGACCGAAGAATGTCGTCCAAGAAAATGAAGACCAATCATCATTCTTCAACTGAATTTGTGGACGAACACGCGATCGACATTCTCCGCAAGGAGAATATAAAACACCACATCGTCAACGAAGCTGTTCACGAACACTTTCCATACATTAAATCGTTTGGTCAAAACGATGAAATTCGCATTACTATCGTGAATAAGGACGCCGTTCTCTTACCTTGCGAGAGTTCGCTCGTCATCACGGGATCTGTTGTCAAAACGGGCACCGCCACGCGCACCAACTGTGAATTGGTCAACAATGCTTTCGCCTTTCTTTTTAGCGAAATTCGTTACGAAATCAACAACGTGATCGTCGACGTTGTGAAAAATCCGGGCATCACGAGCACGATGAAGAACGTGTGTTTCCTTTCGCCGGCAGAAAGAAGATCATTCGGCAACGCATGTTGGACCGAAGACCTTCTATTATACGAGTCTGCTGTCAGCAACACCAAATTCATGCTCAGTAAGACCGGGGGAAAATTTTACGGTATCGTGCCATTGCGACTGTGGATGGGATTTTTCGAAGATCACACGCGTATCATGACTGGCGTGAAACATGACCTCGTCCTCATTCGAGGTCGTCACGATAATCGATGTCTCACGACGAAAATCGACACACCAGACGAAACAACGATTACCGTGACGGATGTGATTTGGAGAATGCCTCATTTGACACTGAACGATGCAGCTTCCCTCGCGGTGACGCGAACGCTGGACAGTCGGCGACCGATCCCCGTGCAATTCAGACGATGGGAACTTCACGAATACCCCAACGTTCCAAGTGGAGGCATGGGACCGTTTCAGTGGACGGTGAAGACTGCCGCAAAAGAGGATCATCCCTTGTACATTTTCTTTGGGATGCAAACGGGGAGAGACAAGGATCTGAAACAGAATTCGGGTGAATTCGATGGTAACGATATGACAAGAGCAAAACTGTATTTAAACGACGAGTTTTACCCTTATTCCGAACTTCAATGCAATGTAAAATTTTATACTGGCGATGAAAAATGGCACCCGTATCTTTTTGAAATGATGCAAAAAGCTGAACGTTCTTACTACAATCGCAATCCCATCTCGAGCATGGAATATTGGTATCTGAATACTTGGTTTCCTATTATTGTGTGGGACGTCTCCGCCAGAGCGTCTGCCGTACTCCCCTCGCAAACCGACATCAAGATCACGTGGGAAACGGGTACAGCCATGCCTGCCGACGTCACAGCCTATTGTGTCATTATCTACAAAACGGAAGTGCAATACGCACCAATCGACGATTTTGTTGTGAAGAAAAACGTGATCGTATAAGACGTCGCGTGTTTCGTGCACTACCATCATTCCGTGTCTTTCCTTCATGAGATGATGAACGAAGAAGAAGAAGCTCCATCTGTTTCGCCCGGTGAAGACGACGTTGATTCTTCTTCGTCTCGCGATTCGCAACTCGCAGTTTTTATTGACATCAAAGAAAACATGGAGGAGGGGGAGGACATGGAGGTGAGAGCGGCATCAACTGATTTTCCTTCTGCATGCGGTCATCCCTGTCCGATGCATTGCACATCGAAAAAAAAGAAGAAAACCAGAAAGGACGAGAAACCAAAAGAGCGAAAGATCCAAAAAACAGCGCGACGCCGCAAGACGACGACAGAACGATCAACATCCACTTCACCGGATACGGTCTGCTGCGATCTTCTTCTTCCACTGGACGTCGGCGAATGTGCGCGCAACGCAGCAAATTGGTTAGCGAGAGCTGTGCAGATGGCAATTGTATCGATGTCTACCCCAACAGACAACCATAACTGTCATGTGTAATGTGTCACATTTGTATTTTTTAATTATCAATAAAATGATGTATTTCTATTCATATTTTTTTTTCATTTCTTATCCTTATCACACACCGAGTAGGGTATCCCTTTCCCCCTCCCACTCTCCTTTGTTGGTTTTAAAAACAGTCTCCTTCGCTAGCATGCAAACAGTCTCTCTCTTTCTTCGCAAGGCGATGAACGTTGTTCAACAATCGGCGACACTGCCCGTCGTGAACGTGACGGCCTTATGGCGTGGGCAAGATGACGAGAACAAGAGTCGACACGGCCCGCTTTTCCCAGATAGCGTGCGCGCTCTTATCGTGGGACCTTCCGGATGTGGAAAGACAAACGTGGTCGTCTCGCTTCTCACCGGACAGTTCGGACTGGCGTTCCGCAACGTGTATTTATATTCCACCACAGACACGCAGCCCATGTACATGTACTTGAAGCAAGTCTGCGACGGACTCCTTCCTTTTCGTTCGTTTTCGCAACACGATAGCATCGTGCCGCCAGCCGCGGCGTTGCCCGACAGTGTTTTCATTTTCGACGACATCGCCACCGAAAAACAAGACTGCATCAAAGCCTACTTCGCGGCCGGGAGACATAAACACACGGACGTGCTCTATTTGTGTCAAACGTACACCAAAATTCCCAAGCAGTTGATTCGCGATAACGCGAATATGATTCTCATCTTCCGGCAAGACGATAACAACCTCGATTATATCTACAAAGAACACGTCGGAAACGATTTCCGTACATTCAACGATTTTAAGGCTGTGTGTTCCAACGTGTGGAACGCCGACCGTTTTGCATTTGTGGTCATCTGTAAACCAAGTGCACTTCATAATGGTCGATACCGATCGGGCTTCGACCGGTTTCTCGTGCCGACGGACGATGGTGGTGTTGATTTTAAGGTTATATAATATCTTTTCTTTCGCTATAGTCTTCACTCTACGCCATGGTGTACGTGCGACAGCATTTCAATGTCGCGGGACGGGGGGACCGACACTATCGCGGAAGAGGATTTATAGGACGGATGTTGAATCGGGCGATAGACAAACTGCCCTTCGAACTTCACATTCCCGGCGGATATCAATTTTGTGGGCCCGGTACAAAGCTCATGAAGAGACTGCAAAGAGGTGACCGCGGTATTAATCCTTTGGACGAAGCGTGTAGGGAACATGACATCGCTTACCACAACTACAAAAGCGGTGAGGAACGCAAAAGGGCAGACGAAGCACTCGCCAAGACAGCGTGGGAGCGCGTCACGTCCAGAGACGCGAGTGTCGGTGAAAGAGCGGCCGCGCTCGGTGTGGCGGGAGTGATGAAAGTGAAATCCAAAATAGGAGGACGTGTGAAAAAAATAAAACAGATTCGCGAAAACTTGAGAAGAAGAAACGTAGACAGTGAAACAACTAAAAAATATAACAAACAATCAAACATAGACTTGAAAACGCTGTATGCACTTGAGAAAACGAAAAAGAGCTTGCGTGGAAAGACAGCGCGTCCTCGTCCTTCCTCACCACCCGCTCCCCCTCGACTCGTCACGTCGGAAGAGAGGTTGAAAACGGAGTTGGAGAAGGCACGCGAAAACATTCGCAACAAAATGAGCATCTTGAAAGACGCCGAAACGATGCGCAATCGAATACTCGATACTTATCTCACAACGCCCGTCTCGAAAGCGCTGCACCGCTCTCAAAGAGAGGGAAAAAAGAACAACCCATCGTCCACGCGTATCAAATCGGAATCAAGAGTAGAAGAAAAAGAAGAAGGGTCCTCCTTCCAAACTCTCCCAGAGGTCGAAGACGAAGAAGAAGGGAACACAGAAAGAAATAGAGATGATCACAGTCAACATTATGAGCAATTACGGAGCTACTTGTCGAATGCTGCGCTCGACATAGGCGATACGACTTTCGAACCGTACTATAAAGGAGGGCGACCTCACATCGGTAACTCCATCCTAGAACTTGACCCGGAAGATGGAACATTCTCTGTTCAGGGTCACACATTCTATCCAGAACCTGGTCTTCTCGAACTCCTTTTTGAAAAACGCCCCAACTTAGAGGATGTCACGGAAGACGATTTGAAAAAATACAAAACAATTCTCGAACTCACTTCCGCGCACAAGAAGAGCTTCAAATCGAGTTGTCCGTTTAACACGAAAGGAAATCGATGGAAATATCGTACAATTATCTCACATCTTTTCGGTGGAGGGGAAAGACAAAGCAAAAGACTTGAAGAAAGGAAGAAGAAGAAGAAGAAGAAGGGGAGCGGTCTACGTTTTGTGACGGCACCAGACTACAAATATTGGCGCGATCCGAACACACTTGTGGAGAGGTTAAGTCTGTTACACGCTTCGAAAACGGCCGGTAACAATGGGCTCGATGGTGAAATAGTAGAAATAGAAGATGAATTGCGTGACGCCGGTATTATCGGCTAGTGCCTCTAACCATGCAGAACAAGAAGAAGACGACCGTATTGCCGACCGTTCGACAAGGACTCGCTGATGAATTGCATGCGCCTGCCCGACGCCGTTACGCGAGACGGCGGGTGATAACGAAAGGACTCGATGATCTATGGCAAGCCGATTTGGTCGACATGCAACCGTACTCCAAAAGCAATAGAGGAATGCGATACATTCTCACCGTCATCGACGTGTATAGCAAGTACGCCTGGGCGGAAGCGATAAAGAAAAAGACGGGAGCGGAAGTCGTCAAGGCTTTCAACAGCATCGTGACGTCGAGCGGGCGAGTGCCTCACTTCCTACAAACCGACCAAGGCACCGAGTTTTACAATACCGCACTCAACAAGTGGCTCCGAGAGCGTGACATTCGTCATTATTCCACCTTTTCCAACGTGAAAGCCGGCGTTGTCGAACGTTTCAATCGAACGCTCAAGGAGCGGATGTGGAGACGCTTCACCGCCGAGGGGACGCGACGGTGGACCCTTATGCTCCCCACCCTCCTCCGAGATTACAACAATACTAAACATCGAACAATCGACATGAAGCCGAAGGACGTCAAGGACGATAGACTCATGCGCACGGTGTACGGGCAAGTGAAAACGCTCGACCCGCGTCTCCTGAGGACAAATCGATTTCGCGTCGGGGACATTGTTCGGGTGAGTACGTACAAAAGCTCACCGTTTCGGAAAGGCTACGAAGCGCGATGGGGAACCGAACTCTTCAAAATCGTTCGTGTGCATCTCTCGAATCCCGTCACGTACTCGCTAGAAGATCTGCAAGGTGAAACAATCAAGGGCCGCTTCTATACCGAGGAATTGCATCGCACGCGATATCTCGATCGATATTTAGTCGAGCGTGTCGTACGGAAAAAGGGTCCGCTTCGCCTCGTGAAATGGCTCGGTTTCGACTCACGCCATAATTCGTGGGTACATGCGAGAGACATTGAAGCTTAAGAGGGATTTGCATCCTCGCGCGGACAATCACACTTCGACATGTTTGCTGACGTCACAGTCTTGTATAAGAAGGACGACGAAAGCACGACAATCGTCAGTTCTTGTCGCGTGCGAAAGCGAGTCGCTGCTACACCGGTCGATGATCATTGCGTTGTGTCATTCGATTTTTTGTTTTCCTCTGTGACTGTGTGTGCGCTTCTTTGATCATGTTGCGCTACGTGAAACATTCTTTATACAGACTATTGAAAGAAGAAGAAGAAGAAGAAGAAGAAGACGAACAGCGAGACAATGCTTCTTCTTCACCTGAACAGAACAGTTCGCAAGAAGAAAAATCATTTCGAAACGAGAACGAGGGGGAGGGGACTTTGTGGTCAACACAGCCGACCACCCCGTGGCGCGAAAACGAATCCGGTAGAAGAAGAAGAAGACGTGTGCTCACAGCTGTCGCTGATCTTCAAGGGTTTTGGATAGGTGGACAATTCATTATCAAAGTGCTAACCGTCATCCGGGCCCCCAAAGATGATCCTGAGGAACGGTTCGTTCAGAAATTCACCTTTCGTCCACCGCGACCTTTCTATACTTTGAACAGCGACGACAAGAGACAAGTGTGGTGGATCAAAAGCTGCCATCACGCCACACCGCCGTGGAGTAGCGGCCGTTACGATTATCGAGACAGGACGTTTGTGATGTTGAAAGCTTTCGAAGGTGTCACAACGATATACGTTAAGGGAGCACAGAAGAAAGAGTGGCTGCTGGATGTTATTCAAGGAAAACGTATTGTTGATCTGGAGTCGATCGGATGCCCTCCGCTGAAGGAGTGTTTACGCGCGTACCGCGAACTCTACGCTTGCGGTGATGTTAGCTTAGCAGGGCAGCACGTCATCGCCCTGTACGACTGGATGAGTGTCAATCGACCGCACTTATTGCATCATGAATGGGAGGAGTCGAAAAGGAAGATTGTCGACCTCTTCCATTCAAGGACGATAAGATGAACAAGTTCCTGCATGTTGCAACATGAAGGGGAGGACCCGAAAAGTGAGATTGTGTAATCGGTTTCTTCAGTTCAAGGACGATAAGATAAACAAGTTCCTGCATGTTGCATCATGAAGGGGAGGAGTCGAAAAGGGAGATTGTCGGCCTCTTCCGTTCGAGAACGATAAGATGAACAGGTTCGTGCATGTTATAATCACGCTCTCCACCGCGTCGCTCATCAGTACGATGTCGACTGTTCCGTCGTACGCATCCGCTCATCCGCTCATCTGCTACGTTACCGAAGTATTGGAGCATACCAGACAAGAGATCAGGCGAGAGACGCGCGAAAACATCGAGCGCGCTTTCAGAAAGTTGTATGAAGCCGATTACAAGCTTACACTTCTCGACTCGGATACATTGAGTCAATTGCCGGTCGAATTTTTGTGTCATTGGCCCGCGTCTCACGAGGTTGAGCGCGTTTTCGAGAAACTCCCTGAAGACATCAAAAAACTACCGTGTATTGAAGAACTTCGTTCGTGTAAAGAGCATTGGAATCGCGGACGCACGCACATCGATGGACCGCCGCCGTCGAAGCGGAATTGTCGCTTTTGCATCTATCTCCGCCAGCCTTGCATCCAACACTACTCTGAGGAGGAGGACGCTGCCGCACCGTCGGGCTGCCCGTCGTGACAAACCGTCACCCTTCTCGTCTGCACGCAGCACTACGCTCAACACGACAACGGATCTCGGCCATTGAAACGGAATGATGTGTGTGTTTTGTAAGAGGAATATTGTGACGTGTGTGTGCTATGAATTGGATGGATAGCATCATTGTTGGTGTAGCCCTCCTGAACTTTGCTTTCGTGTTCGCTGCTTTTATCTGTTTAATATTTTGACGTGAAACAAAAAGAAGAAAAATGGAAGACCAATGGACAAGTGACACACCGCCACCATCACCGCCTCCACCTCCTTTTGCGGAAGTTCGATCCACTGCATCCCCTCCTCTATGTTGCACCATTTGTCAAAACGATGACACTCCCCCTCCTGTGATGGCGCGCACACTGTGCAATCACTTTTTTTGTCTTGAGTGTATACAAACGTGGCTAGACGTGAACAACACATGTCCTATGTGTCGACGCGAATTAAAACCTCCCCCACCCGAAGCTTATTCGAGCCTAGACGAATACATTATGGCATCGATGGTGGATGACAGAATCATTATGCAGGCGTACATTTATCTCTGCAACGTCATGTGCACACTTCCCACCAACGAGAGAGTAGCGGTTCGACAGGTCCTGGAGGCTCTCTGTGATGAAATATGTCGACGACGTACCGCCGAGGCAATAGGTCGACGAGGGGTGGTGTGATATGTCGACAAGAGGGGGATGTGTTGTCACTGGTGATAAGTCCACCGCAGTTTAACGGTGAAATTGTGTGGGGAAATCGCTAAATATCTAACAGGCAAACAAACATGAATGTTATTTATTCTATGTATAATTTGATTTTTATTTGATTTCAATAAACAAAAAACATTCTTTCAATTTGTATTGTTTTTCATTTGTTTTTCCTATCACCGCCTTTTAGGGTTTCCCTTTCTTCTATTATGAAAGTCTTTTCAGCGGGGCAGCGAGCGTCAGCGCTCTCGAGAGAGAGAGAGAGAGTGAGAGACGTGCGGCTGGCTATCTTATATAGAGTGCATTCAAAATGCGCGCCCCGACGTCGCTCACAACTCCATCTCGTTCTCCGGCTCCTAGAGAGCGCGCGTATCTCTATACTCATTAGTCTGCGCAGCGCGCGTCCTCTGCCACCCGCGCCGGGCCCTGCCCGCCGCTATCTTATCAACATCCGGTCGGCAGCGCGCACCCTCAGCGCCCCCTGCCCGCCGCTATCTTATCAGCCACCCGGCCGTTGCCGCCAGCGCGCGGCGCCCTCCCGACCGCGTGTACTATCAGTAGCCCAAAGCAGACAGCTTGACTCGAGATGTCACCGTAGCTCAGAGCCAAAGTGCTGGTCGCCTCCCACACAGGAAATGGGAATTGAGGTTGGTTCGAATCCGCTTCAGGCAGGAGCATTTTTGAAACATATACACACACACACACGCTTCCACAATTCACCGCCAGAGCGCAGACACATACGCTTCCACAATTCGCCGCCAGAGTGCGCACACACTTCCACCATTCGCCGCCAGAGGTCGCAAGGGTGGGGTCATTGACCTCGGTCGGTGGGGAGATTATAAATGGTGGCGCCGGTTGTTTACATCGGGTGGGCGGGGGGGGGAGATTATAATTGGTGGCGCCGGTTGTTTACATCGGAGGGGTGGGTGGGAGGGGGAGGGGGGGCATTATAATGGGTGGCGCCGGTTGTTTACATCGGAGGGGAGGGGGAGGGGGGAGGGGTGGTGGGTTTGTTGACATTCGGCGGGGCATTATAATGGGTGGCGCCGGTTGTTGACATCGGAAGTGGGGTGGGGGCGGGGGGAGGGGGAGGGGCGGGGGAGGAGGAGGGGTGGGCGGAAGTCGATAAGATAAGCTGATAAGAGCTGATAAGATAAGCACTTCCTGCCATTATAATTGGTGGCGCCGGTTGTTGACACCGGATGTGGGGGCGGGGCCAGGAAGTAGATAAGATAAGCTGATAAGATAAGCACTTCCTGTTCCAGAAACCTCATATCCCCCCTACTCCCATATGGGATCCAAGTTACGTTTCTTGGACCGTAAACTAGAAAATGGTACCATTATATCACAGATTGCTGGTTTTAGCGCTAAGAGTATTCACTGAGATATTACACCAAGCAACGTCAAATAATATATATATTATATGTGCAATATAATATATATACACACACACACACACACACACACACTAGAAAATGGTACCATTATATCACAGATTGCTGGTTTTAGCGCTAAGAGTATTCACTGAGATATTACACAAAGCAGCGTCAAATAATATATTTGCAACACACACACATTATGTGTGTGTGTGTTGTTTGAATTACTTATCAAGTTTAGACGCATCTCCTTAAAATTAAAACGTAATTTGCAAAATATCCCAAAAAATATATTTCCGATGTCCCAATTTGACACCTTCACACGCCCCTGGCAGTTTCTACTACACACTCTCCTACTTTCCTAAACTGTACGGCCAAACAAACCTGTTTGGGGTGACTTTAGACCATGGAGGGTGGCTTTGCACCATGCACCACTTTACCACTTTAATAAATGTTCTGGCTAATCGACATAATCGACCAACGGTTAAAGCAGCTGGAAATACGAACGTCAATATTTAATTTATATAACATTTATTTAAGTGGCACACGGTGCAAAGTTACTATTCATGCTCTAAAGTCACCCCGAGTGACTGAACGTAAATACATTCACCAAATAAGGGCATTCGGTACATCATATGTTTTGAGCATTCTTGCTCATGAAATGTCTTACCTGCAAAGCAGATCCAGACTTCGCTGGCGCGAGTGCGACGCAGATCAAGCAGTAAGACAATGCTACCAACCGCATCCGCGTAGGACCTCAACAATTCGCATCGTGCACAGTCTGGAAAGAGTCAAATAAGAGGACAAAATTAAACTTACGGATTCTTTATATAACCTTCTATTTTAATTCTACGATTATGAGGTAACGAATTCTGATACGACTTTCTTTTATGGATTTTCTTTTGTAAACCTTCAGAATAAAATTAAATTTAGATATGTTGATAATATTCTAGTTAATGCCCTCGATTTCATGAGTGCTCGAACGTCTATGCATTAAAGAAGTTTTGTTATCATTTTTTTAAAAAATCTTGTAAGGTTTGGAATATTTTTTATTTTCCTAATTGAAGTGGAAAGTAATGTCTGTGATGAACATTTATTACTCTGTGTTATAAGGAATTTTTTTCTGAAGTGGAAATATCTGTACTTGAATGATTTTTGCATCCTGAATTCAAATTTGTGGTTGAAAATAGCATATCAGGGATAGTTTTACAGTCTCAAAATCATTCCGCCTTAGTTTATTATTAGGTTTCTGGTAAAGTTTGCTACATTGGTTTTGTGCTAAATATTCTATTATTGGGGCATTGTGTTTCGTATCGGCAACCATTGCGTACGTTATATTCCTTTTTAAATATTATCTTGCCTTTGCACGAATTCTAACTTACTGTACGCACATCTATAAATTTCAGTTAAAAGATATAAAATCTCCCTTTCTCATAAAATGCCCCGACATATATTTCAAAATGAAACCAATTATTTCTGCTACGTTTGCGGAGAATTTACTTTCACTAGGAATAGGAAGAAGATGACTATTGAACGGAGAGTCTATAAACACTACTTGATTTGAGAAATAGGAAATAAGGAAAAGACATGGCCTCCTTATTTTTGTTGTTCCACTTATGTGAAATTAATTAACTGCGGATGGGGAAAGGTATTTTTATGTCGTTTCTCAGTGCCTATGATATAGAGAGAGCCCAAGAAACAGCTTACCAATTGCTATTTATCTATAACACATACCTAGGGTTTCACTAACCGCAAATCAAATAATCCCATTGAGTACCCACATCTGCCGACAGCAATGAGGTCAGTTCCTCATTATAAGACACTTCCTGTACCATAATCACCCTATCAGAATGTGCAAGATGAGACTGACAAACTTTTAGTTCGGAGAGTAGTGATTCTCGGAAAGCAAATATCCTACCAGATAGCAGATTCAACTCCACAGCTTGCAACACAGGCAAAACTAAATGACCTAGTTCGTAATCTGGGCTTAAACAAGAGAAAATCAGAGTGGTAGGGCTCTAGACCTCAGTAATGGAACCTTTTTCACTTTGCTGCAAGTGTTACTGAGTATAGAAATGGAAGAGTGAAGTTTGTGAGATAGTTTTCATGTGATGGCAAATTAACTTTCTGCAATGATTTGTGGATATTTTGATGGGAGAATTGAGATTGTTTTGATCCAAATCAGTAGAGGTTGCTTATAGACTTTTTTTCTTCTTTTTTTTTTTTTTCGTTAATCGGCCGACTAGGACCACGCATGCAAGCATCTTGCATTTACCGTGGCTCAGTTTTTATTTATTATCGCGGTAGCAGGTGCTTGCAACAACTATTTGGGGGGACCAGCATTTTTAGCTGGATCCGATTTTTATCCCCCACGGTTGTTAGCCCTGGGGGTATGGAAGATGAAATGATGATGATAATGGGGGTGAAAGGACAACCCATACAGACATACACAAATACATCCATGCCCGAGGCGGGACTCGAACCCGCGATCTTCTGGTCCGAAACCACTCCGGCACTGCTGCCTTAGCGATCTCGGCCATCTGATCGGCATAGACCTATTTTATTATTATATTTCAACAAATAAAAATTGAAACGTTTAAGCTTGAACACGTTTTTGAAAATATATTTTAAATAATAGTTTTAAGGAAATTTTTTGTGATTAAATAATACAATTTTCACAGTGCGCTTAAATCGCTAAAAAACATTGTGTTTAGTTAGTGTTTAATAAAATCAATTGTTGTTAAATACTTAAAATAATAAAAATGAATTTCAGTCAACCTATGTCAGTGTTAGAGTTAATTCATTACACACATTTTTCCTTTTCAGATTTTCTCGAGCTTTAATTTCTTTTTTGAATCTTTTACTATGATTTTTCCCTTCAGTCTATCACCGTGTCCCTTGACTCGCGGGGCTCCGGTCTGCCCATACCTAGCGCCAGCACTGCAGACAGCTGGGGCGTATCTGACGAAAGGGGAAAGATTTCATAAAGAAATAGAATCCCTGGAAAAACAGTATCAGGGGAAGTAGATGCCAATAATGTTTTGTTGACATATAGTAAGACACAGTTCTGATGCCCATAGAAGACAAAAGTGTAGGTACTATTTCCTCATTTTCACTATATTTTTGGAATTGGTTACAAAATTGCTGTAAATTGTTTTCTTCTATATCTTCTTGTGTTTATACAGTGATAAAATATTAAAGTTATTGTTTCAATTGTCATGGTACAATTGAAATTAAAAACATATACTAATTCTTACTATATCTAACCTCTCATAATGTAATTAAAAGTTAGTACAAATTCACATATTAAAAACAAAATAACATAAAAACCATCCCTGATAGAAAAAAACAAATATATCTGAATTCAGCTTAAAAATGGCAACGAGAATCACATTTTATCCAGATAAAAGAAAAAAATTGTAACATACAACATTGTTGTGAATAGTGTATAACTACATTTAGAAATATATTACGAAATATTTATTATGTGTGAATTGTAAGCAAATAATGATATTCTAAATAATAATATTTTTAAAACTCTAGCATTTGATCATGTATAAAAGAGTACAGAGAAACCATGTCACCTCTTCTTTTTATTACAATCGAAATATTTCATAAAAATATTATCTTCGTTCATTTAAAGGGCAAACTGAGGTCAGTTACTAACAGATTCATAGTTACCTTATAATAAATTTAACTTGGCTAAAATGAATAAGTATATTGCATTTTACATTAACGTCATTCTAATGCGTACCGTAGAAGCGCACACTGTAATGCACACAGTACCTAATGCATAAATTGTAATGCACTCTATAGAAGCGTATATTATGGAATGTGTGAACCACCACCTCCACCACCCATTGATGCACTTCCCCAGTGAAAGTTGTACTTTATCATCACAATATTCCGAAATTTTTGTGTAATGAAAGTAAAAAGAAACATTGTTTAAAAAATATAAAAAGTTTCTGAAAAAGAAAATCTCACACACAAATAACAAAAATACGTAAATTAGTTACAAATAATAAACATCAATAAAGAAAACTTATTGTTTATTGATGCTTATTGTTTTTGGTGTGGTTTTTACATCTCAAGGATCATACTAGACTTCTAGAGCTTTTTCCTCATTTTTGCTAATTTTATATGAGAATGCGTGAAATTGTTCATTAAATGATGTTGATGGGTTCCAAAAGTCAATAACCTTGCTTCCATTCAGTATTCGTAGAGTCACCATCGGGTCGTGCTTTCTTCAGTATTCTTCAAACATTCTAGAGGAATTCATGTAAGAGATGACATTGAAGTGACCATATATAAAAATAAAAAAACTTTAAAAATGCCTAGTCATAAGGGTTTTATCTTTTTGGGGGGCAGAGCTTAATCACCATTAGCAAGGATATTTTAAATTCTGATTTTTACGAATATAATAAATAATTTATATGGAAAAACATTACACAATATCGATCGCATATGTAATCCATTACCCTTTATTTGAACATAAAGAACAATCAAAACCAAAGAAGTGCAAAATCTCAGTTCGCAAAAGTCGTGAACAAAGTCATCACCCAAAGCGGAAGAAAATCGTCATGCGATTCATACCTTATTGAAATTTTAAATATAAACGCAGTAAAGAAACAAACACGCAATATATTTAAAACAATACAATGAATCCAGTGACTATTAAAACACCTTAATACTACTTTCTATTCCGAAAGAAGATTTGTACATTTTTGTGTTTTTGCCGAAAATTTTTATTTGGTGCATTGACGATAGTCAGCTGCCTTATTTTTTCTCAGACAACACTAATGTAGTGTCTACTTGATCGCATATGCAATTTCTGCGACCTTATCCAATGTTACCACTCACCCACGGTTTCGTTCTATGGACCACTTAGAAGATTCCATCCGCCCTTGAACGGTGCTCCGTCGCGCTTTCTGTGAACAGGGCGCCAGACTGCTGGGTGCCAACGCCCTCTGCCCGCCAACGACACAATGATGATGACGTAGTGGCAACTTATGTGACCCGAGTATTTGGTACGACTGTCTTTGACTTATTATCATTGACAACTCTGAGCTATATTTATACCAAAAAGGAGACTATTAATTAACTTCCGAAAGGCCGAAATACAAAATAATCACTTGAAACAAATAATTCCTTCGAACTCTTTCAAAACACTTATAGGATAAGTGTTGTGTCAAAAATTGTAATAACGTTTACCTACGTAGTAGATGTCCGAGAAAGGTTGTCGAATGTCTTTTGTCCTTGTCAGTAAAAATAGTATATTATACTCGTATAGGCTGCCCTAAATAAAATCACAGACTCCATGTCATAGGCTATCATTAATAAAATGTGTCAACAATGTTATTCAGTAAGAAGATCGCAGAAGAGAACAAAGTGAAAATATATCTCTAAAATGCAAAAATGTAACATTCTGAACAGCGCTGAAATGAGCTACTGGAAGAGTCTTGGGCATCATTTGGTATTTATGTACTTTATTAGTAGTTTAAAGTAGATAATGAAAATAACTTGTAGTTTCGAGTGCTGATCAAATCTACTGAACCTCACAAAATGCAAAGCTTCAAAAACGCTTTACGTTACGATGTGAAAAAGGAATAAATGAAATGTGAAATCTAAGTGACATGGGCTTTCTGGTTGTGAACCGCGGTTTGTATGCTACTATTGTAACAAGGCGGAAGATGTCTACAGCAAACTAGTAGGGTTACAATAGCATACACTTTTCGCATTTGTAACAGTTACGTTATATTAATATACCGCAATTTCTGTTCATATTAACTCATCTCAGTCGTCACTTGTAAAACGCGTTACAAATCGCACAGCATTAGGGGAGAAAACTAATAATTTTGAAACTCATACGACTCAACGACCGAATACATCGAATATGGCTGACTGGGCGATTTCTGAGACTGAGTATTCTCATCCGAGAATGAGTGAATTATAAAAATCTTAAAGTAACCAGAAAGTCTTAAATTCACTAGAGAGAACTATAAGAATTGACATTTTTTAAAGAGACTAGAAGTAAATGCGTTATTAAATGATAGAATATTCTTATATTGTGGTATCTCACAAAAAGATAAGACGATTTTTAGCAAGGGGAAGTGATTGAAGTAATTAACACAATGCAATTCCATTTTTATTTATTTTTTTAGCAAATAATGATTGCTCATTTTAATCGATATCTGTGCGTACTGCAATTTTAAACTGAACGCATGAAGTTACGAATTGGCACTTCAAATTTTCAGTCATTTTTTCAAAGTTGCTAAGTCTAGATCACTTTAACTCAACAACCGAGATAAGATGAAACAACTCTCATTTCATAAAATCTATGTTATCTCTAACCTTTTCTTAGAAAAATGAAAATTGTTGCGTTGAAGCAACGCGTGGAAGTTGGCTAATATAATAATCCAGGACAACAGTGTCTCACAGATTGCAAGACATCAATAACGTTTATTTTGCAAGTATAATAAAACTTTAAAAAATGTTTCAGTCATATATAGGTTTATTATGTTGACCATGAAACATATTTGTCACTGCTGCAAACTCTTATTTTCGAAATGCTTGAACCACAAGTGAATTTCGAAACCATCTTCTGTGTTACATTTTCTTCCTTATCCTCCCAGAAAGCGAATCCGTGTTCTCTTAAACGTCCAGCACATGTCAAGCTACAATACAAACTGTCTCAGGGCATTAGAAATGATGTGATTACATCTCCCAAGAGACCCGTGTCCCCCTGAGCGCCTGCAATCCCGTCTTATCCCCGGGGAAGAATCCAGGTTTTTGCCACCGCCGTCGCCGTTTGCCGGTCCGCCCGCCCGCCCACCCGCCGTGAAGTATGAGAATCTCGCGTTAGTTTCTTGTTCTCCGTTCGTTATTTCTCATCCGGCTCCCCAGCAGCCGCGGCATTCCCCGATCCCCCGCCCGGCCCCGCCCCCGCCCCCGCTCTGATTTTCTGCTCCTCGCCCCATCCCCACCTGTTCCGCGCGGGCAGCGCTACCGTCCTCCGCCTTCCCGCCCCTCTCCGCCCCGCGTGTCTTGAGGCACCCGCTAATTGGGGAGCGGGCGCGGGGGAGCAGGGCGGAGCGGGGAGGGGGCGGGGCGGAGAGTCGGGTCGTTGCAGGCCGCCCTGCCGCGCCCCTCTCCGCTCCGCTTCACCTTGGGAGGAAGCCAAGACGTCGCCCGGAAATATATGGGCCCTTACCTCTGATAACCCGACAACAACCTGTTACTCGCCCGTGGCGGTCCCCCCGCGCCGATACAGCGGCGAGGCCGATGACGTCCCCGGGGCAACGGGAATGGGGCGGAGGGGCGGCGGCCGGGGCTCCCCCTCCCCCTCCCGCCCCGCCCACGGCGCGCCCGCGAAGATGATCTTAACTTTGCGCTGGACCCCCTCGCCCCCCCCCCCCCGCCTCACCCGGGGGGAGAAAGGAGCGAAAAAGAAAAAGTAGCCAAGGCGCAGAGGTCTTCTTTCCCTCGGCGATATACCGGACGCGCCGTGCGTCTTCGGCGGCCGGGGGAGACAGAACGAGACAGAGACGGAAGATTGCGTGCAGGCCAATCTCCTCTCCGCCAGTCTCCCGCGGTTGCCCCTTGCTCTGTATTTCACTTGCTACTCTGGGCACGTTCTACCTTCATTGCCCCTTGCTTTTTCCTATGAATCACTTCCAGGCAACACCTTCGGTGAAACACGTTGCATCTTATTCCGCTCGTGTCCATGACTTTCTTATCCTTCTTTTCTTCTGATTCTAATCAATACCGCACCTTCTTGTATTGTTCTACCTACCTTTAAGTACGCCGCGCTCTCTCCCTCGCTCTCGCTCCCGCTTCCATTCTTCTTCCTCTCCTTCTTTTGCGTCTGTGAGGCGGCGAGAGCTTCGTCGCGAGCGCGCCCGATATTTTATTTCCTCTTCAGAGATAATTTGTCATTCGCGGCAAACAGTTTCTTAACCTCTTTCGCATCGGCGAGATTTCGTTTTTGTAGCGCTCGCCCGGTGAGATCATCGCTCGGTTGTCGCGCGGGGCTTTTTGCGAGCGCGAAGCGCCTCGTGGCCCGCGGAGCAGCTGCAGCGCAGATCGCGTCGCGTCGCGGCGCGGCGCGGGCGATTAATGTATCTGCGGACGATATGTTTATTGATGGTCCCGCCTTCTTTTTAGGTAAGGCGCTGACAGGCGACGCGTTTAGCGGAGCCGCCCGCGGCCGGTCGCGCGAACTCCCGTAAGTGAGAAGCTGGGTTATTCATTTGACCTGTCGCTGCCCGTGATTTCGCGTGTTCTCTTCGACGGGAATGTGATTTAGTCCTTTAGTTCTCGCTCTTTCGGTGTGGATAGGTAGTATTGTAGCTTACAATTAATTTAAACGTCTACCAATACAATTGAATTGAGGCAAACCCTAAGTTACTGTGTACATTAATGTGATTTAAATTACTAGTATTGTAAACTTGTACGTTTTTTGTAAATATTTATTGTTTTTCATATTTTTTGTTTGGCATTTTCTGATACTTTAATATGCGTTTCACAGTTATTTATGTGGAGTCTACTTAAATTCACTTTTCATCAAAATTCAAATATATTTTCTTGGAAATAACTTTGATAATTAAAAGTGATAGTGTTCCTCACTATCCTTTTACTTAATATCAACTACCAGAGTTCTGCTTCAGCTCTAGAAACATTAAATGCACATGCACAATATTACCGGGCAGATGCTCTAGCAGTGTCTGAATTGAATGCTGTTTAAAACCATCCACAGCAAAAAAAAAAGGTTCTATATTGAGGCAATATGAAGGTATAATGCAAATGAGATAAACTCTCATTATAGATGTTCAAAGTAATTTATGAAGCGTTAGCCATCATATTTTCACGCCGCCACCGCCCGGGCTTGATTGTTTTTACCAGCCCGATATGCGACCCGACTGTGCGATTGGGCGCCGGAGATACCGCTGCCGTAATTAACTGTCATTAAACTGCTCCGGCCCTTTAGCATTTTATGTCGCGTTATTTCATTGTGTTTATGCAGTAAATCGCTCGTTCATCGCCTTTTTTCGCATATCGCTTTTCCACGCGTGATCGATTTTCCCTGTTTCGACGAATCGAGGCTTGCGCTGGTTTGTGAAAGGGGTCTTTCCAGTTCGATTCCAATTTGATGCTTTTTAAAAATGCCGGTGGCGGAAATGTAATGTGCATTATGTAGGCGAATACTCTGTGTTATGCGATTTCCGGTAAGATATGCGTTGGTTGGTGTTCTATTGCAAATTGTAGAGTCTAATTAGCTACCTATGTCAAAAATACGACTTGGCACAATGAATGTCTATCGTATCGTTTGTCGATCAAATGAGAGTAAATAGGACTTTCACAATTTTCAACTCATTATGATAAAAATACACTTCACAATATTTGAGTTTAAAATATTTTTGGTAGTCTTCGGGGTTATCTATTTGTTTAATAACAACGAAGAAACGAAAGTGACAGTAATTCATGAAGTGTAGTTGTAGTGTCTCTGTTCACCTCGACGCGGAAAGGAAACAAAGAGAGTACAGAAGGTGATTGTTTGATTTATAATTACAAACAGACGGAACAATAATGTAAGTATTTTGAAAGTAAATAATTTTGAGAGCATTATCAATCTGCTTCTTTGATTTCCAATGTTTTTTCTACTAATAAAACAGATTTAGATTGGATTAGTTGTTGTCGCCACAGTGTCTAGATAAATTGCATCATAGTGATGGGAAAGTATTGATGTATGTTTAAATCTGCTCTTTACATTCAGTTTCAAATTCTCAATTCTGTATTGAAGACAAAAAACAACAAGGTTGGATTTATTTATGTACTAAACATTTTATTACCCTAACTAATCCATATTTTCATCCAATTATTTTATTTTGAGGAAGATGGTATCCAAATACTTTTTTAATCTTTGACATGCAAATGAAAACTGATTAGTTATTTTTTTTCCTAAAATGTCTTGTAGAGAAGCTTAAAAATCAGTTTAAGGAACTGTTAGACCTACTAACAAGTACTAGTAAAGTATTTTATTGCACTAATTCAGTTATAAGAAATGCAGTTTTCATTTTTTGCACAAACTATATTTTTATTCTTGCTCTTTGATTACCAGAAATTTTTTGAAACTTTGCTACATATTTCTTGTTATCAAAAATTATTTTATTTCTATGTTTTGTCGTAAAATAGTTTTGAAATTACAATGCACTTATTGAAAGATAAAATCATGTTATATATTTAAAAAATAGTTCACCTAAATGTTTATTCATATGCATTTATTGGCTGTTATTGACTTAAAGGAATCGTAGACGTCTCGTTTCGTGCAGACTATTGTATCCAAAATACCAATAAACCTTCCAAATTATTTCATTTAATTAGAATTTTCTTCCACCATGCGTATTAAAAAAATCATCACTATTTTTTGTTCTTTTCGCCTATCACATCATGAATATGATATGCGTTCATGTTGAATGTTAAAAATAAATGGATTATTTTTGTTCACCGAAGAATTATGATTATAATTTCTATCCTGAATTCAGTTTCGCGTTCTATTTGGTTTCCATTTTAAATGCGCCTTACACATATTTCTCTCGTGATTATATTTAACATGATTATTTAGTATACACCATTTGTATGTTAATGTTCATAATAGCCTGCAAGATTAATTAAAAGAATCTGATGACTGACAAAAATGCTACGACTAACATTTTGTTTGTTGAAACTGTAAAATTGTATTGCAATAAACATTTTTTTCTTGTATAAAAATTTACTATTCAAAATAATGCAATTTATACTTTTCGAATACTCCTCATTTATGTAAAATTGTATTATATACATTTTTACATAAATGCGGAGAATTCGAAAAGTATAAATTGCATTATTTTGAATAGATAATTTTTATATAAAAAAATATTTATTTCTAAGTAACGTGTTATGAAGAGTTGCCATTGAGGACACGAGGAACGTCAGAGTTTTGAAATTTCGTAGGTCAGAATAGAGGGATGATACGCAATTTATTTTTTGTGTAAATTTAATCAACTTTTCACTCTTAACGCAGAGCAACATTTCTCACTTAACGCAAAACACAGTAAGAGAGTTACCAGAGCAATCCCTCCTGACTTTTGGAGTGTGGAGCCCATCATTGTCTGGCGCCAAGACGCAACTGTAGGAAACAGCGCCGCGCGACGGGAAAAGGTCGAAGCTGTTTGGCTTTTTATATCTATCTATCCATGCGCTGAAATTCGCCCTTTTTGTTTGAAAAAAAAAAAAAGGAAAAGGTTGGGAGGGCGGGAGGGAGTGCAGGAAGAGGAAGAGGAGGGGCGGGGCGAGGGGGAGGCAAGGCTTTAGGCGGCTCCTTGTGTCGGGTGCGTGAGTGACAGGCAAAGCCAATACCGGTCGCAAATCCTGAGCTGTAATCCGGCGCTGCGAGCATACCTTTGTGTATTTTTGCGTGCCAGGCCGCTGATTGGTGAACGGCGCGGCAGCCCGGGGCCGCGAGAGGCGCCCGGTGTATCGCCGGCGTCGAGATGTCCACCTGGGCGCCGCCCGCCCCCGCCCCCGCCCCCGCCGCCGCCGCCGCCCCCGCCGCGCCCCGCTCCGCCGCTCGCGCGCCCCTTTCTAAAGAACCGCCACACCGCGCCGCCCCGCGCCGCGTCGCCCCTGCCGCCCGCGGCGCGCCCGCCCGCCGCGTCGTCGGCATGGCGTGGCACGGCGGGGCGGAGCGGCGGGGCGGCGGCGAGGAAAGGCGCAGCGGGGCGGGGCGGGGCGGGGCGGAGCGGGAGGCAGAGCGCCGCATCAGCTAGCGCGGGCTCGCCTATGCCGCGATGGCCACCGGCCCACCCTCTAATTTACCTCCTATGTCGAGCCGACGCGGACGCCGACGCCAGCGGGGGGCGGGGGGCGGGGGCGGCGGGGCCGCGGGACGGAGGGGTCGGTCCAATGCGGCCCCCGCCGACCGGCACCGCCCGACATTTTTGCTGGGGTAAAATGACGCCGGCGCGGCGCGCCTAGCGCAAGCCGCTGCTAGAGCGCAGACTGCGGCGCGGCGCCGCGGGCGCGCTGCGGTCGGGCCGCCGCCTCCGCGGGGACAGCTGCCCTGAGTGGCTGTTGGCTGTGATGTTATGCCACTTACGTGCGCTTCTAAGGGGGAGGGTTGGATCAGAATTATTAGTTGTGGGTGTAATAAGCCATGTTGAAGTCGTAGACTTCCGCGGCCGGAGTCATGTGAATGATCTGGGCTGTCCTGGTGACGCCCGGGCTGTGTTATCGACGATTCTGCCACCAGCCCTGAGGAAGGCCACGATAAGATGGTCGAAACGTCAGCAACACAGCCTTCGACGCGGTGTCACCAATAAGCCATGTTGTTCGCAAATGTGCAATTCACATTTCTATTCGAACTACTTCTCTTGCATGCGATGATATTGAAAAGACAAATAATGAAATTGGAATTCAATATATAGGAAATATACCCATACACTAAATGATTGCAAAGCAGGAAAACGCTAATTAGAAGACTACATATGAAAAATCAAACCTGATGTTAATCAGGTTTGATTAGATGATGTCCTTAGATGATGTCTACCTGCCTGCCCCCTCTCTTTGTCTATCTCTCATCTCTCGTTCTTTTTCATTTTCACTGGAATATATCTCTTGGAGATTACTGTCAGTACTAATTTTTCTTTCCTTTCTATTAATACAATGACCTTAGTAAATGACCTTATCATCTCAATCTCTGACACAAGTAGTTGAAAAAATATTGTTGTTGCCTCCTGTATTACTTCAAAAAAAAAAAAAAAAAAAAAAAAAGAGAAAGAAAGAAATTTATGCAGTGCCAATTACGTTCTGAAACTTGAAGCCTGTAATTTTCATGCGTTTCGATATTAAATAATTGCATAAAATGATGATGCATGACCCTATTCATTATTATTGAGCAGCTCTAGCATTTATTCCGGTGAGCATTGAACTGAAAAAAAAATGTCCCCTCGACAATTCGTCTTCTCCTCTGTTCCCAGCGGGCTCGCGGTAGTGGTTCTCCGAATTCCGAAAGATTTATATTTATTCAGCTATAAATGCATTGTCCCACAGGCTGGAAACGACGCATGATCCTCGCAAGGCAGGAAATTGGGCGCGTACCGCGCGCGGCCGACCGAAAGACGCGTCCTCTTCCTTCCAGTGTATTGATTTAGACCAAATACTAGCACGCTTGAGCGGCCGCCGGCCCCGGCGGGCATCTGAAGCGAAAGACGTGGCCAGCCAAAATCCATTTCTACATATTTCGTAAACTGTTTCACGCTCTGTTTGCTGCAGCTGTCTAATAAATAAATGCTGTGGCGTTCGTTCATTTAGTGCTGAGTTTCATGCTCCGTTGTAGGAGATGGAATGAAGGTATTATCTGACGGAACCTTTTCATTTCATCAAGGTAAGAAAGTCATATTCATTTACTGGAGACTTTTTTTTATTATTCTTAGTAAACAGTGAACAAAAAGGAAAGAATTGCTTCGGAGCAGCGCTCTCTTAAGGAATTATTTTCTAAACTTTACAAACGGCGCCTCGCGTAAACATTCTTTCTTCTTTAAATGGAAAGCGAGGGCTAACAATAAACGAAAACGTCTTCGACGCGTTTACAAACACCAGCGCGCTCTCGGTGGCCGAGGCGGAGGCGGGGGCGGGGGTGGGGATGGGGTGGGGGCGGTGAGTGGGGTGGGGCCGCCTTTAGCGCGTCTCTTCTCCGCACCCTGCCGCTATCTCGCTCCCACTCTTGCCCCACCTACGCACCTCCGAAAACTGGCCGTCGCTCTCTCGCCATCAGCAGTGGTCTTCGTCTCACTTGCCCGCACTTGGGTTGTCGTTTCCTCGGCACTTTTATACACACACACATACACATATTCGGCGTCATCGTCCGTCTTCTCGCCAATTCTATTGGACCTTCTCTATTCTTTACTTTGCTGGTTTACATAATGGCATGTATCCTTACCTTTTGTTTGGGCAAAACTGAATCAAATTGCTGCACATTGGAAATCGAGATTTCGCCAAACCTCGAATCGGAGATTATTTCCTTGAGAAATATTTTGGAACTATGAAATTTTATCTTCAAATTAGAGAAAATGTCCCTCCTCTGTTATCACCATCAGTTGTTTTACCTTCCTTACGAAACAATATAAAATTCGTAACCTAATTTTATATTTCCAAAAACGTCCGGTTGTATAATTCCATTACAACGCAATATCTCCTGCCATGCCACAGTTATTATTAATAGAAATTTATCCACCTTATTGTGTTTCCTTAATAAAGTATTGTATATATTTATTTTCCAATGTTATTTATACACAAGATATTAGAAAATTTGCAGATTAAAAGGGTGAAAGAACGTTGAAGGCTACCAATTGGGATTCTGACTCGAGAAATTTCCCGACTCATCCGTACTGTACTCCTTCTCTGAAGTTTCCCCAATATTTCCCCCAACGTTGCCACCCCTACTTCTTCCCCGTCTCCCCCTCCCTCGCCGCCAGGAAGTTTCCTCCGCTGCTCCTAGATGCTGCTGGGCCCTGCGCCGGGGGCTCCTTTCGCAGCTTCCGTTTTCAGCCGCGGTTCGCGCTGCGTCCCCTTCCTCTCGGCCTTCGCTCTCCTTCTCCGTCTTACTCTCTGCTCCCCGCGTCCCTCGGAGGAAACGTAAAGAGGCGGAAAGAAGAAGGAGCTGCTTGGCAAGGTCCGCGCAGCGTCGGCCTCCCGCCGCCCTGATCACCTCCAGCCCGGCACCGCCCCCGCGCCGCCCCGCGCCGCCCCCGCGCCGCCTCCGCGCCGCCCCCGCACCGCCCCCGCGCCGCCCCCGCGCCGCCCCCGCGCTTCCCCCGCGCCGCCCCCGCGCCGCCCCCGCGCCGCCTCCGCGCAACCCCCGCGCCGTCCCTACACCGCTTCATGCCGCCCCGCTCACCACCCCGCACCACTACCGCCGCGCCCCCGCGCCGCCCACCTCCACCCCACACACCATCCCTACACCGCTCCCGTACCCCCCGCGCCCCCTGCACCACCCCTGCGCGCCCCTGCGTCGCCTCTGCGCCGTCCCCGCACCGCCCTCGAGCCGCCCCCGCGCCACCTCACCATCCCCGCGTCTTCAGTCCTTCCACCTTCCCCGCCCCGCCTTCCCCGCGCTGCCTCGACCGCCACCCCAGTGCGTCCGTCCTGATCGAAATCGTCCCTGGGATCGTGAAATTGATCGCGGCGGGACAATGCCGCGCCGTCCCGAAAATTGACTCGGTAGCCCGGTAATTACGATCGTGATTTCTCAGGGCCTGACGTGCGTAAGGGCCGGTGCTGAGGATCTCTTTATGAGCTACGTGCTCCGGCTGCAGCCAAAGACGCGCCCGGTCAGCCGCGCTCCGCCCGCCCGAGACGAGATGAGGGGGCGGCTGCTCAAACAACTGTTTAAGGCGTACGATTGGGATTTAAGCCCGACTCTTTCCTCGGGTCTATTCATCCTGGCTGTTCTATGACCAAGTTTTTAAAAAAATGGGAACTAGTAAGAAGAAAATGCCAACTAAATGGCATTATTTTACAAATTTCAAAGTTAATGCGCACGTTTTGTTGAACTCTCCTTTTACTTGTAGTGGTAGGAGTAGAGGTAAGGGCGAGTTTCTATTTTGTTAGCAATGTAGAAAATAAAATCTGCAGTTCGTTTACCATTGCAAATGTTTTCTATAACTCAGGAACGAAAATGTCTAGTTTTTCACATGTCGCTAATCTCCCGCTTTTTTAAATTTTATTTTTATTTATTTATCTTTAACTTTTACTCATCTTTCAACTATTTATAGTTAAAATGATAGGAAAGGATTCTGGTGCGCAGATTATCTTCTCCCCCATACGTTACATAGAGTTTTTACTATTTTTGACTAAATAAATCTAAATAGTGTACGGACTACTTTTCCATATGCATATGTACTCATGTGCGTCATATCTCTGAATAATTTCTTTGATTGGATATTTTTCTGTAAGAATTTGCAATTAAGGAACACTGGTTTGTTTCATGTTTATTTTCATGATTTTATGGGTATAACGTAAGTATTTGTAACGCGTTAGTTCATTAAAAAATTGTAACAAAATATTTACGTTTGCAGTTATAGTCATCAAATAGTATTATTTTTGTTCTGTATAGTCAAACCAACCGAAGATAAAATGTCTTTATCGATGTGAATCCATTAAAAGATGAATCAACACAATCTCTAAAGTTACATACTTCGATCTTTAGAAATTGGAAGAAATAGAAGTCATTACGTATAATTATATTCACATCGCAATTTTCTTGATGTTACGGCGTATTATTTATTTCGGTTCTAAAAGTAGTTCTTCAACTAGAAACATGTAGATAGACAAGATAGTTTCCTGTAGTAACAGTAGCAATCGTTTGTAGACTCATTTCCTAATTTTCGTTACAGAGTTCTATTGAGATATCACTCGTGCGTATCTCTACAGAAGTATGTGCTCTGATGTCTCTTTTTTCCAACCTGTTGAAATTCCTTGTTAGTCCCTGCGACATATACGTATCTTTGACAAGTCTTGTAGTGCGTCGATATACTTGCCTAGGAGCATCAAACGAACGAACGAATACCCCGCCGATCGGACAGGAGCACAAACAAATAACAACGAAAACCCGCGGAAGCCTGCAGCCGCTCATTATCTGATAAGCATCCTTCGTGCGTGCACAACTACGCTCTCCCCGCCCCGTCCACCTAGCTCCACCTCGCCTCTCCCCGCTCCTGCCCGCATCCCTCTCGCCCAGCATCATGACGCTTCGCCCAACCCTTCTCCACTCTCCGCCACCCACCTCATTCCGACGCTCTTTTCCTCACCCCGTTACAACCTACCCCGCCCCGCTCCGCCCTCCCCTGCCCCGCACCTCAACGTGGCACCCCCCGAATAGGT
Organism: Gryllus longicercus; assembly: GCA_038098605.1. Taxonomy (NCBI): domain Eukaryota; kingdom Metazoa; phylum Arthropoda; class Insecta; order Orthoptera; family Gryllidae; genus Gryllus; species Gryllus longicercus. Next base: position 1,710,878 of record JAZDUA010000254.1, read on the forward strand.
TCGCCCCGCTGCACACACCTCGCCACGTCTCTCACCACGCTCTTTCCCGCGTCTCGACCCACCACACTCCAACTCTCCTCGCTCTGCAGCACCCCGCCCCGCCTACGCCCCAACTCCCCTCCGTCTCCTCCGCCGCTACGCTCAACCATCGAGCCGCGAACCCGCACCTCTTGACGCTGCCGGAGACCTCACGCCCGGTCCCTCCGCCCCTTTCGCTCACCCTTTCCCCGCCCCCATCTCTCTCTGTCTCTCTCTGTCTCTCTATCTCTCTCTCTGTTTGTCTCTCTCTCTGTCTCTGTCTCTCTCTGTCTCACTCTCTGTCTCTGTCTGTCTCTCTCTCTCTGTCTCTGTGTCTGTCTCTGTCTCTCTCTCTCTCTCTCCCTCTGTCTCCCTCTCTCTCGGCGCGCCTCCTCAGGGCTCGAAATGCCGCGCCGCGCGCGTGCGTGCGTTTCTTTTGTGCGAGCCAGCCGTTCGCCCGCGGCCGCAGATCGCGATGCGACAGCGTTCGGAAAAATGTCGCCGATATGACGCACGCAAAAACGCCCGCAAGTGACGCCGCGCCCGGCGCGCGTCGGCCAAAGAATTCCTCGCGGCCTCGCGCGCGCGCGCGCGCCGCCCCCGCCGCCCCCGCCCCCGCCGCGCGCCTTCTGACAAGTCCATTCGCCGACAGATGCCGCCGAGCAGGCTGGCAGGCCGGCTGTTTTTGAGACAACAAAGGCAAAGACATAGGAAAACATTGGAAGGATATCACGATATTTACCTTTTTACACGATGTAAGTTGTTTGTTTATATTTCCATGTATGCGGCGGCGGGTGTTTTCCGCTGCCGTGTCAACAAAATGACGGATTTTTGTGCCGCCGGCGGGGGCGGCGGGGGCGGCGTGGCTGCGTGTCGCCTCCCCAGGGCGGCGGCGCGTCTTCATTGGAGCGCACCGCCGGCGTCAGCGCGTCGCGTCGCCGTCGCGACGACGTCTCATAGGAGCGCGCCGTCGCTGGCGGCGGCGGCGGCGGCGGCGGCGGCGACGGCGACGGCGACGGCGACGGCGACGGCGACGGCGACGGAGTGTTTCTGATCAACGCAAGAGTGTGAGGGATAGTGGCGGCGGCTGCGGCGAGCACCGAGGGAACGTGAGATAGTTACGCACGGGCGCGAGCCCGCCAAAGTGATACTCGTAGGACTCGCCGGTGCTCAAACTAATGGGGTGTGGATGGATACTTGGAGTATTCGTCAGTAAAGCTTGGGATTTGTGCGTTGCCCCATGAAATGAAATGCGGGATGTCTGATTTATTCTTCTCTTCAAAGTACGCTACTGAAGATCTTGTAAATAGTATTTATTTTATTCGGAATGTTAACGATTCTTTCTTAATTGTTATTGTTAAACTACTTTCTTATCATCTATAAGTATACACAACTTTATACTATGGGCTGTCGTTGCTAAAGTGCCGGTAACTTTAATGTCGTAACATAATATTAACTTTTTAAAAAAAATGGGTTTTCTAAAACAAATGACATAAAATAAAATATATTACATAATAGTAAATACACGTATACTTTATCTACTCGAAAAAATATATCTTTCACTCGTCTGTGGGTTGTACCTTCCTCTCATTAGCAAAATATCTCCTTACCATTTTGTATAAGAAATGACTATTATTCATTCTTCTATTCACTTTGACCGTTCGTAGAACATATTGAAACTTGTTTGTCGCTTTGGTGATTGACACACACACACACACACACACACACACACACACACACTCTATCTTCCCAAATCGGAAACAAATATGTATGATATCGATCAAATGCGCTCTTCTCAATAACCCAGTATCTTGCGAATTCCAATCTTTTGAATAATGTGGAATATTAACCAAATTCTTTCATTTTACGAAACAAATAATTAGAGCTCCAATTATTGTGTGACTTGTGTTTTTTCACCTCACATCGGGCTGGTCACGGTTATTAATTTCATTTACATTAAAAATATAAAGTATTTCTGGGCCGCAAAAGTAGTCAAATTTCCTGTAAATTGCCTTCCCAGTTTCCATCCAAAAGACAAAACCTGAGCACATCATCACCAGATAGATGAGATACCAGTACGTCACGTTTGTGACAGAAACGATGAAGGAAGAAACGAAAAACAAATTATCGTATCGGATGAGCATAGCTCAGATCCAGCATTGCCGCTGTTCCTGCAGCGACTCTAACCAGCAGGCACTAGGATTCGAGCACCGATGGTGGTGGATTTTCGATACTAGCTAGTTTGCAAGATGGAATTCTATGGCCGTTTGGTGAAAAATTCAAACCGATGGTTATTCTGATCGGTAGTTTTCCCTAGTTTCTCCTAGAATACCAGCCGGAGCAGTACCCGAAAATACGAGTCGCGGACCACGCGCGATCATTCCTTTCTCTTCCTTATCCTATTGTCCTCTTTCCCACTTTACGTGAACTACTTAACCACGTATGTCGAAGAACAGCCGACCTCTTCCGTCACTTCTGGGACGGAACCAGCTGGGGGAGATTCCTGGAGAGGGAAACCCCCGCTAGTACGGAACGTACAGGTCGGCGCCGGATACCCAGCAGGAGAAGCGTGTGTAAGGGAGAGGAGGAAACAAGGAGGAAAAAGGGAAGATGGTGCATGGCCCGTGGTTCGTTTGCTATTTTTCTACTCCTGCATTCGCTTGGCAATGATCGGGGAAACTATGGAAACTCCAAAGTAGAAGACACTTAAAGTCGTCTCGCGAATGTGTAGCGTGGATGCAATTCGACAATTCGTGAATATTGCATAGATTTCTAAATGACATATTTCTGTACGACATAACACACGTTGAACGAAAGGAATTTCAAAACACTTTGACATACATAATAAACAGTTCAATAAACAGCGAACATAACGATGATAAATAATTAAATTGGACTATAAATGGAAGTAGTGTTCTAATAAATCACATTATAGTGAATGAACAAATAGTAATCGTATTTGATAATTAGGGTAAAGCTATGTTGGAATTAATACCCGCAGTGAATTAGAAAACAGGAAAACTTGTAGAAACCCTGAACAGAACAACTTCCTTGTTATTTTAGGTAACAATGCCTTTTTTATAATTTTTTTCATTTATTATTATATCACGTGATGTTCTTTTAATAATTTGTTATATTCGAAACCGGTATAAAATAACAAGATTCGTTAATGTCATTGAGCTAGTAATAAACTCCGCATAATTTTATGGCACTTAAAAAGGAAATGAATTCCGTATAGTGCGGCACCGCTCCACTAAGTTAATCGTCTTTTAGATCACTCATTCTTCCCCGCAGAGACGTCGTATTGCTGGTGAGGGTTCATAAAATGACCTAAGGGCCGCCCGCAAATTTGAAGCCAGAACATTAGCGTAAGTTGTTTACCTCTGAGTTTCACATGAGTTAAGTTTTACGGACCGAAATAATGCGTTGTTTTGTAGGCATTGAAAAAAAGGTTAATTTTTTTTATTCTGCAGCACACAGTAGTTTTTATTTAACAAATAGCAAATAGTTTTAAAATCCTAATGCCTGTAACTCGCGGAATACAATTTAAATGAAATCCGCGTGTAAGTATTTAAGGTCTTTACGATGCCTCAAATTAATCTTACGAATGATTAGACATTATGACATTTCATAATGTATGTACATAGTGAAGAAACAAAATATCGATATTGTGTATATACACCTCATTCTCCCCCCACACCACCCTTCACTGTTTTCTTATTTCTTATACCCTGGAAATCTCTTCTTCTTTCCTTCATTCTTCTCTAACCTAGGAGGAATCTGGAAACATTGCGCCCTAGGTCCCTAAAACTGTTTTCTAACCCCCTCAAGGTTCCCGAGTTACGTTTATCACCATCTAGCGGTCTAGGTCGCTGCCACCTCAAGAGAGAGAGAGAGAGAGAGAGAGAGAGAGAGAGAGAGAGAGAGAGAAACATACACTACACTTACGGGACTAATAAGCTTATCTGTAAAATATATCAGTTGTAAAACAATGATTCACAAAGAGTGGAATGTTCGCGCTTGTCCTATAAGTGTCACTTTAAACCCTTATGAGTTAATTATACTGCGAAAGAACTTGCTCCAATAAAACTGAAATCACATTCTAATATGCATTATATTTTATTAATGTTCTTGTGTTGGCAATTGCTAGTTCCTTCCATCATCTTTTTATTATTGGTAGGAAACATTATTGATAATGCTCGTAAATCGGCTGATTATTAGTTATTCCTAGGAATCAAATGGTGAACGTAGTAATGTTTTTGAGCTTAAGTTTAAAGATAACGTTATGTATGCGACATTCTTAAAAGTGCTTACTCTAGTTTTAGCCCTGTCGTGTTCAAACTGCGTTTCTTACCAAAATAACTGTAATTACTTGTATTTTGATTTGCATTTCTGTTATATCTGTTTTTTAATGTTAATAAATTCTTTTATTTGTTTCTGTATAACTTAAAAGTAATACAAAGTTTATTGTTACTTAAATAACAGAAACTTGTTCTGTTCAGGGTCTCCAAGTTTTCCTGTTTTCTAATTCACTGTGGGGTATTAATTCCACCATAGCTTTACCACAATTATCCAATACGATAACTATTTGTTCAATCACTATTATGTGATTTATGGACTATGGTTAGTTCTAATTGATAGTTGTAGATAATGATGCAGTGAGAAGAGGATATAAAATTCGTAGCTTTGTGCGCTCAAAACTTCGCAGGTCTCCTATGTTTTTTTCGAGTGAACAAATCATACTGCCATCCCTCTAACGGAATACTTTAATAAAAAAATATTTACTAATAAAAAACTAATAATATTTCCTACACAGATCTACCTTAAACATGAATCATAACATATGTTTTGCACATCATTTTCACGATAACACGTTACTGCTATTACAACAATGTTCTTTTTAATATATAGCAGAAATTGAAGTTTCGCTTCTGAAACATTAAATTGATTATTATTAACAGTACCGTGTGATATCTTTATTAAAATATCCTTGTTATTAAAAGTCTATATTTCCAACAACTTTTTTTCAACACACGTTTTTGGAGTTTTGGTTAATACTATATAGTTATGCCAATCGTTGTAACATGTTTTATAATAAATTTCGCTTTTGTTATACTTCCTAGATGTTTTTTAAATTTAAAGCATAGGCAATAGGATTATCACCAAAGTTTCGAAAATATGTTTATTTCCTGGAAGGTCTTTTCATGACATATTGGCTGAATAAAAAGTTCTGTGTTAAAAGATGGAAATGTTTGGTGTAGTTAGAGACAATTTAATAAAAATTAAAATAAGTTAACACTAGCTCCTAGTGGAATATTTTTTAACTCAATGTAGTACAGTAAATCATCACCATAGAATAACAATCTAGAGGCATTCAATTTATTCAAGTAAATGACAAAGGCTGTTTTTCAACTTATTGGTATGCGTTTTAAGAAAAATACACAATAAAACAGATGAGATAATCATTTTTGCCGTAATCTTATGATGCTATGTTTGTTGTCAATATTAATGTAAAAACCGTACTTTGTACATTTTCAATAATGATTGCTTCTAGTTGAAATAGAGGATTGATTTCATATTCCTATTCGTATCAAATTTTGGAAGTATTTTCAAGATATTCCACTGTTGATAAAATTTTCCACAGCGCTAGACACACATTTCCATAAAATAATATATTGCAATTTCGAGATTTCTTGTACATGTGCATAAAACACATTTTTTGTGAGAAACGAGAATATATTAATAATTTTTGTTGTAGTACACGTATTGCAATTGCATTTCAGCTCTTGTGGATTTTGTAAAAATATTCTGAGCGCTGTCTTACATGCCAGCTATGCAGCCGTGCTGCTGTTACTTAAAGTGGAGAAGATTTTCAGTCGCCGACGTATTCGCTCCTTTGTTGTTCAAGGCTCCATCTGAGCACTTGATGAGCGATTCTTCCTCGCCCTAAGAATTTAAGCGATAGGAATGCACCCTATTAATCCAAGGGCTCTGCATCTGATAGATATAAAATTATAATAGTTCGTAATTTGCAGTCTTGCCCTCTCCTACGCGAAGTGCCCTTTGATCTATTATACGGAAAACGGGCAAAAGACTGAGGGGGTTCATATTAAAGCACAAAGGCTGAGGACTGTTTTTAAAGGTCTCTCTTTCCAAGGAATTTTGCCTGTATATTTCCAAATAAGACGTGGTCAGACGTTTTTTCATCTCAAGGGGAAGTTCTCCGTCTTTGGCGTAGACTCTCAGAGCAAGATACTCCTTCACATTTGTCAGAGACCCTCTCTCGTCCACGAGCGACTGGGGAATGGTTGAGAGCTTTTGAAATTCTCCTTCACTAAAAGTTGTAAATTCCTAGGTGTATTTTGTATTTCTCATTTATGTTTATTTTACATTTAATTCATTGGCTCTTAGCCAACACTTGCGGCCCATTCTTACACTTATTTATGCCCACTAACTTTTGTAATTTTAAAATAGCCTTATTTCTCAAAGTTGAAGATGCCTTCGTTTATTAAAAGGGGAATTATTTCTTATTCTTTGTAATTTCTTTCTATTGCATTGGGTACCGCATTATCTGGAGGGTTGTGTGTCGTTTCCGAAATAGCTGCTTATGAGCGCTGAAGGTCATCTTGAAAACCTCCTTTCTTCGCAGACAGAGTGCGACTACACGTGACACGGGATGGCGGTAGAGGGCGCATTTTTCGAAGTAAAATCGAAGTAAATTCACAATTAATATCCCGAACAACCACAATAACTGACCAAAAAATGCCACTCACTAAATGCTACTATTCCGAATAGGATGATGGATGAAAATAAAAACAATTTACCAGAAGAAAGGTTGTTGTTAAATTTATGTTCGTTGCTATGATAAAATTGGGGAGAATGGTATTTTTTTTATTGTATGCAAAGAGTAAAATGAGAATAGTCGTATTCCAGGAACTCTGTTCGAATTTGCATTTGATGGTAAAATACAAGTAAAAAGTTTACTATTCGCCATGTAAAATATGTGAATAGTCGGGAATGTTCCGTCAAAGGAGGACACTCAGATGTGATGTGTAAGAATATGCCCCTGTTCTATATCGCTCTACAGTCTACTTTCTTTGGATGGCTAATATCTCTGAAAAACATTTATCTTTAGTGTCGTAAAACGACGTACGTAATAACTCGCTTTCAATCAATTCAGGGAAAAAAATAAGGGCGAATATTTTATTATTTAATATTCCCTACATATTCATTGGATATAACTTTAGGAACAAGGGTTGGATTAAAAAAAATAGGAATGAAAACATTATTTTCATGTATTGCGTTTGGTAACGCATAAAAGGAAAGGTAAAAATTAGATTATTTATAAAATGTCAAGCTCATCTAGAAAATACATCCTGATTCATTTATATTTTCTACTATAAACCAAAATGTTATTAATACTTAAATTCACTAAATAGCAACAAACATAACTTTACACAAGTAAGTTATTTGGTGAATGTTGGAATGGACGTATAATATTGAGCAAGATTAGACAAACTTTGATAATTCGAATTCCATGTTTTCCTGAATAATTTTGAATTTCCTCTTCCTTTCGTTCCTGGGAACTCATGTATTAAAAAGCTTCCATAAATTGAGTATTAGGAACTGCAGAATCCAAAATACTGCAAACAAATCAACGGGCGTTACTCATCAGGATTACTTGCCAGCACTTTCTTTAAAAATATTTCATTTCATATCGCTTTCATTCGTTAGATTTTTTTCTTTAACGAAATCTGATCTTCAAAATTATATCTTGAAATAATGACATGCACATTTTTTTAAATGAGTATTTTCCGAGAAAGTACGTACAATTGACCAGTACTAGTTTTCAGACTGTACTTTGCTGTATGTTTGCTGTATAGCTATAATTTGCTGTGTGAATGTATCGACATGGAGCGTGGAACAAACATTGCTGCATTCCATGCTTGTAAATTTTTAATTTCTTCACTGTTCCTCTCGATAATTCGAATTTCGATTAGACGAAAAGCACAATATGTCAAACTTTTCTTTTCCCTTACGGATTGGAGACCTGGAAGTCTCATTTCAGCCACACTCAATCGTCTTAAGCTCTCCGTGAGTGAAGTAAATCCTAGAATAATTTGTTTCAGGAATGTTCAATGGCTGGTAAGTTTACCCTTGAGGGTTCGCGTTTAGGTTGCCGGGAGTGCGAGAACCACTTCGTGAGACCATGCGAAGAAGAAATTAACTACTGATGATCAAGATATTGCACTACCATTGAACGAACGCGAACATTATGTATACCCTTTTGAAGCTTAATAAAGTTGAGTTTCTTTGTGACTCATGTAATTGTTTACCGTGTGAATTAATTTTCTTTTTTGGAAAAGTTAGGTTTTTCAGTCTTTTCTTATTATTTTCTGTATACTTTGAAAAGAACATAAAAACAACTGACAATGCTTTAATCGTTCTTCAAAATAACATTGTTTTGAATTCATCATTGAGAAATAATCCATCTCATAGCTGTAAGAGAAGCTCAATAGCGTTTGTAGCTGTAAACGAAGGAAATTTCACTATCAGAATACATTAAATGTTGGATACATTAAATGTTAAGTACGGAGTGAGAGACATAATCTTCAAAAAGTTTGAGAAACTCAACTCGGTAATATCCAAAAGAAAGTGTATGTGTGATAAAACCGTGTAAAGTGCGAGGGATTCGTCGTAACTAGTGTGCGTCGTCGTCACTGAATGTGAGGCGCTCATTGCAATTCAATTGCACGCGATGTTTTCGGGGCGGAAAGAACCCTTCCGCCGAAGCCCGCTCGCGCACCGCCGTTCTCTCTACGGCCGGTGCGCTGCCGCCCAGAAATTCGGCGACTCTTTTTTCGCAGGCGTCGGCGATTCCAACGCAGCAGCCGCCGCCGCCGCCGCCGCCGCAGGCGCGTCTTTGTCGCAAGGCCGTTCGTTCAGGCACCTGCACGACACGGCGCCGTCGCCCTCCGCTCGCCCATCGCCCTTCGCCCACGACGGCCCGCGGCGGCGCGGACAACGGCGACCCGGGTTTTGAAATTCAAAATTCCGCCGGGATAAACACGGAAACGATGGCCTGGGCAGACGCGTCTCGCCCGGGCGGCGACGGCGGCGGTGGCGGCGGTGGCGGCGGTGGCGGCGGCGACGGCGCGCGCCAGCGAACCGAATTACGTTCACGGGGCGCGGGCATCGGGTCTTCGCTTGTTTCGGGGAGCCGCGGCGGCGGTGGAGGGCGGCGGCGGCGACAGCGACGCCGACTGTTGCGTGTATGTTCTCGCCCTCGAGCAGTAGAACTGCACGGAGTCCTGTGTCTCCCTTCCCACGGCCGCCCCGCGCCCGCCACCTGCGTTCAAGCCTTCTCCGCTTGCGTCCGCGCTGCGCCGCCTTCCGCTACCTTCTCCTCCGCCCCCGCCGCCCTGCGGGTCCTCTTCCTCACACAGCGCCCTCCCTCTCTCTCTCTCAGCCCTTCCGAATATCAGCACCTCCGTCCGTGTGCCGCCTGGCCCGCCCCGCCCACCTCGACCCGTCCCGCCCCGCACCTCCCCGCCCGACATGTCCCGTCCCGCCCCGCCCCGTCCCGCCCCGCCCCGCACCGTCCCGTCCCGTCCCGTCCCGTCCCGTCCCGCCCCCCCTCCCTGCCCCGCCCTGCCCCGCCCCTCCTCGCCGCGCCCCGCCCCTCCTCGCCCCGCCGCGCCCCGCCCCACACCGCCTCCTCCCACCCCCCCGCCCCCTGCCCCTGCATTCCTGTCACCTGTTCAACCGCGGAGGAGTCGTCTTCCCATCTCGCTCCACCCGACACTATCTCCACATGCCTACTAAAGTGTCCGCAGTTTCTCTGCCTATCTTCATTCCAGCGGCTTCTCGACCCTCCTCGGCCCCGATCTCGCGGCTGCGTATTCCTCTGACGATTTTACTGTCGCGTCGCCGCCTCTCCGATCCACCGTTGCCGTAACCCTAAGTGTCTTTTCTTCCGGCGCCGGCGTTCACTTGTGCCGTCTTCCCCTCCCCCTTCCCCTCCACCCCCACCTCCCGCTCTGATTAGCTGGAGCGGAGGCGCCATCTGCGCGCGCTCTCGCGAAGCGGGCCAAGACGCCGCGCCTCGCCGCGCGCCTTCGCGCGTAAACAGACGCCGCGTGCCAGTCGTCGGCGTGCGAGTGAAACTTATTAAGACCATTTGTGATGTTTTTAATTTATTAAAAATTCACACTTTTTAAGTCTTTAAGTCACATTTTTTTATATTTTTTTGATGGATGGAATCGTAGAAGACGTAGAATTTGAAGGTTCAAAACAATCATTTTTTTACAAACTCGCAGAACAATGAAAATGTCCGGAGAAATCCAACTTTTGACATATTTTTTGATCTCATAAAGACATTATTTTTTTTAAATGTATTTCTTTCAGTTCTCCGTCCAAGTAAAACGTATTAAGCGCATTTGTGATGTTTTTAATTTATTTGTCTTCAAGTTACATTTTTCTTCTATTATTTTGACGGATGGAATCGTCGAAGACGTACGATTTGAACGTTCAAAATTATCTTTTATTTCTCTACTTTTTTTTCGAACTCGCAGAACAATGAAAATGTCAGGAGAAATCCAACCTTGGACGTATTTTCTGATTTCATAAAAACATTATTTTTTCACGTTATTTCTTTCTGTTCGACATTTCACTCTGTCGCAGAGACTAGAAAATACATTTTATATTTTAAAGTTTGAGATATTACCATCGAAAGGGAAAGTATTTATTTCCTACTTGTGACCGTGACCGGTTAGAAGGCTAGTTCCGCATTCAAGGTTTAATCTCGAGCGTGGTAACGTTCTATCGTTAGGAATGATGAGAACAGAAGTTACGGTCGTCTACGTGTACTCGAGCACACTGATTTAATACGAGGCCAAGATGCATGACCCAGATTAAAAATGGTTACACAAGGTGAAGAGTGTAGATTTTGGAAATAATGGTCAGATAGTTTACTAATGTGTTCATTTAATGGCATAAAATTTAACTCGCAATGGACTTGAGAGTTTGGAGCAAACCATGGTGCCTCAGTAAACCATGGTCTTGCTCAATAATTTATATTGAAATGCAAGTGCCCTTTAGAGATTACTATCTGTTTCAACCAACACCACGTTTGACACTATGGGTTATGGTAGGTTAAAAAATGTAATTGTACAGTAGTATTCGACATTCAATACTACTGACAGATTGAGAGTTAATTAAAACGAAAATACCGTCAAAAACAAAGATTTATTAGCTACTGCGTGATTGTTGGGTTTCCAAGTTAATCTTCTATCAAATAACACTCCTAGATACTTTACAGGTGAAGAGGTCGAAGTGATATAAATTCCAGTGATGTTAATTTCGGGAATATTTTTAAGTCAGCTTAATATGAATATCATGGTTTAATATTTAGTATGATTTAAAATAAGTCTCCATTTCTGAGTCTATTGAGTGTAGATGTTTAGATCATTACAAACGTGCTTCCCGCTATTATGACATCACTGAAGAGAGGTCAGTAGTAGAATATAATCAACGTAGAACGCTCTGTTGGAGTCACCTTGGATTATGATGTCGTGGCTGCAAATGTTAAATAGTAAGGGGACAGAACTGAACCTTGTGGTACCCTTGCGGCAATAGTGTGAGGGCTAGATAAGGTAGTGTTGGCTTTAACTAAAAATCATCGTAAGGAAACTTTCCGTCATAAATATTAGATATTTGGATGTACCTAGATTTTTCACTTTGAATAGGAGACCTTGGTGCCATACCCAGTTACATGCTTGGCTTATATCAAGTTCGTCGCCGTATGTTTTCTTTGATGAAAACCGTTAGCTATAGCTTGAATAAACATTCTTTTTTGACGTAACTAGTAAAAACTGTTCAGTAGAAAAACTTAATAGAATCTTCCCCTTGATGCGTATCAAAACATAGTTCTTGCGCTCACTGTCTTTCACTTGTATACGACCTCTGTTCGAGCCTCGTGATTGGTGCGTCGCCAGGTCGGCAGCGGTTTCGGCGCCAGTCGCGAGCGCGAATCCTGCATACGAGTCCACGCGCCCCTGTGCGACCTCCTGTGCAATATCAACGCGTTTTGGTTCCCGTGCTACCATGTACCTGGCTGCTCTGTCGATTTTTATTAATTAAATATATTTTCTAGTTTTGGGGGTATATGTGTTTGAATGTCTGGAATTTAGAGAAATGAATTTCTTCTATGTAGGCATTTAATCAATTAATAACCATTCGAAAATTACTGACTGTAGCACTAAGAGTAAAGAAACTTTTGAAGCAAGAAATTTATATCAAGCCGTTTTGAAATAAAGCAGTATTAAGCTATCAAACTGTTATTTTATATACGATCACAAACACTGAAAATTTACAAGATTATTGCAACAATATAATTTGGTAAAAATATCCTAATAATCTCGATATTAGAAATTAGTGCATAGTTACGTTTTACAAAACGTATACAGCAGAAATATTTTTTTGCTTATGAACCGATATTCTTATTTCTTTATGGAGAATTATTTGTCCGAATTAAATAGCTAAGGAAAATGCATGTCCGTCCTATTGAAAATCGAAGGAACTTCACTTCAGAAAGGAATAGTGAAATTTTACGTTGTTTGCAGTGTGAAAGACATTGTGACCCACGCAATGGAACGATATTTTGATGTATGTCTGGTGGTTTTCCTCAGAAAACAACTTACAATCCTAAGTCGACGATTGAGGAATGATGTCCAGAAGATGTCCGTTCATTAACTTCCAATGGTCTGTACGAAAAATTAAAACAGAAAATAGAATGTAATGTACATTACTTATTGCCCAATTCTTGATTCCCAGCGAGTCACAGTCCAGAGAAAAGTATAATGGCGAGCACTTCAAGGAGAGTTTTTTCTCCGGGCAGCCAAGTTTTCTGAAAGTCGCATCGGTAGATTACGTCTCGTTAATTCATCAATATTGTTATGATTTGTAAAAATTCAAATGTGTGTGAATTGTTTAAGTACAATAAATAAAATAGTTTAAATCATGTTTTATTATTAATAGTTATTTGCTGATATTTTAATTTGTAATATTTCATTCCAAACTTTAAACAAAAAAATGGATGTTCACAAATTCTGTATCTTCCCAAGTGAAACATATTGTGTCATAAAAAGATTAATGAGTCTTGGCACTAGATTGTTGGCGCTTTCTTTTACCATTCATAATTTCTCCAGCTTTAAAAAAAATTATCCCGCCAAGAAGTCTAGGAAGTTTAAATGTACACGCATTTGTAAGAGTATCTAGAGTACGTCTAGTGTGTGTGAATTTGCATAATGAATAACAAGATAATGAAACTACCAATAACATTGTCGATGAATGTGGTTAGATGATAGTATTGTATGTTAACGGCATTCGTGCTTAGAAAACCCCAGGAGTAAGGCAGTAAGAGGAAACGGGGCTGTCCGGCCGTGTGTTCATGCTCGCATCTATGACTACACTACAAAACGAGTGTATAAATTTTCCATCAGGTGAATGATTCGCGCAGTTTTTGTTTTTGTTTTGTTTTTTCCTCAAACAGCCCCCTTGTGCATTAAAAAAACTCACGTTTGCGAATTTTCTCTTTCTTTTGATTGTCAAAACAGTACAATAATTATGTTCTAAGATAGCCACTAGTTAAAGCGGTTACTTTTGAGCATACAAAGCGTACTAAAAGTTCAGTACTGAGCACTAGTGGCAATAGGAAGAAGATGCTCAAACGTCCAAATAAAACTATCTATGAAACAAAAAAAAATATTTCGTCTGACCGTCTTAGTTACTACAAACCATAATGTATGATAGTACCCAATTAAGTTATGTGTTTACTTGAAAATAAAAGTCAGTAAGTCTGTCTAAGAAATAGCGTATGACATACGTGGTGATTCTATTGTTGTTAAATCGAATTAGAAACGTGATTTTATTTCACCAATAAGTTCCATATGACTTATAATAGGTTACAACCAAGCTTCTGACAACAATATTTACACATAAGCAATAATAAAAATTCTGTGAAAACATTTAGACTTTTTGAAAAGTGAAGATAATGCCGACATGATAATTATTTTTGTAACGCTTCAGATTCGCTGTATAAAATGATGGATATGAAATATTGTAATATACACAATTCAAAGACACTTTTTCACAAACTTAATTGTATGATATGTTAAATTTTGTTTAACAGTTTGTATTTATCGCGTTCTGATCTTGTATGTAAAATGAAATGTATTTTTCAAAATTCCCGCTTTCCATCTAGAAGCCAATATAACTATTTGTGTGAAGTTTATCAATATTATTATTTAATTGATATTGTATTACAAACATTAATATTACGTAGGGTGGTTACATTTTCAAAATATTACTCTCATAGTAGCTAAGAGTTAATAAATAAAGTCTTATAGTATTATATAATATATTTAAATCAAAAACAAAAACATGGTTTGTAAAAACACATTACCCAGCGTTCACAATCCTGATCAGATTCTAAAACCTTACGACTGCCTGCGAAGCTTGGCTACACAGATCACCAAAATACCGTGTTTCTATGAAATACTGGAAATATAATATATCAGTTTAAAACGAAACCTATATAATATTACCAATATGATTGTATATTTTAGCGTGTTTTTGCATTGCTTGTATCAAACATAAATAAAATATCACTGAAAAAAGTTACAGGAAGTTTCTCGTGTTGACGTATCTTCGATGAGCATCTATTGTGTTATCCGAGCAGGGATTGTCGAGGCTATTATCTTTAAAGCAAGTTGATGCTATTTTTAGCAAAATGTTCCCGTCTATTTTATGAAATGTTCACATGTATTATTGTTCAAGTTTTTTACTTGATAAAAACGTAAGTTTTCATCCTTAACAAAACCTAAACGGATTTTTCTTTCACGCAAGGGTGAACAATTATTTTCCGACGTCTTGCCACAGGGCAACATTTTGGATGTCATTCTATAACCATCGTCGGGTATGAATTCACAATGACGAGCTCTGTATGGGCTTCGAGATAAGAAACTTAAGACATTGGCATTACTGGCGTTGTAATATGCCGCGTCGCAGGCAGCAGGAAAGCTATTTGTGGGTTCATAAAGCTTTTGTAGTCCCATCTTTTGAGTAATCCTCCATAGAGCAATATATTAGCATGAGTATTTCGTCCGTCAGAACCGAAGCTTTTTCAGGAAAAATAAGAATTTTTATTGAAATATTTTTTCGATTTCTTATTCTTCTGTCTTTATTTTAAAATTCCGCCAACTCAAAAATAAACACATTCAAATATTTGAAAAATTGTGAATTAGAAATTAAATAATCATTTCCAGTATCCTTATAGAACATTTGTATACATTCGAATGTTCTTATGAGTTAATATAATATAATATGATCACCTGAAACTTTGCCGAATTTTATTACGCCGCGAAGACAGGTTGAGCAATTTTGTGTAACAAATGTCAGGATATTATTTTCACATATACTGAAACTCGAGTGATCACATTGCAATTCAGTTTCCTCCCTCAAACTTGAATAAATAATTTTCAAAGATATGCACCTAGATGTCAGCACTGCATTGATATGAATAAAATGTATTTATAATTTAAACTTATCGGCTAAAGACGATTTTTACTTCGAAAATCTGTGGTTCGATATTATTTAAGACCCAGTAGAGATTAATATCATACCTTCAAGTATTTTCTTGTTCTTCTTCGCAAACGCAAGTCGCATGACAAATCTGCTCGCTCCCAAATGCTAGAGACGGATGAATCCCAGTGGCACAATCTGTGTGTGAGTTGAGTTATTATGCTGACTGCTTCATTTATCAGCACCTCGAGGTAGCAAAATCTGGAACAAAATTATTAATGTGGATGATCTGTGGCAGAAAATATAATTGTTACCGTGCAAATATCGCAAGTTGAATCTCATGATTTTCGCTAATACGTCCACCTCTCTGAATTAACCGCAAATGAGAATTCTATTTAGAATTGTTATAGACTGGTATGAATGATATTAAATAAATTTATAACACAGCTGAATGACAAAATAATTGAACTACAGAATCTAGTTAAGAATAATTTTCAAAAACATTAACATTACATTAACAGCTTTGATGCTAACAAATATAAATAAATTATTTTTGATAAAAGAATATAAATATATTAATAGTTGTAAAAAATGATAGTATCGCTTTAACCAAAATTTTTATTATGATTGGCATGCTGAGTGGCTTTGAATGAATTTCATGCTCGAGTCACATTTCCTAAGTGCCCGATCTGAAAGCATTAAATACTGTTCTTTATTCGAACAATAATAAAAATGTTGGAATAGTCAAAGTCAACTTATATTACTATTTACGCGGCAACAACAACTCATCAGTACATATGTTATGTTTAGTTACGAATTGGCTTTAAGACACACTCATAGAATGCGTTGCCGAATACAACAGTAGAGTATTTACTACAATGCTTAATTAATATTCGGTGATGACGTAAAAAATAGTGACATTGGGTAAGTGCGACCAGGATTGCAAATAATTGAAATTTATAATTTTGAAATTAGTTTTCTAAATGTTACTCTTTTTTATTACAAGTTTAAGATAACAAATCAGTCTTGTATACTTCATAGAACATGCTGTGTTGTAAGGAACTATATAAATTTGACTTTAAGACATTAAAATTTATAACATGAAATTTTTTCATAACATTCTTTGCATACAATTGCTATCGGTTTCAATTCACGCAAAATCAATATTTTGCACCAAAGTATTTTTTGTTAAAATGTTTTTAAATCATCACTGTTAAAAAGAACTTGAACTACAGATGACATTGGATATGTGGAACTCCCCAAATATTGTGCACTAGGCTTTCACGCAAAAAGTGCAAGGTAAACAACAATAATAGAATGATTATAGTTCAGAAGCTTCCGTAGGAATGTAACTGAGGTATAACTCTATTCTACTCCTAATGCTAATTCCGTCCTGTCCAAATTTGAACTAACAGATGATTTTAACTGGTCCAACGTCACCACTGAAAGTTTAACTTACATTCGATGTCCAAAAAGATCACCTGTAGTCGCCTTTCGAGCAAAGCATTTAATTTGGATCCCCTGCAGACACGTCGCTATCCGACTGCCATCGAAGCAGTAAACCGAGGGCTGTCTTCGGGAGGTTCGGGGCGGCTGTGAGAGACGCAAGGATGGAGAGAAAGCCCCGTCGAGGCGGTCGCCCCGACCGAGGGGGCCGCACTGGGGGCCCCCAGCGCCTTGCACCCTCCCCTTCCGTACCCTCGCCCCCCACCCCCGCCGGCGACCCCTCCCCGAGGAGACTTTCTTTCATCCCCACTTTCACACGCGGCGGGAGGATGCGTATAATCCACGCTTTCTGCTTAAGATGCCTCGTATCTCACACTGAGTGCGTTTCCTTCTATCGGATTCATAATACGTTGCGTTGCTCAGAATTTATTCTCGTGTACAATATGAGGCAAAATCAGGGTAATATTCATTATAAGATGTATTCTGATGAAGGAAAATATCGAGTTGTATGATACACCTCCTAATTCGCACTCTCAACTGAAATCAATATTACTTCTTTGTTTACAGTCGACGTATTTGATTTTGTTTCTCTATTCATTTAGTCAAGTACACGGAGTGTTGAACATGAGAAATAATAGAATTTGAAACATATACGGAACAAATTCTAACATCATAACAAATTATTTTTATTACTCCTTCAATTTTATGACATTAAATAAAAAGGTTCGTAGTGCGAAGTGATATGCCGGTGGTTTTGAACACATTTTGGTTATTTGTCTCTTTTGATTTTCGTATGGTCTGTGTAATTCGTTTCAAAGCGTTAAACATCTTTGTTATTTATACATCCAAATAAATAGCTTAAAGCAGGGTAGCTCTCTAGAAATTTACCTTTAAGGAGTGAATTTAGAAATGTACGTTGATGCAAACATTGACAACTAATTGTATTCCGTCGAATGTTCTTAGAGAAGGCGCTTCGTATGCCTCATGCTATTCATATTAATATTACTATTCGCCTTCCATAATACAATCATGTGTGAAAAACCAAAAACTATTTACAGACTCTCCCCAACAGTTTAAGGTTTGACAGAAAATACTAATTTTGGACAGAGTACCAATGTGTAAGTTACTGAATGCTTGAATAAATTTTAGTTGGCATTTGCTTCAAGTCGAAGAAAATAACTAACAGTTTTTACGATTCTTCTGAAGCGTTTAACTTCAGAATTGTGGTATTGTGTATGAATGAGTCATGTTTGTTAGAAGTTCTCGATTTAAATTCTTTTGACGACTGTATTCGTTCAACCCAATTAATGCTGGTCTCAAGTAGTTTGTAGAAACCAGTATTCGTGTATAGTTTCTATACTTTATCCCGCAAATTATTGTAATTGTATATTAGAGAAGTTGCACTGTTATTTTGGGGAGAGGAAGAACAGGGGAAGTGGAAACGCAAACTAGAGAAGGAAGAGGGTGGGGAGAATTACAAGGAAAGGGGATTCGCGGGAACGGAAGTAAGTGTGAGAAGGATGCAAGGAGAATATAGATTATGGTAGGGAGCGATAACGAATTTTTAGAGCAGAAAAATGTAGTAAAATCTACGTCTTTAAGTATAATGAAGTCTATAAGAGGATTGTGGTTTTAAGTACCTCAAGACATTTACAGAATATGATGGAATATGAATGAAAGACGTTTAATTACTAAATTCGTATTGGAGAACGAGTTTAAAGGAGGTTGGTCTGGGTGGAAATAGAGAAAGATTATGCAAAATATGCCGGTATGATGTAGAGGGTTGGGCTCATGTAGTAGATAGATTCCGAGGAGAGGAAGAGACAAAAACAGTGAGAAAGATCACGGGATTAAGGATAAAGCCGTAATGGGACAAAGTGAAGAAGGAAATGGATACATAAGATTAAGAAAAGAAGGGAAGTAAGAGGGGAAGAGGGACGTTAATGGTAAAGTAACTATGTGGAATGATATTTAATGATAAGTGCACTGAAGATATGAAATACATTGTAGTAATGGATAGTTTGTACGTTTATGATGGAATATATTGCATGGTAATGAATGGATTACGTATACAAAATTTGGAAGTGGAATAAGATATGTGTGAGATTTTCAAAGACTACCTAAGAACGTAAAACTCCTGACTATCAAAGTAAACTTTAAACATAGTTTTTTATCAGTTGTTAGGTTAGTAGCTACGTTATCGTAACAATGGTTGGCTATTGTTATCCATAAAATATATTTCTTCGAAATTGTGTACACTAGCCACGGCAACGGTGAAATATGCGAAATAATGGAATTAACAAATAAAACTCACACTGTAACACTTATGGACCTTCGTAAATAGTCATTTACGTAACTACTTCACGAAAAGCGACTTTGGAGTACGAATAAAAAGTTAACGGACGAGGTGACGATAGAAGACGTGTTCGCTATTTAAAATCATTACGCAAAAGACACTTTCGTAAGAGTCGCCTACATTATATTTTTAGGACGACTTTATGTAAACTTTCTAGTATATATGTAACTTAGGGGTTACTTATTTTGGGATCATTCTCAATACGCGAGGAGCCAAGTTAACTCATGTCGCCCCAGTGTTTTGTTTCCTTACCTAGTTGTTTTATACGGCGTTACACGTACTGTAAAATCTATTTTGCCGCACGCATACCGCAATGCAACACATTTCCATAAATAAACAGTGAAGGTAAGTGCTACTTGCCATGCACGAGTGCTGAAATTGTTACTGAGAAGCGTTGCGGTAGACGAGCGTGTTGCTGCGAAGGCGGCCGCGGGCGCCGCGCGGGTTGCGGACGGCAGGGGCCGCGCCCTCTGCCGCGGCGCCGCCGCTGCCGACGCCGACGCCGACGCCGACGCCTCCTGCGCGGCGGCAAGCCCCCGGCCGCCGCGGCGCCCTTCTCCTGCCGCGCCCTTGGCGCCGCGACGCCGCGCCACCCCCGCCGTCGCCCGCCGTTCGGTAAAATGCTCGCCCCCGTTCGATGCGAGCTGTAGAAAGATTCTATTTTGCACAGCGGAATATTAGGAATTCCATAGATACATACTTGCAGACAGACAAATCTTGGAATAATAATCTATTTCATGAGACATACTACTCAAACGGTTTCAGTAAGTGTTTCCCACATTCAGACCGTTAAATTAAATAATAAAAATATTTTTATTTTTCCCTTTTTCTTTCTTTTCCTTTTTTTACTATATTTTACTATATTTACTATATTTTTATTATGTAATTTCACAGCCTTATGATGGGAACAACATTCTCTGAAAATGTTGCGGAATAAATCTCGTGAAATAATTTTTTATTCCAAAATTTGTCTGTGTGTAAATATGTATCTACGGACCTTAATTCCTTCATTTTTTCTTGGATGTGCAAGATTATCTACTTCGAGACACAATCGTTCTTTTTACTTGGTTTCATTCGTTGCAAGTTTGATTTTATTTACTGGTTTTGACGAATTTATGCAATATTTTGTGAAAAAATATTGTAATTAATTATTCTATTTGTATTATAAGGTTTACAATTTTGCTACTTTTGCTTAAAATAAAGTGGTCACTAATGATATTAGATGTTTCTAAAGCTACCTCAAATAAATAAAACTGAGTTTTATTCCCAACTAAAATTATTAACTTCCAAAATAAGACTTTCGCCTTGTGAAACGTAACTTTCTAATACTAACGCAAAAGCCTTAGAAATTCATAACACATTAATTGATTAACTTTTTTTTAAAACCATCACAAATATTTCCATTTGATTTGCAGGTTTTAGCCATTTCTCGAAGTACTGATAATCTACGTCGAGAGGGTACAGTTGTGACTGAAAATTAACTTTATTGTAGTTCAGTATTTTTTAATAATTAGTAAGTTCTCACTTACACACTATATACCTGGAAATGCTTACACTATTTTACATTCGAACAAAGATGCTTTTAATTCTACAAAAAATTATGTTTCCTTGTAATTAAAATTGCAATGCTTTCATTTAACACATCAGAATATCGTATCATTGTCTCCCAGCTCTTTAACTCTCACATGTTTGCGTTAATGAGCTCACTCACAATAAATTATTTTCGTAAAATATAATCCATTTTGTGTGCAAACAAATTAATTTGACAATTGGAATAATACGTCGCAATGCAGATTCTCATACACTAGTGCCAGGTTCAACGGAGGGCAACTTTCAATTCAAAGATATATTTAGATCATAATATTGATTCTTAAATTTAAAAACCGCCTACAATAACTATGATTTACCAGACCTTTCAGAACAACCTAAGATAATTGTAAAAGATGTGTTTTGGGGAAGTTTTAGGCCCACAAAAAGTTTTGGGGCGTTTTAAGCACAAGGAATCTTGGGATCATTCGATTGCTCTCGCATAGCGAATCTAATGGTCTAAATAATCTATTAGACAGATCCATTTAGAATATTCTGGAATAATTCTAGAAAATATATGTCTTGGGGGTTCAATGCACCTTTAGTTATGAAATGCTTTCATTTACTATACTGTGTTTCTTAATATCATAACTTCATGTCTTGATTCTTAAGATTGACGAGAACTGAAACTAATTTTGTAACGAAACAAAAATTCAACAAAACACTATTTTACGAATACCTCACCATTTAATTTTCAACTCCGAGGATGAACATGCTACGTAATTTTATTATGCTTAAAATGTTTTTGTTTACGGTCTCCAACCGTAAATTAAAAAAAATACGATGAAAATACCCGCCGTTAACGCAACGCTACCATATTTTATATAATATTGCCATGTTTGAATGATACAGTAGAACGAAAAAAATATCCACATCTGTGGAAGCAATACATGTATGTATCACGCCGATTCTGATTGTATCCCAATACCATTTCTATATTATATTTCAATGATATTTATTTCCTCTTGTACTGAAATGCCTTTAGTTGATGTAGCGGCTTATCTCTGGAATACGATAATATAAGCATCCATAGTATCCATAATACTATGAACACGAAAATACTACAAGTATTTTCACTGTCGAAATCTTTATATCGTTTGATTTTGCAATATAGAAGATGGAAGAATATGGCCTTCTGCCACAGTTGGTTAACAATTCGACTTGTTATAAAACATACCCATTCATTTTATGCCTAATTATTTACTTTTTTTAAGTATATTTTCAGCGTATGATTTAGTTGTTTCTTTACGGATTCAAAATTGTCTGATTTTTGTAATTTAGGTTATTTTGTTTAGCAGTAAGTTAAAACCCATTTTATGTTAAAAGACATTTTTTTACTATCTCGCCATTTTGCGTAGGCTTACTTACGTAGTAAAGAGGTTTTGTAATGCTGCAGCGGAAAGTGGCGGGCTCTGATAACGAAAAAGTGGATAAATCGTGATCCTATAAGTAGTAAATTATTTTCTCTAACGCCTTGTGTACTTATAATCTAGTTTTGTGAGTTCTTTATGTCGAAAAATTCGTTTACGCCAAAACGTCTGTCCGTCCGTCCGTCTGTGGCCAATTCTGCCGTCTAAACCGTTCAGGTAATTATCTCTAAAATTTATATTCCCAGATCGATGGGATCGAACTCGATATACTGCGAATTTCAAACGTATACTTTTATTTTGGAGTACTAACAAAAACCTCAACATTTTCACAAACGGCTCCAAATTTTTTGGTAATTTTTTCCCCTAGAGTAAAGCGCGCTTAAAAATGGCACATGTCTAATTTTCGTTGAACTTCCTGAATAATCCAAAATTGCAAAATTTACAAATAATGCGAGAAAGTATATGCTGTCACCACTAGTTTATTTCTATCAAGATCAGTACTTGAACGGCATTCTGGCATCACTCCTTTGCAGACTTTCTTTCCTCAAAGTACACCTTTGAAACTTTTCCCTCTTTTCAATGGTATGATGGCGGGTCGCATATGTTATGATTTTCTCTCATTTCTTACCTTCTTCTTTCAACTCCTCAATGTCTTATTGGTCATATTTCTGAGATGGAGGTAGTGGAAAGGTCACAGATGAAATTGCGAATGAACAGATGCGTCTGTCTCCTTTCCTGAGGTCACAGTATTTCATGCGGCAAATGTTAGATGCCCAGCTGAATCGGCCCTTCCCTGAAGAAAGGGGATCTTCATACCCCTCGACCTTCAAACGGCCATTATGCACCCTCAGCCAGAAGGGGGAGCTAGAAGGGGGAGCGTTCAATGAAGAAACGCCCGTGGAGCTAGTTCCGACTTTCTCCTCTTACTAAGAAAAAGCTGCCGGTTCCCAGAGCGGATGTGTGCATATTATTATCTCAGTGAGGCGGTTGGAAGATCTGACTTGTGTTCGGATGATGGTGCCGAACCTCCGAATAAAATGGATCCAGCAATGCAACTGAATTGAAACTAGGGAGTGAATTCCCACGTTCTAACAATAAAGGAATATGCAATGTACGATATATTAATAAACACGCAACCAATTAAACAAGATACAAGTTTACCACAGAAAATATCCACGGAATTTTGTGAACTTGAAGCTAATTCTTAGAAGTTGAGATACTCGTATACTTAACAAGTTCTTAACTGACAACAGAATAACTGGAAGCAAAAACATAAGTACCTAATTTTAAATAATACGTCAGTTGGCGCACAGAGTCCAGAGAGAATTCAATACCGGTACTCCAAATTTTACAGTGTATTAAAAAAGACTGCACAATGATTTTAAAAAAATAGATATATTTTTAAAGTGCCCTGAAAAGCATTTAAAGCAAACACATCTTTTTTCTGTGATGAAAACATGTTTTGGTTTTTAAAAATGCCAAAAATAGGTTATTGTGTTGCAGTTGTTCATAAATATAACATTATAACATCGAGACATCAAAATATGCGATTATATGTTATATTTAACAATATAATATATGTGAATATTCAACAATAACTGTTTTGAATTCTGCTATTTAGACTCGCCATTCCTGCACCCTCTTGATTATTTCTTTGCGTATGTCGTTGCCTCTTGTCAACGTGACACCGTGCACTTACCTACATTTTCCACATATCTAATCTAGGTTTACACTGCACGTTTAGAATAAAAATATAAAATTATCTTAAATTCTGATGAAAGTAATGATTTTTAAGGTGTTCCAAAGGTAGATTTTGATGTGAAGAGTCATTCCAAGGAATGGTATAAAACAAAACTGTACCACGGATTTTCTAGATGGCAGTTTTCAGCTAGAATTGTGAATAAATAAAATTGATGCAAACACACAAAAGTTCACAAAATATTTTTACGTGCGTGATTACTGTATATTCTCAATATTGTACTTTATTATATTGAAGTTATTGATATTATTGAAGTAGTTAAGTACGAATGTTTACTTCTGTATTAAAAAATATTAATATATAATTATGAATTTTTTCTTTCATTATTTCCAAAATTTTGGACTCATTAGAGCGATTGCTCTATGTTTTGCTTGAGCACTTTTAACCAGCTGAGAAAAACATAGGGATGATTATGATTGCATTAATGTTTCTGCTAATTCAATTTGTTTTTCATGGATTTCACATTGGGTATTTTTTTAAACGGGAAAAACGTATAGAGTTGAAGTTCCAAAATTGTTTAGAAATTATTTAAATCAAAACCGGTATGATAGCTTATATCGTTTGCTTAACTGTATGTACCCTAGGGAAAGCATTGGCAAACTACCTGAGGTACACTTGTTCAGGATAAGTCTAACAAGACGGCGCTAGGGGCTTCTGGAGACTAGCCTGCCTACCAATCAGTGTATAGCATTAAAAGAAGAATGTATGTACCTCTAGGATTGAAATTAGGCTTTCCCTAACGTCTTTTTCAACAATTTTCCGAATGTAAAGAAAGCTTAAACCATTTCCAGACTCTTCCTAATTGAACTTGTGGATAAGAAAACAAGTGTTTTCAAATACAAGGCAGCTTAGCAAAGAGGTCAGTAGAGTTCTCGAAACAACTCTTAGCAGTCTTGGTAAAGAGGCGTATTATCCATCGAACATGGTTTCCGAAGAAACGATGTTTTGTCCTAAATTATGTTATTAATAGCCAAGTACAACGAGTGCTGTTTTCTCATATTCTTTCACAAGTCAGTGGCGAACGGTTTTTTTTCAATATGTAGCTCTTTTTTCTAGAGATGGCTATGAAAGTGATTGTTTACTCGTAATATTTCAACCACATTTAATTTATTACGTTTATATGAGCGATTGTCAGCGTTGAAAATGATATATTTTTTGGTATTACATGAATTTGCATTCAAAGAAAAATTAAATGAATAATATAATAAAGGTTCATTAAATAAGATATGATCCATATTGATGTCGCGCTCGCTCACATGGTTTGAAGTTAACGCATACAAAAATTTAGTTATGAGTGTTGTCGTGTAGTGTTTTATACAATTTTATCATCAGTTTCAGAAATGCTAATAATAAATGTAATCAATAAACGTAAAAATGATGAAATTTATTGAACAATTAAAGAAAAATTAATGAACTTCTTTAATTCAATCCATTAATTAATTGTATAAAAATTCCACTTTTAAAATGACAAAAATATGGAAATAAACAATTTCGAAATTCCGTGGTGGTAGCCGATATCTTGTGGTAATCCATTGTATTGTAAAGGAAATAATCTCCACAAAAGTTTAAATATTTTTATTAACAATTTTCCAGAGTTAACTTTCGGGAAACACTTTTCCCATCCTCAGTGCATCTTGCTCAAGCAACGTGGATCTCACATGAATGTTACAAATGGTCAAAAATATCAAACGTGGTGGTACCAGCTAGATGGCAACCATCTCTTAGAAATCTCTAAGAATCTTCTAAGAGATGGCTGCCATCTAGCTGGTACCACCATGTTTGATATTTTTGACCATTTGTAACATTCATGTGAGATCCACGTTGCTTGCGCAAGATCCACTGAGGATGGGAAAAGTGTTTCCCGAAAGTTAACTCTGGAAAATTGTTAATAAAAATATGTAAACTTTTGTGGAGATTATTTCCTTTACAATACCAATTTCGAAATTGACCACCTGGTCAAAACATCGCCGATCGTAGTGTTGCAAGTAGGCTCCGCTTATGAGCGGAAGTGTGATTGTGACGTGGGGTGTACAAAGGCGCGGGCGGGGAGCGCTTCGCGTCTTCATGGCGTGCGAGGTAGATTTGGCGTCGCCGACTACTTGTTAACGGGCCGCTGCATGACGCGCGAACGGCCGCCCATAAACTGCTTAGCTGCATCGCAACGCTTCCCGCTCGAAGCGTTTAGCGGCGGATTTGATGCACCGGCGCTACGGAGTCGAGCGCGTTTGTGACGTCTTGACCTTATGCACTGCAGTCACGTGACTGACGTTGGAACTGTAACGACGAACCGTACGCTTGAGATGCGATCTTGCGCTTCACTTCATAGCGCAGTGTTGCAGGTTAACCATCCAGTAAGCTGTTTAAAATGAATGCCGTGTCTATTAACCTGCTACGTGAACGCGTAAGATTTAGCACAAATTAAGAATATGGATGCAATAGTCTAGTCATTTGGATCTAACGATTGTAGGCTACATTTCTTGGATTGATTACTTTTTTAGAGATTTGTCATTGGCAATATTAATTGGGAAACGAGTTAATAAATCGGGAAACGCGTATTATTATCATCACAAGCAGCGATAAATTCTAAACACACATTTTTTATAGAACTTGTAAAATGAATGTTTAACATGTCAATTACGTGGGCAGAGCTAATATGTATCTGCAATGCTTGTAAATCTTGTTGTTGCATTAAATGACTTAATTTTGCTACAGGGAGTAAGACATATAGCAAACGCGCTAAACTTTTTTTAACTGTAGCGTTATGAGATCCTAACGTCTTTTGTAACGTGATTTATAGAGCTTAAGATCAAGAGTTTCTTGTACTAATGTACGACAACTTCTATCGCAATCCCCGTAAGACAAGACGCAGGAGAAATGCCTACCGGCTGTATTCCTGGCAAGTACGTATGTTGCCATGTGGCTCTCTCCGTCCATTATCGTAACCGAATACTCCGGTTACTTACTGCCATTGTTGTTAGTGGTCCAAACTACTTTGGTGACTGGCTTTTGAAAGTTTACTAAAGACTCAGTGACGGAACTTCCCAACCAATTTAGGCAAGTCGATTTTCTAAGAGATGGGGGAAATGACTAACACGCCTTCCTGCAGAAGGTAAAGAAAGTGAGTGATCCTTTGAAACAGAACTTCGTATTTTTGTATCATCATATACTCTGCTATTATTGACAAAATATTGCAGCTCTAGGCATCACCTGTAAATGAATTATCGTTTTGGACAAAGTGTCTTGCATATATCAAAATTGTATGACATGAACTGTGTGACATGCATTAACTGTCAGTATTGCGTCACCGTTTGGTTAGCTAAACATTTAGTTCTTAAAAAGCTTAATAAGAATTCTTTATATAATGTGGTGTTTATCACATTACGAGATGTGATAACTCGAGAAGTGGGGATCATAGTTCAGCTTGCAAAATATTTATTCATTCGCTCATTGTGGAAATGACGCAGGAAAATATGGTGTGGTGGAAAGTAATGAAAATTATGATAAAAGAGTAATACATTCCAAACGGTGATATGCGTAATAGTGGATGCAATAGAACCTCACGATAACTTTTTGGGTCAAAAACGTTTTCGGCACAAATTTCACATGGGGTACTCATTCAACTATTCCAAAAGTGACGATAACGACGATCGTTTTGCGATATAGCCAGAGTTGTATACCAGTATAAGTTAAAAAACATTTAGGCATAAAATTATGCCAATCCCGGCCGTTACTCAATGACAAAATGAGATATGTAGTTTCCAGTTGCTCCGAAACTGACAGCATAAAATGAAAACTCTGTGAACTAGTTTCTTTATTACGTCTCATATTAAATTTAGATGCTCCCAATTTGTCTACAACGGCTCTGCAGGGGTCCAATATGCGTAAAGTAAGTACTTATAAATATGTTTATGATAATTCAGTATGCTTGCTGAAATCATGGTTATGGAAACCAGATGGGAAAGTAAACCTCTGTTTGACAGAATCGTATGCAATGAGCATCAGTTCAATACAATTGTTTTAAGATACTACATGTGCATTTTTTCATGCATTCTAAGAGAGCGGAGAGGAATTGATTTGAAAAACCGAAATCCTTTGAATTGGGCACTTCACAACGCAAAGGCTTCTTTTAACGAACCAATAGCTTGAGGCGTTCCACAAAAATATTCCGTTCCTTCCTCTGAATCGAACATGCCATTGCAAATCATTTTGTGTTTCCACCATTGAAGCTCTCCAGGGTCCAACATGAGTGCGCCATTACGATGGCAGCTCCATATGGACGATTCGTATTGAGTCCGCGCGAGTGGAATCTTCAATGCGGCTGGTGTGGGTGAGGGTCCCTGGCGGCACGGGGCCCATGCGCTGTTCGCGCTTTACGGCCCCCATAAAGTGCCCACAAAGGTCGCGGCCACCATAAAAAAGCAGTGCAGTTATTGGCTAACCATGGGAGCGCCATGCGCCGAAGTGCCGGGGGAGAGAGCGCCATCTCTCGGCGTCTACAAGATGACGCTTTCTTGCAAAATAATTGTATTCACCCCCTTTTACATTCTCGCATACGAATACGTAGTGATTATAAAGGTATGTACTGCTTCAAAAAATCTATGAGAGATATTGACGGAAATTCATGTTCTGGGGGGGGGGGGGGTCCCTGAACTGAAAAGTGTGTATGCGTGTGTGTATGTATGTTTGTACGTACGTATGTGTTTTAAGGAACATGTAGGTTCGTGCATGTGCATTCTGCATTCTGTCTGTGAACACTGGCACCTAAACCATACAAAGAATTTTATCAAAAATATTTATTCTCCGATATGTATGACTGAACTCAACGGTCTGAAATTAAAAACAAATCTCTTAATTTTTCGGTGTTCTCCACATGAAGCATATAGGACATTTTCAAAAGTTTCTCAAAAGAGATCCCAATTTTTTTAACAAAATTCAGGCAAGCATTCGGCTACCGACAAAGGCTTCTTGTATGCGACAAAAGTTCGATTTTCATTTAAACCCCTTAAATTTCGAAAATTGCAACAAACACAACATTTTTGTGAACATGTCCCGCATCTTCAGTATTGGGATTAGAATACTATTCGTCAAAATTAGTATTTTATTCATTTCATGATCAAGTTTTTAAAATATAAGTGATTTGTGCAAAATTTGAAGTTAAATCCTGATAATTTTCCTTAAATACGTAATTAATATTTTCTCAAAATGACAAAAACTCTTCTTTTAAACTTTTTGTAGGGATGGAGTATAATATATTATATTATTTGACAGAAGAACGTTATCCATAAGAATTTTTCCTCTTTCAAAATTTAAAGATAATGTTGTAATATTTTTGTGTCTGTCATCCTTCGTTTGATAAAAAGATTTTTTGAAGAGATGGTGAAATTATTAAAAAAATGATTGTAAGAAGTTTTAATAGTGTAATATCATATTACCTTTACAAAGATACGGAGAAGTGCATGGTGGTGTGGCACCAGCATTCTAAAATTCAGTTTATTTGCGATTATTCAGTAGGGTGACATTAGTCGAATTGTACCTATTTTCAAAAAACTTGAGAAAAAATACACCCAGTGGTGACTTCTTACAAACTGAATCTATACAGTTAATCTCCTGGCTTGAAGTCGGTGGCTTCCGTCTCTTTGTCTCTAGAATAACTAAAATGTTCATAGATTAGATTACTATCCATTTTTTTGATGTTCGGATCTTCCTATTTTTATTGTTTCATGTGTTAGTGGTATGTTCATCACTCTGTATCAAATTGTAAATCACGCTGCATTGATCTAAGAAGTATTTATTGGATTCTTAGAACATTTTCCTAGTTTGAACCTTGCCAAGCCTCAAAGTTCAATTCTACAAGTTCATATTGGCTTAATTATTGTTTTAATGATTTTAATTTTATTTCTCAAGGAAGGGAGAATTTAACAAGAATATGCATTTCTTAAAGTATTTATATTAAACACTATTATTTTTGGCAGTAATGTGGTGTTCATACTCAAAATTATTTTTGAGAGCGGTTAGGAAAATGCGAACACATTTCATATTCATGGAAACTTCCGAAGGTCTGTGTGGGTCTTTGACTGCTGTTATACTGCTTTCTTGGAGCTATGGCATAAATAAATATTCGCCGCTCATGGTTCTTGCATCTTCGAAGTTCCCACTCTTAAGATGATGCACTTAATTTCAAGCGAGCTTTATGTCTCTCCTGAGTCCAACGACAGACCTTTGTCAGCGTTCCTACTTCCTCCTCCTTTTCTCATGAACTGTCTCCTATCTTGAGTCGAAACTCGAAGCGCATCAGACGATTTGGCCAGTGCAGCTCGCTGTCCCACTGTCGTTCGCGGCGTCCGCAGGGGGTGTCCACCTCGCCAGCAACTGGACGTGCCTGGCCACACGGCGCGAGCTCTGGTCGGCAGCTCACAAGTGAGCTCGCGAGCCGGAAGAGGGAAGGTGAATAACGAAGGCGCAGGGGCAGCTCCTTCGCCGAAAGTTCCTTCGAAGGCGTCGGCAGGGGGGGGGGGTACGGAAGGAGTTGTTCTTGAGCCCCTGTCTCACGCCTGGTGACCCGTAAAAACTCGAAATTACATTGTCACAGAAGTATAGCCTAAAATAATTTTTTTTTCTAAGAATTTATAAAATGTCACTTATACCGTTCTGGTTTTCACCCATTCATATATTTTGCGTATATTCGTACTTTCTTCTGCAAGGGCACAATATGCACCTTCCTTCTTCTCTTCGAGTATTATTAGATACAACTTTTCTGTGTGTTGGTTCGACACACATTTGTGAGCTATTGCTTTTTATAACGAACTTAAATAAACGCAGCCACATTTAAATCAGCCATTGTTTTGCAGCAGCCAATACGTTGAAACCAGGTACTGGAAATAAATATAAAATATAATAATGTATATAATACTTCTGTATGAATGTGAACAGTAATAATTTTACCTAGAACAAAGGGCATTACATACGATGATGAATATGCGCAAGGTACATCGTGTAAAAAGTACGTAACTCATAATTATGAAAGTAGCTACAGGAGATCGTATCTTTTAAATAAAATTTGATTATTCATTAATTAATCCCAGTTTACTTTGAACAAAAATATGAATGGGTGAAAACCAGAATGGTATAAGTGACATTTTATAAATTCAGAGAAATCTGCTTAAGTCAATACTGTACTGTATGGTCCCCTTTTACCTTACTGTAAAACCCTCATGCTTTCTTTCATCATTAAAACCACAGCATTTTAATTGGTTATTAAAACCAGTAAATTACATTGCCACAGAAATATAGCCTAAAATAAACATGTTTTTCTCAGAAATTATAAAATGCCACTTATACCGTTCTGGTTTTCACCCATTCATATATTTTGCGTACATTCGTACTTTTTTCTGCAACGATACCACGAGCACCTTCCTCCTTCTATTCCCGACCCCCCCCCCTCCCCAGATTTTGGCCATCGCGATCCCGGAAGTGCCAGTGAGCGTACCGGAGCTTGCAAGCCACGTCCGGTATTGAACTCGTAAGCCGGCTCTGCGAGGCCTTGTCAAAGTATGGAATGGTCGGACAGCTGACAGTTCTCGTGCAAACAGTGCTTAAGGTAGGCAGTGCCTCACCGCCCTCTACATCGTGGCTAGGAGCTGCTGGGAAACCGAGTGAAAATGACGTCAGTAGCCATATATGTGTACATTACAATTGGGCAAAATATAATTTTCCTTCAATGTTTGTGTGTGGTGAGAAAAGTACGTATGTATAGGATAAACGTCAGATACTGTAATATGTGGTAGCATATGATAAAGATAAACTACAATGACAACACGAATGGAGAATTATGTTATTTGAAAGTACAATTAAACGAAATGTGATTTGCAATAATATAACACTTAAAAAACATGCAACTTGAAGTGCGATAAAAGAGATATCAACAAGCTGGTTCTAGTCTCCATTGTTTTATCTGTGAATAATTTATGCATTTCATGGTAGTTTTTCTTCAACATTTTAGATATTAAGGGGCTCTATTTCTTTTTAATTCATAACTTGAGAGCAAAATAATTGGCCTTCCCTCCAGAAACGAAAAGGTATAATGTTATTTTCAGCGCCATTTTTGTATGCTCTTTTGTTTTATACAGGTGAATACAAACTTTTCAGTTCGATTTACAAAATGCCTCTAAGTGCATTTAGTACGTTTCTACCATTCAATATCGACGTAAATAAAATGAATATTTTGATAGTTAATTAGGAGCATTATATCTGGTCACTATTGCTAGTAAATTTTCCTATTTTTGGAGTATAAAAAAATGACATATTTTCGCTTTTGCTTTCATTCCAATTCTTTTCTTGAATTTTTTTCTCTAAAATACTATTATTTACTATTCGTCACTGGAATTTTTATCGTTTATACATTGAAAGATTCCTGTAGAAATTTTAATTATGCCAATAATGATGTCCTTCATATTTGGCCATTAAATGACTTTAAGTCACAAAAATCGGAACCTATTTTAAAATAGTACTCTTTTTATTTCAACACTGTTTATAGGCTTTCAAGAATACTGTGTTTCCTCAAAGAAGGTATTCTGTCGCTCAGAATTCCCTATTTTGCCACCCTCTCAAGAAACGAAATGAATATCCCGAATAACGAACATATTTCCATTCCAAGAAGTTCTATTTCCTCACACACACACACACCGCTTCATCAAAGGAGGAAGCACCCAACTTGACAACAAAAAAAGAAGAAAAAAAACAGCTTGCGACCATACAAAGACAGACCGCTTGTTTGCACTTTCGTCCTCATTTGCGAGCCCTCAAAGGAGGACGGCGCGGGGTCTTCGGAGGCGAATAGTGCGCGAATTCAACCGCGACGCGTGCGTATTCTTGGCTCCGCCGCGCGTTCTAACGAGCCGTGCAATTACGCGCGCGTGGGCGGGCGGGCGGGCGGCCTAGCGACTAGAGCAGTTGCTTTCCGTGCTGTGGCGTACGGGTGAACGGTGCGGGGGGGAGGGGGGGCGTCGCGCCACGGCGTCGGGCCGAGTGGCGGAAGGAGAGACGCGCATTGCGGCGGTAACGAGCAATGAGCAATGAGCAATGAGCGGCCATCGGAGACCGCCCCGTTGATGTGAACCGATCTCCCCGAGAGTTGGAATCAGCATTGCCGAGTTCTTTTTAAATTGACAAGGCTGCGGCGTGTCGTTCATTAAATGCGATGCGTGCGGGAATCGAGAAAGTATCGGAGCGAATAGCCCTCCTGAGTGAGAGTTCATAATTAAAAGTAGCAATAAGAGTAGTAGCGTGTCTTGCCTCTTGTGTAATATCAATTCGTCTTCTTGTTTCTCGATGCAATTTACATATGGAGTCTAGAAGGGGTGAAATCGTTTACAACTATTCTGAAGATCACTTGAACCCATAACTATTGTTTTTGCTACATTTTGAAGCTGAGACCACGCTAGATGTACTAATGTTTAGTTTGTAAAGATAAACTGTTTGATGATCATGGCTCCTCAACATCCAGGATTCTCACTGCTTCATTCTCAGACTCAGAAATAACGAATTCATGTCCCCCAAAATACTTTGTACTATTCTTACATTTATTTTTGGATATTTTCTCCTTTCCCACTACCTGTTATACTAATTGTATTATACGAATGATATAGCAATAACCTGATCAGTTTATTGAGAATTTCGCTTCCTTTCTTTGCTAGTTTTTCGGCTGGCTCATTATCTTAAAGTTTGTCCACACCTATTAAAAATATTGTAGTAATATTTCAAGCGATAATCATTCTTCAGTTGCATTTATATATACATTTTTTAATGAAGTGAAACGTTTTGGCTTAAGAACAGTCATCTTGGGAAACGTGCAAAATTATTAACCATTAGCACATTTCTCATTCTCACGTCACAAAAACTTATAAATGTTCGTAGACTTGCAAGAAACAAGCCAATGTATATTCTTTTACTTGCGTGTGACTAGAAATTTATTCCATTTGTTTAACTGACGGCTAGAGTAGTTTGAACAAATGGCTATTTTCTGTTTTCGTTGATATCCCATAAGATTGACGCGAACGAGCTTTACAATTGACGTGCTATGCAAACAAAAGATAGGAGTTTGCTTAAACTTTGTCTTCCTCTCTTACTGCGAACGTGTAGCAGAAAGTGAATTGTATAACGTGGGAAGAATAAGCGAAGATATGTGTGCTATTGTAATAAATTCTATACATCGACGGTGCACAAGAATACACATAAGAAAAATATCAATTTACAACGAGAATAGCTTGGGCGAATCAGTTTATTTAGGACCGAAAGACGAAAGGTATTACTCTGTATATCAGCTGTACAATGTTTACGAAATTTGTAGTAGAAAATTGTCATCAAAATCATGTATTTCTTCGAATATTTTTTTTCTTTTAAGATTCAAACAATTATTACGAATAGACAAAAACAGTGGTATGTCTTATTCGCAAGAGTTATACTCTGTTCAGTCTAGTGAGCGATTATTTTATCATTCATTTTTGTCAAATTATGTCGGGATAATGATTCGCATTCATTTCATGAACGACTGCTAACCTGTTCTGGATAAGTCGCTCCTAGTATTCTATTATTCAGCCAACCGAAGAATGTTTGCATGAAAACTATTTATTTATGAAACTAGTATTCAAGAAAATATCACTTCAAAATTTCTCTTCGAGGAAATATAATTTACATTTATAAATAATACTTTGTAAAAGTTAATGTAGAGCGAGATTAATTGACATTGAGATAAGGCAATTGCGGGGGATTTTTGATATTGGATGATTGGGGGCTGACCATTTTCCTACTAATTGCATGGAATAACATTTAATCTCTCTACCAGATAATTCATTTTAATATTCTCTCTTCCTTTTCAGCTCGATTTGTATCTATTCATACAAAGCATTTTAATATTGTCATATGCATTTCGATATGATTTGTCAAAAATTCAATCAATACTTTTAGTGATTCTATCCCAACAAACTAAATAAGTCGTGGAAACTGTCTATAGCATCGAAACTAAACTGACACTTACGACGGTTGGCCTTCGTGTGGCTGAAGGAATACATTTCAGTGAGTGATGTGGTCATTGACAATGCTCCACTCTTTAAGATCCACACTCAAAATAATTGTAAAACGTGAACTTGAAGAGCTGAAACCAGAAACTGAATATTACGAAGTTTGAGTCAGTATTTCGTTTGTGCTTCTTGTGAGCACGTATAATAGTGCAATACATCGAGTGGCCTTCAAAAAATGTTTTATTTCATTGTCCTGCCCGATGACTAGTCTGACTTTCTCTGATTACGGGAATAGAGCAGTAACCTCGCAGCCGAGCAGTTGTTCGTCGAGGCAGCGAATCGGAAAGTGGGGCTTTCGACTGCACCTGGTGCATTATTCGTCGGCGAAAGTCACGTGGCTGAGTGCTCAGCTGCGAGAGCGCGCGGCGACGGCGACGGCGACGTCGGCGGCGGTGGCAGCCCCAGGGAGCGCCATGAGCTCCGGCCCCGGCCCCGGCCCAGGCGCAGGCCCCGCCCCCAGGGTCCGCGTCTCCGCGCGTCACCACGGCCGCGAACTCCCACGCGCCCGCGAAGAAGTTGGCCAAGTTGGCGGCGCCGTCGAGCGCCCGGATGCGGCGTTCCCCAAGGACGCGGAAGCAGCCCCCTCATCCCCCCAGCCAGCGCCATTCCTTCGCCGCTCCCCGCCCGCCCAGCCCCGCCTGCTCTCGCTCGCCCGCCCTTTCTCACTCGCCCTTGCCCCTCGCCTTCGCTCGCCCACTTGCCTTTGCCCATCTCCCGACGTTCGTCACCCTCCCTCATCGTCTTCCTTCGCTCGCTTGCCGTTCCTCACTCGCCCGTGCTCGCCCTCCCTTGCTCGCCCACCCGTCTTTGTCCATATCTCTGCGCTCGCCACCAGCCCTTATCGTCCGCTCTTGCTCGAACTCTTGTTCGCCAGCCTTTGCTCGCACGCGCTTGTTTGCTTGTCATTGCTCGCTCACCCTTGCTCGCCCGCAGTTGCTCGCCCGCAGTTGCTCGCCTGCTCTTGCCCATCTCCCAACCCCCGTCACCTCTCTTGCTCGGTCGCCTTCGCTCTCTCACTCGCCCTCGTCGCTCGCCCGCCTTCGCCCACCCTCCCTCGTTGCCTACTCGCCCTCGCCCGTCCTCGTCGTCCTCACTGTCGCCCACCCTCGCCCGCCTGTGCTCCCGCGCTGCTGTTTTCGCTGTTGTCGCTGTCCTGCCGTCCTGCGCGCTCTCTCTTTCCTCGGAATGTCTTGGCTGCGCGGGAGGCGGCCCGCCCTAGGCAGCGTTGCTCTCCCTTCGTCCGCCATGCCAAGGCCCTTCGAGAGGAATGCTTCGCCAACGCCGTCCCAGAAAATGCCCCAAGGCGGGGATCCCATAGACTTCGCTAGTGGAAAGCTTACTCTACGCGGTTCTTTCTCCTTCGGTCTATTTTTTGCTCCTGCACTTCCCACTAGCTGTTACCTTTACCTCCCTCAGCTCTTAACGCCACTTTCTTCACCGCCTTCGTCTGTTTTCATCCCAATACACTTCAGTTTGAGGCACATAGATTTTTCTCTTCCTTACATTCTCGTCAGTGTGCTACCTCTTTGACAATCGTAGAGATTCCACTTTCTTCATAGTCATTCTCAACATGCTTCATCAAATTCAAATGCTACTGTCACTAATCGCTGTTTCCAAGTCATTCACTTCTCTCAATTTATATGAACCATAAATGCCACGAATACCACTTTTTATACTCCATGATTATTTGTTTATTTCACTTTCTTTTTCATCTTTGTTGTATTAATTTTATGTTTGCGAGTTTTTCAAAATAAATCATCGAAACTCAATATTTAAAAGAGAAATATAGTTTAACATTTATTGCCTAATTATTGTATGTGTATATTATTATACGTGTAGAACATTAAATTTTACTAATTATTTAATGAGCAGAAATCACGCAAAGTATATTTTAGAAGAAGATAGTTATAACGTTATTTAATTCTAGAGAATAAACATATTCTGACACCCTTCGGTTCGTTCTTACACATGAGAGTATTGTTTCTTTTTTTGTGAAGGTTTTAATAATTTATTATGCGCATTAGTCTGAATGACGGGGAAGGAAATTTGAAATTTGAAAGAACGATGAATTGCTCAGAATTATAATTTGAGAAAATGTAGAGCTCGACTCAGCTCCAGTTGTAGTATTTTCCTTCATAAGTTTGAATTCTGCTTTACTGCATTACTCATCAAAATATTACGTATCTTTGTCATCATTAATTTCACGAGTTTTGTGGGAAGTCTTCTTAATTACTGAGACCTGTGTTCAAATCTGAGACTGCGCCTTCACGACTTCATCCACGCGTCCATCGCGGAGTTTTTAGTCCTCCGTCTTCCCGCGCGAGGGGGCTTGCCGAGGCGTGCTCGCGGAGCCGATACGAAGCCAGGGCTCCGCCCCCGCCCCGACCCCTCCCTCAGCCACCAACCCCGCCTCCGCCCGCCCCCGCCGCCGAGCCTTCTTATTCACCCCGGCCAGGCACTGCCTCGCCCCTCCTCACGCAGCGATCCTTGTGCCTGTGCCCATCGCATCGGCGGGGGCGGGGCGGGGCGGGGCGGGGCGGGGCGGGGCGAGGAGACGAGACGCGGGACCGAGTGGCGCGGCGCAGCGCGGTGCGGCACCCGAAGATTGTAGATACACCACGAAAGAGCGCGAGGTTCGCCCTACCCTCTCATTACTTAACGGCGCCCCTTCTCCGCTCCTCGCCCCCCTCCCTCCCCGCTCCACATCCCGCCGCCGCCCGCTTCCCGCCCGTGGCGGCGGGGCGTCTTGGGCGCGCGGCGAGGAATATTAAGAGCTCTCCGCCTGCGAAGGCGAAATTTCGTAGTTCCCTCAGCCTGGCCTAGGCGCCAGTTCCTTGCCTGGCGCTTTTAAGCGTCGATACTCGCCGGAACAAAAACGAAAGACGCTTTGCGATTCCGAAAAACTTTCCTATTGTGCACCAGATCCTTTAAATAATCTTTGTAAATATTTTGGGAGTTTTAGGTTTTTTCTGTAAAACGCAGAACATCTTTCAATGTCTCTTCTAAATGTCATACTTTCGATTTAAATACAACTGAAAAAGTTGGTCCAAATGTAATTATAAATCACTATGAAAATGTATGTGTGTTTAATGTTGTACAATGAATACCATTTTGAACTTTTTAAGTACTGCATCAAACGTTCATCATTTTAATAGGAATTATCCTGAATATAGGATGCAGAATAAAAAATTCGTTAAATTGCACCGCCAGCCCTCCTTACTCAGTTTACAATTTTCTTTAGCAAACAAATTTGATTTCCAGATTTTAATCCTATGTGGAGCAAACAATATTTTCACATTTGTTATCAACATTAAATGACATTATATTTTCTTGAAATGTAGTTTCAAGTGTAACAAACATCCTATTCAATCTCTTTCGAATAAACCATACCGCACCTACTAAATACTGTTCCTCTTATTTTTTCAGGTGAATATCACAATGCTTACATTGCATCAGAAACCAGAATGTGAGTATGTGTTTTATGTTTATAGTACATTGTTACTATGGTGCATCATCTTATTGTGTTCATCATTCACATTGCACTCATCAACCAACACTAATTATGTAATTGACTTATAAGTGCGAGTCAAGAAAAAGTGGAATCCTGGAAGCGAACGTGGTCGTTTTTCGCCCAGAGCGCAACTTCACTCTTGGCGTGTGCGCTCGTTTGGCCGCACCCCTCCGCGTAAAAGATTCACTCCTTCACTCGGAAGGGCCCAGCGATGATTACGGCTCGCCGTGAGCCAATGAGGGCGGCGCATAGCAGATCGCTGGCGGATTCCGCCTCAGCCACCGCCACCGCAGCATCTCGCGGGGCGCGCGTGTTGCCTATGGAATTTCCCGCAGTACCCCTCCCCTCCCCCCACCTCCACCCTCCCGCCTCGCCCCGGCACGCGATATAAATTAATAACTAATTTTTAATAAAAGTGAAGCGCAGAATTTATAACTAGTGGCGTCGTATGATATGTGTATCCGTGGCTTGTCATTGCCTGGCTGTAATATTTGCTTAATGAACACATTTTAACTACTATAACAGCCACTGCGTCGGAGCTTTTTCTCAGTTTTTGCGTGAAATGGTACCAGCATATTTCATAATTTACTGGCGCTGGCTGGCGGGAGCGGAGAGAGCGGCTGCGAAGGCGGCGGCGGCGGCGGAGGCGGCGGTTAGGGCGCGGGGGCGACGTAGGGCACGAGCGTGTGCGCAGCGGGGGCGGAGCGAGGGCGGGGCGTGCGAGGAGCGGGGACGGAGAGTAGGCGGTGCTATGGCGGAGCGTGTGCGGGGCGGGAACGGAGCGGGGTCGGAGTGGAGCGAGGACGGGATGGGGACGGAGCTGTGACGGAGCGGGGTTGGAGGGGGGCTGAGCGGCGATGAAGCGGGAATGGAGCGGGGACGGAGTGGAACGAGGACGGGGCGGAGACGTAGCTGGGACAGAGCGGGGTGGGGCGGGGGCTGAGCGGCCGCGGGGTGGCGACGGAAAGGGATGGAGCGGGGTCGGAGCGGGGTCGGAGCGGGGTCGGAGCGGGGTCGGAGCGGGGTCGGAGCGGGGTCGGAGCGGGGTCGGAGCGGGGTAGGAGCGGGAGCGGAGCGGGGTCGGAGCGGGGTCGGAGCGGAGTCGGAGCGGGAGCGGAACTGAGCGCGAACGGAGCGGGGACAGATCGCGAGTTGTGCGGGATGGAGCTGGGGGAATGCAGGGTCGAAGCGGGGGCGCAGATGGAACGGAGCGGAAGGGGAGCAGGGGCGGAGTGGGAGCGAAGCGGGGGCCAACCGAGGGCGGAGCGGGTCAGAGCGGGAATGAAGCAGGAGTGGAGCGGGGGCGGAGTAGATCGAAGGGCGGGTGCGTGGCGGGGCCACAGCAGCACGAGGACCGTCGGCGCACGCAACCCAACCACCTGGCGGGCACTGAAGCTCCAATGCGATTGAGACATAGGTAAATATTGGATGTTGTTACCATTCTTCTGTGTCGCAGCTTAGCGTGCATTGTAAACACCAGTCGCCGCTCCAACCGCTCTACGCGTCCTTTTCTTTCCGCCCCGCCCTGCCCCGCCCCGCCCCGCCCCCGCCATCACCGCGAGCACCGCAGCTCCTGATAATAAAGAATGCAATATTCCAGCCCCCGGAGTGCTTGTTTGTCGGAGGAACGCTTCTGGTTAAATATATAATCAAAATTCATAACTACGCCTCGTGATTGATTTCGGGAGGGGCCGGTGGGCTGGGCGGGGCACGGCGAAGGGCGAATGCCGCGGTAAGACCGCCACCCCTCCCCATTGCCTTGCGGCCTTCGGCGAACGAGAAATCTTAACGAGAACAAGTCGCCAAGGTGGCACGCGTGTTTTACGGAGGAGAATATCCTTCTGTCTGTTAACGCGTTCTCCGCAAAAATATTGCCCGCGTGCGATTGCACGTGCCATCTGCCGCACGCAAAATTTTCTCCCCGGAGGGTGAAATCTTGGTTTTTCTCCTTTTTCTAATTCGTTGCTATCGGCGTTCGTCGATTTATGGCCCTTCCGTGGCATTTTCTTTCCTGTTCGCGCGGAGGAAATTTCGAACAATTATTTCGACTTTGGAGGAAACCCTTTTGAGGTCCAGGATTAAAGTCCTTATTCATTGGAGGAAGGAAAGTGGGAGAGGGGAAACACCCCTGAAAATCCCGCTGTAAGCGTCACGTAAGGCGACAATGGCTTTACGCTGATGCATCGTCTTTTGTTGCCGACGAGTGTGTTTTTGAATTGCAAATTATGATTTATTGCCTACCTTTGAACGCAAGAGAACACTCTGTTAGATTGTAAAGTAAATATAATTTCACAATACTATTTTGTTTTCAGAATAATATTTGTCCGTTGTATGTAAATAACACTTTATCCCATTAATTCTTTTTTGAGGTACTGAATTCGATGTTAATTTAATATTTTACAAATAGTGCCTCTATTTTATGCTCCTAGTAAGTAAGGTGAAGAGAAGACGTCAGTGATCTCTTTTCTAAGTACAAATAATACTATTCTTTAAACTTTTACTTCTCTGGTTCATGAATAGAAATCTCAAAGATATATACAGTGTGAACTGAATGGGAGTATAACACATTTCTGGAGACTGGTTCGAGGTACTCTTTTTAATTCTGGACAGTGCTTCAAGGTCTCCGGAATGATCCTGGCAACTGAATGGACCGATAACTGTCTTGGTTGCTAGGATGTTTCACTGAACTTTCACGTTATAGGCCAGTTATCAGTAAGTATGAATATTTGCATGAAAAATTGTTGTTCAACATGCATTCGACAATTGCCATACATTTAAAAAACATTATTCCATCTTGTTTTATCTTAAAGTGTTATATCTGGTTATTATTATTATATATCACGGTCATGAAAGTATTATATTATCAAAATTAGTAATATTAGAAATACTGCACATTTTTATC
The DNA here is from genome assembly GCA_038098605.1 of Gryllus longicercus. Classification (NCBI taxonomy): domain Eukaryota; kingdom Metazoa; phylum Arthropoda; class Insecta; order Orthoptera; family Gryllidae; genus Gryllus; species Gryllus longicercus. Next base: position 1,752,484 of record JAZDUA010000254.1, read on the forward strand.
ATTACCTTCTCAGAAAAATACTATTATCACTACTTGCATATCAGTAAGAACGGCCTGTTGAAATATGCTTTTTTCATGTAATACGTAGCCTTCTTTACTAATAGAATGCATGTAAATGAAGTGCTTCTTCAATATTCAGAACTAAATATTAATTCAATTCTTATTATGAAATATCATTCAAATGCATTTACTGAACTCAAATTGAATGTGCATTCTGCTCCATCTTGAGCAAGTGCACTGCGGCTGACCCCTGTGCTCGCGCGTCGTGCTGTGACTTGGGGGCCGGCTAGCCACGCGAGAGGCGAGCTTGGGGCGCCGCGAAGCGAGCTTCGGGCTCGCAGGCCGTGATAATTGCGCGCTCGATTTTTGGGATTGAAGATCGAAAGACTCGGGCAGCGATGGTGATCAAGACTCGCCTTATTCTCTCCTGCTGTGTCCGTAATCGCCGCCCTCGTCACCGTCGGCGGCATCAACGCGACTTTCGTCATCACCGTCGCTCTCGTCTCCACCGCCCTCGTCACTGTCGCCCTCATCAACGCGACTCTTGATACCGCCGCCCTCATCACCTCTCCTCTTATTACCGTCGCTCTCGTCACCGCTGCCCTCGTCACCGTTGTCCTCATCACTGCTGCCCTTGTCAGCGGCGCGCTCGTCACCGCTGCCTTCTTCACTGCTGCTCTCGTCATCTCCACTCTCGTCTCCACCTCCCTCGTCACCGCCACCCTCGCTACCGCCGCCCTCGTCACCGCCACCCTCGCCACCGCCGCCCTCGTCTCCACCGACCTCGTCACCGCCACCCTCGTCACCGCTGCCTTCTTCACTGCTGCTCTCGTCATCGCCACTCTCGTCTCCACCTCCATCGTCACCGCCACCCTCGCCACCGCCGCCTAATCACTTCTCTTATTACAGCCGCCCTCGTCTCTACCGCCCTCGTCTCCACCGTCCTCGTCTCGCTCGCCCTCGTCCCCTTCGTCCTCGTCACCGCAGCGGTACCATCTCGCCTGAACCGACCAACCTCCTCGTTCACACATGGACCTCCCCGTGTACGCCTCCAACCCTGGCGTCACTCTCATTACCTCCGTCGTCGCCGTCCCCTCCTCCCGCCTGCAGCTCCGCCGTCGCCTCCTCCGTCGCCGCCGTCGAAGCGCCCAATTGAATAACAAACACAATTCTTCTCTGCCTTATGAATATCCGAACGCCAATGGCGACGGAGGCGGCGGCGGCGGCGGCGGAACGGCGGCGCTGGAGACTGATGGAAGTAATGACGTAATTCTTGACAGACGTAGTAATCTAATTGCCCGCTGAGGCTTCCGAAGCCGTGGAAGCGTCCCCGCGCCTTCATTTTCGGCGGACAGCGCTCGCCCCGCTCCGCCCCGCTCCGCCCCGCCCCCCGCCCCGCTCCGATGGCTCTTCTTCACGCGAAGCGAGGAAGGGGAGGCTGGCTATGGTAATGTATGAGCTCCGCTGGACGGATGTGCCCGTCCTTCTCTGCGCAATTGTCCCGGGACGTCGCTGCGTCGATGGGATATCGGGAAAGTCTGGGAATGAGATTTTTAAGGCATATGAATCGCGAAGCATATGCGTAAGATTTTGATAGCGTAATACATGATTTATTTAATTCGTTATGAACTCGGAGCAGACAGTTACAATGTTGCCTCTATATGATTGCTGTGAATTATTACTGTAGTGTTTACTTTGACGGATGCCGAAAATGAACTTCTAAAACTCCTATCAAGAATGTATCATATTTAAAATTTTGTCTTCAACTTTTTTTAAAATTATAAATGTTCTTTAGTATTGGCTCTTTCGTGTTTCATTATTCGTTCTTTGTGTCATTTCATATTCTGAAAGAATTTTAATGAAACTTGCTCGACGGGGGTGAAGATAGAAACACGCCAGCGAGCAGTACTTCCACCCTCTTCAGATTATTTTTGTCCGACTCTGCTACGCCGGGTGACATGGACGTCTTTTGCGTGTTATATTGTGATGTTTACCTCCATGGAAAGCTCAGTCTCTCCGACGGTCGCCGCCACAATATCGACAACATTCTAAGGTCCCCGATGCCTCCGGCGCCGACATGCGCCAGCCCTTGCGGGCGCTGCCAGGCCTTGAATTGAATTGAATTAATGCCTTATTTTACGTGGCGAGACTCAGGCCATTAGGCCTGCTTTTCCGTCTGACCACGTAAATTTCGCTACGCTCCTTTCACCAACTAGCAGAGAAGGGAGGTATTTCTTGGGCGAGAAACAGGCGATTTGAATTTAGCTCAGAGGCGTCATTTAGGCTTGAGGATCTTTTACATGCAAGTAAATCTACTAACATGGGACAGCCGGCTTTACTTCCCCTCCGAAGGAAGGCGTACGAAGGATTTTTTCTCCCTGAAAAATCCACGGCTTCGATCGGGTTTGAACCCGCCACAACAGTCCGAAACGCTAACCGTTACACCATCGCCGCCGCCTTGGGTGTCGACGTGATAAGGCCCCCACTGGCAAGGCCCATCCCCACCGCGTTTGTCGCCCAGCACACAATGTTGCGGCCGGCGAAAGGTCGCGAGGTGTAGCGGTGTTTACGTCGCCTTCGCCTCGGCAGCACGTCTGCACGGGGACGGACGTCGCGTTTCGTATGTTGCGCTGCTCGGCTCTCTCCTTCTCTACACCACCGTCGCTCTCCTTTGAAGGAGTGTATACGCGCTGGCTGAAGAGCACGAGTCGGGTAATAGTGGCTACATTCAAAAATATGTTTGCCAGATTTGTTCCATCAAACAACCAAAATTTCATTTATAATTATATTCCTTAGTTATTATTATTATTATTATTATTATTATTATTATTATTTTCTCGTTAATCGGCCGACTAGGACCACGCATGCAAGCATCCTGCATTTACCGTGGCTCAGTTTTTTATTTATTATCGCGGTGGCAGGTGCTTGCAACAACTTCTTGGGGGGACCAGCATGTTTTTGCTGGATCCGATTTTTATCCCCCACGGTTGTTAGCCCTGGGGGTATGGAAGATGAAATGATGATGATAATGGGGGTGAAAGGACAACACATACAGACATACACAAACACAAATACGCCCATGCCCGAGGCGGGACTGGAACCCGCGATCTTATGGTCCGAAACCACTCCGGCACTACCGCCTTAGCGATCTCGGCCATCTGATCGGCTGCTATTATTATTATTATTATTATTATTATTATTATTATTATTATTATTATTATTATTATTATTATTATTATTATTATTATTATTATTATTACTATTACTATTATTACTATTATTATTATTATTATTTATTTGCGTATTGGCCATTTATGACCACCACGCTACACGTTATCTTCCGAGGCCCCGGGGAGACTAGTGTGTGTAATTATTCGGATCAGTTTTTTACCGCTAGATCCCTTGATAAGACAAGGTTGTTACGCATTGAATTATGAATAACGAGGTGATGGGATGATAATGAGGGGTGAATCACAAATACGACCATGTCTACGCGGGACTCGAGCCTGCAACCTCGTGCGCCACGAGGCCGACATTTAGTAATTATTACTACATCATGTTTGTTTCCTTTTTAAATTCGACCTTGTATAACCGTTTTTGCCAAAGGACAGGAATATATATTTAAATGGCGAATTCCTTTCTTGTTTTCGTTTTGTGATGTTTTATTAAATAAATTTATTTGTTATGTATAGCAGAAACAGCAGAATTTTCTCCACCTCCAGACGTCCTGTCGTCGCGAGGCGTCTGCCAACACCCACGCCACGCCCACCCACGCCGTATGAGCTTTGTCTCTGAGTTGTTTAGTGTTTTCGGGCGCGGGTGCTTTGGTCAGTAACCGCGTATGCGTATTGAATCTGCTGATGGTGTTTTTCTCGCGCTGAAACATGAGATCCAACGCGGACTTACACGTCGGTTTGTGGAATTTTAACCTCCAAGTTTCAGCGGGGCACCGTTTAACCCCCGGATAAGCTCTACGCTCCCCACAACGTCTCCCGGCGTGTGTAGTAGCGCAGTGCATGTACGTGTGTGCGTAAGGGTAGAGGCTGAAAAAAAGAAAAATTGCGAGCGGTCCGTGACCCGTTTGTTTGGGTACTGCTCTGAAACTCGCCTGGTATTGGAGCAGCCGGGCGCTAGAAATAATCTCCAGTGAATAGTTGAGCTCGACTCAACTAGTATGCAGGTAGTATCCAAAATCCGCACTGCCGGGGCTCGATCCCTAGGCCCTCCTGGTCAACGATTCTGCAGAGGCAAAGGAGTTGCCGCTGAGCTATCGCAGCCTGTGCATGTAATTAGATATACAACAAATTTGTAACAAACGTCCGTATCTCTTAATTCGTATTTTCCTTTAAGCAGATACAGATCTCAGTTGTTTATAATGCATACAGTGAGTATAATTTTTTATTCTGCCGAATCCTAGTTCTTACACTTCATTCTCTTACACTATGTAAGTATTGTCTTAAAACACTACACTAAAATTATGAACTTTAATTTTAATAATCTATCTGAAATAAGCAGCCTACAGCGGCCAAATTTTAGGCACTTGAGAAGTTTGTGTCCTTTCCGCTTCCGCAGCATATCTGCATGGTGACGGACGTCGCATTTTGTGTATTGCTCTACTCGGCTCATTAATGTTCATGAATTCCACTTATAAATATTTCAAACATTGCTTTGCATACCTCGCAAGAATCATAAATAAAACGTGAGAAAATGTATTGAAAAATGAAATAATGGCAAGCGTAAGATGTGTTTGAAAATATAATAGCAGCCTTTTCTCAGAAAGCTTCTTCCCAACGTAGGCTATTTTATTTACTTAAATGCACTTGTTTTTTTTCTTTCTTCTCATTTCATTACTTTCACATTGCCTATTTGTTTACACAGCCTTGAACCGTAGGGTGTATTGTCCTAGAAGGTCAAGAAGAATTCCTTCACAATCGAATCGCGCAGACATCGCTGCATTATTCAACCACTATGACGGAAATCCGCCATTACACTGACAGATGCGCAACATTAAATATGTGAGTGTCGTAGCAAATCGGCTTCCTCGATGACAAAAACCTCGTAATGTCGTACGATAGATCTTACAATGAATGTGTAAAAACGACTAAATCAAAAATATGGGAAGTGACTTCGCTCTAACGTAATAGTAGCAACGAATGTAAACAAAACTAAAATTTTGGGCACAGTATTTAACTTTTATTTTCACTGTTATTTTCAAAATGATCTGCCCAGTGTATTTACATGTTAGTGTTACAGAATTTTGTATTTAAATAAAAAAATTTAAGTGCAAGTCAACCGTTATCAAGTTCTGTTTGCGGCTTTAGAGCGGACATGTTAAACGGTGCCCAACCAGGCATGGGCAACTGCCTGTGATTTCGCTGACAATTTCCCCTTCAAACCAAGTAAGGGGTGTACACACGCAAGCTTGAGGGATGTGAGTCAGGGAACACTGCCTACATTCAAAAATAAGTTTGCCAGATTTGTGCTACCAATAACCGACTTTTAAATTAGGATTATATTCTTTACTGTTTATTAATACATCATGTTTTTCGTCTTTTTAAATTCTGCCTTGTGTAAACGTTTTTCCCAAATGGCAAGAGTATATGTGAATGCCGAATTCTTTTCTTGTTTTTGTTTTATGAAGTTTTATTACATCATTATATTATTTGTTTTATATAGCAAAAATGAAAAATGCGGACAAGTCTCGCAGTTGAAGTCTGATTTACGAGCAGACATATCTTTGAACAAACAATTATTTTCTGTGTTAAACTGTTAACCTGAACATGAGAAGTTGATTGAATTATTGCATTCCTAAATGCAATTATGAAATCAGAAATTCTTTAAATGCCCAATGTTCAATTTTTCTCTCTTTTGGCAATTTGAAATATAACTGATAAAATGGTGTGATAGTTAAAGTAATCGCAATTGCAAGTTTTGGTCGACGAAGGATGGAGTTTGAAGCTTGACCTTTTGCAGCCCGTCATTATTTCAGCATTGTTCTTAATTTGGCATGAAGTCTACAAACGACAGCAGAACTCGGTGCATCTCGTGTGAAAGAGCGCGGCAAGTACTTCCTACTCGCAGCCGCAATGACAATCGCTGAAAATAAGATATGAGTAAAATATCACAATATTCATTTTGATTAAGCAGCGCGGTAATGCTACAAAATAACCTTAACCACACTCCGAAAATAATTTGTATGCAATACCTTCAATGAATGCGTTTTGCGAAGGTTTCCCATTCGTCTGGCCATTCCGCTGCAAAATGCTGCGATAAGCTGAAATACGTTGTAAAGTAAATTCACTCCAGTAGGGTTAATGAAAAAGTTAGCGCATTATCCAAGACGCGATTTCTTGGAAATTATGGAGAATTTAACATAGTGGTACTAATATTTTAACTGATATTTTACTTTGTTCGATACGTTATTTTACATTTTACGAGCCTTTACGATCTTAAATGGACCCTTGTATATTTTTATTTGAAAAAGTGCAGTTTCTTAAATTTCACCGGATGTTTTTAATATGAGAAAATTCCGAAATTTTCTGATAAAAGAGCATCGATGTTGAAAACACGGGAGAGCAACGCACAACCCCCTCAGGGGAATAGCATCTGATTCATGAAATGATGCATCAAGTCGTTACGGGTTCGTCTTGAAGCCGCCGGCAGCACCTGCGTCGCCCCATCTGCCACGTGGGGGAGCGCGTCCTTCGAGCCACAATTCGCTTACGATGCTCACCCGCCCCCCGCCCCCCCCGTCTCCCTCTCTCGTAGCGGGGGCGCCTGCCTCACCGATGCGCGCGTTACGCTGTCCGCCGAGCGTCTATCGCCTTGAAGACACCGCGCCCTCGCCGTCGCCGCCCCCCCCCCTCTCCACGCCGCCACCTGGCCGACCCTGACACGCTTGCAAAACTCGCTCCCTCGGCCCCTTTCGCCGTCCTGTCGCCGCCCCGCCCCGCCCCGCCCCACCCGCGGCGTCGCCCGGGTCTCGGATTCGCAGTCAAACTACCTCCCCCCTCCTCCGCGCTGGAGTCCACGCTTGCGATTCAAGGCACCACCGCCGCCGCCGCCGTCACCGTCGTCGCCATCACCGCGTTCCGTCCCCCCTCCCACCTGCCTAATACGCGCCGCTCTCCCGCCCTCGCTTGCTTGATCGTCTTCTCACTCACGCCGCCCCCCTCGCCCCATGTTCCCCATCCATCTCTGCCGTCTTCTGCTCCTCCTCCTGGGAGAATCCACATCGCTTCGTCCGGGCGGCTCCTCGCGTCCCCTGCCGCGAACATCAGCGAGCGCGGGTGCGGGACGGCGGGCGCGGGGCGGGGTGGGTGGGGTGGGGCGGCGCGGGACGTGACGCGCGTATGAAGAAACGGCGCCTTCGCGGAGGCGGCGCGGTAGCCGAGCGGGGACCGCCGAAAGAAGCGCGGGAAGAAAGGAAAAGAAAAGAAGAGTAGAGGGAAGGAAAGGAAAGGGCCCGAGAAACCCCAGCCCAAGAAAAAGCTTCGAGTGGGGAGCGCGCGGCGTAGTGCAGCGGGGCGCGCGGGGCAGGGGGAAGACGGCGCTGCGTCGCAAGACAAGGCAAGAGGGACCCTGCACGGCTCAGCTCAAGGGAAAGGACGTGAGGTGGACCGGCGGGGCGGGGCTGGGATGGGCTGTGTGGGTGGAGCGGGGCGGGGAAGAGCGGGGCGGGCCGGTGCAGGGTGGGGAGGGGCTGGGTTGGGCGGGACTGGGAAGGGCGGAGTTGGACGGAGCGAGGTGGGACAGGGGCAGGGTGTAACGAGGTTGGGTTGCGCGGGGCGGGAAAAATAGAGCGACGCGGGGAGGGATAGGGCGGGGCAGCGAGGCACATGGCAGGGCGGGATAGGATAGGGTGGGGCGGGGGTGGATAGGGCGCGTTTGGGCGGGGCGTGGATGGGGATGGGAAGGGCTGGGAACGGGTGAAAGAATGGGAAGGGCTGGCCTGGGTGAAGCGAGTCGGGACGGTGTTGAAAAGTGCGGGGAAGTATGAGCCGGGGCGAGGCAGGCCAAGGTGGGGCGGAGCGGGGAAAGAGATGAAGAGCGGCGCGGAGGAGCGAAGCGGGGCGGGGCATAGCGAGGCGAGGAGAAGCGGGTTACAGCGAGTCGGAGGAGAACGCAGCGGGGTAGTTTAGCACGGGGTGGGCGCGGCGGACCGAGCGGAGGCGGGGGTGGGGCGAGGGAAGAAGGAAGACGGCCGCCCCTCAAGGGCCGCGCGAAAGTCGCAAACGCAACAGAAGACGCGGACGAAGAAAGGGCCGAGGCGGAGCCGGCGACCCGCTAAGCACAGCGCGGAGGGGAGGCCCGCGGCGGAGGCGGAGGCGGAGGCAAGGCGCTGGCGAAGGCGGCTGAATCTGCGGTTCGACACGTGGGCGACGGTGTCGGAGGCGGTACGGAGGAAAGGCAGAAGCGGTGATAATATTCGGTGGAGACGGTAGCGGCCGTGCCGACGGAGGGAATGGCTCAGAGGGGAGGCACGGAGTATGGTAGTGAAGGTGGTAATGAGAGGTGGCGGCGGATATTAAAGAAGGGAGAGAGGCGGTTGTGCAGGAAGCAAACGGTGGCCCGACAGAGGTGGTGAGATGGTGACTAGTTGTGCTGGTGGCGGCAGCAGAAATCGAAGAACTCTTGGAGACGGCGGAGGTTGAAGAAGATGCCGAGGAGACGATGACAATAGAACGGCTGCGATGGTGCAGGCTATGTTGGCGGAGACTGAGGAGCTGATTGAGGCAGCGTAGGTGATGCGCTGGGTGGTAACGGTGGCAGTGAAGCGAAAGAAGGCAGTCTCGAGTGGGGCAGTAGCGGAAATGGAGGCGATGCCGGCTTCCAAAGATGCAATTGAAGAAACGACGCCGAGGGCGGCAACGGAGGTGTGGCGGTGATAAAGGGCGGTGTCGGATACTATTAAATGTACAGAGCAATAAGACACTATTACTGTTATAATTAATTACCTGCTCAGTGTGGTGAAATTCAGCATTAAAGAACCAAAGAACGCTGCCAAAATTAATACATCTGAATTTTTTTTAAATCTCTCTCGTATATCCCTAATGAGCAATTATGCAAAGAATTTAATTTATAGATCATGAACATTCACCCCCCCCATTTAGTTACTAATTTCTACTCGAGCATTTCCGAAATACCTTCACTATCAGCACAGAGGCTCGGTAAAACCCTCTCACACCCGTACTACAAAAACCAATTTTCCTCTCAGGTATTGCTCAAAATATTCGCACAACTTGATCCTGACTAGAGGACCTAATTGGGTAATATCAACCTATTATATTAGTTATAATTTTGATGTTAAGATAGCAAGCCTGTTTATAAATATAAAGTTAAGTTAAACTGACCTATGCAATGAGCGATATAGATAATACTTTAAGAAAACCACAGGGTGGTGACGGCGGTGGTCGAAGAGCCTGCGACAGGCACGAGAGTGGCTGTGGAGGGGGCGGAGATACCTCCGTCAAGCTACAAACCCCACTTGTTCGAAATTCAAAATTAACTAGCCTATAATTTTGTACTAATTATGTACTAATTTTCTACCACAATTAAAAATTTTGTACTCAACTATAAACAATACAAAAACCACATCCAAACGTGGGGGTGCTAACTTAACGTCAAGGACTTTTGGATGTGGTTTTTGTATTGTTTATAGTTGAGTACAAAATTTTTAATTGTGGTAGAAAATTAGTACATAATTAGTACAGAATTATAGGCTAGTTAATTTTGAATTTCGAACAAATGGGGGTTGCAGCTTGACGGAGGGGGCGGCGATGGCGATCAACAGAGGCGTGCGGCGAAGGCGACGAAGCTGAGGGGAGCAGCGGAGGTGATGACAGTGGAGCTGGAGGCGGCGACCGGGGGAAACGAAGCGGCTGCGACAGGTGGGCCAGTGGCGGCGGTGGAGGTGGCGAAGGCGGTGGCGGCACAGGGTGCGTCGTAATGAGAGCGGTGCCCGATGAAATAAGGCGTCGCGATAAGGCACCTGTTTACGAACAGCCTTTCCTTCTGCCGCTCGGGAAGGAGGGTGGAGGATACGGCGTCTTTTTCACTCTCATTATTTCCAGGCTGGCGAATTCAAGAAAAGGGGTTGTTTCATCCTTGATAAGTTAAATAGCAGTGTTTGTCCTCCTAGGTTTAATAATTCGCGATTTTTCTTATCAATGTATAATAATAAATTATTATTATTATTATTTATATAATTCACATCTAAAGAAGTTATACGTTGATTGACTATTAAGTTTTCTCCAGGTTGCAACCAGCTACATAAGACGCAGATCTAGTGACTGTCGGTGTCTCTACATTACTTTGCCCAAAATGTGGACTGTTCCAAATAAAGCAATTTCTTGCGTTTCGCAGTCGTTTGAATAACCTGGGAGTTTAGCCAAGTTCTTACACAAATTTTGTAGAAAATCCCAGAGCGGCGAAGACTATCGGTACTACCTGTGCTTTGACGCCCCACATACGGCTGATCTTGATTTCCAAAATCTTTTATTTAAGACTTATTATCATTATTATTATTAACAACTTTGTAGTCTCATTAGAAGTAAGCTATATAATAAAGATGTTTTCTTTTGAATGTTTTCTTGTGAATAGCACAAATTTAGTTTCTTCTTTTGTATCAACTCGCAATATTTTCTCTTCCATCTCATATAGGGGAAAAGGAAAGAATAAGATAAAAATTACTCCGCAAAATTATGCCAATGATTAAAAAGATACGTCACAAGAAAATATCATCAGTAATTGCTATGGCAGTAGTCACATTCACCTTTTTTGTTTTACTTTTTGCTTTCACTTCCGAACAACTGGGAAATGTATGGATTACAAACATTTATGAATTTCTAGGTGAGTTTTCATTACACGAAACAATATATTTTTATACTAGTTGTAATGGTCATTTGTTAGATACCACATTTTTATAAATGAGCAAGTACATTGGACTATACTATTTATTTGCCATTCTCTTCATTGGAAAATCATTACAATGTCATAAGTTAAAATATTATACGTAAATGTACATTTTTGGCGCAATCAGTGTTATCCTTAAATAATACAATTTTAAAATAAAAATGTATTGTGTATTTTTTGTTCGAATTTTAAGACATATAACACTAACGAGAGAAAAAAAATGTATGGAATTATAAATTCGTATATTTTATTTGAAAACCCACATTAGGCAAAAGATAAATATGTAGGTCAAAAATTATTTTAATAGTGTACGTTTTAGTCGTTTCTGGTGAGGAATTTTGTGATCCAATGCTGCAATATACGGTTTATAAAACGTAAACGATTTTGGGGATAGAAGCGACACAATCAGAAGAGTAGACGGAGACAGTGAAGCCAATTTCATTATCTTTTAGTTAGGTATTTGGTATGAACCTGTGTTCTTTTATATAGTCACAAGGAATTTGTTGTGGAAACAAAATGCATTTTGTTTGTTACTGGTTTTGCGAAGAGAGGGCCACATATTAGAAGCTTAAAAACGTAGACGTCGCACCACTGACGGACAACTTCTTGCCCTCAAAGAAGTGCGAACGTTTCTTCTCACATGATCACGATTCATCAGCTCCTCCTCAAATTGAAACACCGACGAGCGAAGAAAGTGTCCATGAAAAGTTTCTCGATTCCGCTATCTTTCCCACATCATTTCACGCGGTCACCCGCCGCCGGTCGACGTCGACGACGACGACGACGCGAGGGCGACGGAAATCTGGAAGGGAATCTTCCGCCTCTGCCGCCCCCACCCCCCACCTCGGGCCTCCGGCGCCTTAAAGACCTCGCGGTCGCCCTCAGGGCTTCCTCGCACCTCGTCCGCCCAACGACCGCCCTGGGGACGATCTCAGCCGCCCCGCCCCGCCCCCCCCCCCGCCCCTCGACGCCCCGCCCCACCCCGCTCGGCGCCTCGGAATTCACCGGCACCGTCTCCGACTCTCCGCACATTCTAACATTCAACTTCATAATGCCTCTTAAAGGAATCCCTTCGCGCCCCTTCTTCTCTTCTTCTTTTTCACTTGGCCGCCAAAACATAACACTGTAGTGCCTCTGACCGCGAGTCCCTGGGTGCGACTCCCGACGGCGTCAGGATTCCTGACACTACCTATATAGGTGGGGCGAATTCAGCCGCTGTCTAGTAGAGAATTCCAGCGTCCGGCTCTGAGAGGTGATGTGCAGTGGTTTCTCCAATCATCACCAGAGGAATGCTGAAGCAGTGCTCTAATAAACAAACTCTAATAAATAAAATATAAAATAGAATTTAAAAAATGATTTTAGTGTAAGTTAGTAATGCCAAAGTGCAATTAAGATAACTTTAGGTCTAGATTGTAAATTAGTTGTAAGGAAAAGCCCCGCCTGTAGCTGCTTAAGCCGCAAGGCAGCAGCGTAATGTAATAAACATTCGTAGATAATAAATTCCCCTTCTTCACAGGGTTACTGTGGAGGGGACAAAGAAAACTCTAATAAACGGGCCACGGACCGCGTGTGATCTTTCTTTCCTCTTCCTTGAACAATCTCATCCCTTGTATATACACACTTAGGCTTACGAACACTACATCCCCACACATATTGGGAGATCAGTCAGTCGCTAAGAGTTTGTCCCGGTTGGAGAAGTGCCTCGCTGCTAGGGAATTCCTGATTGAGGAAAACACAAGCCGACGTGGAAGTCGGCGATCGGTCAACGGATCTCGGGGTCCGGCTGAGGAAGATCTCAGCCACGAAGATTCCCCGCGATAAAACATACACTATACTTACGGGACTAATTACATTAGCTATTTACGAGCCCGAAAACACTAAATCAATAAAAACCAAAACCTAATCGTTTCTTCTTCTTCTTTTTCGTCGAAACGTCATCTTTTGCCTTGCATTTTTCGAAGCATATTCCTAACGAGACATTGACTGCCTTTTAACCCAAACGCGTACTTCCCCTGACGGCAATTGTAAAATGCAATTGTATTATTTAGTTTAAATATTATTAGTGTGTGTCTATGTGTCTTTGACTTCCTACATGAAAATTCCCGGGACAAGAAACAAGAACTCTAACAGAGCGTTAGACTCCCAAAACTTCCGCGTCTTTTGTCCTATGTATTGAACACATCCACTCAAACTCTTCTGCAACTAACTCCGCTGTGTACCGTTTCTGCTCACGCGAACGTCATACTCGTACTCGGCATTTCGCATTGCTGTAGCCAAAATAGCATTTGCTATATCTTTCCTTTCACCCTCCATGTGTAGTTGATATCAAATATTTTGGTTAAAATCTCACATTTTATGCGCCAAACAAAGACTGAAACGCGAAATTGGGCTGGATAAATTTTGAAATATGCTGTATAATTAACATGAAAAATTATTTTTCAGCACTCGCGCGTAGAAACTAGTACGCAATGTTTAATGGAACTGGGAGAAAAGTATTACTTGGCAATCTACTACAAAAAAGTCATTTCCATATAAAACAATTGTGTAAATAACAAAGTAAACAAAACAATGGAAGGACATGAATCAAAATGGCTACCGCTTCACAATTTGAGAATGATCCCAAATTACATTCGTATAAATTTTCATGTATTCGTGCAAAAAAATATGAATGCTACTCATACGAGTGTCTTTTACGTTACTCGTACAAACGTGTCACTCATTTTAAAATGTAGGATTTGGCATCTATCGTTGCCTGATCTATTGATATTTCATTAGTACGTCAAAAAATCATATTCTGAGGTTTGTAAATATCTATTTCATATCAGTATTATTTTACTTCAATCTGTTTTCTTTTTAGAGCACGGACTAAAAAAAGGAACACAGAAATGGAAATACTAAAACATACGTATACCTTTTCCCTCAGGATCATTTTATACGGGTACAATTATTTCCACAACTGTGGCTAAGAGTATATTTCAATGTGGGAATAAAAGTGCTTTACTCTTTCCAGAAACGCTGAGCGCATCCTGCCCAATCCAGAAATTTTATTTAATACATATTTATATGTAAATATAATATTTAATATATAAATATAATATTTAATATATAAATACAATATTTAATAAATAAATATAATATTTCAGCCTGTCTAAATTTCTGTCTAGAAACACTTTCAAGTTCACATTCTGCGGTTTCAATTACACTAAAGAGGACAAAAAGAATATGTGGGTGTTATTGTGAAGTATGGGTGAAATACAAATGATAAAGTATGTACATTTCTAGGAGCAATAAATGTTCTTAATTTTGTAAAAGCATGAACTGTGTTCATATGCAAAAGTCTGGGTGAATTAGGTAAAATAGGCCATTGTCTTCATATCAAGAGTGTAATCATTTTCAACCTCCATCCAATAACATTCTCTTACCGACGTTCTCGCTTCTTTATTGCCAGCCCTTTCTTTCACAAGCGCTCGATCCACCTCATATCCTCACTCCTGCTCTCCCTCCATCTCGCCAACGTCTCCCCTCCACATCCATGGAACTTCATCCTCTCGGTCTTTCAGAGCGCTGTCTCTACGTTCGCTCCCGCTCCGCCCCACCCCGCCCCCCAACATCACGTCCGGTCTCTCGTCAGTCCGCCTCACCTCCCAGCCTCACTCGCCCGCCTCACTCGCCAGCCTCTCTCGCCAGCCCCACTCGCCAGTCCCACTAGCCGGCTTCACTCGCCCGCCCCTCTTACCCACCTCACTCGCTCCTCTAACTCGCCCGCTTACTCACCTGTCTCACTAGCTCGCTTCTCTCGCCCACCTCACTCGCCTGCCTCACTCGCCAGCCTCTCTCGCCAGCCTCACTCGCCAGTCCCACTAGCCGGCTTCACTCGCCCGCCCCTCTTACCCACCTCACTCGCTCCTCTAACTCGCCCGCTTACTCACCTGTCTCACTAGCTCGCTTCTCTCGCCCACCTCACTCGCCTGCCTCACTCGCCCGCCTCACAGCTTCGCTCGCCCCTCTTCTTACTCGCCCGCTCGCCCTCCTACCTCTCCAGCTCCGCCTGTCCCACCGCACCGCCCCGCCCCGCGCCGGCGTGTCGCTTCCACCCGCTGTTCTTGCCCCCCCTCGGCCGCCGCCTGTCGCCGGCCAGCCGCGCGTCCGCCGCGCTCGCTCGCGTCTTACTTTCGCCCCCTCCCCTCTCTCTCCCTTTCCCCACCCTCCTTACTCGCCAGCGCCCGCTTCCCGTTCTCGCGCAGAAACCATTAAGATTCTATTAAAGCTGGTCAGGGCAGCGACAAATGACCCCGCCGCCCGGCCTGCCCCGAGGTCTATCTGTTCCGCGCGCCCGCCCCCGCCCCCGCCCCGCCCCTGCCCCCGCTGCGTCCTCCGCCCCCGCTGATGGCCGAACGCATCTAGTCCTCCGGCAACCGGAGACGTCCTTCGCCCCTCCCCCTCCCGCCCCCCCCCGCGCCTCGCCCTCGAAAGCTCGCATCCGTCGTCTTGAGAAATCGTAAGATTCGGCGGTTCGTGACAAGGAAATTTTGGGGCGTACGTCTGGCTTGGGTGGAGGCCACGGAGAACATTAGACGTTGAAAACAACCCACCGAGCCAGCGCCTTTAAATGCTAAATGAACAGATACGAGATTTCTGCTCCGGACAGTCCGCCGTGGTTCCAGTTTGTGAATGTGTTCTTTTCGGAAGGAGATGTGTATTTGTATTGTAACCATAATGCGGTGCAGTCCGTTTTTTGTGCATCTGCGTTCTCTAATTCGCTTACGAGTTCTTTTACTATTATTCATAAATGGAAAATTGAATGTCGGAAAAGAAATGTTGAGAATTATCGCAAGGTATTGTGGTTTAACAATGGAAACGTGTCTGCTTTCCATGCAATACAGTGTAGGCCACAGTAAAAACATGACACCGCGTTTTATTTTTATTCAGTTTAGATATTCGAGGGAGTGAGAGGGGAGGATTCTATTAGACTCATGTTGAAGGTATGCAGTTGTCTCTTGTTCTACACTGTAAAGGAACTAGTGTGTATCAGCTACGTTCATATATAAATGTCGAATACATTCCTGGTTGTTTCACTTTCAAAACATAGTTATGCATTTTCGAGATTTAAAATACTTAATTTTGAGCCGTAATTCCCTTTCCTTGTCCGTTGCCGTCAATCCAATATTAAATAAAACGAAATATAACTTCCTCTATTCACGCATTGTATGTAATTTAAAAATATATATGCTTGGGCGATCATTAACGGTTCAATTCAAAACTTTCTACTTGATAATGAATGAATCCTTTAAGCCTACACTTCGTATTTACTATTCCGTTTATTTACTAGAAATTTAATTGGACCGCTTTAATTTGTTTCTTTGTATTTCTTTTCGAGTAATTTTAAAGTTTCTACGGAGGGTTCCATTCGTGATCCAGGGCGATTTCAAGAACTTTGTTGGAAGATTTCAATTTGTGCGAACGACACGAAAGCGTGGCCTAGGCATGGAACGTACAACTGAGTCTGTTATTGTTTTCGGCCGTGAAAATTCAAATGCGAGCACAGGCACACTGTCCCTCACGTTCGCTCCACGGGCCGTTGCTTTCACCTAAGGGTCGCTTTTCAGATACCTCACGAAAAGCCTGTAACTTTCAGACGATCGCTCCGTCCATCCTAGCACAACTTTAGCCAGCAGTAATTAATTTCCAGTGCATGTACCTCCCCCGTGCCTCCTGCGTAGTTGTTGTGTACGTTTTTTTCCAGTTGTCGACAAAGCTAAAAGCACACAACACATAAAGTGCTTGACAACCCCACTCTTAAACACGTTGATGACGTCACAGCGTTCGTTCCAGACTTTGGGTTGTTTTTGCTCGGAGATTTTTTTTCGGCAAGTTTGAACTCGTGCGTGAAATTACCCTTCTAACCTCGTATACGCAATCTACTGCGAAACATCATTTTTGCGATATCGCAGATAATGAATTTACAGCGCGCAAGATTACGCGCGAGATTTTATTACCGTGTATACTCTAATATTGTAATAGTTGTATTACCACACAAAATACAGCCATGCGTGAAACTCTTAACGCACAAGATTCGTATCCTTCCAATAAGTGATTTAATAACTTGTATGGTTATAAAAATTGGATCACGGCTGAATTAGCCGGAAAATTCCTCGGTGGTTTGGGGAATTTCTCGCGGGCGATAGAGGAATGAAGGGTAATTTAAACATAGGTCCACACCGCGGTTTTTCAGCTTACCCCGTTAGCGGTCGCAGAATCTGGACGGCGGTGACGACGGCGATGGCAGCGGTTGCCATTCGAACTTCTTAATTAACGTCTGCAGCGGTGCACTGAGGTCGATAGAGGCGCCTGCGGGGTCAGAGGCGCCGCCGGCGGCGGCGGCGGGCGTCGCGGCGCCCGGGGGCGTGCCGGCGTCGGCGCGGCGACGTCGCGGGGGACAGCGCGGCATCGCCGGCCCGAGAACGGCCGGCCCGGCCCGGCGCCACTCCCGTCTTGGAACAAAGGCCGTCGAAGACCGGTCAGCGCCGCGCGGGGCCAAGGAGGGGTCGCGGCCATCCATCGTCAAAGAGAGGACAATTAAAACTAAATTGGTATTTTTTTGCCCCGGGCCGCCCGCCATCTTCACTCGCCGACGACGCCCGGCCGGCCGTCGCCGCCTCCTATGCTCCGGCCGAGGTTTAGTTTGCGGGGCGGAGCCTCGTGCGTGCCGCCGCCAAAAGGACCTATCCTCCTTTGTAAGATTTGGAGCTGATATCAAGAAAGTTAGGGCACTACCTCTGAAAATTAAGCTGAGGGCAGAAACGTAAAATTAATGTACACAAAATGTGACTGAGGATTGAAAGTGAAAACATGCCAGGGGCTGAGATACAATATTGAACAATGAAAAATTATTCAAAATTAAATGCCGAAGCTCAGCCGAGAGAGGGGGGGGGGTTCGTAGGGTTTACCCCCCCCCCCCAAAGAATCCGATGAAACATATTCACAAACATAAATTTTTGAGTTTTCTATAGTGAGGAAAGTAGTTCAGTATCTCAATAGAATCCATTGTAAATAACAACAAATCAGCCATTCAAAATTAATTAATTTTAAATCCAGAATTAATAAATTTCTCTTGATAAGACAATATAGAGTCAGCAAGACACTACCACCCCCACGCCCGGATAAATATCCTGGTTGCGCCTCTGATTATATACAACTTGTTGATTTTTTCAGATCTATAAAAGTGTCACATTACTTCTCGATATATCAGTTAATAACATTATGTTACATTTATTTACATTTATTAATATTATGTTTACACAAAAATTCTATTAATACAATTACGTAATATGTTATACATTCACCACAAAATATTGTTTTTATCCAGAGAAGTAAGTTATGTTTCTGGAAAGGCAAGCTAGGTAAAGTAACCATTCGCTGAGTATCTCAATATTTGGATCTAGACTATCCGGCACCTGTGCTCGCCTATTTTGGATGCGTTGAATTGTTATTTCGAAAAGTTTTTCTACCATAACTGTATTATAAGTAACATCACCAGTTCTTTGGGAATTTGCGCTAAATTTACGACTCGCGAAGCGAGGAGGGGATTTATCTGAGAATTTCCAAAGCACGTGCGATATTCCACGAGTGAAATTATATCCAACGGGGTTCCTAAATGTGCCAAACATTGAAAATAACTGAAAGCGTATGTTAAAATCAGAGGTTGTGGTACAGTACGCACGCTGTTTATTGAAAATCGACATAACGGTCGATGTATACCACCTTCTAAGATAAATGAGTTGCAGTTTATGATTGGCCAATAGGTAGAAGCAGTAAGAAACATCGGTTAGAAAAAGCGATAAACTTTTTGAGATACACTGCCCCGATTGGAGCATTTTGCATGTATAGCTAAATACTATTGGTTTTAATTTCACGAGTGGAATCGTCTCTGAAAACTGCCTGTAAAGAGGGAAGTGATTCATATTCGCCATCACTGTCGCCCAAAGAAACCAGACTAGCCAACCTTGGACGCGCTATAGATGGTCTCTCTCGCCAAACCACCCCCGGAGGATTTATTCTTTTTTTTTTTTTTTTTTCTTCCTCGCCAGGGGGCGCGCGCGCGGGGTGCAGATAGCCTCGAAGATCCTCAGAGGCGCGGAATATGAATTTCCTTATCGCCGGGGCGCACAAGGCGAGCCCGGAAGGAGCCGACGCGTGGAGGACCGCGCGTCAGCGTTTGCAGGCGTCGGCGCGAAGCGTCCCCTCTCCCGCGCGGCCCCGCGTGCGTTATTGAATTACGGTTAATCTCCTGCGTGTGATTAAAAACAGCGTTCGATTGTGTCGCCGCGGGGCTGGGCCGGTGGAGAAGTACTCACGCACACGCGGTGCTGTACTCCCGACGGCGGCGATCGTCTGTTCTTGAAGGTTCACGAGAAAATTGTGTATTTTGCGTTCCTACTCGGTTGGTATCGCGATTTTTTTTATTGTTTGGCCGTGATGGCAATTCTTTGTTAGACATCGTGTTATATCTGAGACGGAGTGAGACAACTTTGAACCCTGCACCACTGTAAAAGTACGACATAATGGAATGCGTTCGACGATAGATAGTGCTTTAACAGCGCAGTCTACAGTTAAATAAAGCGACTTGTTTATGTAGTTTTTGTATCAAGGTCGAAATGTAAGGGTTTTTGGCCGAGGTTAGAAACTCCCTTAGTTCTTAAACATTCACAAGTCGGCCGAAGTACATACAACTCGTTTCTTCTTTATTTCTTAATAAAGCATTTAGTATCATATAAAAGGCGAGTAAATTTATTTCGACATATTTACTACTCATTTTCTAGACGAGATCCCACGTAGTCCCCTAACCGTGGTCTTGTTCATTGGTTACCAAGGAACGTTCGTTGTCTTGCCTGTTGAACCGTGTAATGTTCACGAGGGATCCTTAGCTCTCTTAAACTATTGAACCATATTCTGGTTGAATTGGTTCATCCCTTCTGCTATGTTTCCCAATTACACCGGTAAAACACATAGATCAAGAAACATCAGCTTTTCGGACGATTAAGAGTATAGAAATGGCAACTTTTTGGGATCGGTTCACAAAAGAGTACTTTCTTGTTTCCGCCAATTCTAAATATTACATACGACATGAGTACATCTACAATACAGGATGGTGTGAATCAATTCTCTGAGTTCTAAATATAGATTCAATTAATGTGCAGTAACCTGTGGATGAACAGATTGCATACTTGATGTTTTCATATTATATTTCTGTATTATACTTCTCTATAATAATTTTATATGAGTAAACATATTGTACTGGTAAGAGGAATAAAATTAGAAGTTAGTTACTACTCTCCGATTAACTCATAGGGTGAATTGATTGAATCGCTGTCAATTCGTCCTACATTTTAATTGAAACACACTGCGATTATCTCTAGGATAATATTTGAATTTTATGTTACTCTCCAAAATTCAAAAAAATTAAATATATTTGCTTTATTAAATTTATTACTGAAATAATATAACACATCAAATAGTTTATGGTGACTCATAAATGAAATGCTTCTGTTCACAGATCTTTTCATCTTCTATTTCATCTTTAGAGTTTTAATCTTCTGTGTACGATGCGAATTTACTTATATTCTTCAGAATTTGGTAATACATGCTTCAAACGTCTAAGGCATACAGAAGGGACGAATATAATCACTTTTAGCCAATAAACATGTGGTGGGATATTTCATTGAAAGAAGTCACAAATGTGATTTTTACTATTAATTGTTATTCAAGACCTCACGTGTTCGACAGATACACAAAACACCTTTGGCTGCATCCGAACGTGACGTGCCGAACACTAATACGTGAAAAATTGCGCAACAATCAGGGACAATATGTAACTTCGTTACACAAATATCTCCATCACATACATTCATTGGCAAAAAGGGATCATCTTAGACCCCAGTACATATCCTAGAAATTTGTAACATATTTTCTACGACACCTTGTATAAGTAAATTGAAAAAAGTTTTATAAATTTTTTATGAAGTTTATTTATCAGTTTTCCCCTTCCATACTGATGTGAGTGGAAAGAGAAGTGGTCGAGTTTCAACATTCCAGATTTCTCGCACGAGCACACTAGACAATAATATTATTTTTCTTACAATCCGTTCCCTCCTACAGAAACATCTTCGAACACGATTCTGCACCCGCGGCTGCAGGGTGGTAAACCCAGGCGCTCAGAAATTCACGCGGCGCCTCTCCGCCCGCCGTCGATACAATCGACGCAAGATTGGGAGTCCTGTCGCGGGCAACTGGCGGCGAGTCGGGGAGAAGCGCCGTTGTTTAGCCGCGAGGCGCCTTTGGCCGCGCGATCGCCTTCGCCCAAGAACTAGTGCAACCGCGGGCGAGGGGGCCGCCGCCCGCCCTCCCGCCCGCTCGGAACGCAGGGCTCCAATTGAATTAGCACTTGCGAACTAGCGCCTCGCCCCGCCACGCCTCGCTAGCCGCGCTTCAGAGGCGGCACGTCGCGGGCGAGCCATATCGCCCTCGGGGCGATGCAGCCGGGGAAAGGGGAGGAAAGAGCGCGCGAAAAATAATAAAAAAATATATTGATGTAATAATAATAATAATAATATTTATTATTATTACAACTTTATTTACTTGGCTAATCACGGGCTATCTGGGCCGCTCTTCCGCCTAACCACGCCATACGTTCGTACAATTTATTGTTAATGTATAGACGAATGCTTGATGTAGGCATGCAGAGCGTCGGCGCGCAGGGGCCTGTGCAGGCAGGGGATGCGGTCCGGAGCCCTGCGACGCTGCGTCCTGGCGCGCGGGCGGCGTCACCCGACGCCCGCCCGGCCCGCAGCCACGCCCCCTCCCAGGCCGCAGGCCGCTGGCGGAGTCGCAGCCCTGCCAAAATTGGATTGCAAAAGATGAATTACTTCAATTCCGATAACTAACCTCGCATCTTGCTGCGGGTGCGCGGCGACGGCGGCGGCGGCGGCGGCGGCTCTTGGCCAATCGATAGCGCTTGCGGCGCGAGGCGGCCGGCGGCGGCGGGCGCCCTCCGGCACGGCGCGACGCACTGGCGGCGGCGGCGCGGGGGCGGTGCGGGCGACGTCGGTCGCTTGGTCCAGCGGCATCCAAGATGTAGCGCATCTGTCAAATACGAATTGATTATTTAGAGGAGAATGTTATTTATTTATCCTGCAGCACTAGTTTCGCTGTAGCAGCGGTTCCGAAGCGAGAAATCTCAACATTATCATAGTCTCCCCATGAAGGCGTTTGTGTTGAGACGTAATTATATAACGATAAAGATGAAGGGAAGGTGAAAAGGTAATGTTAAAAAAGCTGGAAAAGATGGTGTCATGAGACGCAGCGGAAACTGGCAACTCCGACAACTGCCTAGAACCCTCTTGGTCCACCACAACTTTCATATAAGTCAGTAGGTGTTTAAATACCGGTTCCTAGAGATGGGGAGGGGGAGGAGAGCGTCTTGGTCACTACTGCAGAGGTAATCCCTGGAGGAGAACATTCAAGGGTTGGAGGGTTTCAATTAAAATAACTCGCAGAGTGAACAAATCCCTTCTATTCACTATAATACACTAAGGAAAGTCGACGATTATGTTCGATTTGTAAGTTGCCTTCGGCACGAATCTTGTATGTGCAACTGCTAGCTATGAAGTGTCCTCCCAGGGGTTCAACGACGAGATTTGAGACGAAAAGGTGAGTGAAGAATTCAATAGGTGTGCATGCAAACTGGGACACCTTTTACACTCTTACCCTAGCACCCTGCACTGCCTGAGTATACAGCTAGCAAATGGTCTTATTGGCCTTTAATATCCTGTACCCCGTAAGTGGCCCGAGTTACGTTTCGTGGATTGTAATTTCCGTAATGATACCTTTTCGTACAATTTGTAGTTTTGGAAGTCGAGTTCTTTTGGAGTGACATTTCACGAACGTGTCAGAAACATGCAGGATCTCGAAACACAAGGAAAATTAAATTGACTATTTGATATTCCATGCACATTAATCCCACGCGTCTAAGTCTTTGTGTCTTAATTCACACTCAGCACGACTAGCATGTTAATCCACTCACATTAAAGGGTGTCTATGCAGTTCAGAGCCTCATTACTGGAAGTTGGGTTCCAGTATGAAGTGATTTTCACTTTTAAGACAATGCTGTAGAAAGAGCAGTCGAATTGGTGTGACACATCGTCCACTCAATGAAACTTGGGAAATTCTAGAACCAAATCTACTCAAAAATGAAACAGAGGTCGTCAGGAAAAAGAAAAGTCGTCTGAATCAGGAAATTTTGAAGAAGTGATCTTGAAGATTTTGCGTAAAATCTTAAACTAACCTAGTGGAAATGCAGTAGAGACTAATCTTGTAAAAGTCTATTTACCAAAGTTATTTCAACAAGGTTTTGAAAATTATATACATTAACATAATAACTGAAGTTTGCTAAACTGGTGATTTCTAATAAAATTCCAAACATATTAGCAATTAATATTATACAGAATATTTCACTCGGTATTTTTCTGTAAGCGTAATTTAACTCTTATGCATTTACGAAAGTTTGTTGATGGATGTCATGGTGAATAAGAAAAATCATGAATCTTCGAAAAAGTTAATAGTACAGATGAACATGCAATATGACTTCGTCTTCTACAGAAAATCTTATTTCTTTGATCTAGGAATAATTTGTTCAGTAGCTAAAATTATTAAATTAACTCTATAGTACAATTCTTCTCAATGTGCGACACGTGGACTACATTCGGCCACTATGAAAGGTAATCCATACATTAGTATATTGTTCCAAGTGACGAGAATTTTTAAATATTGCCCGTTCAATAATTAAATTCCGCCTTATTACGATATTCCCATGGCGTCAAAATATAAAATAGAATTTATTGAGTGACAAGAAAGATTTATTTAATGAATAAAACATAAAGAAAAATAAAATCAATATGTTTACTTCAACGAACTGCGATTAGACTGTCACAAAATGAATTAGAAAAGCTTAGGTAAAAAAACTGATGGATTGACGCGTAACGACGAAGAAGAACCGATAATAGATTATTTTGCGCACATTTGTCGAATGTTTAAATTAAACTGAGCGTACCAACGCCCCAGTCATTAGGCTAGCTGGAGAGACAATGTGCAGAGTGGTTCCGAGAAGATGAAGGAAGTCAGAAGGAGTTTGACAGTGGCAGAGGACACCGCGTGCAAAATTGATGGTGAGCATATCGTAGACGGAGAGAGGGCAACGATAAAATGGTGATCGCGTCATAGGCGACGTTTATAATTTTAATAGAGTCGATAGCTTGAGTTAAATCAATAAAATGGACGCGAAAATGGGAAATATTAAGCCTGTTTTGAAAGGCGTACGGAGTTCATTGGACGCTTCAAACATTGAGACAATCAGCAGGCGAACTGACGAAAACAATGTGTAGAGTGCTTCCGGGTAGGTGAAGGAAGTCTTAAATACTTTTGAGGGTGGCAGAAACACTTGAAGTGCAGAATCGAAAGAATGTAGGTCGCAGTCAGAAAAGAAACACGGTCATGGGTACGTGTAGGCGAAGATCACAGAATTTCGAGCGAAAATAGCTTATCTTAAAAAGTTCATGATCATTCATTAATATTGGGGACTGTATTGGTAATATTGTGTCGTGGAAGATGTACGGCGTTGTCGACCAAATCATATGGTCTGAAATTAATTATATAAAACAAGTAATGTCATAGAAATATTTTTACGTTTTATTTGTTTAAAGATTGTCGATTCAGAAATGTTAAGAATGCATGACTAGAATGAATGTGATTTCACTTATACTGTGTAACGAAGTGTGAAAAGTTATAATCGTATTTATATCAAGAAGAAGATACGGTATTAGTATTAGTATTGTTATAAGATTACTAGTATAGCGAAATTTATGTGTGATACGTATTAAAGATGTTGCAAGATAGTTACAGTACGAAATATTTAACGTAGATAAAATACTTTTGTTTTCTTTTATGAAACGTTAGTTTCGTGGCTAAAGAAAACTGCTGTTATTATTATTGTCGTTTTAAATACATCCCAGCATACTTGTTTAATTTCAATAAATACTTGAGATCCTGAAGTAGAATATCTGGACAACAAAAGAAAATTAAAATAATTAGATATAAATTAAAAGCGGTTTGCAACAAGTATTTCAGTTGACTAGCCATGAAAATATCATAATAAATTATTAAAAGCTGAAAAAAATTGTATTTTTTCTGAAATTTTTAGCTTTTCTAAATTTAAAGGAAGTTCGTGGTAATAGGTGGTACCAATTAATTGCTATAATGAAGTTACATGACACATTTTTTTAAATCATGGTCGCAGTACAATCTCTTTTCACTTCTAATTGTCCTTTTGAAAATTTGATTGAGAATGTTCGGAGTATATAAGTCTCTCTTCAAAGTAGGTGGACTATAATTATGTTTTCTTAGAAATTTCTAAGAAATGTATTAAAATTATTTTAATTATTTACAATACATCTTTCTGTGTATTTATCTGATAAGTAAGATATCGTGAGCAAAAATATTTCCTGCATGTAAAAGTGAACAATGAAATATCTCGGACATACAATCCATGAAATCCTGACATGCTTTTTAATGATTCATGACCTCTTCTCGGAAGTCGACAGCTATAAAATCTTACGTGTTTTCGCTCGCTCAAGTCAATTACTTGAGGACGTACTGAAGAAAAAAGCCTGCCAAATTTTCTCCGCGGTGTTTCCCAAGTTAGACGCGGAACCTTGCGCTGATTGGAGCTAATTCCAGCGACTGCCTTTACAACTCTCTACACCGACGTGCTTATTTTTATGTAGCACGTAAGGAGTGGTATTTGCACTTTACAGCGCACGCTACATTCGGTCCGGGACTCGAACTGCGAACCTAGGACGGGTGTTGATAATGTGAAGCATGAATTAGCGCGGAATTCTTATCGTGCCCGAAATAACCCGCCCACCAGCGAGCAGCTACCATTCGGCGCGGTCGGAGTATGAATACATTATCACGTAGGGGAGGGGCGGGCGGGGAAATCGTCATTGATTATATTTGTCTACTTCCCCACCTTGGAATTACGCGGCGACGGCAGAATGGGTCCTGTGCCTCGCCGCCGCCGCCGCCGCCGCCGCACCCGGGTCGCTGGGGGTGGAGCGGGGCCAGGTGCACAACCAATTATTTTTTTAATTAAAACTATTAGATGTTCGCTAAATTCGCGCATTGTTTCCGCGCCGGGGCCTGCAGCTCGCGACGTCGTCGGCCCATTAACCGCGTGCCGTGATGTGTCCATAAGCGCCCACGGCCTGCGGTCTGCGGTTCGCCGGCCCGCCGGCCGACCTACCGGAGGACCAGACGACCAGGGAGGGACCTGAGCGGGGGCTGCGTTGTAGATGGCGCGTCGGCCGCCATCTTGTTTTCGGATCAGTGAATCGCGATTTCCCATTGCCAACGAATCGCTTCGCCGTAAAATGGTTTCTTCTGTTCACTTCAAATATTCTCGATTCAGTGCACAGTCACTGTCGTAGTATTTATACAACGAACTTACAGAATAAGCACTGGAATAATTTATAGCATATAGCGTAAATAAAATCTCTCGTATCTCTCTTCATATACTACTTTAACAATATACAGCTCCAAATTTTCTGTTTAATTTACGCTCTGTTTTTACTTTCAATTCATAATTAGAATTGAAAAGTTTAACCGCACATATCGGCGGTTTTTCATGTTTATTAGAGATTAATCAATTCAACTCTATCAAGTTAAATAACATCAGTTGCAATCAGATCAAGTTACATTTAATACGCCTCTTAAATATGTTTATTTAGTTATCATAGGCATTCTTATTTATTTATCATGGGCATGCATGGGCATGGAGAGTCCCAGTCAATGTATCCAACATCTGATTAACCACAGGCCATGTTATTTACACATACATGTCCTGTATTCAGTCGGTCTAGGCAAAGGTGGTCAGTGAATGGCGGACAATGTTTTTTTGTATTAATCTGAACATTAAAAAGATATGATTAAATTTTGAAAAGAAATTAATTTTATTAATGAAACATATTGTTAATGGAATATAATATTTATAGAGTGGACAAATCTTTAGTTGTGGTTATATATTTCAATTTTTGACATTATAAATATCTTAGAGTTGGGTAAAAGAATTTTTCAAATTTCCAGACTTGTAAAATCATTTTCTAGTGCTGTACTTTGTATTTGGTATTTTCTTATTGTAATAAGCTTTGTTAAACACTAGCCTGAACTGGCTTCCCTGGTGTAATTGTACGAGCCACCCCATTTTCAGGGACATTAGGATGTATGGCTATTAACAGTAATCCCTATACAGTATTCGAGTAAAACTCCTGAGTGTGCGTATGTGCAGATGTGCGGATGTGTGCGATTCCGTCACTCGCGGCTAGACCACTTCCCGTGCACCAATCGAGACGTATGAGATGTCATTCCACGCGTCTAGGTCTCCTGATGAGGAACTCATTTGTTTTCGGATCCGGCAAGGAGATTCAAATAAACTTCCAAAAACGTGTTTATTCGTGTTTTGGCGCTGTAATGTTAGTGGTAATGTCGGGAATTAACCAACGCCTCCTAAATCGATCTATGTATGTGGCATTGATTAAACACCAGTACCCAAAAACATTTTTAACTTAATATTCCGTAATTTTCTTTCACGAGGTTGGCTACAAGTGATTTTGACATCTTTAACTGAACAATTAAGTTACCAAATAAATGGCGCTGAAGTTTGATAATATTTTAGATTCGAATTATCGTATTTAAAAAAAATTTGCAAAAATTTTCAAACAGTATTTCCTCGGAGCTTATTAAACTTGAAGAA
Source organism: Gryllus longicercus (assembly GCA_038098605.1). NCBI lineage: Eukaryota > Metazoa > Arthropoda > Insecta > Orthoptera > Gryllidae > Gryllus > Gryllus longicercus. Next base: position 1,780,256 of record JAZDUA010000254.1, read on the forward strand.
TTTCAAGTGAATGTAGAGAAAACAAAACTGTGAGTAGTGCTAGAGAATGAATGAACGTTCTTATCTTCGACTTCGCACTTTTCTGTTTTACGTAAGTGTGCTAATGCCGATTTTCAAATGAATGTGACCTACAACTTACGTTTATTAAACTTAACTAACATCTTATTCACATAAACATACAAAACAGTCGCCTTTTAATGTTAGGTTCGCATGCAACGCTAGATTCGCGTACAAAACAGTTAATAGAGCAATTGCAGGAGTAGAAGTGACCACAAATGAGATTGAGTTTGTGAAGTTTTAATCTCTTCAAAAATTAGGTTAGAAAAATATTGAAGTGTTAAGGAAATCCAGGGAAGAATCAAATGTAGTTCTAAAAGACAGAATTTTCACAAATTAATTGGGAAAGATCTACATTTTTTCATTTAGCATTTGTGCTAATGCAAATGCGCTATGTGCGTATTAGCAAAAAATTTAGTAAATTAGTAAAAATGTGGCTGTACTAAAATTTAACTATTAGCATCAAAACCTGCAAGAATTGGTTACGGCGATTATAATTTTGTAATTGCAATAAGACCAGTTCATATCCCTTATGGAGGTAACAAACAAGGTCATTGGGTGTTAACTTTCAACGGAAGTATAACATTATCAGTTTCTACAATTCATTGGTAAGTCCAATGCCAAATACTGAAAGAATATATTTGAACAAAGCTATGCATGATAGAAATGAAGTACGAAAGAAATGTTCAAAACATAAAACTATTTTTAAAACAGTTTACAGCGTCGCCAACGCCACATTTTACTAGTAATAATAATATCTGGCAATGAAATGAACTACAAAATGACAGTAAAACTAACTGAAAATCTGTTTGTAAATAATGCATTGTAGTTCTTATTCAAAAAGTCAATGTACTTCATTACTGTGAATTTATATTCCCACGAATGATCTGGGGAAATTGTAGAATCGACTCAAAAAAAGTATGCGTTGCTCACTACATGTTAATATTTTCCTAAAAAGTTCCAAATCCTGCCGTGTTATAAAAAATATTTTCAGAATCTTCGAATTAATTGGTAATTAATATTTATATTACTTATTTTGTCTGTTGAAAAACTCAACCAGTTTTTCACAGTTTATTAATTTTACGGAATGACATGTTCGTACCAGCTCTATTTTGTACTTATTATAGCAGAAAATGATATTTTTGGGAAATATAACAATACACAATGTAGATCCTTTTCTCAAAAATTTTGGAATATAAATTTTAAGTGTGCCATCTTTTGTTTTTGTAAACACATCTCCTAGGGATACAAAGTATTCCTACTTGGAAAGTAAATCACATTCATTTCTTTCATGTTTTCTCATAAGTTTCTTGACAATTGTCTTTGACTTTTCAAACTTTGAACTTGAATTTATGAAAAACAATCTCTTGAGTTATTTTCTAAAACGTAATTTACCAAATCTTGGTGTATTCCGCAAGTTTGTAAGGCAAATGCAGCATAAAGGTTCATTTATATGTGTACTACACATTTCACGTGATTACCACATTATAGTTAATTTCGAATTTAGCTTTCAAACTTTCAAGTTCTGTAAAATTCTTTAAAAGTTAACCACCAAGAGCGACGTAAACATATTTTTTGGCATTGCTGTAAAATGGCATCTGAGCAACGGCGGCAGGTATTGATAGCGGGTGCGTATCGGAGGGAAGGGCAGAGGCGTTTCTAGCTCTGCCTAGAATTTATCGCCGCCGCGAGGGGCGTCGTGGCAACGCAGGCTCGCGGTGGGGCGGGGGGCGGTGGGGGGCCAGGGGCAGGGGCGCACGTGAGTTCGGGGCCCCGCGCCCTGGAACGTGCCGGTCTCGCCGCCGCGCCGCCCTCGCCGCCCGCGGCCCTCGCTCGCCCCTTATCTGCGGCCGCAGCTGCCCTATCTGCGCAGGTAGTTCCGCTACATATACTCTGCAGACGCGGCCTCCCTCCCCTCCCCTCACTTCTTCGCCCACGCGCCCACATGCGTCTCGCCCCCCTCCTCGCCCTGGCCCCGTGCTCGCTCTCGCCCCCTCCTCCCCGTGGCCCCGTGCTCACTCCCAGTCCCCTCCTCCCCCTGGCCCCATGCTCGCTTTCGCCCCTCCTCCCCCTGGCCCCTTGCTCGCTCCCGCCTCCCTCCTCCCCCTGGCCCGGGCTCGCTTTTGCCCCCCCCCCCTACTCACCCTGGCCCCGTACTCGCTTCCAGTCGTTCGATGTGCCACTCCATTTCCTCTTGTTTCTAGTCCTCTCAACCTCGCTCTTGTGTCTTCACCGTCAATAGCTCCTTTCTTTTCCTTTCACATCACCATTCCCCAATCTTCTGTTCGGCCCAACCGCGTCCTCGCTTCTTTGCCGTCCTTTCCTCCTTTCGCTTCTTTTCATAGCATTGTTTATTTCTACATTCTTGTCCATCAGTCATCCTTTGCTCGTTGGATGCATTTCTCGTCAGTCGGTGTCTTTATCTGTTCATTCTTGAAATTGCTCGTCGATCAATTATTTTTCTGTTAATCCCCCACATTCCTCGCCCAACAACGATTTTATCTATTCATCCTCTACAGTTTTTTCATTGAAGTCTTTCTTTATTTCATACTTAATATTTCCCATTTATCACGTATTTTTCTAACAGTCCGCTACATGTATTGTATATTAAAGCCTTTCTCTGGTCATCCTCCTCATTGCAATAATTCCTCTGTTTTGCTGGATCACGTGCACTCTAGTCTGAAGTTTCACTTCCTCTCTCAGCTGCTCATTCATCATCGCTCCTTGTCAGTGATTTTTCATCCATATTTTCTTGCCCTCTATCATACGCACACGTTTGCCGGAGGATGTCTACCTGATTCGCTTTTTGCGTGGGGCGAACAATTACGCACGCTGATGATGACTGCCGTTTCTTGTCATGAGTATCGAACTGCGGTTATGCTGTGCAGACAGTGAATTACTGTGTTCTTCATACGCCTCTGCAAAACCTTTCACCAACCGGACGACCCAGAATTCGATTCATGTGACACGAACTGTGAGCATGTCAATTATTTTCTCTTGATGATCTTTGACTATTACCACAGAGAGAAATGTTGAGACAAAATTTACAAACATTTTGTAATGATTTCGAAATTCTGTATTTGAAAATGAAAGTTAAAGAATTTACGTTTCATTCGGAAATTCAAAGATAAGACCGCTTGCGTGTATTTGATTTCTAAGCAACTTCATTTATGCAAATTCAGAGCAAGCAAGTATTTTAAAACCTTGTACTTCTTAAACCTAACAAACGGAAAATAACAAAATTAAAGCAAATTAAAAGATGTTTATATGTTGAACATATTATTGTTATTGTCTATTTCAATGAAAATAAATAACATTACTATCGAAAAAGACAGTAACACACGTGTGCTCAAGATATAAATATCTTTTAATTAAAATATTTTGTTTATTTCAATGGAAAATAGAACGTTACTATTAAAAAACATAATGTTTTATTGCATTCAGATATTTTGTCATGATGAACATTTTGTATGATTGATAGTCATCATCAACATAAAACCACGTCAATGTGCTACGGCCGGACAGGGAAAAACCTCTTCCCTCCCCAGGACTGCATCAAAGGATTTGACGAAAATTGTATAATTTGCTGATTAAGATGTAAGTAAGCAGTCGCATATGAAACTCTTAATACACGTTACGTTGCGTCACACATTATATCTAGCATAACTCTAAAATTATGCGTCTTAAGGTTTTAGAAACAAATGACGAACACAAATTACGTATGTCGAACGCATATCACGTAATCTACAAAATGAGACGCTTTTGGACATTGTGGTATATTTTTGAAACACCCCACCTCGTTGCTCGTCTTGTTAGAAACGTTTGGTGCTTGATTCCGGTAATAAGCTATTTTCACATCTGAAACTGTGATTAAAAACGTGCGGAGTATTCACACGAGCTTCTTTAAACTGAATTATTTTTAAATTAAACATTTGTGAATAATATACATTAAAATCAGCTGTGAATTCCGTTTCGATAGTTTTTATTATTACTTAACAGTAAGACGCCGAGGACCTCCTGACTCACACCTTGGTACCAATTTGGGAAATATTGCAGAATACAAACACTTGAAGACGCGTTGCTGTATATGGAAGTATTTATGATTTGTATTATATAATTCATCAATGTATAATTCAATTTCTCAAAAGAGCACTATAGTTCAGGAAGGAATAATATTTATTTAGATAAAGATTCATGCAAATTGTGTTTTATAGGTAATTGTCATATTTCAGCAGTTCTAATTATGCGTTGTTTCATGCGCAAGGTTATTCTTCGCGCGTTCTGAGTTTGAATAATAATTCGATATCTGAGGAGTAACAACTTCTTTCGTAACATGGAGAATTTTCAGTGGCAGAAAGGACCATGGTGTTCTGCCCTAGGCATAGAGTCTCTTCCTTTGACGATTCCAATCCTCTTCCTTTGATCAGCCAATTCCGGCGTTTTATATCCCGTTGTCATGCAGGTGGGAGTTCACATTATGCCGTATTTTGTATTTTGTGGGAACCACCAATCTACTCAAAAGCCACATTAGTATACTCGATAGTCCTTCAATTGTTATCTTTTCTCTTCAGCTCCTGAATTCAGCCTGGCAGCGCTCAAGGGTGAGAGGATTTTAAATGACATGCGCCATTCAGGTTTTTTCTATTTTTTTTCTGAAGGTAAATACATAGATAGTTATTTAAACTTTACATATATACTTTTTTGTTACTTACTTATTCTTAACTTACATACTATATAATGAGGAGATGTTCCACTAGGGGTCCTCTAATTAGGTTCTATGCTTGCGATTTTGATTTGGAATACACGGAATGGATACGTATTTTGGCTTCTGTTTCTATGGAATTAATTTTGAGAGTGAATCCGGAAAGTGCTGGGATTTCATGAATCTTATAATAGAAGTGTGTAGCCAGGTATGTGTTGTGATGATCCGACATTGAGGTGGCTGTTTCTGCATCTACAGTACCGGCTGCGTATAAGCGACTCTGACAGTTCTCTCACCACGTGTTGGGGTACGTCATGTGACCTGCTCTGAGGCAGCTTCCGAGAATTTGTTTACTTTCTCACAGCCATCGTTCCCCGTTCCCTGACTCGCACGAACTCGCAGGTTCGACTGTGGCGAAAGTTATGAACATTTTATCAAGACGTCATTTTATCGTCACCTGTCAGTAAGTGTTAATTTTTATTTTTGAGATTGGATTTGTCTGTCATGAAGGTGGTGCTATGAGCGTAGTAATGTGTGGCAACTGAGCATCGAATTGTCAGAGTCGCTTACACGCTGCCGGGTACTGTAGAGACTCTAACCCGGAGGAAGGCACCGCGCCAGCGTCGTCTGCTGGGCAGAGTCCGCTCGAGAGCGTGGGCCTTATGCCGCAGGGCGGGCGAGGTTTTGCGCGGGGCGTGGTGGGGCGTGGAGGGGCGGTGCGGCTCACGCTAGTGCATAATGCATCCGCGGCGGTTGTCCGGCTCGAAAGAAGCGCCCAGGGCGGGCGGAAGGATATTTTTTCAAGGGGGGCACGCCCCGCCCCCGCCCTTTCCGCCCCGCTGCCGCCCACGCCGCGGGTCTCAGCCTCGGCCTGTCACCGCCCCACGTCAGCCGCCGCCCTCTGACGAGACGCCGCGAGGGACAGCCTAACTCCGCGATCATGCTAATTCCCGCGCCGAACTTGGAGCGCCAAGTTTCTACGCAATTTCGAGTAAAATGTCGCGCGAAATAAATTGCATTTGGAAGTTAAGCCTTCGCTTCGTAGGTGAGTCTCTTCCTTTCCCGTGTACTTTTGTTCCCTCTAGGCGCCCTTTTTATGTTCGTATAGAAAAATGATCGTTGTCTTTTTGCCGTGGTTTCCCTCCCGCGTGTGACTCGGGAAGACCCGAAAACTGTGGGGCTGCAGGAGCTGTGATGAATTTTGTAAGACTAGCGGTCTGCTGCGGGACCTCCGGGAAAGAAATGCTACCCTGTTAGGTTCCCTGCGTACGAATTTTTAAGAAAACATGACTAGTGGAAAAGGTCCTATTTTTGTTCTTATGGTAAAATCCTATCCACGTTAGTGGCTTGTGTAAATTTGTAGAAATACTGTTTACTTAAACCACATGAATGTACCTCGCCTCGTCTTTACTTACTGTTTTAAAATAATAATGTAGTCGCTGAGATGTTACGGTGATTAAACGTCTATCTGCTCACGTGTCACGTGAATGGCTTATGCAATGGTAACGGGAAATTCTGATACGGGAGGAACAAACATATCGCGAACATAGTTGTCTCATGGCTCCGACTTATTCTTATATTCTTTCTCTCGGTGTTAGGATGGGAAAGGGAGACGTTTACAAAGACTACATCGTTCCTGAAACACCTTTGCTAAAATAATGTTGTATTTGTAGTTAAGAAGTATTAATATTATTCTATTTTGCTCGATGATGCTTATGATATTTCAAGAGGTATACAGGTTTGGATAGTTTCTATTACCAGAAACGGTGAAGTAATTGAACTTCAAAACCTCCAAAGAATAAAAACAAAAGTTTTCGATTTTCATTGCCCGGAAATTGAAGAAAGTCGGGCTGAAAGTCAGGCCGCAAAACATAGCGATGACAAAACGACGAAACTCACAGTGAGTATTAACGATCGCTACAGGAACAGATTTATAAGAGAATGTCTAATGCTTTATGTTCTACTTTCCTTACAGATTATTCTCAAAGCCTGTCATCAAATGACTCACTTTCTTCATTTGACATCCTTCCCACAAAATTTGAATTTTGTGAGAAAAAGTATTTTACTGTGGTCCCTAAATAGTGTGTATGACAAGTTAGTGAGGTATTGGTCAATAAGAGTACACAACATTGTTTTCGTTTATAAAATTTCTACTTTTTAAGTTGTATGCTGCTAGTATTTCGAAAGATATGATTTATTTGAACAAAAAATACAAGTTAATAAAAACTTTGGATATATAAGTCAATTAAAAATTAAGATGTTTTAAGTAGTCAGCTTAAGATAAAAAGGAAGGTTTGATTGTTCTAATATCATAACTAATTTTCTATTGACCAATCAAACAAATTAATTGGATTTAATTTTAAATATTTTGCAACGTGTATTTATTGAAATTGTGATATAAGATATCATCTTACGTGAGTGTACTGTAACTCAAATCTCAGACTCTTATGTCTTGGATGAAGCATAGACGCAACTGGATAAACTAAAACCATATCCGGACTCTCCTTTCATTGTCTTCCTTGATATTCTAGAGAGGAAAATAAGTCCACATTAACCTGAGATGACGTTGATATGTAATAGACTTGAGTATTTCATGTCTATTAAAGCACAATAGCAAACAGATTTTTCTGCGTACTTACAGACTTAGATTGTTCTTCAATGCAATTGGGAAACTCTCTAATAGTGAAGTGTAGAAGTAATTAATACGGATTAAGTGTTCTAGTATAAAGTGTCCTCTACTTAGGATTGCATTCATTTACTTTTCTGATGTTTGAATTGATAATATTCCTTGGCGAAAGCAAAGCAAAGAAAATTTCATATTTTTTTCAATTCAAAATGTGCTTTTTAACAAATATATATTAATACCGTAGTAATTTCTCTTCTGTGATAGAAATGTATGCATGCGATCTGCATTTTCTTTCTCTATATTACATTAAATTTCTAGATTTGAGGAATTTGCAGTCGGATATCTAGGTGTCCTACCGTCTATAGAAAGATAATTAGAACGAGTATAATTTAGAATTGTTGCATATGGTGTGGTTTTCATCTTCCCTTGTTGATGAGAGTAAAAAAATATATGTCTAAGTTTCCGAAAATTATTGTGTTTGTGTTGAAAATGGAATTTAATTGATAGAAGATTTACAGTACACCGAAATGTCTTCTTACTAGTGTCATAAACCATGCTCATTTAGAAATATGAAATAAAAGACGAAGTCTGAGGCCCTCTGGCAATGAAATTAATTGGGAGTAATTAGGTGTGAATCAAAGTCTTTGCTGAGCTTTCAGCGGAAAAATCGATAAAACCTTGCGAACTATAATTTAAGTCAAAGTGTCTCTCAAGTCGTATATTACGAGTGAGCTCTTGGAAACTTTTCAGTGTAGAAATGCGATTTCAAACTCAGAAGAAACTTTATTGACTGACGAGAGAAAATCTATAAGAACGTGTATGGACTGTTCCTTAGTTTCAAGGAATGCTCAAAAAGTTGCATGTGAAGAGAAGAGTGGAAAGATCCGACGTCGAAACTGAGTGGAAAATACCGAACATTAGGAAAGGACGGCATCAATGAAAGGGTGAAGACAATATGGAAGAAGTGTGATAATGGGGGCTCATGAAGATGCATACGCTGAACTCGACTTGAGCAGCTCTTCTCTCTGAGCTAGCTGCTGCGATCAACGAGCTGCTCGAGACGTAACCTGTAAATAGGCTGAAACTCTACTCCTATCCAGCGCACTCAGCCACAATCAGGCGGTACGGGTCTACGACCAGTAATGGAATAAACATTGACGTCTTTTGGAACAGCCCCAGTTATGAAATTCGAAGAGGCCGCGTTTGTTGTTCTTTAGTTTTAAGGCCGTGGACAGTGCTCCTAAAAGTGTTCACCCTTAGTGTGCCAATAATTTTCGATTTTACTAACGCAATTTTCCTCAGGCTACTCGACGACTTAAGTAGAATGTCAGAGCAAAAATGTTTTAAACTCTCAGGCATTTGTAAGGATGTCGAAGATGGCACATTTTGCTAATGAACATGTTCTGTGTATATCATACGACGATGGTAATCAGAGGCACACCAAGCCTAGGAATGGGGGGGGGGGGACTACGGGTTTAGTGCTCAGCTGACTTGATGTGTTCTTATGATGAAATTTTAATTTATGCTGAATGTATGATGAATGTATATGTTTTGTTGACTTACAGTTTACAACGTAAACAAGTGATGTATTGAATGAATTTCATTACTACAGAAAACTAGTAAAAGCTATGATTTTGATATGTATCATGGGAGGGAGAGAAGCTGAAGCTCCATGAGCTCCTCGTCCCGTCTTAGGTGCATCACTGAAATTAATAATTTGTAATTTTGAACATCGCGTTCCTTGACTGGTACCCAACTAATTCTGAAGTGTTGTTTTGCAGGTTCACTGCAACATCAGCAACATCAGTGCAGAATGAGTTGCCTGAAAAACGAGGGAGCGATCTGCAAAACTACATTTGTAAAACTTTGCAACTTTGCTCTGCTTAAAAATCAGATTTTCCATCATATATTCTTTGGACCAAAATGATCATCTACCTTCGTACATGTCCTAGCAGTTTGTACTATTTATCCAGAGACTACTTCTGATATTTCGTGGCGAGCAATCTAAAGCTATATCAACGCCCCAAAACCAATCTCACCAAACCATATCCAAAATTGAAGGCCAATTAAATAATCTATTCCTGAAATTAAGGCTCTTTTGGATTTCCCCAAATTATGGGGGCTGCTACCTTTAGTGTAAAGCAAGCAGCGCCCACATAGAAAATACTACTTCTCATCACTACAAAACAACGAAAATGCATCCAAAATTATAGACTAATTTTATGCAGTACAAAAAAATTGTTCCAGCCCATATTTTCCAAAAATAAGGGATGTACAAAGAGAAACAGATAACATTAGTTCTTTTAGGCTAATAAACACGAAAACTCAAAAATCTCAGAACCCCAGCGCCCGGTAATAAGAATTTTTCTGACGAAAAATTGCCTAAGGCGAGGAAGTAAAAATATGAAACATTTATTTCAGAGGTGTTTGCGTTTTCGTGTTTATTAGTCATTAATAACGTATGTTGACGGTTTCTCTTTGTACAGCCCTCATTTTTGGAAAATATGTGCTGGAACATTTTTTTTCGTAGAGCCTAAAACTAGCCTTTAATTTTGGCTATGGTTTGGAAGATTTTTGTTTTTGGGCGCTGCTGGTGGCTTTGGTGGCGGACGAGCGGGGCCCCGTCACGCAGTACACGGCAACCGACCTGCTCGCGAAGAGCGCGCCGCGCCGCGAAAACTCCAGCCTTTGATCTTAACGATAGTTCCTCCAAGAATGTTTTCGCGTGCGGCGCTCGTATATCTGTCATTTGCTATCGCCCTGTTCCCTAAACGCCCTGGTGCGTGGAAAGCACAGATGGCGGGATATTTATGGCTATTGATGGCATAAATGGCCCGAGGCCGTAAACCGATGCTGGGGATCCGAGGCGCAGGGTCAAACCGCACGGATTTATTGAAGAACTTGCAGTGGTTCGACCAAGAATTGTTCTAGATTGTTTACTTATGGGTGATATGGCATGTATTTGGACCGAATATTTGTGCCTTATAGTGTACAAACGCAGTGAAAAACAAAGAAGCAGTTTTCAAAAATAACTACGACTTAAACAATGTCATGTGTAGATGTCGTATTTACTCTTTGATGTCAAACCTTCCTTCAATTGTACTTTAATTACTTCATAATAATTACACCAACTTGTTGAATTTTATAATACAGCGCACTTAAAAGTTCAGATAACTACCTTTCTTTTGTACCGTAAATTGTAATTGATTATTATTCATCAGCGTCCTGAATTCTGGGAACTGTAACGACAAAGAGTATTTTTTAATCAGTGCGTAGTTACATATAAAATTTAGATGAGGTACGTAAGGTACACCTTGCTCGGACACATCGCAGAATTTGCATAGTTCTAAGAGAGCACATGAAAGCAAAGTTAGCCGGGGCCCCGATATTTCGTGCAACACTAACTCTCCTTTATGTTCCGGTTTCTTTCTTTCCCCTCACCCAGGACAGTACCCACCTATTGAGTTTCCCCTTCCCCCTCCCCCCTCACACGAGAGTACCTCCTGAGGAAGGAGATGAAACGCGTTTTATTTTCTCCCCCCCCTCGCGACTCTACTCAACTTTTAAATATCCCGCGCAAACCTACGCCGTCAAAAGAACCTCAGTGAACTCAGAAGCAGAAGGCTTTTATTACGCCTTTGTGAGCGGCGGGGCAATTTTTTCGCGCGATATTAGTTCCTGTGTGAAACCTCTGCAGGTTTTTCGCGATCGGCTCCGAAGATAGAGATTTTTTTTTTTTAGTTCGAAAGGAGATGAACGGCAGGCCCCCTGGAGTATAGGGAGTATCTGAGTTTTCTCGGAAGCAGGAAATGGGGGAAGGCAGTCAGTCGCAGCGACGGAGGCGGGCGGGATGCCTTGTTCTAGGAAAGGACTTTTGTTGGTCTAGGGATCGGTGAATGAGGGAGCGGAACGCTCTTTGCGGTGACCATTACAGAACTGGTACACGCTCGGGATTCGTGACAGTTTAAACCGTTTGGGTAAACTCTAGCCGCATCTGTTACGGACAAGTCTCTTAGGCCCCTTATTTTCGTCAGAATGGTTAGCCGTATCCTCAAGTTCTGGGCGCTAAAAAGAATTCACTCTCAACATCTACTTGGCTGTCCGAGAGAAGCTGTGTCCTAGGAACAGATACTGACGTTTCAGCCGTCACGCTGCGATCTTTTCTTAGGGCGAAATGCATTTGTGCATTTCGCCCTGATTCGCATTTCGCCGTGATTCGCATTTTGCCCTGAAGAAGGTCGTATGACGGCCGAAACATTTTTATCTGTGCCTAGGGCAGGGCGTCTCCCGAACAGCCGAGTAACTATTGTCGTAGTCCGCTGAAGTGTAGTTTTCATATGAATTCACTCTCGTTCCAGACACATGACAATTTCTGCCGTTCAGCTCCATCCTTCCACGTGAACTCGAGGATTTAAGGTCACGATTTCGCGGGTTAAACCATTGCGGGCGAAACCTGTCGCCCCGTGATTTTCTTCACGAAGCGTGTCATGATCACCGCTTCCCTATGGACTGTCCGCGAAACGGGGCCCACACATTTTGGACACAATCAGAATACACACAGCCACGAACCTTCATCGTGAAATAAAAAATCTGGAGCCAAAAGAGTTTCGTTCGAAGACGATTCGTCACAAATTGTTTTTCTCTTGAAAATAATATGATACGGTAGTATTGGCAACAACGCAGGTAGAGTAGAGCGAAATGCGCTCGAAACAAATCAAGACAAGTCAATTTACAAAGATATTTGAAGTCTTTAAGACGTAACTTTTGGTCCTCGTGTCTCGGTTTTCTCGTTACAAGGGCTAATGAAGAAAATTAAGCTTTGCAACAACAATGTATGTAATAAGACAATAAATCTATTTAGAAAAATATAGCAATAAATAACCAACAAATGTGCAATCAAATATGCACATCACGTGCTATTAATATGTAGTGAGAAATACGTTCTGATTTCTTGCATTATAGGGAACCCATTAGTACTTAGTATAAGTTATGTTTTCTCATTAGTTCAGTAAAGTTGTGTTTGTCTCGTATCCAGTTTATTACCTACGCTGATAAAATGAGAGTTATATGTAATTAATTTATTGTACAGAAAATTAATTATATTCTTATACGGAAAATACGTAATTTCAATCTTGGTTTCTATTTGTGTCTTAAAACCTTTCAACACATTAATATTTTCTAAAGGTAAATTTGCTAGCCCTCACCCATCGCAAGACTTTTTTCCCCGTCGCGATCTTAAAAACACGAAATATTAATGGAAAATTAATCAGAGTTGAAAACGCGCTCTTAATCTCACTTAAGGCGCTGCTGGCACCTGCGTTCCGTTAAAATAGACGCGCGACCTCTCCGCGCAAGGCGCTCGGCCAAAGTGTCTCGAAATTTATTAAAACCGAAGAATTCGATTAGCTTTTTACCCCCCATATTATTTCTTTTCCGAGCCTCTCTCTCTCTCTCTTTCCCTTAGGAGATTGCAAGAAAATAGAGTCGGTGCAGTCAGCGCCTGAAGAAACCCGTTTACGGCTAATGGGCGGCGGAGGTGGGACAAAGGGGCGGGTGGGAGGGGCAAAGGGAGAGGGGGTGGGAGGGCCAAGGGTCGCGCGGAGTGCAAGGACGCTAGACGTCGCGACGTCGCCGCCGCCCACCAGCCTCGTCACTCACCGCGTGCCTACTGATGGCAAATTGTACAACATTAAAACATTGGTTCTTCGATATTTTGATACATTGCCAAAAGGTTTTCGATGTAAGAAAAAAAACGTTTTTTTAAATATGATGAAACTTATCGAAGTAAAATGGCCTGGTTCTAATGTGATACATAACACGTCAATATTAGTTTAATGTACATTCTGCCAAAAATTCGACTATCTTCTTAATGTTCTACGCATTCAAGGTTCAAAATGCAGTTTAACGATATTACCACGTTAAAAAATATGAAAATCAGGCTATAACACGAGAGAAAAATTGCGAATAGCTTACGGTTTTGTGCCGTCTGGCGACAGGCAACAGTAACAGTTGTGAATCGCTGATGATTTCGACCAATACACACCTACACGCACACACACACACACATAAACACACAAAGATTCTGAAAATTGAATTTTTTTCATGATATTTATTTTTAAACATCGATGTTTCTGTACCAATATATCGATAAGAAGAAAACATCGATGTTGTAATATCGATACTTGTGGTCGAAAATATCGATATTTTTGCCATCCCTAGCCGCGACTTCGGCACCGCCATCTCCGTCATTCCCTGCGTGCCCGCACCAGCTCTCCTCACCTTACAGAGCGCGGCGCGGCGCGGCGCGGCGCACCTCGGCCCGATTATGGCAAAATATATGGAGATCCAATTTCCCGCGCAAAATTCCAAAGAGCCTCCTCCGGCGCGGGATAACTCCATCATGAAGATTTACTATCCAATTTGTTGACGTTCCATATCAAGTCTAACTCGTGTTTGACTTGCCTATTAACATAATTGCAGCGAAAACTGCTTTCTTCTTTTTTTTGTTGTATATTTTATTTTTCGTAATTGCAACGCGACACTAAAAGTTTTCCTGCCAAGTTTTCGCTTTCCATGCGGGACCGGCGTCATCTTAAATTTCTGTTTCGCCCCCCGGAGCGGCGTTTGGCACGGAGAAGTGCGTACTGAGATTCGGAAGATCTTCTGTTTCTGAATAATGAGGACGCCGCCGGAGCGACGAGGTGACGTCAGCGGGTAGAAACGGCGCCGCCGCCGCTCAAAGAGACGGAGGACTACTCCAGGAAGCATTTTTTGCGGTAATTAATATTAGTACAGTGTGTTTCTTTGCAAATTGGTCTCTCGACATTATGAATGTAACTTGCAACGTTTGCTACAGCTTTGTAAGAAATTTGCTCGTCGTAAAGAATGTCGAAAGTACGTGTGAGAGCGAGTGTGATGAGGAAATTATTTAATTCTGTTTTTTTTTTTTTATAACGTTGAGTATTCGTTTTTAAATGCTTTGTGGGAAATAGTGGTTCTTTATTATTTCAAATTCTGAAAATAGATTTTTTTAATACAACAAAAAATAAGTGAAACGCATTTCATATTAATTTTTAATCATCTCGTGCTGTTCTAAGAAGTTCTGTAACGTTCTATGTTAGCAAACGTCGAACTTAAAAACAGCAATTAATAACATACATTCATGCAATAATTTCATTTTTACAGCTCTCTTTTTATCAGTTGTTAAATCACAATTGCTATTTAATCTAATTTATTGAATTGCATTAGCATGAGTAAATTATTGAAGTGTGTATTGAATGCAACTTAGATGTAGAAACGTTTTGACAATTTCTCTGTTGTAAACAGACTTTAGTAAGCGTGAAAAATTATTTAATTTTTTATTGCAATGAAGCCATTATGAATACGAAGTTAATATTTTATAAAACGTTTTAAAAGAATATTTTTTCTTTTTAGATTGTATTTCTAACTAACTAATTGCCCTTCTTTACGCACATTTTCAGTGAGTGATGATTTCTAAATATGATGTAATTTTAAGTAATATTATTGAGTCATGTAGAGCAGTTTAAATAAATTATTTTTATCGGAATTATGATGTAATAAATCACAATTCATCACTTTCTTTATTTTGTAGTTTCGGTCTTCTATCTTTGAAGTGTATTTACTGTAAATATAACATCACACTTGAACTTATCATTTTGCTAACTACATGATTTACGGTAAAGAATTGAAACAATCTTGTGGTGATAAGATGGAATGAATTCTTACTGTCATGACGATAAACAAAGTGCTCAACTGTAACCCAAATGTATTGTAGCAATAGGTTCCTATAAATAAAAATGTTGCTTAAGGCAGATGTTTTTCAGTCATGCAATTCCAACATTTTTTCTATGATTTCCAAACAAAGAGAATACTGTATTTTGTATTTATTACATCCACGTAACATCGGAGAAGAGCAAACAAAGAATATTTGTTAAATCAAACAGAAACGTATTTTTGAAACGTTCGTTTCGAACACCCGAGGACTCGCAGTACTAGTTGTGTTGTTTCAGAAAAGAAATTTTCCGTCAGCAGTTGGTCGGCAACTCGACGTTCCCATGTTTGTAGTGGGCGGCGTCAGCAAACTTCCCTTGGCGACTTGAAGGCGCTTCTTTGCCGCAGAAAAACGAGCGCTGCTCTGCAGCGAACGCCGCGGCGCGCACCGCGCCGGCCTGGCTCCTCGTCTGAGACCGACGCGTGCCGGCCAGGCACGGCTGCCACCCGCTCCACCGCCGCCGCCGCCGCTGCCAACATCCCGCCGCTTTCCCAGCTCTGCTCCTACCAGCCTCCGGTGGAAGCAAAAATGAAACTCTTGTCAATATCAACCCAACTTTAGAAATATTGCGAACGCGACGTTATTTTGAGTCGTCGGATATATTGCATTTTTCTCTCGAGATGAAACATTGAATGATGTATTTCAGAAAGCGGAAAATTTCGTATCGAGGCGTACATACGGGCGTTGTGCGCTTCATATCTGCAATTTATCCCACTTTTTTTCGTTTCCTTGCGTGTGGATTGGGAATATCACCCTTTTTCTGGGGGTGGACTCTGGGTTGCGTCGCGAGTTAAAAGGAGAAGAGGCGTAGCAACGTTGGTAACCATTTTGCGACGTATCTCTTCTACGAACCCGCGCCTCGAGTGGAGTTGCTGCTCTGAAAAAAAATTCTAATCATCAAAGACGATGTGCCATAGCAAGCACGATGTGCACATCTGAACTTTGTGTCTCAAATGAACTAATGTAAAATGTTTTGAAAATGAGATAATAGAACTATATCCTGCTGCAGGAAAGTTCTCTTTGCGATCTGTACAACAGGTCACACATAAATCATATTTTAGTCTGCAGTATGTTATATTTGAACGATTAATCGTAAGTGCCTCACATAAATATATTTCTAATATGTACAATTTATGTGTCAGCTCTATTTTAAATAGAGATAATGGAACGTTCCTTAATTGTGTAAGATAAATGTTTTTGAGCGTATGATAAATGAATCATTGAGCGACAAAATTAAGTATGTTTGAATTTTCATTTTTTTATTTTTATTTTTGGCTTGTATCGTTTAACTTCAATCAATCATTATTTAAGCTCCTACATTTCTTTAGAAATTATTTAGTGTCGGTAATTCTTTTTTCTTTAGGGCACATTTCGTTTTTATTACCTGGAAAGGAATATGTTCCACAGTTTCACGTAACTTTAATGCATATCCGCAAGGTATTACGAGACCTCTTCCTTTAAGAAAGCGCGTAAACAAAGGAAATGAGCCAACGGCGCGGCTGGCGGTCCAGGCGCACGCGCTCGCCTTGAAGGAAACCCTCAAGGATCTTTTTTGAGCCTTAAATCACGCGAGGGATTTATTCGATATTAAGCATGTCGAGGGCCCTCCGCGGCGATTGCGGCTTGCGACAGCGGCGGGGCGAGTACGGGGGCGGCGGCGGGGCGGGGCGGGGCGGGGGCGGGGCGGGGGTGGGGCGGGGGCGGAGTCGGAGACGGAGGCCGGGGGCGGGGGCCTCGGGGCGGCGATCCGCCGTTGCCATTGAGAAGCTGAATGGGCGGCCGGGGCGGGAACGGAGCGGGACAGGGTGGGGGCAGGGGCGGGGGCGGGCGTACGGCGAACGGAAGACGCGCTCCTGGACCAGCGCATCCCTGACCCACCACCGCCCCCGGCGCCGCAGCCTCTGTTTGTGTTTCCTTCTCCTTTGCACGTGCTCTTCGCGTCGGGATATTAACGTAAACACGTCCTATATCTCCTCGCCTTCTCGCGGCGCCGGTCGCCTCCACCTCCGCCGCCGCTGCCGCCGCCGCCGCCGCCGCCGCTGCCACCTACTTCTCCTCTCCCCACCCTCCGCGCCTTGTGCCTGCTCCTCCTCCTCCTCCGCTCCACAATTTCTTACAAAGTCCTCCGTTTATTCTCCCGTATGTCAATATTATCGGGAGGGGCAACCGGGTTACCTGCGACGCCGCGCGCTGTCTCTCCCCTCCTCCTCCTTCTCCTCCTCCTCCCCCCACTCCTCCAGCGCCGTCGCCTTATATCCCCCCACCCGGGGAGCGTGGGTCCCCCCGCCTTGAGGTCCCGATCAGCTGTTGTGAACAACACCCCCTCCCCCCGCCCCGCGCCGCACGGAGCCGGCGCCGCCGCCGCCGCCGCCGCCGCCACCGCCGCCGGTGTCTTGTTTTATTTATTTTGCTTGTATCGACGTCTCGGAGACGCCGCGCGCGGGCGGTGGGGTGGGGTGGGGAGGGGGAAGGGGGGGGAGAGGGGAGGCGGAAGGGTCACGGGCAGCCGGCGACGCCGCGGCGCCTCTTTAAGCGGTCACCTCCGGAGAGAGACGAAGCGAGACATGTGCCTCCGCTCCAGGATGCGTTCCTTCAACTTAAAGATAGCTCCCGGTCCGCGACCTTCGCATCGATTCCTGGCAGCCCCTGCGGAGAGGCCGCCGGTCTTAAATCGCCTGCGGTTTAACACGCTCTTCCATTAAGTGCGCGTTGCAAGGATGTTTTGTTTCCGTTAATTCTACTACGGAACATCATAGAATGTTTGTACAACGCACTGAACGCATATCCACCCTTAAGACGGCAGGTCCAGTTATATACAATGTTTTAGACAGTGTCATGATTTATTCGTTTAGTCATCTGCTTAGTTGCTTTAATTTTTCGAAATTCATTAATAATAATTGAGATTATTCTCATGCAACTGGTATTGTTACACAGTGTTTACATTGATATTAGTAAACGTAAACATTTCTAATACCGCGTTTGATTTTCATGGATTCTTTTTACTCTACTTTTATCACGTTAGTTTCTGCAACATATTTTATCCTCTTTTATTCGCATATTAAAAATATGTACATTAACCTCTAGGAATATTGTACCAATACAATTTGCTTTCAGAAATTCTTGGGCCTTTATCAAAAAATGTACTGCGTGTATTTCAAAAGGCCAAGGGGCTTGCGATAAGAAATAGCTTGGATCACCAGCGTAGCCTGCGAAGTCACCGAGGATTCTTTTTCATAACAACACATTTAAAATCTTTTATGAGTAGCGTATTTAACATGAAAATGCTTTGTTGTATTAATCAAGAGAATAAACATCTTTGGAGCAGACGCAAAATAGCCCAGCTTTAAGTCAATGAAACCCACATACGAAAGATAATTGCCTCTTATGGGGCCTCTTCATGTAATTGTAAAAATATTTAGAACTGCCATTTCGAAAGAACAAATTTACTGGAGGAGAAAATGTATTTGCTCATAACGAAACGCGAAGAACATTGTGTTGTGTTTCATTTTATTACAGAGCCTGCATTAGCTCTATCACGTTTGCTGCCGGCCGAGTGCATTGTAAACAACTCCCAGAAGGCGTTCAGGTCGTACGCGCTCCTGTGGCTGCTTAGTTAGTAGAGGCACC
Organism: Gryllus longicercus; assembly: GCA_038098605.1. Lineage (NCBI taxonomy): Eukaryota > Metazoa > Arthropoda > Insecta > Orthoptera > Gryllidae > Gryllus > Gryllus longicercus. Next base: position 1,799,060 of record JAZDUA010000254.1, read on the forward strand.
ACACACACACACACACACACACACACACACACACACACACACACACACACACACACACACACACACACACACACACACACACACTTCGAGTGAAGCTCCGTCCGACTTCCACGCGCGGCTGCCACTACCTGAGACCTAAAACGCTTTCCGCCTATGTAACATATTCGGCCTTTTCGATTACCTAAATTCCTATGAATCACTAATTTGATAAATTAAGAAATATTTACTACGGTCTTTGCGGGGTTGTGAGGAAACGTGGTAATTCATTTCGATATTAACAGAAAGCATCGGAAGAAATTACTTGAGCTAATTCCCGGAATCCTTGTATTACCGTTAACTACAAAGAATAGTAAATTTGCTCATAATCCTGACTTACGCACAATCGCGCAAACACAGCCTTTTCTGCGCATTCGGAATTGTGTTTTCAATAGGAAGGCACTGCGCCTAATATCCGCAGCAGTGTATTGTCGTTGTCTTCCCGGCTTTATTTGCCCAGCGCTATTTCAGAACGCACCGCGCGCGCGTAAGAGGGGGGCGGGTTTGCGCTCGCTTCCACCTCGCGTGTTATTCCTTCTTTATGAATAGCGAAGAAACGCTGCCAGCCGGCCGGAGGATGGGCCTACTATTTGATCACGGTGCGGATAATTCGACGTTTCCACGTGAAGGGAGTAAAGCCTTTTTTTTTTTTTTTTTTTTTTTTAAGATGGATTTACATTTCTTAGGAAGTTATTGATGACGAAATCTATTAAAATGTAGATTTTAATATTTTTGAAATATTCTCTTATTTTCAATTCTTTTAATTTTTATTTCCAACTTTCTTCAAACTAATTTTAATGATTTAACACTTTTTACTCGAACGTCATGGAAATGATTGCAATTTATGTTCCAATACTTCTTGTCAACGAATTACTTAGGATTAAAATTTCTGTCGATATATGAGCTACAAGTATATTTTCAGCGGCATGATTTTTTTGCATAACATTAGAAACAAAATGTATGTAATAAATAATGAAATACTATGTATTTTAAAAGTGTTAATGATGATTAGTTATTTACACTGTGTATCTTCCCTCCAGTGAATACGTATTGCGAAATTCTTCAGGATCTTGTAACACCTGCGTTTACCGATTATCTCCTTCGAAATCCGTCGATTCATTGAGTAAATGCTGGGATTGTGCATTGCTTTGCATGTGTGCAATCATTGAAGCCGTTCTCTATCATCTCGTGTTACGCGCACTTATTTTTGTTTCCAAGTTAAATAAATTCGTAATTATATACATGTATTAATTAGAACTGGACTCTAACATGTTTAAACTAGTAATGAATCAGCAACTGTAAAAAGGGACACGCTCAGTTGTTTTATGAGCATATTCTTTAAAATATGATAAATATAGATATGCTTGTTCGTAGTTTTCCTATTCCCTGTAGTTTGTTTTTCAGACATGAAATGCACGGAGTACTGAATGCTTCTAACCATGAAAAACGAAGGCACGCTTATTAAATTTCTTATCATCTAGCAAGGTTTCCTCGAAAATTAGCATTAAATTATATATCATTAATATAATTAAAATTTAGGATTTTAATACAAAATAATCTGAAAACGGAATTTAGAGATACAAGTGCTTATGTTTGCTTGTTTGAGAAAACGTACTGTTTGGTTGTTTTTAAAGACTAATAGCATTGATGAGCATATTCAAAATAATTAGCTAAAGTAGTTTCTTTTAAGTTACTCACACCCTATGAAAGAGTATATTTTAATCGATTCGTCTTTGTTTAATATACCTTATTACCAACGAATGATAATATTAATTAATAATTAAAATATTTATGACGTAAATTCATAATCCTAGAAAATTCAACTCCCTCCCAGTGACGCAATTGAACAGTGAACGCTCAAGGCCTACGGAAGCTTTCAAAAGAACTTCTTGAAAATACCTGCCGTCTCTTGTCACAGTATTACAGGTTTTCTGTCAGAATTGAATACCACCGTTGCCAATAACACATTGCTGTAGGTAAGAAAAAGCAACTAAAGCGACCAAGAAATGAATGTTCGTGATGGCTTTATGCTCTGTTCTTTCCAGTTGGTAACATCGAATAGTTCCAACATTATTGTTTCTTTATATCTGTGGACAACAAATACGCACTGCCCATATTCAGGAATCTATTCCGTCAGCATTCGTTGTCCCGTTTTTCGATCCTTGTGTCACAGATGTTGCGTTGCAGTTGTGATACTTTGTTGTACTACTTCTTGTTATACGAATATTCTGGAAATTCGCAACAAGTGGAAAGTTTTCCCACAATTCTCTGGTATTGTTAGCACAAGCCATAAGTATGAATTGTATGGACTACATGGAATGTATTAGTATGTATGAACTATGTAGCCCTGGTTACTTATTACAGTTGTTTTTGTGGTTGCAAGGTATTGTACTTATATTTTATTACTTCTTACGTCCTACGTAAAACTTCGTAGCTCCTGTTCCTCGTTGCTGTTTGTGCGTGTTGAGTGTGTGTGGTTGCGAAGAATTATACTTATACATTATTTTTTCTTACAGTAGTTTTACAGATATTGTATGATAATGAGATTTGTGTGGTTAATTAATACGCTCTTTATTGTTCTTATTTGATCTTGAACATTATAGTTCTAATAATTAATTTTTTTCGAAACGTTGGCAAACAACCAAATAGTCTAAATATTTCGACTGAGCAAGCTATATGAACCAGCTTTCATTACTAACGGTATTTTTCATTTATTTAAAGTCAATAAATACATCTAAATATCTTCATATTAGTCAACATAAAATTTGTTACCTAGTTTCCAAAAAGTTAAATAACTGCCTGATATGATTCTTTCAAGAATTGATGATATCATGAGATATGTGTAATTTGTAGAATATTGCCATACACCTTGAAGGTTTGAAGATACATTTTCTAAAATAATTAACATAATTATTTTCAAAATTCAAAATAATTTGAGATTTAAAGAAATTAGGCCTATTCTTCATACAAGTGAAGAAACTATTTTGCCTATCGCATATCGTACGTTGTCGCACATTGTGATGTTATTTTCAGGGTACATTTGGTATTTTTTATCGATTCACAAAAAAGGAAACAAAACAAATATTGCGTTATATTATGAGTTAGATTTTTTTCGATAACATTTTTTTCGATAACTACAGCATTTCAAAAAAACAACAATTTCCGCAATTCCGTTGTATCTGCACCAATTTCCACAAGCATCCTTTCCCGACTTAAAAAAAACAAAAAACACTTCCTCACGATGTACGCACCGCACCCTCTGACGGATATTCCCAACCAATCCGGGAGGGGGCGGCTGCAAACCGAATCCAATGGAACCAAACCATCCAGAACCGGAAGGCACTCGGAACGAATCGGGAGCCACCATGCGCGTCTACCCACCCACCCAGCAGCCCGCTCGCCTGTTCGCCCGCCCGCCTGCTTGGCCGCCCGCCTGCTTGGCCGCCCGCCCGCCCGCCCGCCCGCTTGCCCGCCCGCTTGCCCGCTTGCCCGCCCGCTTGCCCGCTTGCCCGCCCGCTTGCCCGCTTGCCCGCCTGCCCGCCCGCCCACCAACCCGGCTTTTCGCCCGCCTGCTCGGTCGTTCGCCCGCCTGCTCGCCCGCTCGCCAACCCGTCCGCCGGCCACCCATCTCCCCCAACCACCCGCTCACTCGCCCTGCCGCCCACTCTTCCTGCGCGTTTCCGCGCCGCGTCCAGCCGTCCATTGAACCGGGGCGCCTTTCCCACCGCCGTCCACCGGTCCCCGCAGGCCCGCAGCGCGCCTCGCTCCGCTCCTCGCCGTTCCGTTCCGGGAACAGTTATTTAAAATTATATTTATAAATCATCCATTTCCCTTTTTGTGCGCGCGTGTCACCCTGCCCTCCCCCGGCCGCCGCCGCCGCGGAAGGCGTGCCCGGAGGGCGGGAGGGCGTCCGCCACCGCCGCCTTCGCCGTCAGCCAAACCTGTCCCGCTCGCGCCTCGCGGCCGCGCCCGCGGCGGAAGTGAGAACCTGTTCTCCAATTTGCTTCCCGGGCCGCGAGCCGGCTCCTTGCGGGATAGGCGTGCACCTGCCGGCCGCCTTCGTCCCGCCCCACGCTGCCCCGCGCCGGCCGCCGCCGCCACCGCCGCCGCCGCCGCCGCCGCCAACTGATTTCTGGCGCCTCGCGTTCGCGCCCGCCCGACGCCTCCCGGCACCTCGTTGGCTGCCCCAATTGCCGCGGAGATGGCCGCCCTAGAGCGTAGATTGCATGTCGATGGTTGCTACCGCTGTTTGGTTGTACTGGAGTCCTAGTTGCATTACGCGTTGGCGAGAAGTGTAAATTTCCACTTTGCCTGGTGCTGATTAAGCAAACTCTCCGCCAACAAACTGATTTCGCGTTCGCGCCTGCCTTCTGACACCTGCCTCAATCTCAGCTGCTGCTAAGACAACGGCCCTAGAGTACAGATGGCTTGTGCGATGGCTACGACCTCTGTTCTACTAAATTCATAGTTGTTTTGGCAAAACGTCACTTTGCCTTGTGTTGGGTAAGAAGTCACTCCGCCAACATCTGATTTTTACTACGTAGCACCGCGCCTGCCCAAAACCTCCTGGCACCTCGTTGGCTGCCCCAATTATCGCCGAGATCTGCGCCCTAAAGCGCAGATCGCAAGTGCGGTGGCTGCTACCTGTGTTCTACTAAAATCTTTGTTTTATTGCGCGTTGACGTTAAGTTTAATTGCTGCTTTAAGTTCTATTTTGTTTGTTTTGTAATTATACCTCTCAATACACGATGCTAATTCATCATACTACCAAATAGTGTTCAAAAACTGCGTTCTTATCCGTAAAACGTTATCCGAAAGTCGTTGATTTCTGTCTTGAACTATACGGCTGAGGGCGAATATTTCTTTCTGAATTCTTTTTTTATTGCATGAACTGCAAGGTCATTAGCGACCATATAAACAATTCTTTACAATGCATCTCTGCATTAAATATATATACTTTAGAAATTTGAAAATATTATGTATGTGAGATGTTTCAGTAAGTATTCTGAGGAGACAATTTGAATGTGAATATGTAATACGTAAGTCTGAATACACTGGGAATTCAATTAAGATATGTCGGATAGTTGAATGGATGTCATAGAATGTACAAAATGATGGAGATTTTTTCTCAAACAGATGTGAATGTCTAAGACGTATGCAGAGTCTTGCGAAGGAAATTTCTTATTTTCTTGTTTGTACTGAAATAGCGTCATTATCAAAAATTGTTCTTCTGATTTGGTAGTAGTGACTAGGAAAATTATATCACATCCTGTTCCAGCGGGACTTAAGACGTCTGTGGAGTTGTTTTTTATGTTGATATGTGTAACTCAATTTTTAATTGAATTATGTTCCATGGAGATACGTCAATTTGGAAATAAGCTTCCGGCGTTATACCGGCTTTAGATCAGAGCAAAGGCTACAGCCTTTGGATTCCTATAGCACGTCTGAGGTTTAGTTTGAAGTAACTCCTCTTATGGCGACAGTAACTCCAAATGTGTCGCTTTGGCTCCCAAAAATACAAGAACCAGCGCGTCGGCGAAACACTTGTGGCAAACGTGCATAGAAGAACAATCGAATTGTTTTTCCCAATTCCACCGCAATGTATCAATGAGAATACGAGAGAATCAGATCGTGGCTACTCCAACGGCTCATTCTCACCATTCTTAATAGAAATATACATTAATTCATTAGGATAAGAAAATTTGCTGTAAATAAATAATGAGAAGTTCTGTGAAAATAAATATCTTAATGAAGAACGATATGGTTAATGATTACTTAAAATAGAAGTCAAAATCTTGAAGTGGGTTGATGCGCTCTTGCCGGTAGTGTCCGTAAAGTCATGCACTCCACTCTAAATCTCGGATGAACCTTGATTTAATAATACGAGTTATTACAAACTATCAAATTGAAAAATCTCCAAATTATGAGAGACAATTAAAGATAGACTAGAAAGAGTGATGATCAGTTCATACATAATTAGTTGGCAGTGAAATATGCATGGTTTTATAATAAGATGGAAAAGCCGACTTCTACGCAATTTGATTCCAAAGATATATTGCATGACTGAGGAAATGCTACAAGGATGTGATTGGGGAAAGAAACTATTAGAAAATAACCGCATGTATATTTGATAAATAGAAGGATTTTAAGGTTTAAACAAAAGTGATTGGCCTCCTTGGAATAAATTAATAAAATGTTCCCGCAAAATATCATGCATCTTGCACCAGCAGAAGGACAAAATATTGCAACCTCTAAGAAATGATGCAAAAACAAGCATAATCATCAGACACTAGCACAAGCATCAAGCCTTAATCTGCTTGAAACTGAAGTGCAAGAAAGAATCATAATAAGGAGAAAGTGTGTAATACATTCTCTATCGTCCCTAAAGAAGAATCAAACGTGCCTTCCCAACTTCATTCGTATACGATACTTCGTGATATTTTTTAGGGAAATGAACAAGTATATTTTTCGCGTAAAGAATATTTTAGCTACAAAGATTTCAAAATTCAGTTATGAGTTGCTCACTATCATACTTTTTCCCAGACTACCCTTGGTCATTGGTGTACGAACGAACCTTCCGGTGTGTGGCTGCTAAGTGAAAACATCCGTTTTAGCAGAGCGGTGTTTCTTGTCCTGGATGTAACTTTGATGTACCCGATAGCTTCACTCGCGGCACTCTTCCAAACGAACAGCGTGCGATCCTGCAAATAATAGAGAGTGACTGTGAGAAAATCTCGAAATTTCATGTATTAACATTTTTTACTATAGTGATGCACAGTTATGTTCCAACAAGTGAAATACCGATATACGACAGTTACAGGTTCAGACTACGAGAACTAAGCATCTGGGAATAAAACTCCAATTATGTATATTGCAAATATTAATTTTCAAATAATTTCCACGTGGAATTATTACGATACAATTTCTTTTAATTCATAACATTTTTATCGTTTTAGACAGTTTGCAATTTAACTATTTGAAATATGAAAACAATTTTGTAAACTACATCTAAATATAACAGTGAAAGTACCAGAGAAAGAATACTTTTACTTGAACATTCTAAGAATTAATTTTAAAAGCTAACAAAAAATAGATAATTTGAATGATGTTTGGGTGGAATACTATCGAATGTAGTAAACATTTATTTTTTAAATATATACATTTGTGAGTAATGTATACAAGTGTACGTATTGTGGTCAGTTAATGAAGGGACAGGCCGAATATTGTTTTAATATTTTACAGAAAATGCGACTGAATTGGTTTATTTTCCCTCCTTGGGATTTAAAAATAATTTATTTGATGAACTGTAAGTAGATCAGTGAAATTGTATTGCTTTTTTCACTGCTTTTACCGTTCTTCATCAATTGTAAATATTTGTTTTCATTTGTATTAAGAAAGCTTTCTCAAATTAAATATCTGAAGGGTTAAATGTGATTTACCTAATACATTTCCAATGACATATTTCTCCAGCGCAAACGATTCTGTCAAATAGATACTTCCAGGAAAATGTCCTTACTTCTCATATATCAATAAAAATATAGAGAATTAATTGTTTTAAAACTCTTAAAACAGGGTATTCGTCGATGTAAGAACACCAAAAGTACAAATTTTAATAATGAATCATTTTCGTATGGCACTTTCAATTACTGATGCATGGTAATTCATTACTATCTATAGCCAAGAAAACTTTCACAAACACATTTAAGAGTCTTGTTATTCTTTTGTCAGGTATTTTCGACATTGTTGTAATATATCATGATTACTTTTGGTTCCTATCACTCTATTTCAATTGCGACACTCTATCAAACCTAAATTATAAAGATTTGTTGTAGCCTCAATCAGTTTTACGTGCAAACAAATTCATCCAAAATATCTCTTAGCGGAGAATTAGTTCCTTTCTTTATATGCAGACTATGTTCATTGAATCATAAAATCTTGTAATAAAAACGTAAATTGTTTTATTATAAGTAAATTCAGATTTTTGACAGTCAAAGTTCTTATTTATATTTTTGAACAAAGATTAAAAGCAGAATTTCCGATGATGTTCTCTTCTGTTACATGCATACTTCTGTTATATACATATTACTGTTGGATGAAAACTTTGACTTGTAATACAATTATGTTTATATTTGAAAATAGATAAATTTTCTTATGCAATCTCACAAAAACTTATATTATCCAGGAATCAATAACTAGATCAAATCTGTTTCGTATAGCTGTTTTCCTGGTCATACAGAACTATTTAAAATAATCCTTTTTGATTCTTGCGGTTAGGGGAGTTAAGAAACATGTGCCTCTTCTATTCTTCGACCTTTGATAATTTCTCTTCCTTTCTTTCCATAATTTTTTATGTGATTCTTTTTTGTCCCGTCAGACCTCTTTAAAAGGCTTTCTTTTCCTCACCTGCCTTAAAATTATTGCTCTTTTAATACAATCTTTATAATTGTATGTCTTCGTAGTTTCTTCTTCTCTTATAGTATTTCTTCCCAAATCCAGGTTTTAAGTGACTTCTTTTCCATAGACGTTTGCAAATATTTTTATTAATATAATGTTGTTCAGATGCCTAAAAAAACGAATATCTTTTTTCGTATTGCTTCCGATTTTTTAAAATGTTTAAGCACATTTTATTATTACTTCTAAGTATCCACATTTTTGTATATTTGAGTGGGCTTAGGATTTTTCTTTGTAATTTTTCGGAACAATCCAATTTGTAGTTAAATGTTAGGCATCCTCTTTCATGAGAAAATTCTGGTTTTACATAGTGGGTTATTTACAGATGTTTGAGTAAGCACATTTTCATGTTGAAAATCTTAAATACCAAATGCCCTCCATCTTATGAATTTTTCCTTCGGTCGAACTTTCTAAACCATGTTGTTTAATTTCATATTAAGTAATTGTCAAATATTTCAATTTATTCGTTGTATTATCTATATTACTAATTGTGAAAAAACTGACCGGAAACGAACCAGCTATGTGAAGATGTCTCGAGTTTAATTAGTTACCCAAGGACTTGGGAAAAATTAATAAACATATATACAGTGTCGATTTTCACTAAAAAATGTAAATATTAGATTCTTAATCCGCAATTTATCATACCTGAGGTTACGACTATATTGTCATAACCAGTGCGTCGCTTCTTTCGACACAGGTGACATCATGCGACAAGGAAGAAGGAAGCCTCAGTATTCTCGCGTGTCCTCTAAGTACAGTCCCTTTTTGCTGCTCCAGCCCCCATTTTCTACTCACTCGTTAGCAGCATTTTTGCTTCTGCAGGCTTCCCAAAAATGTGTTGTTGTTATTATTGTTATTATTTGTTATTATTTCTTCTTCTTCTTCTTCTTCTTCTTCTTCTTCTTCTTATTATTATTATTATTATTATTATTATTATTATTATACCCAAACACGAAGCAGAGGTGTGCGTCTCTACTAAGAAACTCCAAATTGTGTCGCAAGCCTAGTTTCTAGAGTTTGTTAGATATGGGGTGGGGCGACGGCGCCCCACCGCTTTTGGATCGCCGTGTGTGCTCGGCTGCTTCCAGACGTGCCCCGCGCCGCGCCGCCTGCCCGCCCGCCCATCCACCCGTCCTCCGAATAATTCAGCGGCGCCGCGGCGCCCGCTCTACGGCAATCCCGACGCCCCGCGCCCTTCAGCCCCCCCTCAGGGGGGCCGTAAAGGGCCCCGGCTGGCGTCGGCGTCGGCCCCGCTGCCGCCTGGCCGCGCCGCGCCATGCCCCCGGCCGGGGTTCAAGGTCGGCCCGCGCGCCGCGGCCCCGGCACCCGCCGCGCCGCGCCGCGCAACGCAGCGCCGCTGCCTCGGCCTCCACGGCCCCCGCGTCCGGCCGGCGGGCGGGCGGGCGTTCGGAGAGGAACGCGCGTGCACTGCAGCGGTTGTATGTCGTGTAACCAGAATGAGTGCGTTAAATGAATGGGTATGTGAAGAATGTAAATAAATTATGAACGGTGCGTGAATGAAAAAAATTAAATCAACCAAGAAGACAGTATCAAAGGATAGAAATAAAGCGAAGAAGAAGAAGAAGAAGAAGAAGAAGAAGAAGAAGAAGAAGAAGAAGAAGAAGAAGAAGAAGAAGAAGAAGAAGAAATCATAGAAGAATCGTTAATAACGTCGCTGTTGAGACGACTTTTAAATACATTTAAGTATCAAATGAAAGTACATTATTTACTATTGAGGAAATAAAAAAAATATATATGTTTTTCTACAGTGGAGGATGAATCCAAAACCATGAGCTGAGAAACCCCTAAGGACCCCCGTTTTTTAAACAAAATTTTGTATTTCTTCATAAAAGGTGATGTAGATTTTAATTATTTTTAAAGATTGTGCTTTTTAACAATGAGGACATTTATTTAACTCATTTTATGCGTTTTTAAATTTATTCTGCGCAAAAATTTACACGAAAATTATGAGCAATTATTTTCATATGTAAATATTGTTTATTATTTCAAAAATACAGTTTAAAATGGGAAAAGGTACAGCTTTGTTTTCCTATGATTTTAATTACCTATGTTCAATATTTGAACATTTCTAAAAGACCATATGCTTCATCGTGCTGGCCTCTGAAAACGTTAAACAAGTCGACTTTTTGTGACTAATGTTAATCCAGCTCTCTGTGTATAAAATAAAAACTATAAAAAAAGAATGTAGATTTTCTGCACAGCTCCAAAGAAAGTATCTACCCTTCCGACTAGTATTTATTATATTTTGCCCAAGTCATGTATAAAATAAGGAGTTTCAATCTTCAGCCTTTCCCGAGAGAATACGCGTAGTTTACTACGGTAGCTTAGTACCTACTTCTTTAAAAAATGATGAACATGTGAAGAAAAAAGAAATGCCGCTCTTCAGTCATTTCCAAAATAATACACACAAAACATTGTAGTAGTCAGATCAATAGTTTCTTAAATATAAACAGAAAACTAATAAAATAAGGAACGCTAATCTTTTATTTTTTACAAAAAAGCCGATGTTTACTCTGAATGACCTTCATTATATTATACATCACTATTTATGTGAAAATGCTTAAAAAATCTGAAACTCTCAATATCAGCTAAAAGTCAGGGAAAGTACGCATTACCCACATCCAGCGATTTCCAAAAATATATACTTTATACCTTAATTTATATTGAGATTACCGCTGTTAAAAGATAAGTAAAATATACGAAATGATCCTCTCCACTGAATTGTAAAGAAATATACATAATGCGTCATTAGTTTTGTAAATACTGCTTTTAAAAGATGAAGAGCATGCCTAAAACACAAGGAATGCGGATCTTTTGTGATTTCCAAAGACCGCTCAGTTTAGCTTTGTGACTAGTTATTTTTACAATATGAAGATTTTTTATACAGTGCTCGCATACATTTCTTTTGAAGTTCTTAGGTTGATTTTGTTATCAGGTATTCGTCTATGAGCTTTATTGTTGGTGAAATTAAAAATGAACTGAAGTTTCAAATACTTGCCAATTACATGAGGTTACATATAACTACTAACAAAAAAGTGTAGATGCAAGAAAGGTTTTGTCTTCTACGTTTTCATTATTGTATCACATTTACATTGTGAAGTGTCATCATTTGTCTCATTTCATTTCTATTCTTCTGTGAGATTTGGCATCCTTAATTTGTTGCATACTTAATTTGTGGGAATGTAATAGGATCTTTGCTTTTAGAAATTCAGTGTAAGTTTCGATCTTTTCTTGGTCTTTCTTTGGATGTGGCTGTTATTTGACATCTTACAAGCAAGCTACAATCGTGAAATTAATTCCCAACCAATTTTATTTAAAAAGTAATATCAATACAGCGCGTTTTAGTTTGTTGAAAGTAAAATTCAATGATAATTTTTAATATTGACTATCCTTAAATCTCTAATAGAGTTCAAAAGTCAACGAATTAAGAAAATATTGAGAGATTATAGTAATATTATGAACACGAATCAAATAAGTAATGTCGATTTTTTGTTTAAAGAAATAGAAGAGTGTGGGAGGTATAACATGTTAGGGAATAGTATAGAAAATGTAGTCTTTGGGCACTCTCATAGAAAATCTTTGGGGATTGGAAATGTAATCTTTGGAAATTTCATATTGAAAGAAAATTATAACATTAAATCTATTTGAAAAACTAATTATAGTAACCTACGAAAATTTTACTATTCTGACCTTTTTTCATTCCTAATATTATTTTTTTCTGGTTGGCTTCTTATAACTGTAAACTATTATGTTTATCTCTCTATACATTTCGAGTTCAGTAATTTGTAACTTATAAAATAAATGATTTGCCAAAGCTGTTTACTTGTGTCATTAAATCTTATTATAGTTCTATCAAAACACTAGAGGATTGAAATCATCAGTATAACCTCGCAGAATTTGATTATGTTATCCGACTTACAAGGGTCATGACAGGTATTTGATGTTGAAAAATGATTATTTGGATATTCTCGTGGTATGCTGTTTGCTGACCGTGAATTTTAATTCTAAAGCATCAGTTGTTATGTAGCTTACGAACGTCAATTGTAAAATCATTCTGTGAAGTGGGCACGTAATATACGATTTGCGGCGATATCATTGGATTCATTCTCCCTAAAAGCAAACTAATTTCTATTTTCAAATTACGTGTACTTTAGTTTTATTTAAACCATTAAAGAAGTCCTCTTACTGCAATTGCATTTTCATAATCTAAGAGTTTATCTTTTTGAACGTAGTCGTATTACACATGATTAAAGTATAAGTCGTATTGTTGTGTTTGTATACTTTGCTGCAGTGTCAATGATTCATAAGCAATAGCAAAATATTTCGGAGGATGTGCTTTAAGGTTTTCTAACTGGCTTTGTTAATTGAATATTGAAATAAGACGACTTCCAATAGACTGGTGAAATTGCTTCAGTATGTATTGTATCTTCCTGTCGAGAATATCTACCAACGTCGTACAATTTTTAGGGAATGTGAAAAGAAGAAATATCCTTAATGAAACAATTTGCATATTAAAGAAAGGAATAAGTTTTAATATTTTATTATTTATTTTTTTCGAAATGAAATTGTGATTGTGTATGTGTGTAGGGAGTGGTGGTATTAAGTGACCAATAAAACTGATTCAGCACATAATGCGGCGAAATTTCTTCAATTTAAAAGAAAATAACTTGACATTATTTTACCAAATAAATATATATTCTTTTAAGCTGATGGCTGTGTCCGGAAAAATGTACTTTCAATCTTAAGAAGGCAACGGGTCATATCAGTCTTTTACAGATAACACAAAGAAACTTTTAACGAAATGGTTTGATAGCACTTAAATCTTTTACAATTTCTTGTTCGTAATGAAAAATACTTCTCAAAAAAGTGTATTTTTGCACAAATATTAAAATATGTAAACGTTAAAAAATACACATGTTAGCATCTATTTTTGTTACAAATAACAAAACGATAAGCTTTTCTAATAACGAACGCATTTAAAAGAGAACATGATAATAAATGCATATAAGATAAATAAAAATTTATGGAAAATTCTTACGATCATTATTATAATGAAGTCTGGTTCATAGGGCTTGGTCAGTGGGAGTTGAACTAAATAGTTGGAATAGTGGAAAAACAACTAAAGAGACTCTTTAATTTCCATTGACCAAGCCCCATGAAACAGCCTTTGTCTACCTCAATAACAATGCACTTGAATTTAAATACGCCTTTGTTTAAGGTTCAATAGAACACATGAAATATAGTAAGATTTTTAGAATTTCAATTCCTACGTCTTTTGGAGAAAAAAAAAATATTTAAAACGAATTTTCGATGATTAATAGATTTTTTGTATGGTGGGTGATACGAACATGGCTTATTATTTTGAAATTTGGTGACACATTTCAACCATGACAGAAAGAAAAGCAGTAAGTTCAAAAAAGAGTCACTACGCCGCATGTTTGATTTTATTCAATAACACTAGTTTTACACAAATCACTGAAGACAAATTATCTTTTTCATTTCCTTCACTCTTTTCCGTTCGGCGATGAGCCACTGCAGAAATATTTGTTGTTGTATTTTTCTTCTCAGATTTCGATATTTCAATATTGTTGAACAATTTACTTTGGGCCACATACACCTTGTGTTTTATGCTTGATTTGTAGGTTCCTTGATCATTTTGATAGATTGCAGTGAGCTCATATATTGAAGGCCATGACCTAGATAAGAAACTAGTAGTTATTAGAGATGAACAATTTCTCAAAATTTGTATATTTTTATAACTTGCAATGTATCCAGTTTAACTCTTTTATTTCTATTGCTGATTATGGCAAACAATTTCTTCATATCCAGTATAAGGAGGCAAATTGATCTTGTTGCTTATCTATTTTGTAATGTTTTATTTCACTATTGCACAACAATGAGAATCTTCCTACTCGTGTTTTCATTAGTGATATACATACAGATGTGAATGTTTGATATTAATATTTATGGACTGATTTCTACTTAAATATTATTTCATTTCTTGTAATTTTTCTATTGTTTACAATGTTAGCTGTTAGAGTTGTACATCTTTCCCGATTCCTCAGCTTTTACTTCAAGTGTTGTGCGTCAAGCAAAATATCTATACAAAATTTGAACGATTTACATGCAATGAAGAAATATAGAACTTTCGTTTTTCGTATGACTTCAACAAGAAAGTTCTTATGTTCTCTATATTACGCGAATGCTATTCACCTTTTCACTTTGCCTCTTGTGCTTTGTACTGATGAATCTTGTGCTTTGGTTCAACGGTCTTAAGAAGTGAACTAGCAGGAATTAAAAGGAACCTGTTTCTGGACAAAGAGTGAAATTCTTTCTTTCACGAATGCCTCCTGATTATTTCTTAGCATTTCTTCCTTCACTGGGAGTCCTGCATTCTAACAATAGAGACCAAGAGAATGTGTCTTTACCGGTTATGTTCTTCACAAAGTTTCCATTCTACAACGAGTTGCAGTACTTGTTCTACAGCTTTTCTTGACTTGAACTTCAAATATCATACGGTGCTTACGAAGGTTGCCTAACTCTCAGATTAATTTCAATGTTTGAAACAAACGCACAAAGGAATGTTAATATTACGATGAACTACATATTTATCATTTTGCTTTCTTTCTCATCGATATTATATAATTTTTGGTACTACATTTGTAGTATTGTGTAGTAATTGTATGGAATATTCGTCGTAAACGTTTTCGGCATTGAAAGATAAAAAAGAATCTATTAATTCATAAATAAGTTAAATATAAGAAAATATTATTCCAATTTCTAAATAATGTTTTAGTGAAATTGTTTAGAACATTATAAGATAAAGCGAGAATATTAACTGTCTTCAAATTGGTCTTGTAAAACACCATCTAGGTGAGAAGAATCTGGGGGACGTCTTCGAAAATTCAGTAAAATTGAACAAAAAGTACTAAAAACCTTTTTAAAAATCAGTTAAAATCAGAACAAAATAAGTCTTCTTTTCTGACGTAACTTTCGATTATCACAGATAAAAAATTTAGGAATGAAAACCAGATGCAATCGTTTCAGATTACAAAAAAATGCATGTTCATTATTGAAAGTTTCCGCTTTCAACATGTGTAATTAACGTATATTTTTGTAATCTTACGGTTTTATAACTGTACTCCATTGTTTCATCTGATAAACCACTCTTAGGCTCAAATTCATATTCGTGTTTAGAATTACATCACATGATGCACTTGTAAAAGAAATGCTGTCAGATCTCTACAACGAGACAACACCAGATACTGTCAAACTTATCACATGCATTATAATCTGAACTAACATCTTTTTGAAGAGTATTGCCACTATGCTATGTTATGTGATTTCGAGAATCGTGTCGTTGATATTGACACCGAACATCTTTTTCAATACCTGTCTGTTGGTGTTGGCCGCCGTTTGATAAGAAACTTCAAAACAAAAAAAGGCAAAAACAAAACAAAACAGCAGCAAAACAGAACGTGAAACGTCTAATGGTGTATTTGCTTCCTGACGCCTCTGCAAACGCCTCACACCTCCGCTGCTTTGCCAACAAACCTTGTAATAAAAATGCAGAAACTTCGATTTGAAGCTCGACTTTATTGAATAGTCGTGTTAAATTATAAGTACTACATCTATCTAGTTCGAATTTGTCCTGAACTATTTATTTATTTGATCTTTTTACTGAACTCTAGAACAATACCTCGTCTGTAACATCGGTAAATATAAATAAGTGATATACTACATACGAATAACCTACAACATCCTGTACAATTTCTCCTGAACAGAGTACAAATTGGTGATAGAAATAAAAGATTGCACGTCATTCAACGTTTATGTTAGCACAGCTTCGGTACTGGTCAACCTCTTTACAAGAAAATCTTCATGATTTCATTTTCATGAACCTGTTGAGCAAACACAATTGAGTATATTCTTTTATTGGTATTTTTAAATACTTTCAAAGCAGAAAATATAAAATAAATCATTGTATCACACTTACAGAACACGAGAAGCAATGAAATATGTCATCCTTACCACCAATTCCAATGGCAATATATGACATGTATGTAAAAAAATACTTATTACAGACAAGTTAATATTCACAAAAGCGATTTTGTAAAGAACTTACTGCTCATAGCGAAGAAAACCCACGATGAAGAGGTATTTTTCCGTTGATGATGTTTTTAATGCGTCTTATGAAGGTGTACAGGTGATTTGTCTTAATGTGGTGAGACGCACTCGAAAGCGGCTTTGGTGGTTCTTGCGTGAGCGTCCTGTGCCTCTAACGAGCCAATGTTATCAGGTGAACTCAAACAACCTCTCCGATAGCGCTGCAAAAACCAACAAATACATTATTTATAATGGTTGTTAAATATATAGTGAGATTGTAATTATAATAGTACATGTTTTAATATCCGGCGTAACCTTGTTTCGTCAATATCATTCAATTTGCACTTTCGTACTGCAATAATTTTTTTGAGCATTGCAGTAGTTTGGTGAAAAGGTGGACAATCATGAGAAATTAATCTATAAAATATAGAGAGTACGCAATCGATCGTTTTAAAAGGCTTTATTTATATGCGTATGGAAGTTTAATAAAACCTTAACAAAAACACCTAGAGAAATTCATCTCCTCGCAGTTTGTCTCGAATGCACCTTATTCACAGGAAAGTCAGTCTTGGCGAACATGCGACGTTATTTTCAAACGGCTACTCTCCCGTGTGCAAAAAAATTAAACGGGTAGCACTGGCAACAGTTTTACAACGTCGCTGTCTCGTCACGTCTGGCTTGCCAGTGAAAGGTCTGCTAGAAGACGATTGAAAAATACAAATTTAGACGTAATTTGTATTACCCTAACCTAGCAACATTTTAAGGACATGGAGCGCCTCGTGAGGAACTTTGATTTCCGACTACGAGAGTGGAGTGCCTAGTAGAAGTGCGAAAGGCCGGGCCGGGACACCAGTAATTTACTTTTTGACAAAAATATAAAGGTCGTGGATAAATGTAACTGGTGTCGAATCTGCGTATTTAATGAATCAGAAAAAACTTTGACACTAGTTAGACGGGGAATGTGAGGTCAAGACGAGCCGTATGTGCTTTCGATGTCAAATGCGTTTGAAATTTTGTGTAGGCTGGAATGACAAGCGGAGTCTCGCCGTCGACTCGGAAATGCCAGAAAGAAGCAAGTCCACTCAGCCGCATCAAATTGGTCTTGTTGTCTTCGCTAAGCAAACTCAATCAAACTACATTAACAATAACAACTTATTGAATCCCCACATACTCTGCAGTACGTTTCTCATAAGTCTTTCTCAATTCATTGATTATTTCACGTAATAACCGCTTACGATACTGATTAACTCTCTTTGTGACAATATTCAGGCTCGTTGAAAAATTTTAGAGAAATGTAGCCCAAAGACCACGCAGACCTGCTCTGAGGAAGACCACGATAAGATGGTCGAAACGTCGGCAACACAGCCTTCGACGCGGCGTCACCCGGACAGCCAAGATCATTCCTAATTCATTTCTTGCTTGTTTAATTTTGATATCCCCGTCGCCAGTGTCGCGCGTGTTCCACGTATCCCTTTGCATCAGCGGTTTCTCGAAGCATCTCTCGCGGCCCGGCGGGGCTGGGCCGAGCAGCGGCGCGCGGCGCCTCGGGCGAAGGGGCCCAGCGTCGGGGTCTTGGTGTGGGTCGGCGTCGGCGCCGGAGCGGGCGCGGGGCCGCGGCGCGGGTGGATGCCGGCGAGGCCCGCCCGCCCCGCCCGGGCGACCGCCCGCCGCCCGCCCGCCGTCTTCGCCGCGCCGCCCGCGCCAGGCCCCGCTCCTCGCGCTTCAAGGTGGCACCCGCCTAGGGAGGGCGAAGCATGAAGATTCTTTTTCTTCTTATGAGTGTTGTGCCTTTTTTTTCGGAGTGAGGTAAAAGCCTATAAATTCCTCGAAAATAGTATATTATAATAAAAATAATTTTTCCAAATCAAACTGATCTCTCGCGGAAGTCAGACATTTTTCTTGCACTGATTTACTTACATTTCTGAAATTACAAGTCTAATTTCGGTTGCGTCTTCATCTCCTAAAACATTGTACTTGTCATAATTAAGTTAAGAGGATTTTTTAAATTTTGTTTCACATGTTATTTTAATAAAAATGTAAACTTGAATGTACTAAATTTTCTCTGACTTTCCCACGATTTGGGATGGCAAAAATCGATGTTTTAACACATTGATTTTTTTCAGAAGAAACGTTGATATATTTTCTAACATCGATGTTTTTCTTTCGATGTTATCTTAAGATCGATATATTCGTCCCGAAAAATCGAAGTTTTCCAAAATAATCTCATGATATAAATAAAATGTTCAGTGTCCTTTTTTTTGTGTGAATTGCTCGTAATCAACAGCCATTGACAAATGTCACTGTTGTCAATACCTATGAAACCGTTTGCTATTCGCGACATTTCTCCAGTGTTGTTACCTTTTTAGATTATTTTTTTTTGTGGAAAGATCGTTAAACTGCATTTTGAATCTTAACAACATAGAACGTTGATTAGAAAATTATGATGACACTTAAATTTAAGGCAGTATATACTTCAAACTAATATTGACAAGTTAGGTATTACATTGGAACCAGGTCGTTTTACTTTGAACTATTTCATCATACTTAAAACCTCGATATTTTAAACATCGATGTTTTCAGCGACGTCGAAAATATTTTGGTGATGTAACGATGTTTTGCTAAAGTTTACCATCACTACAGCAGCCACTATTTTGAACTAGTAGAGATTGAAAAAAACTGAAGCGTTTCCTCCTCTTAATGTTTTACTCAATAGTTACTCATAATTAAAAAATGGTGCGTGACATTATTTTAAGATCTAAAGTTGAGAGATAAATTGCAAGGAGAAAGAAATCTTCTGGCTTCAATATTGGTGGGGGGAAAGGACAGGTTTGAACATAAATATGAACATTAGTAAGTTTCTAAACTCCAAGAGCTTTAATGAAATCAGAACTACACCGCATTAATAAATCCACTTTCCTCTAGAGGGGAAAAGGTTTTTAAAAAAATATGCTGCAATTTTTTAGGATATTGATAATGTATCTGGAGCTTCACGAAAAGTGCCTCCAAAAATTGAAAGACATTAAAAATCTCCTAAAAAACACAACTAATATTCCTAATATATTTACAATATTTCAGCTCATCTAATGTCTAATGTGATAGCTATGCGTATCACATCCACACATACCATTTTTCAGGTACAAAATTGCGCATATCTTCTCGCCACTTGTTCCCATCTTCATCATCTTTGGAACGTCACTAATAGATCTTAATTTTGAAGATTGCGCGAAGTTAAAATTCAAACCTTAAGCTTCAGCACGGATTTTATGGCCGAATATTCGAGACAAAATTGTTGAAGCAGTTCGAATTTTTAATCGAATACTCGCTATGCTATGGTTTCGGGTTGAAAACTTTTAAAAAAAGTAAAAGAAAAGTACCTAAAATTCTGGAATACGGCACTTCATTAGCCTAACAATATCCTTTAATTTTCCATATAGTTCGGCAGTATAGCTTTAGATTGCTATGCTTTTCGCTGCCTGCGTTTGACCAAGGCCGCAAAATCGCTCCGTTCGGAAGCAAATCGTCTTGAAACTCATTCACAATGGAACGTAAACTAAACCAAATGCGAACGCGAAACCTTTCTGCTTTGCTCACATGTGAAGAAGTACTTTCGTTATGCATGTATAGTGCTATCGCATGCTAATACTTTTAAATATTTTGCTATTTTAAAAATATTTATGGGTAAGATATCCAATCTGAAATTGACTCCGCCTCCCTGAAATATCTTCTCGAACGGGTTTGACAACATTACACTATCGAGTATCATGGCATTGCCAAATAACAAACGTTTTAAGTTTTCAAAGACAGAAGCCAGTTCTGTTAGGGCTCAGGTAAGGATAAAATAAAATCCTTCATTGGTCGTGAAACACCTCATTGGATCATCAATTCCATGGTATAACGATCACACTCATTCATTTATCATACTATCGTACATTTTTTAACAGAATGTAAATGACGCGAGAATGACATTGTGAATAAACCTTCACCGTACGATTCCTGAATGGGAGGAACTGAAAGTCGGTACGATTTTGTAAATACCATACAAATCTTAATAACTCAAAATCATAACGTGTATTAAAATAACCAATGCACGGTGTAATAGAGCATCAATGAATGAATGTTACGCAACATGAACCTTGAGAATCACTCCGATGTGGTCATTTTTAACTAAATATTATCAGTTCGCTGAAAAATTGGAAAATTTAGTATGGTCCATACGCGACTCTGAGAACGATGAAAGGAATTCATAAATGCCCTGATAAAATATTGATTTTGGGATACTTTTCTCTAAAATTTTAAACATGCCCGAATATTGTCATAAAACTGTAAATACGTATTGTAAGCGGTTGATGCTTGAAAGAATCAATGAATCCAGAAAGACCCATATGATAGCGTCAGAACGGATATTTTCCAAATATGTTTTACGAGCCATCAGTTTCCTGAATATAATATAAAGAATTTGTTTTTTCTGTAATCTCAAATATTCATTACCAAGTAGAAATATTCTTAATTTAATCATTATTGGAACTATTTTCCCGAATTACAAAACAGAATTGCACTCAATGTATAAACTTCACAACAGTTCCGATTTATCTTGGAAATTAAGTTTATAGACTTTAATCGTATATTTGAAAATCGGGACAAAATATCTTTTCAATATTGTGGTTTACCAATTTCTACACCATATTCTATTGTTTAATGTTCAGAAATCCTTGAATATAAGAATAAAGTAGAAAATAGTTACGTCCTATTTAACTCATCAAATCTAAAATAAATAAATAAATTAACATTTTAGTAAATGGTAAATAGCATCAATTATTGTGAAATTCTATTTTGATTTATTCGTCACAAAAAATGGATTTCCACAAGATTTCAGAGCGGTCTCCAGCAACAAACCTGATAGTTTTGAGAAGTTACTTGTTTATCATCTACTTTTTGAGAAATGTTTGTTATTTCTATAATTGGATTCGATTTCTTCCAGCATTTTCTGCTTCTATCGTAATTTTTTCGAAATGATGTATTCACTTCCCTTGCCATTTCGCAATTTACCTAAAACGACGCGGAATTCAGATGTTAATTGTTTGGAATTAATTTGGGATCCCAAGTTGTACATATTTGCTTTTCTACTAGTTATTATACTTATTCGTTTTCTATAAGTTTGTTTAATTTAAAAAACCCAAATTTCAAAATACTTATATTTTCTTATTCAAAATAACAGCAGTTTCATTTTTTATTAGAAGTTACTTCCTTTGTAACTTTTGTTGATATTTTCTGTTTATCAGTGATTTACAAATTTTCAGTTCTCACGGTGAAAGTTAAAGATTTGGATTAAGATAATGGATGGTAGGATAGGATGAAAATTCAATTGATTTTTTTCTTGTATGGACTGTTAACTGCAAAATGTTGATACAATTATGATATATTTTTCATTGATTTTTGCATCACATTTGTAAAAAAAATATTATTAGTAACAAAATTGTCGCATCACAGCTAAGCTCAACACCACCAGTGTCTGCATTAGCGTAATTAGTGATATCGTGTGCAGTAGTAAAAAAAAATATCTTATTTTCGTAGTATGTGACGAGGAAAGTTGACAGTTTTTATTTGTTATTTTTAATCTCTTTTAAATTATTATATTCTATTATCAATGTGGTCAACGAAGATTTTATTTTATTATTTAAGAGCTCTTTTTAGAACAGTTCTACCTTTCTATAAATATGTTAGATCAGTTGCATTAACCTGTGCGTAGTGTATTCGGTTACGTAACGTTTCGTGAGAATTAGGTACACCTTTCGTTTAATCAATTGTGAGCAATAATGGTTTGTGACATGCAAGTATGGGTGGAAATTTTTTTGCTGAACTTTCTGCTCGTGTTTCTATAACATCGTTTATTCAACAATTAACACTATATGTAATTCACGGGATTTTGCTAACTGATCTAAAATTCCACTTTGTTTTCCTTTTCAAACGAACACTGTAATAAAATAATAATATTATTTCAAATATCCCAAATTTTAGATATTCGTCATTATTTAACTTCATGTATGTGAAACATTTAGTGTTTATTTTACTACAGGTACTGAGTAGCAACACTCAAATAAACTTTTGGGGTGTTAAGTGAACGCAAATATTATATTTTATATTTTTTAAATGAATTTGTTTTTTTAGTTAACACCAAAATAAAAGTAGAAACTTTATCATATGTATGCAAGGGAGAGGAGGCGATCACACGTCTTCCTATTGAAATCATACATAATTGGCATTCATTTTCTAAACACAAAACGTGTTACGATGGAAAAATTGACATAATTTAGTTGGGCTGAACGTCTTTTTTTATTACATCAATTTAATATATTGGCGATATTTTGCTACTTTAGCGTTCGACACACACACACACACACACACATTATATATATATATATATATATATATATATATATATATATATATATATTAAATTGATGATTGAATTACCAAACATATAACGACCTCACAATGATAGTATTGTGATTTTCACAAATTAAACTTCCCACAAATGTAGTAAATGTCCAGTGGCTTCAATATATCTAATTACTACAAATGAATCCAAATGCTACTAGTACTTTAATATCTAAATATAATTCGTTGCTATATTTTGTAAATAAAATCAAACTTTCCTTTCAAAAGAATGAATAAATCATTCATTTTAGACATCCAAATTTTTTCAAGAATCTTTACATGAACATTCGTATTCAAAAGTAGAAAACTGCGAATTGAAGCTTTCTCATTCACGTAAAGTTAATTAAACTTGTTGATCTATGAATTTTGAATAGCAATTATTGTACGAAATAATTCATAACATTCAAAAACATTTTTAATATTTTTTTCATTAATCAATGATTAAATGTACCGAAATTTATTTTCAAGGAAAGTTAAATTAAATGGAACGAATTACACAAGTAACACATTCAAATCAACAATTATTGATATTTTGATTGGAAAGAAGTAGTTCTTATTCTACTGGCACGTGTCGTATTAAAAATGATGATAGTTACTAAATGAATTTCACAAATAGATAGGTTTAAGAAACATACGAGTATTTAAAATCTATTATTCCACTGTTTATGTTATGATATTACGATATTTTACTTCCACATCACAGGTCAATATTTTTACGATTTTTTCAAATCTTTTATTTATTTACATTCTTATTTATTAAACGTCAAAAACAGCAATAAACTGCCCATGCATTTTGGATAAACCATATAATTCTTCATCGGTTTTGTACTCATTTTATTTGTTTAACATTTACGGGTATCCAAAAAAAGTGAGATATATTATACATATTTTGCAAACATTCCTGTAATTCTTCAATTGAAAGAATTAAATATTTAATTTGATAGTTCTCATTATCTCATGGCATTCATACAAATGTATTAATGGTAGTAAATATAAATTGCATAATAAATGTATGCAGCTTTAAGTTGGTCAGGTTTGAAGATAAAAAAGCATAATGTATTTTCAGGATGGTTTTTCGAACGTAGTTTGTTATCGTGAGCAGTTCGATAATTTGTTCCTAAAAATTGTGATGATTTTCACGAAACGATGCAAATTAATTAATTTGTTTTAACCAATTTTTGTGATGAGTACGTTAAATTACATAAAAGAAAGACACGTTATTTTTCAACGTCAGAGTGCTTAAATGCTTTTAGTTGACATTCGCAGACGATTTGCTTTCAAACTTTTTTTCGTTACATTTCCGCAATCACTACGCATTATCGAGAAAAATTAAGCAAAATATTATTATCAGCCATTAGCGTATAAAAATTCATTTTCCAAACACACCCTATAGTAATTCCCTCATGTTACCCACATTATCTGAGATGTCGAACTTCCTTTCATCCATGGCGTTAGGTTTTTTCCTCAAGTTGATTTTCCCTCAATTTCGTAAAACGCCTGACATAGCATCTCTCGAGTTAGGAAACGAGAAAAATCTTCTTCTATGTTTTCAACAAAGTCGCAACCTGACAGTTCGCCGTGATTATTATTTGCTGAAGTTTCTCCTAAGTAGAGGAACGAGACCGCAGAATCGTTCTGTAAGTATAAAGTATTAATTAAATTTCTTGGTCGGCACTGCCGGACGGAGAGAGTCCGCAAGCCCGCAGTATCCTCCGCCTTGGGAAGTTGGAGCGGGCGGCGATTTCGCTAACTTACACGATACTTCTCTCGCTAGTTAGGGCTTCGCGGTGCGAAAACTCCCATCTCGACTGTTTCTCAATCACGCCGCCCCCTCAACCCACTTATCTGCTCTTACGACCGCCCCGCCCCCCCCCCCCCGCCTCGGCTCTTCGCGAGCCACTTTCCTCCAAATCGCCCAGCAGTCCCCGATGCCCCCTTTGTGGCTGCCAGTGGACATAAGTAGCTTCCTGGGAGGTTAATTTGATTTCAGGGCGGTAACTTGCTTTGCATCACGCACAGAAATTACGCGAGGTACTTCGCCATCTTCTGTTGCTCCGGAACTCGGTTGGAGGCTTTGAATTGTTTCCAGTGGACTTTTTGTGCAAAATGCACGAAAATACAAAAAATATTTTTTAGTTTTTTAACCGCATAAATCATATAATTTTGTAGGTTTTTGGTTTTAATGAACTCCTGTGGACTGCGTCGCATGTTTCTTTTTGAGCTCTGTATTACATCGTTACATTTCTGAAATCACTACGCATTATCGAGAAAAATTAAATAAAATATTATTATCAGCCATTATCGTATAAAAATTCAATATTCAAACACACACTATAGTAATTTCCTCATGTTACCCACATTATGAGAGATGTCGAACTTCCTTTCATCCGTGGCTTTAGGTTTTTCAACAAGTTGACTTTCCCTTAATTTCGTAAAACGCCCGACAGCATCTCTCATCTTCCTTAAAAATTAAAAATAGGGTATCAGTGACGACTGCCAGCGTAATGCTGTCGTCAGTTCATTGTCAATTTGAGTATGAGAGTAAATATTATTGGCCGAGTAGACGTAAGATTCGCTTTTGCGTCTGCTCCTTCTCGAAAGCCGCAGCCTGGCGCCACCACCTTCCCGGCGGCGGACCTTGGAAGCTGCAGCGCCTCACAGGTTGTCCTTGGCGCGCGATAAGTGTGTTGTTGTGTATCTAACTGTTGTTATGCACGCCACCTCCAAGGCCTCGATGATCGGCCAGATGATTCCATCACTGCTTGGGGCAGCGCCTCTCACGCACGCCCCCCCCCCCCTCCGCCGCCCTCTCGCCCTCCTCCGGCCCACCTCCGTCACGGCGGGCGCCTTTTTTCTCCCAGCAAGTAAAAGACTCCCACAAGATTTTTTTGGGAAAGCAACCGCCCCGGCCAACGGTCTCTTTTTCGAGCGTGGCGTTGGTTGCCCGGTCCGGAGATCCGAACGGCAGCGGCGGGCAAGGTCCGGCCAACAGCAGCAGACGAGGACCAACGGTCGTCCGCCGCCAGATCCCTAGTCCGGATTGCGCGTATTTATAGGCAACGGCCGCGATGTTCGTTGCTTTCTCACGCGTCCTCCGGCCCGCGACCGCTTTTTCGCTTTCTCCCCGCGGGAGCGGCCCGTGTCGCTGCGCCTGCAGCCGGGCCCAGCGCCGCCGCGGCCGGAGATTTGCCGGCTCTGAGGCTTTCTTCCGCGCCCGCCCAGCCCCTCTTCTTTCCCCGAAAGGAAGCAAGGGCCGGTTGGTTCGGGGAGGGCGGCTCCCAGAGAAAGGGCGCGCGCGGGGCGGAGGCGCGGGGCGGGGCGGAGCGTTGCGGGAAAGGTCGCGTGCTTGGGCCTTGGGGTACTCCTGGCAGCAAAGCCGCCTGCCTGCTCGGCCGGTCGCGGCGCTCCGCGGAGATGCCCCCTCGCCGGGTCCGCCCCTCCCTCCCTCCGGGGAAGGAGGGACTTTCTTCGTCTTCTTCATCTCCCGCGTGCGTCTTGCGGCCCCTCCGTTCCGCACGAGCTTTTCCTCCCGCCGCGCCGCGCCGGCCGGCGCTCGCCCGGCTCCGTACAACAGCCCGTGGCGCGCGCGCGCGCGCGGCCCCGCGTCCGGCCCGGCTGGCCCGCTCATTGAATAATCCCGGGGCATTTGACGTTTTTCTCGCTGCCGCGGCGCGCCGGCCGGGCCACGGCACGCGCATAATTACGATGCACGGCCAAGGAGGTGGCAGCAGCGGGGGCAGCGGCTTCGGGAAACAGGTTCGGCCCCTGCCACCGCCACCGCCGCCGCCGCCGCCGCCGCCGCCGCCGCCGCCGCCGCCGCCGCCGCCGCCGCCGCCGCCGCGCCCGCGAGCGCCTGCCGCCCGCCCCATTCATCTGCGCGCGCGGCCGCCGCCGCCGCCGAGGCTTCTTCCTCTTGCCGCCTTCGCCTTTTTTCGTCCAATTAATCAAATGAGCCTTCGACGGTAACAATAACGCGCACTGGAATTGGGCCGCAGCGCCGACCGGTCGTCGAGGCGGCGGCGGCAGAGGACAAGGCGGAGCATCACAGCAGCAGGCGCCGTGGCTCCGCCGCCCCCGCCCCCGCCCCCGCCCCCGCTCCCGCCTCCCGTCTCCGCCCCCGCGCGAGTCTAAGCAGCTCGAGTTCCGTGCCCCAGTGCCAGCTCGGCGATGGGATTACGCGTAATTATATTGATTAGTAATGAAGTTACTGGTTGTTTGAAGTCGGGACGGGGCGGGGCGGGGGCGGAGCCGGGGGCGGCAGGCGGGTCGGAGGTCGGGTGAAGGAGGCCACGCGAAAAGCGACGCGCCGGAGCCGAGGAATCCTGTGACTTAGTGATGCATGCGTTAGGAGGCGGCTCCTTACGAGGGTCGTCCGCGAAATCCATACTTTCCGGATCGCTCCAAAATGTTACCATAAAATGGACGAATTATCAAGAACGCGTCCAGAAATATTCGTTGCGGAATCCTACATAAAAATGTAGAAAAATTCTTTGACTTTCGTATGGCCTTTACTACTGGACAGAAGACATGCGAAAATACAATAAACTTGCTAAGCGATAATACATGCCATGCCCAAAATTCAGTATTATTTTGAAACAATAGTAAATTTACCTTGCAGCTGTTTTTACTATACTTCACGAAGCGTTTTACGCCGTATTAAAAGTCACATAAAAGCAAATTTATAATACTTATTTCTATAATTTCATGAAGGACTTTGCAACTACAATTTTCACGACTGATTTCGCTTTTGAATATATTACATTAGCGTTTTTGTAGTAATTGTGAAATAATTGTAATTTTTGTGCCACGGATATTCCTTCTTAGTTTAGCCGTGCAATATTTTTGAGGAACAATATTGTACCAATTGTACGCGTTTGTTATTAGTTATAAGAAAATGTCAGTAAACATTATACAAAAAAGTTGCTTGATGCAAGGTGCGTTACTTCAGTGATGAAATAGCTTCAAACACATTTATGTGTTCTGATGGGCCTCTCTTTTTGTTGCAATGTAGCTGGTATATGAGATGAGAATTATTTTCAGTAGCTACACCTTTTTTGTCAATCTCTGATACTACAACGGATACAGTATACTGACACAGTGTAAGTGAAACAGTATGTGCAGTAACTGACGCATCATTTTTAGTTTATTCAAGTGATGAATTACTATTCCAATATTTCATTAATATTGAGACCATTAAAATGTAATAAATGCATTTCATTTTAGAGCTTAAATTTTAAACTTTAAAAAGCAATGTACTACTTGTGTTATGCGTGGTAAAGTCTTACTTAGTATTTGCTTATTATGTATGGTAAAGTGTTTCGCGTATTATGGGCTGGTAAATTTCGAAATTTCAGTTCTAATTTAAATGTATGTTAAAGATTATGTAGTCATTATCTTCTCAAATCTTCTCTCTATCTCTCTAAATTTAACTAATAGTAACTAATAATAACTAATAACTAATAATTTGCTCTGCTCAATTTCTAACTTGCATGGGGTAAATAAAAAGGTGACAGAACATTAGCTTAGTGTCATTACAACATTTTTTGTGTGCCGAAAATAAACATACAAGTATTACAATAAATGTATGATGAAGCTAGGCACATATTTAATAATAGAAAAATATTTTTATATCTAATTTTATCCGATGTACACGGAATGCATCTACACGGAGCTGAGTACGAATTCTCGGGCAGGAAAAGACAGACTGGTGACGGAAACATGAAAACGTCTTTTACTCGCTATGTAGTTTCTTTGCCATTGACGTGGCGCCTAATACAACGTTCCTTAATATTATTGTTTTCACAACATAATGAAGATGTTTCATCACAATAATTAGTCCATGATTTTATCCATTTAGCAGGGAAGATTGGCGTAAATTATTGTGATATTTTCGTGCATTAGCTAGCCCTTGAAGTGTGAAATCTGGATATGATACTGTAGTTTTTATGTGATACTGTAGTATAATTGACGGCGGTAGAGTGCGCAGATTTGAATCTAAAGACAAGAATGCACATCATTCGCAGGGTCTGCGAAATTCAACAAACGTAGAAATTGAAATTGACTGTAAATATGAACTACATGGTACTAGGATTTCTAAACACTATTCTAATTGGCTCTAATACATCATCTTAAGCTAAAATTCGTTTATCCAAAATTAAAAACAGGTTCATTTATCAAACTGAACACATAACTAATAATTTTGCTTAAGATGAAATGAAAGATACAATTCATCTTTTGTGCGTGGATAAAACAACTATTAAATCTGACCTTCTAAGTATCTGCTATACCTCAACTGTCTTCCTAAACCTTACACTAATGTACTGAAGACAACATTGTACATATCTCCATCACTTTTAATAAGTACATTACACGTAAGTAATTAGAATGAATTAGTATGAAAGTATTATTAATGCTTCATCTTGTATCGAAAATTCCTTGTTAGGTCACTTGAATTATATGGTCACAGAGTATGTACATTTTTCGTGGAAAAACCAAGAACTTAATAATAATATCTTTATTTATATTGCAATCAAATGATACAGTATAAAGAATGGTACTTCTTATCGTTCAAGTAGCAAAAGCCAAGATTCGATTTCAACAGTTGTTGTAGACTGACAAATGAATAAGACCGACAATAAAAAAAAGAAATAGAGAAAATATAATCGTAATGTCAATATAATGATAGAACTAGAATGTAGAATTAGAGTATGTAATAAGGAACTCTGATGCGATTCTATGAAACACATAAAATATTATTATACATTTAATTAAATTTTGCTTGTAGTTCAATAAAAATTAATTTAGAAAAGATTTTTTATTGAAAACTGCAGTGAAAAAACGGGTTAGACAGAAATGCAATATGTTTGTTAAGAAGTTTATTTAATTTAAAAGGTTCAAGTCAGTGTAACACAACGCAAACCTTGTTATTTTCTGTTGAGGGATAGATAACAAGCGCCTGTTTCTGTTGTATAGTAAATAATGTGATTGTGGTCTAATGACTCTGTACACGACAATTAAGACGAAACGTATTTAAAACCCAATAAACAATTAAGTTGTGAATGGTGGCTGCTTCGCAGTTCACCATTCCATGTTTGGTCAGGTTAAGAATTGAGGAAGTTAATGCCAACTAAAAATGACAAAACAACACGACACATCGACCATATTACTCGTATTTCGCAAACAAGAAAATCAACAGGAAAACGTTTTTCTTTTTCAAACAGTAAGATGCCTTAGCCGAAGCACGTGGTAACATTGCTGCACTAACCATTTTCCCCAAAATAAATAAATTTTGTGGATTCAAACAATATTTTGTAAATATGCGTGTTTTCTACACAATTGTATAAAAAGGGGTTGGGATATATGTGTCTTTAGTAGATGATTAATACTTATTGTTTTTTAAGATAGTAAAAAGCGTCTATATTTTATTACTTTTAATTACGTTGCATTTGCAGTTGGATATTTATTTTTAGGAATATTTTATTTAAAATAAAATGTTCAGAGAATAAATGTAAATAACTGTTAAAATTATTGTGTTAACGTAATAAATTTATTTAATTCTGAGAATAATGTTTAGATAACACAAATTATTTCAATTAATTTCACACCCTTAACTATTGTAACAAATAAGTATGTAAAATATGTTAAAATTCATCTTTAGATCCAAAATTAGCATTTAAAATTTGTGCTGGCATTATTGTAATGGCTTCATGGAATGGAATCTTGAAAGCGATTAATAAACCTTAGGTTTTTCATGTAATAGAAATCGAGAATTAATTCATTATTTCAAATTCGCAGCTGGTCTTTTAACATTCATTTTTACAAACAGAGAAACCAACTAACGCCATATTGATATCATTTTCCTGTTACAAACAGATATTTTGAATTTTTAAGGGTACCCATACTGTTGTCATACTTAAGAACCTTTATATTATTAATCCGACTCTGAGCGCATATCAATCAATTCGCATGCCTGCCTTTAAACTTCATTCATGCATGTAATTGTACGTAAGGAGGCAAATCATGTGGACGAATGTCAACCCATGACGGCCCGCAGAAGACGCATGCAAACCTCCACAAGAGAGTTTCTTGCCATCACAACCCATAAAATACTTAGGACTTCACCTGGACACAAAACTAACCTGGAAAACCCATATAGATATCAAAATTAAACAAGCAAGAAATAAAGTATTCCAACTCCGGCCACTAATCAACAAACACAAATCCCTGTCATACACAAACTCTACAGCAATTTATAAAACAGTAATAAGGCTACTAATGCTCTACGCATGTCCAATATGGACAAACGCAGCCCAGACAAATGTCAATAAAATCCAAGTAATTCAAAACAAATTTACCAGATTAATCACAAATCTCCCCTGGTTCATAAGTAATAAACAGTTCCATTCCGAATTAAACATCAGTGCAATACTAAACCGAATAGCCCATAATTTCTACCAAAACCTAACAGACATCCCAACAGCATCCCATTTCAAACTACCGAAAAATCCAAACCACACCCGAATAAAAAATAGATTCGCTTTTGAAGCCTTTCTAAAAATCTTAGCCAACCATGAAACATAACCCCGAGGTTCTCCCACAGAGTATTCTCTTCAATGTATAGATTAATTGAGCATAGATATTTTAACTAGCATAGTTTAAAAACACATCTGTAAAGTAATTGTACTAATCGATGTATTCTATCAAGAACAAATAAATGTGTTGTAAGAAAAGAAACAGAGAAGGGGTTTGTTAGCCCTCAACCTCTCGACGCGATTTCCCACCATTTCTTCCTCAACGCGATTGACAATATCTGACCCCCGCCCTCTCCTTCCGTGGGGAAACCGTCACCTCAACACCGCCTCCGGGCGGCACCATCGCCCACCGTCGCCCGCCGACGCCCGCCATCGCCCAGCGCGCTCGCCTGAGCAAGCAGAACCCCTCCGCCGCGCCCGCCCTCGCGCCGCCCGCCGCCCGAAGCCCCGCCCGGGATAAGTTTTTAAATTTTATTCTCCTTTGAACCGGGCAGGGCCTGCATACGCGAGGAGCGGCCAGGGCGGCCAGGAGCGCCCTACCGCCCCCGCCGCCCCCGCCGCCGCCGAGAGCTGCCTGCCGGGGCCCCGAGCCCGGCCAGGCACGCGAAATTTCTAGAGGTTTTAAAACTCGCCACTACATATTGCATCACAGTCCGTGAAATTTATTTTTAAGCGAACAAATTCGTTTTACCTCGGCTCCAAATTTTGAGAATTTCAGGGCGGGAGCGCCCACACGCCCGCGCGCGCGAGCGGGCGAGTCGACGGAGGACGACGCGGCGGGAGGCGGGGGTGGCTGCGCGGGACGCGTCGGGGGCGTGGGGCGGGGGGCGGGGGGGGCGGGGGGCGCTCTCTCCGCTTCCGCTCCAAGAGGGCGATTCCGCCCGGCTGTAGCCGCCCCGCCGCGCACCAAGATCGCGAGCTGGAGCGGAGAGGACCTTCTGCCACGGCCTTCGCCGACAGGCTCGGCGCACGGCAGCTGCTGGTGAGAAAGATCGCCATCCAAACTCGCCATACTCGCTCACCAAGCTTTCTTGCACGCGGGATATGCGAGTAGCTGAAGAATTTCGTGGCCGGACAGAGGAATTTTAGGATTTGGCATCGTGCAATGTGAAGAGAACCATTAACTCGATTCAGATATCCGATGCCAGTTTCTACTGAATAATTCGTCTCTACCAGATATACCCTCATTAAGGTGTGTCCGGTGGAACCGACAAACCAAGATACTCAAAATACACTCCCATCGAAAGTGCTGGAAACCGATGGAATCCTTTGTGGTACGCTGCCCTACGTCACCTTTCAAATGACAAAAATTTTGCCTAATCTACAATTTGTATCTTTAATTTCGCCAAAAAGAAATGATTCTTTCGTAATACTTTTGGGGACGCTGTGTTTTATACACTCGTCTATTTCAGCCCTTTAGTCATAAACTGCAAGTTAGACTTTACTTAAAATAAAAGGATTCCCGATAATAAGTTCACATTGTTTTAACAGTTTTTAGAATTCCATTCTTCGTCTACTTTGATAAATACAATCATAATTCTGAAGCAGTATTGTGTGCCCCAAAATTTCTTCTAATAATAGGTTGTTGGCTCAGCTAATAAATTTGGCAATCTCATTGTACCCATCCGAAGCAAACCATCGTTAGTTAGGGGGCAAGAAAGGCCTTTCAGACATTTTTAAATCTTGGAATATTAGGCATCGTAGCAAATCCGCGCTCACAAGGAACAATTGCCCTTCGGAACAGCCAGCGGGCTGAGCGCCGGCGAGGACAGTGCCTATGAGGACAACGCCGCGCCGCAAAGATCCTTTGACGCGCGCGCGAGGACGGCACGGGGGCTGAGGATAACAAACAGCGCGACGATCAATCGCGTCCCCGCACTTCCCTCCACCGCCTCCGCCTCCCGGCCAACTATAACCGTAACATTAGCACGCGCACGGCCACACGGCACCGCACGGCCCCCGCGCGGCGCCACAGGCCGCGGATCGGAGCGACGCACCGCGTCGAACCCAATTATCAGAAAATGCGAGGGCGGCTATTGTGTTTAATAAATCAGAATATTTAAAGAAATAAATCAGATATTTTTTATAGAGAGAGAGAGTGTGTGTGTGTGTATGCGAAAAAATAAAAGGCGCGTTGGGGGCTCCGAGAAGGAAAAGCCTGCTGCACGCGTCTGTCGACATGGCAACCGCAGGCGGCGGGGGCGGGGGCGGCGGGGGCGGCGGGGGCGGAAGGGCACAGGGCGGGCGCAGGGATGATGGAAGCGGCGGTGGCGGGCAGGTCGGTGGAGCGGGGCGGGGATGGCGTGTGCTGCTGCTGCTGCTACCCCAGCCTCCGCCTCCGCCTCCGCCCCCGCGACGTGCTAGAGAGCGAACGGGCTGCGAGCGGCTCCAGAGGAGAGGGGGGTGCTCTATCGGAGGGGCGTTCGCTGGTGCTCTGACGGCGCCCTCGCCCATGGGGAGGCCTGAGTGCGCGTCGGTTTATGGGGAACTCAAACATTGCCCCGCGAGGATGAACCGAGGTTGGTCTTGCGAATACGACGATAATACCGAAGAATAAAATGAAAGCCTGCGAAAAAAAAGGAAGAAAACAACAGCTGAATTCAATAAATATGCGTCAGCTCGTTTTCACAAAATACTGTAGTAGTTCTGCATCTACGCTGTGCATTGACTGGTCAACGTAACGCTTTTGAAGGAGAATATGAAACGAAGAAAATTGTACATTTTGTGCTTTGTTTCAGATTATAAGGCGAATCGACGTTGCAATAAATAAAGCGCAGGGTGCATTTTATTTTCAATCATATGTTTTTGGGAGGAAATACTCCACATCACATTTTATTTCAATTTTTTATCTGCTCTTATGATGAATTTTCTTCTTGCGGTTTCTTACTTTTTTGCGTTGAGGAAGTAACATTTAGTATGGGGTGCATATTCTTTACTGTGGCACGTATCGTGCGCATTTTCTTTACAGTTGGAAGGGCAGTATTCTTTTCTTGGAAGGCAGCTGGAAATTGGGAATCAAAAATATATACAAAGAGAGAAACTACATGGAGAAAAAAAGCGGATTTTTATCGATTCTTAAAAATATTTAAATTAATAATAATACATTAAAAATCTCCAAGTCATTTAACAACTACAATTTTTGTGATCAGATGTGATTTTTTTAGCGAAACTTTCTTGTAAGTTTTTCAAAGAAAGCTTTTTCTTTCATCATATTCTATCCTAGCCGAATAAACGTCGTAATTATTGTATATTAGAAAACATTTCTTTATGTTACAAAAAACACTCTGAAAGATGATGAAGATCGTAGAGCATTTTTAGATATTTGAGAACTCTAAATCATGTGTTTTTGTTTTTTTAAACACACTCATTAGTAGTTAATTTTCTAACCAACACTAATCTGTTATACAATGTAAATGATCTTTAATTACTAAATAATTAATTTTTTAAATTATTAATTGCATAATAATTAAATATCATAAAAAGTACAAAAATGAATTTGTGAAAACTTCTTATACAATCGTAGAAAACTGGAAATAGATTATTTGGAGAAAGATGAAAATTAACTTGGTTGATCACATTTCATTCTACGATAACAATTAGTATTTTCTGATTTCCAAGCGAATTATATAAATGGAAATAACTGAAATAAACATTTGAATTGAAGTTAAAATATTTTTTTAGAAAACAAATGAGTAAAACACAAAAAAATCTAATAAGGAAATTCGGTTCATTTTTTTAATAATGAAAAGCAACCTCCGCGTAGGAACGCGTTCACGCCGAAGGTGTCACCTTCCTCGCGACTGCAGCGCCCTGCATCGACAGCCGCAGCGCCACTCGTTAGCCCTGCGTTCGTCCCGGGGGGCTACGCAGGCCCGGGCGGTGGCGCCGGAGCCCGACTCCCGGACGGCTGCTCGCGCCAAGATTCAGAAATTACGAGAAAGCGTTCCCGCGCGTCCGTCCCTCGCCCCTCCCCTCCCCTCCCCTCCCCTCCCCTCCCCACCCCCTGCCGTCCCGCACCGGTCGCACTGCATAGCTTGCATTCTCGCGCGCGAATAATTCATACATACTTTGTTGCGGCCCGGCGCGCGCATTTTTACGCCAGGGAGCGGCGCGGCCCGGCGCGGCCTGGCGTGGGCGCAGCTTGCGCGCGGTAATTTTATCGCCGGATGCAGCGCCGCTGCTGCTGCCGGGGGCGGTGAGGGTGAAGGTGGGGGGGGGGGGGCGTGCCGTTTCTGAGGCGTGTCGCAGCCGCAAATGAAGCGTCGTCGCTGAAGCGCTGATATGAATCGCCAGCCTGCCCCCTGCTTGCTGCGCTGCTCTCCGCTCCAGCGGCGAGACTTTTCTAAAGAAGCGGCGCGCGGGGGAATCGGCCGCCGACCCGTCGTTGCGGGAGGCTGAGGGCCGGCGGTGCGCGACGCGCGGAGCAAGACTCCAAATGACTTGTTCGCTGCTTCCAATGATATTGCGTCTGGGGCCTACCTCTACCGTTACGCCGTCGACTCCGCGATTGGGTTTCAATTTCACTTAGTGATGAAGTTCCTGTATTTTGGGGGGTATTTTCTTTCCGGAAGTATTTTCTGTAATAAAATTCGTATCTGTCAATTCTTTTTGAATTGAGTGTTTTTACAGGTAACAGCACTTTTCGTGTACCACGTCTTTTGGGAGTGAAATTAAACAATTATCTTTTTTAAATTTCATCGGCTTGATAAACTCGAGTATTACCGCGGAAATCTTGTGGAAATCTATTTTGATGAGTAAATAGAAATAATCTCGTGCCATAGAGGAAGATTATTTCAAATTTTTTTAAAAGATGTGCATATTGCATTACTTATAACCAGTGTTTATTTTTAGTCATTTTCCTCCTTCGTGTAATATTGTAAGACGTATGGTCATTCACTCCCAGGAACTATGGGAGTGTCCATATTTACGACATGACTAATTTCTTGCCTAGGTATTGGACCTAAATCACTACATCTCACACGAACATACTATCTATCAAAATCGTTTGCCAAATGCCAAGTAATTGCAATTTATTTCAAATATAAATTAAATTTCCCCGAAGAGCGTAACATCAAAATGAGTAATGGCCGCGGATTCTGCAATACACCCAATAGCACACGGTGCATAGATAAGCAAGAAGCCGGTTCTCCCGTTACGACCTTCTTCACTTCATCTCCGCGGAAGGTCGCAGAGGTTGGCAGAGCCAGCTCTCCAGCGTCCCCGAGGCGGCAGCACCTGGGCTGCGAGATCATCATGAAATCGAATACATCACCTTCGCGTTCCACCGCAGCTCCCCGCCCGCCAGCGGCTTCCCAGGAACCCCGTTTCCTCCGAAGGCGGCGGCGGGGGCGGCGAAGTTCTGTGACGACGAGGGTGGTGTAAGGGGGCGGAATCTGTCACCGCGTTCTTCGGGCAACCAGATCGAGTTTTTAATTAAGCCTGGGAATCCCCGATCCGCCGCTACGTGTGGCCCACGCACCGGGACTCCTCCGCCGCGGGCGCCGCCGCCCCCGAATTTAATCTCCTTGGCCGGCGGTGGCGGCGGTGGCGGCGTGCCGCGCCTGGCGAGCGAGCGACGCCTTGGAGGAACCGGTCGGCGCCCCCGACGAACCAGGAAGAGCCGCGGGAACGGCGCTTCTCGCCCGGCGACGCTCTGCGAGTGGGTCCTTGGCAGGAGGCGGTGGCTAGGAAGGGCATCTTACCGATGTTTATTTATTTGCGTAGCGCTGTGCTGTTATATCGACACTAGACAACTAATCACGGGGATGAAAAACCTCTCTTAACGGCCGGCCACGGTTGAGGATTTTTAAAATATTGAACGACACACGTAATATTCAATGACACTCGACCGAATTACGAGCTCTGGTTGTTGCAAATCTCTGCTGTTGCCTCGGGTTGGGAAATTCTACCACGTCCGTTATGTGATCTACGCCGGTTTAATGGCGTTGAAAAGTTTTTTTTCAGAAGTTTGCTTTGTCAAAAGCACTTCTCCAAATCCTTCAAATTATTTAATATTGATTCTCTTCTTGCTTTTCGATACTGACTTCTTGGAATTTAGAATCAATACCGTTTTATTGCTATTCCTGAAATTTTCTGTTTTCGCAATGCATGGCGTGATATCTTTCGCATGGGGTCCCGTATGCACTCTGAGCTTGGTTTATGGTAGCTTCGTGTGAAACCCTGTTTGTGGCGAAACCATGCATTTTCATTCACATTATTCGTGGCATGGTAACGATACCTGGGTCATTCGTCTTGAACATTTTGTGGTTCGTCGTTTTGTCGGGGTCCGATTGTTTGGGTTTTGTCGATTCATGCTCGCCAAATATCTATGATGTTTTTCCTATGTTGTAAAAATATTATACGTACATTCTCTATTACCTAAGAATGTGATTTGTATCATACGATCAAAATAGATCTTATATACTTGCTGCTCAAAGACAAGGGCTTCCATTATAAAATTGAATATATGAATCTGTTATTTCATTAATGGAATAGAAGTACACAAATTTAGTGTAAAATACAGTTATAATGTGCTCGTTGTTGCCGCTGATCTTTGAAACTGAGATAAAAGAATCTGTCTCAATGCGTTGTAGAAAATAAATTTAGAATCACATTCGGTAGAAACATTAATATCGGCAAAATAATGTATTTAAAATTTGGTTTACTTTAAAAATGTAATTATTTCATTGTCAAGTGTTATTGTAAAAGCATTTATAATAAATCTAGCAACAAATTCATTATCAGTTTAATTACACAATAATGATTCAGACAACTTTTTGTGAATGTTTTAATATTGAAAATCGAAATTTCTAGTAAAAAAAACTTTGTTTATATCTATTTTTAAAATGCACAGTGATATAAAAATCAGAAGTATATTTTGTATTGTAGTGCTGAAAATTACATAATGTATCGACATTATTCGCATTGGCTTCGTAACAAGAAAAATGAAATTAAAAATATTTCGAAAATTATTGTTAGTAATATGTTGGAAATGATTTTAGAAATTGAAGAATTAATATAAAAGAGAATTGTAATTTAACATTTCTTTAGTATATAACTACATAGTTATATAATTTTGTGATTATTACACATGCATGTTAATTTTGAAAGCTTTTTGTAATTCTTTTAATACTGTATAAATAAATGGATTGTATTTTGCAGAAGATAAAATAATACTGACTTCTTTTTCTTCGTATGTGCGTAAATTTAAAATATATCGAAATTTGAAAGTATTGAATAATGTAACACACTCCAAGAATTGTAACTTATTGCCTCATTTTATTGTGCATTTTTATTGTGGATATCCAAAATACCACCAAAACCCTTAAAAGTTATAACACAACCCTGACATATATAAATTTACAGCTTTTATGTTTCAAAATGTTAGAATCTATATGTGATTCTCTGATTTTCCTTAACATGGAGTTCAAATGTTTAAAGTATGTGCTTGCCGTGATCTACACAATTGTTATACAAGCCCATTTTGGTACAAATTCTGACTTTGTCTATGAGTTGCTTTCAGATCGACGTGATTTTTCGATGTGTGATTGTGTGAATGCGAAATGCAACTTAAAATTTACTATCAAAATTAGGTGAGTGCGGATGATATGAATTGAATATTAACTTCTGTACAAAATATGCATTTCTAAACAACAGACAATTTTGATCACATATTCTTGAAATATTTATATTTCCACAAGTACTTTTTCTCCTTGTCTAGAAAATTAGAGGAATTACAGAAACGGAAATGTAAAAGCCTATGGTTTCTTCTATTTCATTTATGAAAGACAAAACTTTCATGTAACTACATCCGTGACCTTTATCTCTCGTAGACGAAAACCTTCGTTATAGACCTTTCAACTGGGAAGAGTTGTCCCTACATTTTTTCGAATGCATATCTGCGAGCAGAATTTTTAGAAAGAGTGTTGACGACGCATTCGTTATTAATTATATTTGCTATTGAAAGTTATTGACGTGTGCAATCGGAAAATATAGCTAGCAGCCTATACAAATATTCTAATAGAATATTTTAAATATAACCTACGAAAGAGACATTCCAATCTTAACATCACACACATTTTGAAAACATTAAAAATTGGAATTTCTCTTTTTTTGTCGTTTGCCTTATCCCAAATCAATACGTGAAATGAAGAATGTCCTTAATCTTTCTGCCTTATTCTTAACTCACGGGTAGTAAATTTTGACGCTAATTGTGTCATAAAATTCGAGACATCATAACTTTTCTAAACGTCACCTTAAAGAACACTTTCCGATGCACAATTCCTGCCCTGAAGTCAATGCCGGAATTGAATTGTTCATTTCCAAAGATTACGTTTGAGAAAATTCCCTTCAAAATAAATTTTTGAAATTATTGTTCATATTGTTATGTACAGAAGATTCAAAGTGTGGAGATTGTAGAGATTCGACATTTGCTTTGAAGTGGGTAAAATTTAACCCATTGTTGTTCTCGTGTAGTTTTGTTACGCATTTATTTCCTTGTTAGGTGTAATAGCTGTCGAAGTATTTCTGCGTCTCTGAGCACACTGTCACATGTATCTAATTTTACAGGCGATTAGTTTAAATAGTTCAAAGTCGTTATATTCTTATGGAAGTAAATGAACATGACATTATTTTGACTGCTTCCAACTCCGTTATTAATATAATTTGGACATAGTCCCCAATATGTCTAGAAAAAAAGCAAAGATATTGGATCACGGATGTTAGAATATTCCATTTTAGTGAAGAATGTCATAGTGCCCTTTATTTCCAGAGTACAGAGTTTTATTATTATAATTAGTAGGCCTTTTTTATTATTATACGTTGAACCACAATTTTACATTAATTTTGTAGAATATTTGCTATTGAGTACCCTTCTGTAGATAGATGTTATATTGCATATTACAATTCCTTGTTCGTTTAAAATCTTTGCCCCATTTTTTAGGCGTCAAAATCACTGAAGGTAAGTTTCATCAAGATTCTAAACACCTGTTCGTGTCATGAAACGCGTTCTGTGAACTTCAACCTCCACAAATTCTCATTATACTTATTCTTCATATTACCCAGAAGGGTTGATGTCACTGCCATTACATTCTTAGAATGTTATATGATTAGTCGCGTAGAAAGAGCAATTTGTGAGAAAATATCAAATTGATTAATTTGGGAGAGCTGGTAAGAAAGAAGAGTGGTTGCTGAGATACATGAGAAAGCATTGATAAAACAAATCAAAACTAATCGATGTCCTAGAATATTATGAAGAAACAGTAGATTTTACGAACCGTAGTAAAAGTAATTCAAGACCTGTCACAAAATCAGAACTCGAGAGTGGCGTTTCTGACGGAAAGGCTTAGGATAGGTTTAACCAACGATCTGGCTTCTGGGCATTTTCGCCCGGAAAACAAGGGCATTGCGTAGCGACTTGCTCCTCTCGGCGGGCAGTCCCTCGAATCTCTGAAACCCCAACCTATCATTTATTTTGCGATTCGAGGATCGTTTACTTGTTTTTCTGGGAAGAAGCTGAAAGATATTGTACTGAAAATCTTGCAAATAAAACGGAAATGAAATAGGAGAAAGAGCCCACAGCCTTTGTTGGCTGTAAACATTATAATGTCACATATATTATCCGTAACTACTACTTGAAAACTTCAAGCACATTTTTAAGTCTGAGAGAATACGTTTGAGACAAACATATCACACAAGCCGGACGATGGCAACAGCTCCCTTCACGAACCTAGGCTTGCCAGAACGGACGTGAAGTACTGCGCGTGTCCCCGATGTCAACCGGCAAGCCCTAGGGCCCCTGTTTTCGGGAGAACCGGCGCAGGACGAGAAGAAAGCGGTTCCCTTCTCGCGGCCCGTGCCGCCCAGCGCCAGCCAGCCAGCCCCATCGCCGCCCCGCGTTGTCGCGTCCACGCGCCCAAGTGGCCGACGGCGGCGGCGGCGGCGGTGGAGGAGGGCCCGCGAGCGGTCGGAGGGGCCCGGGGCGCGAGGCGGCGCGCGCGAGGCGCGAACCGGTTCGGGGCGGAGAGGGTCCGGAGCGCTGGTTCCTTAGCGGAGCGGCCCTTGCTTTCTTGGCTGGCGACGCCGCCCCGCCCCGCCCCGCCCCGCCCCGCCCCCCGCACGCGCGCCCGCGAATGCCGCCCCGCGGGCCACGCCATTCGCCCTCCGACGGGAGAGGGGGGAGGGGACTTCCTTGAGGGAGGGTGTCTCCGTCGAAGGAAGAGGGCGACACCACACTCACACTCCACTTACACTCCGGTCACACGCAATTCGCTGCCTTGGAACGGGGAAGCTCCGGTAGTGGCGATAGTCAAGTACATTTTTGTAATTTCCTAAAATGCCTGGACTACAACGCGTACGTATTTTCGTTACGAAACTTGAATGAGCGATTAGCATACCCCTTTTTTAATAGATCTATTTGCCAATTTTCAA
This sequence comes from Gryllus longicercus, assembly GCA_038098605.1. NCBI lineage: Eukaryota > Metazoa > Arthropoda > Insecta > Orthoptera > Gryllidae > Gryllus > Gryllus longicercus. The sequence continues at coordinate 1,841,068 of JAZDUA010000254.1, forward strand.
TTTGAATATTTTAATTTAATTTATTTTCAAACTCCAAATTTATTTCTGTTGAAAGTTACAAAATTTTTGTAATGGGTAGAAACTTGTCTTGGTAATGGCAAATCACTATTCTGACTAACCCTGAATGTGATGAGTCTGACAAACAAAGGGCTCAGGTTGCGTTATTGTATTACCAATATTAATAAGGTATTTTCAACGTATTGTTTAAACATAAAAAATGGAAGAGATATTGTGTGCATTCAACATCTCGTGAGTAGATGGCCAGTCAAAGGCTCCACGCTCAGCAAGTCAGAAACAAGAGGGATGCCTCCAAATCTTATTATTTTAAATTTGGTTCCTGAAATTGTCACGTCTGAGATATTCTTCAATTCTGGTTCCTGTAATCCACAAATCTGAAGAAACCTATCGGAACTTCAGCAAGGAGCAATTGTTAAATTGTTGTAGTTTGATTCCTTGGAAATGACAATTCACAAGAGAGTTCTTAAGAGTCAAAATTAGTTATTTACGTGAAGAAAAAGTCAAGATGTGAACATTTTACAATGAGTTATCAGTATTTATACGTTATTTCAGAGAGTTTGATACGCCGAAACAAGTCTATATGTTTCTAACATATAAAAATGTCGAACAAATTGTGCATAGATTTGGACAAACTTTAGTAGCAATCAATTGTGACGCTGTGAAGGCTAAACGGATTCCATTATTTGTATTTATCACAATAGGAAGTATATATTGTCATGTGTTTGAGGGAAGTAATTTCAATATTGCCGCTGGAAGGAGTATTCGGTGACGTCGGTGGAGAAGGTTCTGTGGTATAGAAGGTTCCGTGGGAGAGAGTAACACGGCAGGGCACGAAACATGTCTCGATTAATATAACCTCTTCTGAGATAACCCTCACTTCCGGACGTTCGCCTGGAACTATAAAACGCGCTGCCGGCATGCAGCCACATACCCTGTGGTGGACCTCAGCGACGAGGTACAAGTGTACCTTCAAACTCTTGTAGGACATTGTGCTGCGGCTCATAGCGCGCCCCCCGTTTTGGAAACAGTTGAAAGAACTTGACAAGAATTCGACATCTAGCAATGTCTGATACTTGGCTTATCTTTCAGTGAAGCTCCAGACCTTTTAAACCGACGAAGATCCGCCGACTTTAAAAACACAGACTTATCCTCACTACAGGAACCAGTAGATAATCACTCTCTTGAAATATCTAGAGGAGCTAGCGTGATTACACAAACTCTAAAATAAACTGACATTGTCACTAATGTGGCTGAATTCAAACATTAATCAGGCTGAAGACTCGGGTCTGATGCGAACCTTTACCAACATCTCACAGATTGTAGTAAAACTCAAATGCGTCAGAACTGTAATCGCACAAAAAAATAAAATTCGGCTGTCATTTGCGTAAAAAATTGACAGAACGAAGAGAGATCCTGTTTTATTTCCACCGTTTGGCATTTCGTTAGACATTAAATTTGTTTGTTGTGCCTTCACGACAAAACAAATTCGATTTTTTTGAGTGGAAAGGAAGTAAAATCGTTTCTACTGCTTAACTGTTTCTATGCAATTAGAGACTGTATTGTGCATCAAAAACGAAAATAATATAGATTTTAACAAAGATATGTCGACGTATAGGTTACCATTTAGACTACAATTCTAAAAGACTAAATATTCCTATGACAACTATTGAACTTAAGCTTCTAGGTCAATTACCCCCATCTCTATTAGGTTTATCGTCTCGTCTCTCTTTGAGCAAATGCTGAGATGGTCCCCTTGTTTTGCTTCTGGACATAAATGTTGCTTCACGTTCTGTGCACGTTTTCTTGAGTTCGGTAAGGAATAATACAATAATTTCCGTGTTCTCGTGGAAGTAAGCTAACTCTGTCACGAAGGACATGATAAGAGATAATAGACAAAATCGGGAGCGAATATTTTCTTATCAATACTTGCCAAAAGAACACTGCATAATACATATGATGTAGTATACATAATACTGAACTATGTACATTCGTTCACTAATAAAGATATATTAAATAAAAAAAAGAACACTGCTTGCTGACTGCTTTCAGAATTCAACATTATATGATTAATTATTAGTTAGACCAGAGAATCCAAAGCTAAAAAACTGTGCACATAGTGTACTTCAGCCCAAAGCACGTAACAGAGTGTTTAACTGTTTTAGACAGTAAGAAATAATTAAGCTATTTTTTTGAACTTGTTAAAAACAAAGTATATTATTTGAATTTTTATTATAATTAGTTGCAGAATGGTGTCTGTTTTAATGGTCCTGTTTCATGTTTAGTCTGTTCATATTCCTTCAGTTACTCTAAGAAAACGGAACTCGATCGTGCAGAATTTTGTGTGTTCTGTTAATTTGTTTGTTACTAATATACGAGCAAACGCATAATAAGACTACGACGAAGAGCAGATCTTAACTGAAGCGAGGTTTCCTGTTCTCGAAACTTCTTGCTTCAAAAACAAATTGACGAACATTGGACACAATAAATTCCTGCAATTTCCTGAATCGTGGATGTTATGTTTCGTAAATAATTTAATTACGGTACGAAAATAATACTTTTGCGCTAGTTTGGAACATTTGTTGATATTTGCGGCAATTTCACAAGCAAAGTACCATACTATATCCAATTTTAAAATATGCTTTCTTTAATTTTTCTATTTTCAATACTTCGTTGGCGTAACATACACATTTTAAAATATCCCGTGTTTTATAAGCTAGAAGAGATCAAGTGAATACGACCAGGCTGCGAATAGTACATACGAACGTGACTCGTGGCAATACGTTCTCACGAACATCATACCCGAGAACCGCGGCCACAGAAATATAGTGAAACATTTTGTTACCCAGAGTCCAAACTTTTATAGAAAACATCAATCTATCTAATGAAATATATTCGTTTTTTAATACCAAGTCAGGATATATTTAATTTTTAAAATACATTACTACTGGCTTGTAGTGAATTAAAAATTATAACAGAAAACAACATCCTATCATTGTTAATAATAATTATTATATAATAAAGTGCATTGGTATCAGAAGAGACTAAAAATAAATAAATAAAAACATTTTAACAATAATTCTAAGAATTTAAATTTACGAAAATGTGATTTGTAAGGATTCGGATAGTTTTGATTAAGGAGAGTGCATTTAAGAAAAATATGTTATACGGCATCAATGTCTCATAGGAGACAATTTTTTGTGATTTGTATTTTCAAATATTCATCTGATTTATTTTACAAACATGTTTCGTAAATATTAAACGCGACATTCTTTTCAATTTGCGAAAGTGAATGTTTTATCGTGGAATGTAAAAAGTTTCTAAATAAATCGTGGCACGTGTAACTCCAGTAACTCGTTAATCTGAGAACCGCCTTCGCAAATTTCGGAACACATCTCTTTGTGTTTGTCAAATTAGATTATGATACGGAAATGTTTCATGAAATATTTCATGCCAAAAATAACTTAAATTTCTAAACTATTTAAGGATCTAAGACAATATTTATTGGTTAAGTTGTTACGAACAATATAATATTTGTTAAATCTAACGGTATCTCCAGATCACAATTTGTCTGCTGTTTCCTAACCCGATTTCAATCGACTCAACCTACGTGTATGATATTTAAAAACCTTTGCCAATGTACAATAACAATGTGATTTTATGTAATTCGAAGTGTGGTTCATCCAAGGATGATGGTGTGTGTTTATGACATGCACGCTGGGAAAATAAAATATATTAATATTTAACATTTCGGAGTATTCAAAATATGGCAACATTCCGTTCACCATGAGAGAACTCAAGCACATGTATTAGTGTGTATTGAAAATATTTCTATAGTCGCACTTTATTTTTCAGAATCCTATAATAACTAGTACTTTCTGCCCTATTGGGCAAGTAATCGTACTTGATATATTCTTTCTTCGGTTCCAGCTTAACTGTTTATACTGTCATTACCTCCGTGATGTCTTTACACAATGCGTCCCTCGCATCGTTTGAACAATGCATTACGTGCCCGTCTCATGTCGAAACAGGGAGGCGCGTTTCCTCAGAATTCCTCTAATATTTGTGGAAATGATTATTGTTTTGATCCTCTGCTGGCGGACGATTGGGATTTGAGAGCAGGGCTGCTGCGGATTGTCTCTCTGTATCCGGGATTTCTAAGCTTCTTTCCTCATATTTGTCGCGGCAACGGATAATAGAGATACGTTTGATATTGGCTCCTGTGAAAGGATTTGTCTTTCTTTTTTTTTTTTTTTTTGAGGGAGAAGCCCTTTGATATTTGTAAGCTTTCTTCTTTCTGAGAACGAAGGCACATTCGAAAAAAAAAAATCCCTGCAATGTGTACGAAATATCATCTCTAATGTGACAATGAATTTGGGTTTTCGGAGAAAAAATGAATGTTTATTGACTTTCAAAGTTCTCAGTGACATTGTTTATTGATCTCGGTTTTATGCGAAAATAACTGCATTGAAAGTGTTTTAGTTGATTAAAATATTAAATCAAATTGCTATTCTCTTTCCAAAATGACCCGAACAGTCTAAAAAGAGTTTTTGCTCCTAACGAAGGTAATTATCTGCAACAGATGTTTCTCCTGAAACTTCAGTGGGAAAGTCATGAAGATTTAAGGGTGATCGAAACTGAAAGCGAAATTCGCTGCTAGGGTTAATAGTAACCTTTCCCTGGGAGTAATAGAAAATTCAAGTTGGGTGACTTTCTGTGATACCACTCGTCGCAGATAAATAAAATACCGGTCTGGGAATTCCTGTTCTTTGTCACAATAGACTATTAGCTTAAGAAGCGAAAGCAGGATGTACCTCTTTAGAAATTCAAGCCAAGTACGGTAGAAGCATTCTCTTTGAAGCAAATGCCGGAAAACAGGTTCAGAGCGTAGGGGCTATATCGCTGGAGTACGTATAATCTTGCCTAGATTTGAATTTGTGTACTAATTACACACAAAAAGAAGTGTCTCTGAGCAAACCATAAAATAAAAGAAAGCGAGAGTGTAAGAAAACAAAGAAGGATATTGCCGTTTCAACACATCACTGTTTACGGAGGAATTTTCTTCCTATCCCGCGTATTTTGAAGTCATGAACCCGATTTGACTCACACGCACGCACATGTGTTTGTGGCGAAGAGCAAAGAGTAAACAGAAGAAGGGGCGCTTGGCGTTCCGGGGCCGCGATGGCCGTCGGCGGCGCCGCGCCTGCGCAGCGCCGCCGCCCCTCGCCCACACGCACGCACCTGAACCCTCCAGAAGAGCGGCCGCCTTCGCAGCACGGGCAGCGCGCGGCCGGAGCAGCTTCCTCCGAGAGGGCACGTTCCTCTTCACACGGACGCACTTCTCCAACACACACACACACGCGCACACCCTCGGACACCGATTGCCTCTTTATCGGACGCATTACGATAAACACTTTGCACACACGCCGCGCGCCGCCACCGGCCGCCCACGGCCGGGCCTCTTCTTCGCCCAGCGCCCCCGGCGGGGGCGGGGGCGGGGCGGGGGGAGGCCCACCGCCCGCTCGCTGCCGGGCGGAACCTCGTGTCGGTCTCGTAATGGAAGGAGCGTCCATCGCGGGCCGCTCGCAGCTCTCCGCACGCCTCCTCCATCTCGGCCGCCGTCTGCCGCCTCCTCCGCCTTCTCCTTCCCTCGCGTGCGCCGCTGACCGCAGAGGGAGGTAGTATCTGGGCAATCTGGAGCACGCACTCCGCGCCCGCCGCCCGCGAGCAGCTCCCCGCCGGCCGGGCGTCGCAAAAAGCGGGCGTATTTCGGGGGCGGCGTCCTAGGTCGCCGCGCGGAGCCCGGACGCGCCCGGCCGCACCCCGGCGTCGCCCTCGACTAAGGTCCCGTTAACTATTTCTCTCGCATAGAAAATCTCCACGAGGGGGCGTCCCGGCCCGGGCCCGCGCGCTTTCCCCGGAACCCCCAGGTGCGGCGTGGAGAAGCGTCGGAGGGGGCGGAGGGGGTCGGGTCGCCCCCCCTGGAAGCCGCGGGGGTTGGGCGGGGGGGCGGGTGCCTCTCTAGGAAGAGAGGACCGCGAGGCGTTCGGGACATGGCGCGCGGATCGCGCACAACAAAAAAGTTTTATCGGGTGCGGGGCACCCGTGGCAAGGATGGCGCTGGCCCCCAAATCCGCGGCGGGCCCTGGCGGGGGCGCGGGCCCCGCGCCTGTCGACGACACAAAGGCCTAGCGGTGGCGGCGGCGGCGGCGCCGCGGCCTTGGGCCTACCGCCCCCTCGCCCGCCCCCCGGGCCCGGCCCCTGACAAAGCCCCCATCGCCTGCATGCCCCGCGGCCAAGATGGAGCCCGCCCATGGCGGCGTTCGAAGCCATCAGAGCTCGGCCCCGATATTCTAGACGGCTCCCGCACGTGTGTGTATCAGGAATGTGCGCGGGTGGGCGGTTTTCCAGGTAGTCGGTTACCGAATAGGACGAACGCTTGTTCTCTCCGTTTCAGCTAGAGATGGTAATTGGACCTTCGCTTTGCCCCATTGAATCTCCCGGGTTCGAAAGCGCGTCGCGATCCGTTAGTGCTTCTGGTCTGAAGGGAGAGCGGAACGATGACCGTGTGTTCGGTTCTGCGTGTATGCCATAGTGGAGGTACTGGCAACAGCAAATTATCCCAAAGGTATACACAAAGGAAAGGTCCCTTGACAGAAACGATTTTGTTAGAACTTAGGACAGTTTTACAGGAATTTCTAAATGTGTTTTCGTGATTTATTTTAGTCCTTATCATTCTCCAAAACTGAAATGTACCTGCAAGTATAATTTGCTACAAAAATATTTCATCCTGACACGAAACGGTCGCAAATATATTGTAAGCGACGTCGTGCTTATTACAATTTAATGCATAATTAGCGTAAATTCATTCAGATTAAAGTGTTTCATTTAACTGTTATTAAATAGCGAAGAAAATACTCGGTATATGACAGTTCTACATTGTTTTTTATTGAAAAAATAAAGAAATAATAAATATTTCTAATTTAGATGCAGGATTCTGGATTATAACCCCTACGTGCAATCTCTACCAAAAAGTATATATATTCCACTCACTCAAACATTACACAACTCTTACTCTTTACCTTCCGTAATTTATCTCAGTTAATCTATACAGTCAACTATTGTAGAAGAAATTATTGATACTTCATCTACAATAACACATTCTTCACCTAAGTAAATGCAAAGCGTTTCAAGGTTAGCCTTAAAACAAGAAAAATGGTAGTTTTCTTTGTAAGTTTATTTCTTTCCAAATAAAACACATAAAATTTCTTACTTATTCTCGAGACTTTGAGTTTCTAGAATCCAAAGACTTATTTTGTAGGTTTTTAGATGCTATGATTTTTTCACAATAGCATTCACTTACAGAATTTTATGTTCATTGAGAGACAATATCGATGGTGTAATGCTTACATATTGCATGTACAGAATTCGTAGTTCCGAGTAAACCGACCTAAAAGTTTGTAAGTCTACAATTACTTATAGAGGGACAATTTGCTTTCTGGAAAAAGCATATCGTCTTTGTATGGGCTGGAAATACATCTTTGTACACTAAGTAGATATCAATGAGGGGTCTCCAAAAATAAACTCAAAAATGACCCTGAATGAACATACAATGTTTGAGAAATAAGCCATCGATATGTTAAAGAAATGATACACAGATAATATAAATATAGTTGAAAGAACATTAGAACAGCAAAACGAAAGAACATTACTCGGTACTTAAAGTATTCAAGTTAGGTATGCCAAAGACTGTACTATTAACTGTACAATTAGATTAAGATACAATCCAGATTAGTTATTTAAAAAAGTCCCCCGTCTAGCTTCTTAAGGCGTAAGAATGTATCACAATGTATCCTACTTAAAATAAAGTTCCGCCTCCACAGACGTATTGCTGGGGTCAAATCGAAAAAGAAAAAATATCGATTTGTATTTCGCAGAATACTTCCCCATTGTTCCGCACAGTTCGAGAGCTGTTCCGCGAGGGCATCAGCCGGCGCTGCCGGAGCTGCGTACGGGCGAGCGTGCGCACGCGAAGGCACGGCGCAGGCCACACGCTCGCACGACCGCGCACGCGAACACGCGTGCCTTCCACGCTTCCTCCGCTCGTGCCTTCTTCCCGTGCCGTTCTTACTTCGTTTTTGTTTAAATTTATTTTCTTCCTGCTCGGCAATTCTGCCTTTCACGGTTTGTACGTTTTACTTTCTCGCTGTCGCTTACGCTGGAGAGAGAATGGGAAAAATGAATGGTTATGTATATAATGAAACTAGTGTGAATGATGTGTGAATGTAGAAAGAAAAATTTACCAACCCTTATAATAACAATTTACGTAGTATATATAATATAGTATAACAAAACTGATCTAGTGTAAGTTAGTAATGCCAAAGTGCAAGTAAGTTAACTTTAGGTCTAGAATGTAAAATTAGTTGTAAGAAAAAGCCCCGCCTCTAGCTGCTGAAGTCACAAAGCAGCAAAATGTATAAAAATTTAAAGGTAATAAATTCCCCTTCTTCACAGGGTTACTGTGGAGGAGACAAAAGGAAAAAAAGGGGGAGAGAGAAAGTTATGCAAGGCTGCCTGAAGAAACGGGGAATTTTCGGCAGAAAATCTCTTATTACAGGGGCTTGGTAACGAAAAAGTGGATAAATCCAGTTGCTATATTTAGAAAAAAGAATCCTCTAATACATGGAATAACCAGAATCCATGTTTTGGGGGTCCTTAGTACAGAAAAATATATTTTAAATTTATTTTTAATACGTAACATTTGGGCATACAACCTCTCCGTCTCTCTCACTTGTAGCTTACTACTAGGTAATTTACAGAATTTCATACGCATATTTCTAGCATGTACATCTTCGCAATTTGTATGCAATACACAATTTTACTATACATTATTGATTTGTAGATCTAGATACTCTCTGTAGATAATTCAAAAATTATATTTACTATATCCTTGGAATGAAATATTTAAAAAAAAATTACTTATACATTATCATTGTTAATATCTATTTTCATGGCGGTGTAACATATCCTTCGAATATCGTAGACATATTTTTTCTTCGCCTCATACTGTGTCCAACGGCCCCATGGAATGGATGCTGCGAGTTCGTGCTTGGACATCCTGACGTTCACGCCATATAGTTTATTCCGGAATTAATTCAGGAACTGCAAGCCTTCGCGTGCTGTACATCGTTGCAAGCGAACATGAAAATTTTAAATTAAAAAGTATGTAGGATGCTGGTGAAATTTATGTCGAGTGCTCTTCTCGTTGCTTACACCGCAAAATTGTATTGTGTGTAGGGCAAGCGTTGTTAAGGGCACCCAAAATAATATAATATAAAAACGTTTCTTGATGCAAAGTAGTACTTCCATGTAATCACAATCGCATTTATACAAGCAAATAGCTTGGACATTTTTTACATTATCAGCTGTTTCAGGTTCTTGATATTTATTTTTGAATAGTTTTTCCATAGAGAATGGAATACCTTCCCTGCTCTATGGTTTTTCGATAGAGCTACAGACCCTCTGATATTGTTGAGTATTTCGAAATTATATTTTCCGTATTTGAGAAGCAGAGGTATCCTGATGCAGGAACGCGCTGGCAGACTTCCCCAGTTCGTCTTTTTGGAGTATGTTAACTCACAAGTCCTGATACCGGAATACTTATGAGCTCACTCTTGTTGAGGAAACAATATGATAAATAAAGATATTGTCTATTTATTATATTAAGGACAATATCTTTATTTATTTATCATAATAAAATGGTATCTACCTCACCAGCGATCCAATTAATGAGGAAACAATACTTTAGGGACCATCGCTAAATTGTTTTTTCTGGAGTTTCAGCAACACTTGCTGAAAGATGATTCCGAAATGTGCGTTGTTTTAACTCTTAACAAACACATATTGGTATTTTCAAAAAAAATAGAAGTATTTACCATCTCACCGTGACTACTCTAATGTCAATAAACCCAATTCCACACTACTGGCACGGTCTACTGACCTTCGTCACATACATCTAGAATGATGATGAAAAAATTTGTCGAAAGGTGAGTCCATTATTTTATCCTTCAATAACGTCCACAAAATTTCATCAGAATTCCCACAGCACTACGTATGTTCCACAATCTACATTTCTATATTATTTCGTAGATACTGATAGCCTGATTCTGTTCCTACTTTAGTTTGGGATTACATATTAGAAATACTTTCGTCAGTTACAGAACATGCGCATATTTGGCAAATGTCTAACACCGTATTGCTTGTATTGTGTGATATTTATTTTTTAATTCGGAAGTGGCTTATTACGAAAAGCATTGTTTATGGAGCCTTACATTATGAATATGAATAAGTGTATTCTCCTCGCACCCTTGAGAGACTCAATAAACATCTGCAAGAGATCAGGAACTGCAATTCAGGAAGTTTAGAATGTTGAATCCGTCAAAGCAAACCTCGAAACCCGCGTACGAAAAGAAAACGATACCAACCAATCTGCCGCGCGCAGCCACAGAAGCAGCAGCAAGCGAAGAGGTAATGAACTTCTGCTCCCCTCGAAAGACAAAACCGGCGCGCCTCTAAGATTCCCTTTTGTTTCCAGATCCGAAATACGAAAACGAACCCGAAACCAGAAAGCAAACACGAAGTTCATTCCCCCAGACCTGGAAGGGAGTGCGCCGTGGAAGGTCGAGGCGGAAGTTGCCCTCGCAGAAGGCGTCGGGACGCGGCGTGGCGCGGCGAGGCGCGCTGCTTCTCGGGCGGCGGTTGGTCGCCGGCCGCTGTCGGCTCCGCGGAGCGCGTCGCGAATTATCCGCGGATCAACAAAAGCCGCAGGCGACCGCGGGCGGGCCGCCGTCGGGGCAGCGGAGGTGGCGGCTTCCAAGACATCGCCGGCGACAAGCGAGGCCGGGGAGGGGGGGGGGGCGGCCCAAGGGAGGGCTGAGACGGCGACTGGGGGAAGGCGGTAGCGAAGTAGAGGAAGAGGAGAAGTCGGGTGGCGGTGATGAAGGTGAAGGAGAGCGACGGGGAGGAGTCGGAAGAGGAGCCGGAGGCGAAGGAGGGAAAGGGGAGAAGGTCGTGGAGGCGGAAGTAAAAGTGAGGGAAGTGAGAGATGTGAATAAAGGGAGGAATGTGAGGGAAGGGGAGTAGACAGAGGCGGAGGAGGAGGAGCGGTCAGTGTCTGAGGCGATGGCGAGGCGGAAGGAGAAGCAGAAGAGAGAGAAGAGACAGAGGCGGAGATGAAGATAGAGTTGGAGGTGAAGATAATGCGGAAGCAGAGACGGGAAGGCAATCAGAGGAAGCAGAGGAGGCAGAGGCGGGAGGTAGATTAAGGCGAAGACGGATTAATCGAAATTAATGCGGAGGTGTAGGCGTAAGAGCTGGAGAAGGAGGCGAAGGCGTAGGAGAACGTTGATATCGAATTGAAAGCGGAGGCGGAAGCGGAGATGGGAGCGGAGACGAAGCACCAAAAGGAGGAGGCAAAGGTGGAAGCGAAGGAGAAGGCGGAGGCAGAGGCGAAGGCGAAGGAGAAGGCGAAGGCGGAGGCGAAGACGGAAGCGAAGGCGAAGGCGGAGGCGAAGGAGGAGGCGAAGGCAGAGACACTGTCTGGGGTGGATGGAAGGCCAAGGCGAGACTAGAGATGCGGAAAGATCGAAAGCAGAAACAGCAGTCGTTGCTGAGACTGTGGCAATGACGGAGGAATCGAGAGGCCTGTCGCCTCTCGCCTCGTAGAAACATAGGATTATTCTTAGCCGTGACCGCAAATACGCCCGCGCAGTTTGAAGCGTCACGCCGAATGATCACGCTAACTACTTACGCCATTCAGCCAACACATTCGCGTCTTGCAATGATCTGATTTGCAACTCTATCCTTTGTTTGCTTTCTCGTACCTCGATCGGAACTATGAATTTGATTTCCATACATTCCCTTGTAGTTTTACTTCCATATCGTGTTGCAGTTCTTTAAAACAAAATTGTTGGGATCGGCAGATTCTTGAAGCTATTATTTTATTCTAATTATATAAAGATTTAGCAGAAATTTTCCGGGCTGGTAGGCCGTGGTATAGTTGGCATTAAAGGGCCAAACGTTTCGTCCGACTGACCAGCCGCCGCCCCAAACACTGCGCCATCGATCCTGCCGCCACCGCAGACGTGGACGAAACGTTTGACCCTTCAATGCCAACTATACCACGGCCTACCAGCCCGAAAAATTTCTCTTATATTAACTCCGGCCGTGAAAGCCTACGATGCTATGTAATGTAAATATTGTTTCATTTTTTTCACCCGCTACGAATATCTGTTTATGCACAGTTGTGACTCAATTTTTGCACTACATACACCTTTATGAAATTATCTGTTTCAAGTTTAGATATCATTTCTTTATTCTTTAATGTAATCTTTCTGATCTATCCTTGAATTACCCTTTGTTTCCCGTTGTCTTTAAGATATTCGTAAATCGTTTAGCCATGCTTTCCTTTTTCTTATCTTTATCGAATTTTTCAAGTTGATATATTAATTATTCTTTCTTTTAAAATTTTTGCTCCACCTTCCACTACTTCACTTCATTTAACATCGCATGTTTCCTCAGATATTGCAATCTGATACATCTTCCTGAATAGTGTTTCCCGTGGATTCTAGTTACCTTCATTTCATTTCCTCTCTCATTCCTTGTTTTTATTTCAAACTTACCTCTTTGCTGTCTGTGCAGCCCGCACGACAGTTATGCAGTATTCAAGCTCAAAAGGACTTTGTTACTTGAGCTCGGCAACCCACGAAGGGAGCCTAGTACGTGTGCTTAGCATGCGAAGCAGACATATTAAGTTATGTTCGTGTTTGTAAGTTCTTGCTTCTGCATTCACTCTTCTTTCAACCTTACTGTGACTCGTGAAAAGGAAACATGATATTGGACAACTGGTTAAAATGCTGAGAACACGTCATTTAAACTTTGCATTACTTGAACTTATTAGAGTAATTTTCTATTATTATATTAATCAGACAGAGCCGTGTAATAAAAGTATTTAGAAAGACAGCGTATTTCTCCGCCTTGAGAACAAATAAATATTGTAAACCTTGAGCCACTTTATAATATTCTTCTTTTTCATATTAAGGACTGGGTCCAAACTCGTTCTGCATGTTTGACGTTCATATTTATTTTTGTTTCTGCCGTCTTTCCCTAAGTCTTCCATTTTTCCTTGGCTAGTTGGGTGATAAAGCATTCCCAGAAGCGAATTCTATTGAATTCTTTTGATTGTAAATTCTTGATTGATTTGTAAATTCTTTTGATTGTTGTTTTCACGAATCTTTGTAATCTTATATTTTTAATTTATATTTTAAGTATAAATATACATCTTTTCGGGTATCTTTATTTCTTATTAGATCATATCTTGTAGTCTTGAACATTTGAAGGCTATCCCATTTATGCTTTTTAGGTTTGGGACCTTTTCCTCAATGCGTGAGGAAATTAAAAAAAAAAAAACAGTCAATAGGAATCAACTCTACTTCAAGAGTTATTTTAAAACATTTTCATTTCGCCTTTTTTGGCTATTTTTTGCTTCTGATCCCTATTTTTAATATCTTGCCCTATTTTGACCTTTTAACTTCATTTTCTACTTCCACCGATCTCGATCACGCTGGAAACATATCAACACGAAAGCATTTTGGTGTTATTTTTCCCTGTAACCATAGGCATGATAGGAAGAAGTGTTAAACATGGTCTCCATGGCCAGGAAGTGTTAAAAAATCTTACGAGTAATCGAGATATACCACTTAAGATTTACGTATTTCTTAATTAATGTCGGCATTCTTTATTCCCTCACGAATCCTATTGTGTAGCCTCCGATCCCTCTCCAGGATGGATCTCTCTGTACGCATAATGTCGCGCTTCTCCGTGGTGGCGGTTACACAAGTTCGAAGAACGAAATCGATAATCGCGTTTGCACAGACGTCATTTCAGATTTCCAAGGAGCGTCCATAACTGCATTTTGTAGAGTCAGTGTCGCAAATGAAACAAATTCGTAGTCATCGTATCGGCATTTAGACTAACCCAAGAATAGTGGACAGTATTAAAACTAAATAATTTCCAATAAATGGAGTGTGCAAAAAATGTATTTGGTCATACGTAATCAGATTGCAAAGAAAGAATCGTTTATTCCATTAAGGGTTGATGTAAATTTTATGTTAGAATAAATATTTAAATCATTTTATTTAAAATTATTGTTTTACAATAATTCCGTTTAAATTATGATTTTTCATTGATGCAATCCCAATTTAACGCATTTTTGTCCCTTTTTATCCAAAATAAATATTATTTTTCTTGCCTATTTTACTAAATGCCTTTTGGGCTGAGATAAAATGAATGCCTGGACTTTCGGACTAAAGACATTACGGTTTAGTGTAGTGCAGTCAGATGAGGTGGGTGAAACTGAGAATGCTTGCACGGTGAAATTTTACATTGTTTTAAATTTTTGTTGTTGTTGGTCAATGTACAAGTAAGCTTAAGTAATGTAAAGTTAAGGTATTATGCCACCAAGTTCCCTCACTTAATTATAGATTTAATAATAAATCTTACTTACTCCAATGTAATATTCATTTTCTTGTTCTTCTCAATAGTTTAGTCTGTATTAAAACCGTTCGGAAAGCCAATCACAGCTGTTGTAGTAACATAAATTTTTAGTATTATTGTTCTAGGACCGACGAAATTGGAGCACATTTCAATAATTGTTTGGGAAAATATAAAAGAAATGATTTGGTGCTTAAGAAGTGCATACTTAATCAGCTGATGGAGACAAATGTTTGTTCTGAATTCATGTGAGACTTAGTGCAAATCACTTAGTGCAATATACTACAATAATATATCTGAGAGAACATGCGTTCCGAACTCTTTTTCATAATTTTCGCAAATTCATTTGAAACAATACCATATATTGATTGCAATCATTCCGTAGAAAAGCAATTGTTAACTTAAATGTTTTTGACCTATCTTTTATAGTTATGATCATAAAATTGAAGCAGAAAAAATATTAAAGAACAATTTAATAATAAATAGGTACACGTCAATGTGAATGCCTAGAACATACAAGCGCTAAGTATACGTGCCTAGTAATTTTAGTACCAAGTTATATATATCAACATTTCGGTCAGTTTTTTAAAATTTAATTCTCAATGTATTATTTTTTACCTCAATTTCAATGTCATATCTGTCAAACGAATATCAAAATATTAATGTGCCAAGGGCGTTATGAGGGTTCTAATGACTGAGCTGCGACAAAACGCCCGAGGATTTTTGGCCAAAGGGCGTTTATCGCTCGAGGTCATTAGAAACAGTTGACGCTCGTGGTACATACATAATTTTATTTTTTACCTAATTTTATTTATTGTTTACTAATTAACTAGATGTTAACTTGACATGGTTTGTCTTTTCATATTTCCCTCCTTTAATTCCCCATCATAATTCTCTCTCCTAATTCCCTCCGTAAGGAAACATGTAGCATCATTCAACTGTTTTCTATTTCCCTCGTAACCACTGTCCTCTCGATGCAGGTACATTATGCAGCGTACATCGAACTCCGTATGGAAGGCATTAACAAGCGATAATGTATCAATAAAAAAATAAATATCTTTATGTGAACGTGATATGCAGAGGTTAATCAAATACAATTGCAATTTTTACTTCAAGCTATTTTAATGAATTCTTTAAAGAATAAAGTGTCTGAGCTTAACCTCCGTCTGCTGAAATATTTTCTGGACCTCGACCTCCGGGGGGTGGGGGCGACTTAGTCGCACCAAGACATTGATTGCATTCTTGACTCGTCTCGCAGCGCTGCGCGGGCCTTCGGGATATCGAGTGACATCGATCCCAGAAGTCGCCTCCACCCCGGCGACGCATGGCCCCGGTAGGAATCACCGTCTCGGCTGTGTTGCCACCCAGAACCGCGTTGATTTTCACAACGGTGTGAGGATTTTGGGATCTTTGATGCGTAGTGTCCGTAATGAAAACATCAGAAGTAGTAATATAATTCTCAGAGTAATGTATTGAAGGCGACAAGAACAAATTTTAGTTGACAGTTCTGCTAGCACAACGTCTTACGTACCGCTTATGCGTAAGCCCACGATAAGAAAAATTCGTGTTTTTTTCTGTTTTCGTAAACGGGACGGTAAAGCCCAAAACATTTGTGTAGTATTTGAAAAGCACAAAGTATAGCACGATATTCCTGTTAGAAAAATGATTTCAAGTGGCTTAGCCAGTGTTAACATTAAAGCCAGTTGTTTGGAAAAATCGTTGGAGCCCCAAAAAATATTTTTTATTATAAACATGAGAATTACAAAATAGCACAAAATCCTTGTTACCAAGAAACTTGTTTTCGGAGAGGTGGCGTTCTTAGTGGACGTTCTGACGTCGTTGGAGAAATCAGGGAGTTTTAGCGGCAGGCGTAAGGATATATCCTTAAACTCTATTGATCACGTGACTAACGCCTTTACACGGTCGTAATGAACAACGTTCAGAAGAGTTTTAGAAATTGGATCATTGCGTTATGCATTATAACAAAGGAAGCATTTCAAGTGTTGAACAGAGAAATTGCATAATATGTCAAAGAGTGTATGCTGGTGGTGAGACATTTAAAACACGTTACGAGTCAACAGAACAACAAATGTACATTGTGCATGGAGTTTTAAATTTTGTGGCCCTCCTTGATGAGTATGCAGGCTGAAATTTTGAATCTGCTTTTCTTGAAAACAGCGTTCCTTATGAGCGTAAGAGCGTAAAAGCTTTCGCGAAGATATGGATTGAACTCCTTTTTCGAGAATTTCTTTCCTGTCACCTCTCCAACATATCCCGTTAATTCTTTCCAGTGTTGTGGAGTTGGTAAGGAATAATTGTAACTGTCTCACATACGAGAATCGGTTTACCAGAGTTGCAAAAATTGAACTTATCCTGTTTTTAAGCGTCCATTTTGCCGCTTGTAAGGTGACCGTAGTGACTCCCACAGGCGTGCACTATTTATGAAGGTCTATGGTCGAACCTTATGCCTAAGGTAAGACGTTATGACTTCAAGGTCCGTCACGTGACTGTTAGTGCATAGCGCCGCTACCTTACGCGTGACGCAAACACTCCCTATTATCAGCGCTCGCAGCCCTGGCGACGCTGTCCGCCCGTTGATTGCCCGCGAGATCGCAGCCTGCCTGCGCCCTTCGTTAGCGGCGACCCGCCCTGCCCGCCAACTTTCGCCCGAGGAGGAACTTCGGTGTTAGAGAGAGGCGGGAGAACTGGATTGGAAGAGGAGCACGTCCTGGGGTTCTTTAAATCTAGACACTAGCAACGCGAGCGTGTCGTGCTCGGTAGATATTCTTAGAGCAGGAAGGAGGGAGATGTGGAAGTTTCACGAGAAAAATGTCACAGACCCCACTGAAATAAATATTTTTTTAACTGAAATGTATACATAACTTAGATTAAAATTATTTGAATTTGTGTATGTTTGAAATTTTATAATTGTAAAGTAGTTTCACAGTTTTTTAAAATTCGAAATAATTGGTTTGAATTTACTGAATGTAATACGTAACTTAAAATCTAAAACAAATTTTATGATCTAACCAATAATTTTATCTAACTCTGAACGATTTTTGTTAGTAATTCAAATGAAATATTGAAGATGAAAAGTTGTGGATATGTTTCTTGCGAGACATCCAAATTTATACTCTTATTTCGAAGTAATTATGTATCTTTGTTTTCGGTAAAAATATATTGTAATGTTATATTTATACATACATGAATTAATTATATTGTGTAATGAAGTGTGGTCATGTTTAGAACCCTTTTCTGTCTGCTTTGTGGATGAAATATTCCTCTTTGCGTAATAACTTGCTCGTACTTTCATATTGAATATTCGCACAGGAATATGTAATGTGTGCTAAAGCGAGTTCGTTGTTTAGAATACACCACAAATAGTACTACACTCTGGTTTATTTATATGGTTGCATTCTAATTTTTAAACTGAGCTCGTTTTTACAACATTGAAAACGTATTTCTGCTTAACTCTGATCTCTTATCATTGAAAGATGAGATTTGAAAAACCTGAAATAACATTTTAATAAATTACAATCATGCTTAATTCTGAGGATGCTTCTGATTTTGATTCGCAGTCTACATATTTTTATTTATTTTTAACGAATACTTATTGTATTATTAAGTAATACTTTTTGAATTTTTTAATGAAACTATAAATTGGTAGATTCGAAATGCATCGTTCTTCTTCTATAATTCTGAGAAGATGGTTCGCATCCCAACTATTTTACGATCCGGTCAATTATCACAGTAAAAAAAAAATTAAAAAACTGCTGCTCCTTCATCTTCTTTATCAAGATACGAGCTTCCGCACTGTTACTCAGACATTGTGCGGTTTCCGTAGCGTGTGCACCGTCCATATGCCAGCGGGTGGCTCCTAACAAGTTATTCCGCGCAGCGAGATGCATAAGGCATTCGCTCATGTTTCCAAAATACGTGTTGTGCCGCCCCGTCAATTGCGGCCTGCGCATTTATAGCAGCTTAGGCGCTCGGCCCGTGAGAAGCACCCGTATCCGCCACGAGGCCCCGTAATCGACTTAATACCGCCACTTCAATTAGGGCAGAGGAAACTGTAACAGCAAACGACGGCTGCGGCCGAGGCCCGCCGCGTGGACGGGGCCTGTGGTAATGGCGGCAGCCAGGCGCTGAATATGCTTGTAGGAGGACGCGGGGGCGGTGGAGAGGGCAATGGCGCGACTTCCATGACCTCTGCCACTCGCGGTCATCGCGTTACATGTCGGATGGAAATCTTTGGTTGCTGAGGATACGTATGTTTCGATTTGGTTGCGAGGTTTTCTACGTAATTTAAAACGGTGGTGAGAATTGGCGTGTACTTCACGTATGCTTTACAGAACGTAATACGTGTCTAAAGGCAGTAACAAAATCTGAGTTCTATTGATGCTACAAGACGTGTCATTGCCATGAATCTTCTCTCTTTTTTTTGCTGAAGTTATCTTCAAAATGCGTTTTTATAATAAGTTCTTAATTATTTAGAAATGCCAGTGTAAAAACATATTTTTGTTTCACTTTTTGGATTTATATATCAAGGCATAGTGTTCGTGTAAATTGTATTGTAATCCCCAGAACACTGATGTTACTGACAATTATCAGGGTCTTGAATACATGTTTATTATTATTTACTAATTGCCATGAAACTGCCACAATCGAACAAATTAATGCAAACTTTTCAGGAAAATAGCCCTAGATCGTGGTATCATATTACAATAGTATCATTTTAAAACCATGTCTCCTTTTCCTTCCTTTTCTCTGAGATAATTATCTTAATGTGAGAGGATTATTTATTGAGAACAACTGTATACAATCTATTTCAAACTCGTGGTAAAAAAATCAGAAATGATTAAGAGACAGCTTAAATGTAGTCTGATGTTTCCTTTAGCAGCGGATGGCAAATGTCAAATTTTGTACGTTTCTCAGAAAAATATTTCTTTGCACTTCTCTAAAACTCAGATTATGTTGACATGTCTGATTTCGGCTCTTCCGACCGAGATTAGCTGAACTAAAGAAAGGGACACAGTTTATTTTCGATGTCTGAAGTAATTATCTACATGAGGAGTACGCATCGCATTGTTTTTGTGCGAAATCCAATGTATGTATATTCGCTAATCCCTTCAATCCGACGCTATCCCTTCCAGATGTCATGAAGGATTCCTTAAACTACACAAAAATGCAAAAGAAAATGAATTTTGGAAAATAATTACATGTGCTGATTTTGATATGAAACTCCTCATATAGAAACTCCGTTCACAATTAGTACTATAGAAATGCCTACTGCAAACGTGAGTGCCCGTGTATCGGAAATTGAAAACGCGTCTTCCGAGACTAGCTCAACAAACCTACAATTCGATTGCAAATATTTTTTCTAAACTTTTCTGTGCAAAACTAAATAAAATGTACGATCATGAAGGTTTCTTACGTTCTAATAACTGCTACGAAGCCGAACATGTAGGATAATTATTTTATTTATGGCAAGTACTTTTAGTACTTGTACAAGGAAACAACTTGTACAAGTAGGAGCAATAAATATTGAGAATGGTTGGAGTATGGAAGAAAATCTTTCTTCAGAAAATCGTTCGATTGCCTTTCTTCAACAATTAGTTTGAATACGCAAGCATAGTAATGTTTTATTCTTGTTTTAAATTTGTTCGTTTGAACGTGAGTAGTGTGTTCTTTTCGGTAATAAATTCTTTGGTTTCCACGCAAACCCCTGCCGAACTCTTTTAACGTTTTCCGTGAATATACTCAATGGCAGGTTTCTTTAAAAATGATTGCCTAGCTTCTTGGCGAGGGTTGGAATCGGATTACGGAATAAGTCATCAAACCTACAACTCAAGAGGAAAAAGGGCGCTTAAGAGAAATGAGGATGTTTAAGAGGTACACAAAAACAGAAGGATTTGAAAAAGTAAGCAAAAAATCTTATTTTATCAAAAACAACAGAATTGTCGATCCCATATTCTGTGATAAAAGACACTCATCGTTCTGGCAGCGATGAGAGCTGCATACTTACAGAGCATTTGTAAACAGTTACGTTGATGTAATTACCATGGCTTCTATTAACTACTGAACTTTTCAGCTCTAGTCGTGCATACATTATGAGAGAAAACTTCAGATTCCAGTCATTATTGATATAAAGACCACGTCATGTTTCAGAATGTGTTTGAAAATATAGTAAGTTGGCATATTTTGTGTCTATGACATAAATGATTCGTTATAGCGAAGTTCTATTTACTACGCCAATAATCGACTTACTTACAAAACATATTTCTTTATGTAGAGAAGACATCTAATATAAATTCTCTAAAATTTTTACTTTCATTAATAAAAGTAAAATAGTAGACACCATATTATGAAAGTAATTATATTATTTTTACAATATTTTTTAGCAGAAATACGTATTTTTCTAGTTTTTTTCCATTCATATCGCTTCATTTTCCGCGTACTGGAATCCTAGAGTTCTAATGCCGAAACCGATTTTTAATTCAAAAAATTCAAATTTTCTCATTTTTCAAATTTTCTTCATTTTGTTTTAAGATTCTAATCCTGTTATTTCTCTGCTAAAATTCTAGCTTCACCAATTCTTATCCTATTATTTTTTTTTCATTCATCTACTTCACAATTATTTCGTCTCCGTTTTGCTTTCCGTCATTTTCTTTTTATACCGGATTAAACATTTTTTCAGCATTAATAAATATGACGGATTAGAAATATTGAGAAACCTTTCAAGTATCGGATTCGAGAGATTTAGACCCACCTCGAATTATTTTGATCCTTTCGAAACTCACATTCACAATGTTTTTAAAGTTAGATGTACATTGGAATTAGTTCAGTAGCAAATTATATACTGGTATGAAAATCTTACAGAGCTTAAATTAAGACCTAAAGAAATGAAAATGTTGTGCAGTTCAGTGAGGTTTGGCGAATTGCGTCGATGTTGTTGAAACACATGGCGACGCAGTGCAGTGGAATGCAGGGTAATGCAGTGCGATGTATCGCCGTGCGGTGTACTATTGTCGTATGTTTTAAATGTATTATTATTATTATTATTATTATTATTATTATTATTATTATTATTATTATTATTATTATTATTATTATTAGCGTATCGGCCATTTGTGACCACGCTCAACGTTCTCTTCCGAGGCCCAGTCGTATTCTATCTCGGTAAGCGATTAACGTGTGTCGTTATGGGGATCAGCTTATGGCTGTATCCCTTAATAAGACAAGGTTGCAAGCTTTGAATTATGAGTAATGATGTGATAGGATGATGAAGAAAGATGATCGTGGCCTTTTTAAATATCCCAGCATTCGCCTGTATAACCGAGGGAAATCACGAAAACCCCGGTCAGGATGGCCAGCTTGGGGGTCGAACCCGGGCCTCCCTGGTCCTGGGTCCCGACTGCGTCCTGGGACCCGGCTGTGCGCTAAGCTACTCACTTGGTTTATTATTATTATTATTATTATTATTATTATTATTATTATTACTTTAGTTTGTAAACCACTGTCACCGAGTTGTACTTAGTTGCGGTTAAATATACGTCTAGTATCGAACCTAGTGCAAGAACAGCGATCCTCCCTCCGGATCCCCATATGCCGGGCTCGTTCTCTCGGAAAAAGGCGCGCGTCGCGCATCGAGCGGGGCCTGGCGGCGGCGATGGAGACAGAAGATGCGCCGCCGCCGCCGCCGCCGTCGCGGGCTCGTACCCCGTCATTTGCGGCCGTAATGACTGCGAAATGACCCCGCGCGGCGCGGGGGCGGACGCACGAGGCCATCTGCGGACGCGCGCCGCACCTGCCGTCGCCGGGGCTCGAACCGACGCCGCCCCCCTCCCCCCTGCCCGCCCACTCGCAAGCAGCTTGTGGGGAGGAGGGACGATGTTCGGTTTTTTAATGAGGCAAAAGGGTCGGGGAATGTGTTCTTTGGAAATGCTCGGTAAACAGGACAATCTGCTGAGTTGCATGTGGGGTGGTAGTACTTCTTCGGGTACTTGTTCGGTGTTTGAGAGGGGGGATTTAAAAAAGGTATTGTGTGTGTAACTAATTTGAATATGATATTTAATGTTCGTTTCATTCTCTGCATTTGCATTTGCACACAATAGTGAAAGAGTGTCAATCTTAACTACATGATCCTCTCTGCATGCTTGCGTTTCGATCCTAAATGAAATGATCTGCAGTGACATTCCACAGGCTTAGAAATATCTAGGGTTCCAGATAAATTACATTTCGTTCGTGGGCTGTAACACTGGCATAACTCAAAATATACCAATTTTAAATTAAGGTCATTTTGCCTCCCCCCCTTCCCTTCAATCTTTATAGCATACCAGCCACCACAGAATTTCAAGTGCATGCAACCGCAGGAATACGCTGAAGTTTAGCTTCCGAAGGTGGCTTGTCACAGCAGGATTATGTTACAGTACAGTATTCCACCAACGAATGACAGAAGTGTGAATGCAAGAAAGATACATGTCAAAACAAGGTGAAAACTTCAATACCTTATTTTTTTGAATTCTGGCACTATTCAAACGAATGATTTATTACCAGGCTTGCATTTTCTGGGAAAGGCGTTCATGCGAGCCTTGTTAGGTGGCCATTACGTTGTTAATTTGTAAACCTCAACAAATTTTACAAGACGCAAGAACGCTTTTTAGAACAAGTGTGTTCTTGACAAGTATATTAACTAAACAATAAATGTCCGGTTTTATCTTAAACTAATTTAATTGCACACTGTTCTAGTTGGGAATATCACTTGCGTACTTCGGTCACTTATGCTATTTAGGTTTCCTTCCTGAACTTCTCTACAACCACGCATTGCAGATTGTCATTAATGTATGCTCGCTTTTGTAGTTATAATGATTTGTGATCTACATTTCATGTCTGGCGAAGTCAGCAAGAGATCGTTTATAAATTATTACGTGCTTTTGTCATTTCCTAATGGATCCTATCCTTCGAATGTTAAATTCTATAAGTAAATGATGACAATTTCAATCTTTAACCAATAAACTCATAATTTGTACTCAACCCACTGAAATGCCATTGGTGAAATTTCTCTTGGTCTATAATATTTGCTTGTATGGCATTGCCCAGAAAATGAAATATATTTTATTTTATAATTTCATTATTATAAAAAGTAGAAATTTAAGAAACACTACTGGCCTTCAAGGTGACTTTGTCAAAATAATTTTGTTAAAAGTTACCCTGCTGCTGGCAAAATAGGTTGATTCGAGAAACATGGTCCGTCTCAGGCTTCCTCTTCTTTCGAACAACGGCCGGAAAATGTCTCGACATTTCCTCAAAGTTCACTCCAGAAAGTAAGAAAGCTTGAAGACGAAAAATGTTTCCAGACTTCTTGTTATATTAAATGCTTCAAGGTATTCCACTGTCGGTCCGAGGCAGAAATAACTTAACTCGACCTCTGTAAGAAATGAAAGTCACGATCGAAGACGAAGTTCAACACGTTTGACATCAGAAATTATTATGACTGGAAGGTTTCAGAAAAGGTTACTCGATATTTCATTCAATCAGTACGTATTTTTTGTTGTATTGATGTGATACTTTGATGAAGCAACTTTGATGAACATGTCACTAAAATATCAGACGCTGAAGTGGTATACTGGTAACTGTTCGTTTGTGTCAGTGTTGCCATTTTACGTTTTTATAAGTCTCATATATTGATAATTATTCCTCCAAATGATACCTGAAAATGGAATATTGAAATCTCCGGAGATAAACAGGCCTACATGTTCAAGGACTGAGGTAGGCTAATTTGTTCACTACTTTTTATTCAATAATGTGGATCAGACAGGACATATAAAATTGTGTAACGTAAATGTGCTATAAAATTGTAATTAACGTGAATGGGATTATGAGTTAACGTTTCTCGATTTCTAAAAAAAGAGACTAGATAGCCTTAATTTTGCTGTTTCGTTGTCGTTTTGATGAAAATAAGTGACAAAGAAAATCATGTATTTAAATTTACTTATATTTTTGTACATAATATTGTTAATGAAATATAACATCTACTGCAAATTATTTCATCTGTATATAGCATTAAAAATTTGGGAATAGCTTGCAGAAAGTGTATTCGAAAGAAAGATAATCAATTTACCTACTTTAAACAGAAAAAAATTAACTAGATTCTCCCTCTTTTCTTCTATCTACTGAAACATGGCAATATTTTTTTAAATTGTAAATAGTTTTTGCAAGGATTTTGTAGTAATGCGAAAATGTGCCAATTGCGCGTCATAAAAAATCGCGAAAAAATGTTTTGACCTCTGAGTTCTAAGAATTCAGTCCGTCAGAGAATCACGAAATCTCCTTAATTTAATATTTGTGGCTTGTACGGTTCCTACGAAAAACGTATTGCGCTCTCTCCTAATCCCAGTCGGGGAGTAACTCAGTAACCCGCTCAAACAGGCTGCTTTAGCAGCGCCTGCGTCACCGGAGCCAAATCCCGCGCCACCCACGCTCTCGCAACGAGCTCAGGCTTTCTCCTCGCGCCTCGCCCCTGGCCCCGCGCCCAGCCGCCCTCCGCCCGCCGTCTCCAGGGGCTGCTACCTGGCGGGGAACAGGCACCCGCCCCGACGCTCCCTCAGGTATACAGCACGGCGCAGCTGGCCTCCCCCGGCCCACCCCGGCCTGCCCCGGCCTCAACAACCCCCTGTGTTGTTGTAGACTTCAATCTCGCGGCTGGGAACTTGGGTTACGTCGCTAGGCATCGGCAAGGATTTTTTTGTGCCTCGGTCGGTTTCAGCGTCTACCAAAAATCTTCCCTCATTTATACTAAAGTTACCCCTTGGCACTTTACCACGTGGTTAATTAACTTCGTAGTACCATCGTGGTAGTTTTTATTGAAGACTTATTGAAACGAAATTTTCAATCAGGAAAGGAAATAAAATTATCTACTATATGCAATTTCGGCAATGGGATAAGACTGAGAGAACATAGCACTGCTTGGCCCCTTACTCCTTCCCATTGTCATGCCTGCAAAACGACTCATTCGATTCGATGTTACCTCAAGATCTCAAGAAAAAAAATCGATGTTGCGTGAAAAATCTAATGAAACTTTATGAAATAATTAATCTATGTAACGCTATCTGCCATAATAATTCAACTGTGTAGTAAAGAAAGAAAAATACAATACGGTTTCTGTGAGTTGTAGAGGGATGCCGCCCTTATGCAATAAACGAGAGGTTACGCGAACCGCGCCCGATCCGTCCTTTCTCTCTCTCTTATTCTGTAGCACTAATGTTGGGCTGATTCTCCGTTCCTCTATTGACATCCTCCATCAAATATAAATACTCTGGTAGTACTGGGAGCACGCGGATGTTGGCCGAGGCTCAAAGGAATGAATTTATTCGCTGCCGTCTAGAAAGTGAAGCTTATTTGCACAGAATTCGGACATGAAAGTTCAACTTTTTTCAACAACAGTCTGAAAACGTACCGAAAGTACTTCCGTACTAATGCTGAAAGTACAACAATTATAAAATAAAATACAAATAAACCTCCGAACGGGAAATACATTGTACGTTCTCATGACCGTCAATAAAATTTGTAACGTGGGCAAACTCTTTAAATTGAGTCTGGAATACAATATTGTGTAAATGGCAAAAGTGACTGTCCATGACATGTCGGGGATTCCTAGACTCTGACTCGTCCGGGAACTTACCCGCCTAGTCATGAAAACGTCCACTCTCTTGCCTGGTAATGTAAATTACAATTGTGAGCGTTTTTAATGCGTCGCAAAGCACACGCGCAGATTGGGTTGCGCGGCGCCGTTCGTAAACGAGGGCAGGGGCCGGCGTGAAACGCAGGCGACGGGGCTGAAGTCTTGCGCTGCCTTCGACGCAGCGTCGCCGAGGGCTTCTCCGCAGAGCCGCCGTGCCCCTGGCGCTGGCGTACGTAAGTCGGGCCCTGAATGCAGTGCACGTCTCATAGGCGCCCACCCCCCGCCCGAGGCCTAGTCGCCGGCGCCCCGCGCGGAGAAGGCTGCGCTGCAGGTAGGGGCCCGGGCAGAAGCGGTCTCGGAGGGGGTGGGGTGGAGACGGCGCTGGCGACACGGAGTTTGGTGCAGGCGAGGGCGGTGGTGGAAGCGGAGATCGAGGAGAAGGAGAAGGGGATGATGCAGGTAGGGGCCTGGGCAGAAGCGGTCTCGAAGGGGGTGGGGTGGAGACGGCGCTGGCGACACGGAGTTTGGTGCGGGCGAGGGCGGTGGCGGAAGCGGAGATCGAGGAGAAGGAGAAGGGGATGGTGATGGTGCGGGTGGGGGTCGGGGCACAAGCGGAGACGGAAGTGGCGGAGGAGACGGCGCATTCGGTGCGGAGATTGGAGCAGGCGAGGACGTTGGCGGAGGCGGAGATTGAGGACGAGGTGGCGCTGATGGAGGGAAGGTGCAAGCGGAGGAACAAATGATGCGAGCAGGGAAGCAGGAGTAGCAGAAACGTTTGTGGCGGAGAATGAAGGTATGAAGGTGGCGGAGAATGAAGGTATAGAGGCGGATTCGGAGAAGTACGCGGAGACGGAAGCAGGCACAGGAATGGAGGAGAAGTGGAATGAAGTTGGAAGTCAGGAAACAGGGGAGACTGAAGTGGAGATGCAGGAGGAGGCAGTAGAAGGCAGTGGCATACACGGAAGAGGAGGCGGCAATGGGGAAAACGGGAAGAAGGCACAGGTGAAGAAGTAGGTTGAGGCGGAAGGATGGAGGAGGAGTCAATAGTAAAAGCGAATAAGGGTGAAGAATACACAGGTGGAGAAGAAGGTTGTGGCGGAAGGGTGGTGGAGGAAGCGTGAGTATGAGACGAGTGGAGGCGAACATGAAGAGAGATGTAAACGCAGAGAATGTGAAATTAGAAGCGAGGTGTAATCAAGTGCGGAGTCGGTGGAGGAGGAGAAGAAGAAGGAGAAGAAGAGGAAGAGGAAGAAGAAGAAGTTGAAGGTGGAGGAGACGGCAGAGTCGGTAATAGAGGCGAAGGCGCATGCGAAGGTGCAGGGCGATTAAGGACGGAGGCAGAGGTGATGCTTAGATTGCGACGGAGTCGGGGTCAGAGGTTGTGTGATGGCAGTGCCGGAATAGACGGCGGAGGCGTCTTGGGTGCGGGGTAGAAGCGGGAGCAGAAGCAGAGGCGGAAGCAGGGTTGGAGGCGGAGGGTGAGAGGAGAGGGAGTGGTGGGAATGGAGGTGTAGAGAGAAGTGATAGTGGAGGTGTGTACATTGGCGATGATAGAGGTAGGGGCGGGGATGGATGTACGAGCGGGGATAAACGTAGGGGCGGGGATGGAGGTAGGGACGGGGATGGAGGTATGGGTGGGGATGGATACAGAGGAGGGGATGGTGGTCGCGCTGGGGATGGAGATAGGGGCGGGGATGGAGGTATGGGTGGGGATGGATACAGGGGCGGGGATGGAGGTAGCTCCGGGGATGGAGGTAGGGGTGTGGATAAGGGTTGGGGCGGGAATGGAGGTAGGGGCGAGGATGGAAGAAGGGGTGGGGTTGGTAGTACGCAGAGGCAAACTCAATAATGAAGGCGATGACGTTGCCGGAGGAGGTGGAGGCAGAGGTGTTGACGGATGTGATTTCGGCGGAGACGTTGACTTTGACGAATGCGGTGGCGTTGGCGGAAGAGGCGGAGATGGAGGTCGAGGCAGAGGCGGCCGCGTTGGTGACTGGGGAGGCGAATGCGGTGGTGGCGGCAAAGACGGGGACTGTTGTGGAGGCGTGTGTGGACGTTGAAACAGGCGAAGGGCGGCGCCCTTCAGGGGAAGGACGAGGAGAGGTGGCGTGGATGAGGCCGAAAGCGGCGCATCGCAGTCCGAAACTGCTTCCTTCTAGGATTTGATTTCCAGGAACCTTGACACCGCGGCCGCGTGTAAATGCGCTAATTATGCGCCGGAGCGCTATTTGCACGTGTGAGGTCTGCGCAAGGATAGTGGTAGCAACCGCTGAAGACTATTACTCTCCAAGTCACAGACAAATTTCGAAGCGTGGGGTTTATTTCGTAATAATTTAATGTTGGTGAGTTTAAATCCATTTTTTTTCTGGTGTAAGTGAGTTTTTATTCATTCATTTTAAATTCATTCGACCTACACATCGGCTTACGGCGATATCCCTCATCTAGGTATCTCCGTCAGCGGGGACCACAGCCGGGAGTTCTTAGTACGACATGTCTAGTAGTATAGTGCATGTGAGTTTTATTGTGTTTGTATATAACGGGTCAGGTTAGGACAAGTGCGGTCCGTGGACCGTTTTTTAGGGTACTGTTCCGGCATTCGCGTTCATCGGAGAAACCACGTAAAACTATCGATCAGAATAGCCGGGCGCTAGAGTTATCCAGACAGCAGCTGAACTTGACCTCGCTATATAGCTTGTGTGGAAAATCTGCCCTAGTTGGAACTAGGACCTTCCGTTTACAGTTTTCACGAATGTAATGAAGCTGAAGATATTCTTCGAATCAAATGGCGAGCTTAATTCATTTTCGTAAGATTCAATATTAGTGATTTGCGACATAACATGTTCAATTGTTCATGTACGTTCAAATAATTGATTATTTAACCGAACAAATAATTCGTCATTATTTTCACCTGCATGTTCGTTCTATTACACGTTTTAGTATATTTTCACCGTCTCGATTTTCGTTCCGCAGTTCGCCGGTAACCAAACACAATGTGTTGGCTTATGTGAGGTAATCGAAAATAAGTCGGGTTGGTCATCTCATCTTAAACATCTTGAACTCTCATTCGTTCTGCCAGTATCGACGAAATTTAACGGTCCTTCAATGAATGTTCACAGTAATAAACTTTCTCGTATTTAAAAGAACTATATGAGAAATAGTAATTACACCAATCATGAGTTAGAAACGTATTCACACACTATGTCCAAAATCATATAACCATTTCTCTTGTTGAGAACGTATATGTATCATAACTTGGAAAGGGACATTGTACAAATTTAAGTTAGATTCTTTTGCCTGGATTGATGTCGTTCCTTTTCTATTTATAATAAATACAGAAAGCAAACGAAATCTGTCCCAAATCCAAAGCCTTCATTGGGGATGCGAAGGCGACTGCTGAACACGAGCATTTGCCGATTCCTAGAAGAAATAAAAGAAAATGGAGCCCACGGCTTCGCTATGGCGAGCGCCTTAGCGGAAGAGCGCGGGTGGCGTCACGTCTATTCCGGGCGCCTTAGCCACGCCCACCGCACGCGACCCCGCGCCCCGCCAACGTACGCCCTGACCCAGCCCCTCCCCGCCACGCCACACCCTGCCTCACCCCGTCACGCCCCGCCAAGCCCCGCCCCGCCACACCCTCACACCCCGTCACTTCCCGCCATGCACCACCACGCCCCGCCAGCCCAGCCATGCCCCGCCCCGCCATGTCAAGCCCCGCCCCGCCCCGCCACGCCCCGCCTGCCCCACCCCGCCACGCCAATCCCGCCACGCCAATCCCGCCACGCCACACCCCGCAACGCCACGCCACGCCACGCTACATACACGTCTATTTTCCATTCACTCTTTTTGTCTCTCTCTCTCTCTCTCTCTTTCTCTCTGTCCGTGTAAAATTGTATTTCGCTCATCTCCTTTGTCTTACTGTACTCTCCTCTCACGTCTCTCACATTTCTTTCTACCCCTCCTCTCTTTCTTCTTATTCCTCCTCTTCTTTTCTGTCTCTCGTGTCCTCATCCCGTCTCGCCATTTTCCTTCCTCTTCTCTCCCTCTCTTTGTCTCCGGCGGCGCGTGCTAGGGCGGAGTGCGTCCCCGGGGGGCGTGGCACGTCGCGGCGCGTGGCGCGGCATGGCAGTCCGCGCGCGTGCGGGGCCAGGCGCTGCGCCGCGCCGTGCCGCGCCGCCGGGCTCCTTAGCGCTTATTAGGAAGTTTTTTAATCCCTGGCCTCGCTGCGCCAAAACACCCGCGAGGGACACGCCCCCTCGGCCCCGCGGGCGCGCCCCGTAATTCGCTTGTCTTCCGCGGCCCTTCCTCAGGCCGCCTTCCGCCGCTTCCGAGTGTCTCCCGGGCCGCCCCGCGGCGCAGCACGCCCGCACGTGTGGGCGCGTGATTAACGCGCAGCGCCGGCGGAACTCACCAGGTTCACAGAGGGGCATGCGGTGTCTCAGATGGGCTGAAACACCTGAAGGCGGGTTCTATTTGGCTGTCCGTGAGTCGCCGCGTCCTCAGCACAGATGCTAACGTTTCGGCCGTCGTGCTGCTGCGACCTTCTTCAGGGCGAAATGCATTTCGCAGCATGACGGCCGAAACGGTGTCATCTGTGCCTAGTTAGTGCTTCCCGGTTAGTGAAGTAGATTTATTAATAATTCTGCAATTGTGAGAACTTGGTGGCAGAATACGCTAACTTAACATAACATAACTTAACAACTATACAAAATCTACAAACTTTACAAAATCACGTGAACATTTCACCGTGAATTCTTTCATAGAATTCCACTTCACCACACTTCACTTCACCGCACTTCGATACAGCGAGCTGTAATGTCTTTCTTACTCACTCGTTTCTCTCAGTTTCACCACGTCACTGCGCTTCACGCCAGTGCATTGCACATAATAATAATAATAATAATAATAATAATAATAATAATAGTGATAGTGATAGTGATAGTGATAGTGATAGTGATAATGATAATGATAATGATAATGATAACAACAATAATAATAATAACAATAATAATACGCAGTATAAGTAGATACCGACTGCGGCCAAGGAAGCCTACGCTTTCACCTAAAGGCCGCTCAGTGCATTCGGCGAGTAGCGAGCGCCTGCTTGCCCAGTCCCGTGTAGCCGAGGTGCTTGCCGAATGATTTACCTTTGATGTGTTCGAAACACCCACGTGTTGCGAGTACAGCGAGTACCTAATGTATGGAAGTCAGGAAAGAGCCAGCAACCCATCTATTCGCAGCTTCGGTGGTTGGCGTATCTGAATTTTACATCCCAGTTCGGCTGTTCAAACCCGATCGAAGCCGTGGATTATTAAGAGCGAAAAATCCTTGGAACACCTTCTTTCGAAGGGGAAGAAAAGTCGGCTGTCCCATGTTGTAGATTTACTGCACGTAAGAGATCCTAAAGCCTAATAGATGCCCCTTAGCTAAATTCAAATCGCTTGTTTTGTCACCCAACTGATATCTTCATTCTCCATTATATGATGAAAGGAGCATAGTGCAATTTGCGTGGCCAGACGGAAGAGCAGGTCTGATGGCTTGAGTCTCGGGCCACCTAAAATAAGGCATCATTGAATTGAATTGAAGTGAAGTGAATCATCACTACTTGGGATTCGGGGAGCGGCTTCTCGCTACTAGATTTTCCTGGAAGGAGACTTGAATCCCCTGGAAGGACGGACAGACTTGCGAACGGAAAGACGCGCAGACGGCCAAACGGACATACGGGGCAGACGGATACACTGACGGATACACGGACAGACTCAACGGACCTTTAAACGTCTCACGGACGCATCGAAGTATTTTCGATAAGATGTAACTATGTACGATGTACTAACTACTGGTAGACATCTTACTTATAAAAAATAAATAATGAGACGACATAGGAGTGTGAAGCAGGAAAAATTATACATATAAATTCAGTATGTAACTAAGAATTACTGTAAATACACAAAAAATAAACTCACTTTTTTCTGCTTTTTACTATCTTCGTAAATATAACTTCATAGCATCTTTGATATCTTGACCATAGTTTATTTTTTTCCAGCTATAATTCGCTCATACAAAATCGTTAAATCTGTATTCCAAAATATTTCTCGAAGAAAACTCGAAATTCCTCTTTTTCCTTAATATTTCGGGTATCTTTCCTCCAGTTCATGATTTTGTCAATTAAGGGCTTCCTTTACAACAGTAACAACGGTGCAGTACAAAGCTCTGAAATTCGTGCTTTTCTTAATTTTATTTTTGAACCATCTTTCTTTCAGAGAAATGTAAACAAAACAGTTTATCTGGTGTGTAATATTGAAGAATTGGGTTTTTAAGGATTGTATTCTCTTCATCGTACTGCTGATTACAAATTTTATAAAAGTGAATATTCATGTTTTCTTTGAAACTTTACTCAATTCTCTGAAATGCTTGTACGTCTTCAATATCTGATGTCGAGTGATCAACACACAATGTTCCAATATAACTCTGTCATTTCAGCTGCAATTCTGCTGAAAAAAAGACCAAGTAATGAGGATTCTCGAGAATAAAGTGTAATTCTAAAGGCTGGTATTGAAAGGCGTAATACAGTAGAACTCGGAGGAAACAAGTTTAAGATGTAAAAGTATGGAAAAAATAGCAACGCTAGGAGATAACGTCGAGAAGAAAGAAAAGAAGCGAAAGGAGAAGAGGAGAGGCAACACAGAGCAAAGACGAAGTCGCAGCTCTGTCGGCGTGCGGGACAGCGTCCCAGGCTGCGCGTCATGCTCATTTGCCTTTCAACCCGGTATCGGGCGCGGTGGCCGGCGCCCCCCCCCCCCTGCCCCGCCCGCTTCCGCCCTTCCACGCCGATCCCACCCACGCGCCACTGCCCCCGGGTGGAGCTCCTCGCCCCCTCGCACCTCACGCAGAGCGAGCGCTGTCTTCTCCCCCTCCCCGCCTCTGCCGCGGACTCCCCCCGTGTCCCCGTATCTGCCACGCTCTTCCAACCCCGCGTCCATCGCTTCCGTCTCTGTGCTTGACTACGGCGTCCCTTCTGTCCCGACCCGACTACCACATCCGCTTCACCGCCGCGAACGCCCCAGCCTCCGCCTACACCTTTCCACCTCGCCTCACCCCGTCCCCGCCCCCATCTCCTCTCTTGTCTCTACCCTTGGCTACGTTGCCGCTTCTGGCCCGTCCTCACCTCCGCCTCCATCTTCGCCTCCGCTCCACCTCCACCCCAACCGCCACCTCCACTTCCGCCCCGTGCTCGGTCTCGCCTCCCATCTCCCTCACGACCCCGCCCACATCTCTGCCCCTGACGAAGTCCACGCTTCCGCCCCCGCCTCCTCCCTGCCCACATCCCGCGTCCGCTCCCGCCTCCGCTCCGCCTCCGCGCTCTCCCTGCCCACACTCCGCCTCTGCTCCCGCCTCCGCCCCCGCGCTCTCCCTGCCCACACTCCGCCTCTGCTCCAGGCTCCGCCCCCGCCTCCACCCCGCCTCCGCGCCGCCTCCGCCCCCGCGCTCTCCCTGCCCACACTCCACCTCCGCTCCCGCCCCCGCCCCGCCTCCGCCTTCGTCTCCGTCCCCGCCTCCGCCACCCCCCCGCTTCCGCTCCGCCTCCGCCCCCGCCCCCGCCTCCTCCATGCTCACACCCCGCGTCCCGCGTCCGCTCCCGCGGTTCAACGGCGCCCCTCGGTGCGAAGACCGCCACCGCTCCCCCGCCCCGCCCCTTCCCCGCCCCCGCTTCGCCCCCTATCCCCGCTCCACCCTCGCGATGTCCTGAGCCGCACTCCCGCTGCGCCTCGCACCGCGATTTTTTCGCAGCAATTTTAAAAAATAAGGGGCTTGTGAAATGAAACGTGACATATTGATAAAAGAAGGAAAGAATTGTGATTCCGGATAATTCGTTTTAAAAATCAATCAGTCCATTGTATAAAGAACGTTCAATTTCCCACGTACCACTTGTTTCTCTGTCCTTTCTTTGATTATTCTCGTTGATTATCCGTCTTTTGTTTTACTTTTCTTGCCCCTTGGCCACCGCTTCGATACACTGCTCGCAGTATGTGTTCGCAGCGCACATTCTTTTTTTTTCCTTGTCCCAATCTGCGGGACGTTTCTTGTCTTCTTTTTTTCCTCTCCCACCTTCTTTCCGCGTGTTTTCCTTTGTTGTACTTGACTTTGCCGTATTTTTCTTGAAGAGTTTGTTTTCGCGGGGGGTCCCGTGGGTGTATGGTCCGCGGAAGTCGCCGCCTTGGTCCTTGCAGCTACCCTCGTTGCTTCTGCCTCACCGAGCCGCCGCCGTTGCTCCGCCCCCGGTGCCCCGTCTCGTCGCCACGGGGCCCCGTCTCTCGACGGCAAGAATGCCACCGACTGAGGAGGGTCAGAGCATCAACGGACGTCACTGTAGTACCGCGGACGGGAGATCCTAGTGTTCGATTGATCGATTGTTTTAGTGATTCCGGGCACGTCAACTACTAGGGCCAGTAGTCCCGTAAGTGTAGTATATATGTTTTTTCTGCAGAGTGGGTGGTGATTTTTCCCTCGCTGTATGGCGAGATCCTGCGCCGACCTACCTCGGCTAGCGGTGTTTTTTCTCAACCAGGTATCTCCTACGAGAGGGGCCCGGCCCTAACTGGGACAAGCTCAAAGCTCCCGACCGGTGTCCCGGCATGCGTGCTAGTGTAGTGCATGTTAGTGTAGTGCGTGCGTGTGTGTGCGTGTGTGTGTGTGTGTGTGTGTGCAAGGGGAGAGGATGGGACAGGGAAGAGGTAGGAAAGATCGATCGAGCGCGGTCCGTGGCCCGTTTGTTAGGGTACTGCTCCGTTATAGGCATACGAGAAACTACGGAAAACTGCCGATCAGAGCAGCCGGCCGCTAGATTCTCCTCCAGACAGCGACTGAATTCGTCCTAGCTGAAAAGATAGTGTCTAAAATCCTGTCACCGTCGGGACTCGACCCTAGGACCCAGTGACATCAGTTGATGCCCTGAGCCACCTCTTCCAGTCTTGGGGTTCGAATCCCAACGATAGCAGGACATTCCACACTAGATAGCTAGGTCAAATTCAGCTACCAAGGACCGCGCGCGAACGTTTCTTCCTCTTCCTTATCCTAACCTCACCCTTCGGGGGGAAAACCCTCATTCCGACGCGTAGGTCGACGCTGGATCTCACCATCTAGCAGGGGCAGAAAACCGGCACTTCTGGCGATAAAAATGTGCACTACACGTGCGTAACTAGTGACCATTGCAGTAGGTGCCCATAAACCCAAAATTAAGAATAAATAATTAACAGGAATGTCGCGAACGTTCTGGAGATCGGCGCAAGATGCTCTGCATGTGCTCTGGGTTAGGGATGCAACATCAATGTCGATGTTTTCAAAACATCGACGTGTTAACACCGATGTTTTTAACATCGATTTTTTTCTTTTCCGATGTATTGTTTCTGAATGAAAACTTCCCATTATCACAATACTGTAAAAGTTAAATTATGAAATAATAACTGATAGTATCACTTGTTCATGTGTTGGAACCAAAGGAACGCTGTTTGCACTACCTTCATCGGCCAAACTCTCTCGCCTGAGATGAACTCCATCCCCTTACATTTCCTCTTTCTTCATATTAATTTCGCACTTCGAAATATGGTCATCAAATACGCTATGGGCGTAGGGTCTGCCTCTTCTTCTCGTACCCTTATCCGGCGAATTCATAAACATGAACACCCTCAAATTAAATTTTAATGCACACAAATTTAATGTTGCAATACAGTCTAAAAACATGGATGTTGAAAACCATCGATGGTTTTTAGTCGAAACATTTTTAACATCGATGTTTTTTTAAATTTTGAACACGATGTTTGCTAACATTGAAGTTTTGTTATCGATGTCGCAATACTACTCTGGCCATCTGTGGGGAATTGACGAGGCAGTTGTTTTGTCTTTAACAGGGCACACAGCCGCAACAGAATCGTACTAAAGATGGGCGCAATCGGCCGAAAATGGTTTATGCAGAATTAAATGTCTATGACAAATATATTCCTTCTTTTTGATTTTATAATGAATCTGATGACATAAAGCCCACGCCATTTCCAATTGTCATTTTACTCCATCACCATTACCCTACAAGGGCTCAGGTACAGAGAAAATAATATAAGACTATACCACACTGATTTTTTTATTGTCTGTATCTCTTCACTCTCTCTTTCGCAACCCAAGAGCTGCCTCCAATCCGTCACTTCCCCGAATCACATTCCATCTTGACTGATACCCCAAGTGACCTCCCCCACTCCAGCTCTCCTCGTATTATATCCCCTCGTTCGGCCGCCGGCTTCTGCCGTCCGCGGAGACCCTTGATGTGCCGGAGTCGGTCGCCAGGCCCCCCTCCCCACCCCCGCGTCGCCGGCCAGGTGCACTCGGCCCGCCTGTTGCGCGGCCGCTCTCGTCGCCGTCAATTTTTCTCCGCTTCGTCGACGAAGACGACGTCGCCGGCTGCGCCGCGGGGCTTCGCGGGCGCGGGGGCGGGGGCGGCGGGGGAGCGAGCGAGGGGGTCGCGGGCGGCTGCAGCGAATCTTACCAGACGCGTCGGCGTCGCCTCTTAATTACACTTCACTCAGCGCGCCGCCACCCTCGCCCCCGCCCCTGCACCCGGTCCCTCCGCCGCCTAGCGCCCGTCGTCTTCTCCGCTCCCTTCTCCGACGTTCCCCCTCGTTACCCCAGACACTTACCCGCCCCTCCCCGCCCTTCTCCACCTCTTTCCGCCCATCCATCCCGTCCCTACCCCTCGTAACCACTCTCCGCCCCTTCCCGCCCTTTCCCGTTCCTCCCCGCCCATCTCTTCCCGTCCCCTCCCCTCCCGCACCTCGTCACCGATCTCCGCCCTTTCCTCCCCTGCTACTTTCCTGCTCTCCCCGCTCCCATCCTCACGTCCACTGCCATTCACCCTGCCCTTCCCCTCCTCCCTTCGTGCCCCTCTCACGTCATTTTTCGATTCCTCCCCCACTCGTCTCCTGTCATTTCCCCGCCCCTACCATCGCTCCCCGACCCACCCGCCGGTCCCCGCCCATTCTCTTCCATCCCGCCCCCGCCCCGCACTCCTCTCCTAAATCCTACCCTCCCATCCTCACCCCTCCCCTTTACTATTCCACCTCCCCGTCCACCCACCCCTCCCCCGCGTCTTGCCCGCCCCCTCCCTCGCTTAGCGCCCGCGCCGACTTTCTTGGCCGCGACCCCGTCCGCTTCTCCGTCCCTCTCGGCGAGGCCGCGCCGGGCAGCTGTCTTCGTCGCGCACGTCTTCCGTGCCGCGTGCCCCGCTCGTGCCTCGCTGCCGCTATCGCCGCCTCGCCCGCCGCATGCACGTGTCGCTGCACCTCCGACAGATGCCTCGGCGCGACCCCCTTGTTCTTCGCAGGCTTCTTGCTTTCCCTCGTTCTGCTCTGCGTCCCCGCCTTGCGCCTGAGGATTCGCGCCGCACCATTTCACTTCATGCATGGTTTGTCGCCTGCTTGTTCCTCGCGGAAGCTCGCAGTATTTCATTACACTCTCTATCCGGCATCGGTTTCTTGCAATGTTCTTACCGCCACCGGCTTTCATCCTTGCTTTCTTCTGTTCACCTGATTTCTTTCCTCGCTTGCTTTTCGTCACGTTCTTCTAGGAGGCCTTACTTTATTTTTAGCTTCGCTCACCCGGAGTCTGGAAAACCTGAAAGCGACGCAGCGCTTCTTCGAGGGACTTCACTTCCTTCTCTGGCTTTGCCGATATGATCCCACCCCGTCTCCCGGGAATAATTCATATCTCAGCCTCTAACATTCACAATTCCCACTACTTTGTTCTCCCGCCTCGCCGCTGGATATAGTCCCGCGCGCTGTGTATCAGTGCGCCCATTACAACTTTCTTCTCGTTTTGGAGGAGAATGGGAATACTTTACGGCATGATTTCTTATGCCGCTGGTAAAAATTAGGGATTGGCGATGTCACCTAATCAAAATTAATGCCCGCTGAGGAAATGGATGGTCCTAAGAAACAAAGAAAACGCGAGCTAGATCCTGGGACAGGAAGGGGGGGGGGGGGGTCGCCACGTTTCGAAATTATGGAGGGCGTACTTTCGGGAAAAACTTGCAGAAAGTTGCGCGGACTTGCAGTGGTATTCCCTTTCTGGTTTAGTTTTCTTCGCAGGACTCTTCCACTTTCGCCGCTCCCCCCCCTCTCCTCCTCCTCCCCGTCTCCTCCTCGCGCCCCTCGTCCTTCGCCTCTTCGTTTGTTTTTAATCTCTCGCGGGCGGACTTCCCGTAGCGGCTCGCCCGCCCCCCCCCCCCCCACTCCGCGCGTAATACGAGCTTTTACTCGCGCCACTATCGCCGAGGGAGGTGCCGGCTGCCGCCCCTCCCTTTCTCCCGCCTCGGCCTTACAGTCCCCGCCCTGCCCAGCCCCGCCCTCGCCCCCGCGCGCCGCCACAGCTTCCTTCCTGTTTCTTGCGTTCCTCTCGGCCGGTCATTGTCAGGGCTGTCCGCGCCCCGCCATCTCGGCCGGCTGACTTTAGCTCAGAGACAGCATTACCGCGGCCTGTGCAGCGACTCTGACCTGAAGTCCTCGGGTTCGAATCATCATGATAACGAATTTTCGACACTAGTAATGTAGCTATGTCCAATTAAGCCGTAGTCTGATGGAGAATTCTAGCGACCGGCTGCTCTGATCGGTACTTCTTCGTGTTTTCTCCTGACAATACCTGCTGAATGCTGTACTCTGTCATATGGGCTAGGGACCGCACGCGATCTTCTCTTCCTCATCCTTATCCTTTCCTCTTCCCTTACATACATACACTTACATGCACCACACATGTCCGGAGACCAGTCAGGAGCATAGAGGTTGTTCCAGATGCGTTCGTTTCCCGCTGGGGGAGATACCTGGAATGCGCATTACGCAGCAAGTCGGCGATATGGCGCCTGATTGCACTACCCAGCGGTGGAGGAACACCATCACTTCGCGGGATAAAACATTGACTACCCTATCGGGACTAATGACCCAGCCGTTGACATGCCCGGAAACTTCAGTCAATCAATCAACCGCCTTCTCTCCCAACTCCTCCGCAGACGCCCCTGGCGCTTCCGACGGCTGTGAACCGCCGTCATCTCCTCGCCCCGCTTCTGGCCCCGTGCTGGCGCTGTTTCGTACTGGTTTTTCACCTATATTCTTTCGCCGTCGCTGATACGTCGTTCCGCATGTCACTTTCGTTGCATTCTCTTGATCTTGCACATTATTAATTTTCCACATTATTCTGTTGCACATTATTGATTTTCCACATTATTCTGTTGCACGTGATTAATTTTCCACATTATTCTGTTGCACATTATTGATTTTGCACACTGTTCTGTTGCACGTTATTCTGTTGCACATTATTTTGTTGCTCATTGTGATGTTGCACATTATTCTGTTGCACATTATTCGTTCCACATTGTTCTGTCGCGTATTGTTCTGTTGCACTTTATTCTGTTGCACATTATTTTGTTGCTCATTGTGATGTTGCACATTATTCTGTTGCACATTGTTCTGTTGCACATTATTTGTTCCACATTGTTCTGTCGCGTATTGTTCTGTTGCACTTTATTCTGTTGCACATTATTTTGTTGCTGATTGTGATGTTGCACATTATTCGTTCCACATTGTTCTGTCGTGTATTGTTCTGTTGCACTTTATTCTGTTGCACATTATTTTGTTGCTCATTATGCTGTTGCACATTATTCTGTTGCACATTATTCGTTCCACATTCTTCTGTCGCGTATTGTTCTGTTGCACATTATTCTGTTGCACATTATTTTGTTGCTCATTATGCTGTTGCACATTATTCTGTTGCTCATTGTTCTGTTGCATATTATTGGTTTCCGAGTTCTTTGTCCAAAACGCAAAAGGTGTGTCCTTCGCTTATGGCCCCACGTTATTTCATCCAGGTGCCACAACTCACATCTTGTGGGCACTTTCTAACTGGATATCCTTATCGGTCCCGCAGTTTTTTCTCTATTTTATTGTTGTTGTTTTCTTCTTCTCTTTCTTTACCCATAATTCATCTTCTTGCCACTTCCCCTAGGTGAGCTTACTGAGATTGCCCAAAGAAGGGGAACTTGCCCTGTTGCTTTTGTATCACAAGTAATATAGCACTCAATCCTTCTCTCTTTCCCCTCTATCCTGTTGGCACTTTATCAATCACCTTGAATTTCGTCTTTAAATCATATACTTTCTTTGGTGTCTCGTTCTTGTGTCTCAGTGTCTCTTCCATGCAATCTACATTATTGCTCGTGCCTTCTATTTCCTTCATAGGCTATTTTTTTATATTTCTGTTGCCTAGAATTTTCTGCCGATTCGTAGCCACCAGATAAATTGAATCTTCCATTTTATGACTTTATTTTGTCTTATCTGTACTCACATTATTCTGCGTACCATATCCTACATTATAGTGGGAGAATATATTAACAACGCACCTACACTCTCGTTCTTGTTATAAACTGCATACTAAGGTCTGTGCGACCCCAGGAATATCAGGAATACTATTCAGCTGTATGCATTTTGGTTCAAGTATTTTATTTGTCAAACGATACCCCTCAGTTCTAAATTTTTGCATTTACATATTTTGACCGCATTTCACTGATATTATTGTAAATGTTAATAAGGAATTACTAATTTTATTCATTTGTTTGTTACCAATTTCATGAGGGACACAATTTGTATCACAGTAATTCAAAATTTACCACAAATGCACGGTGTTTGCTTGAAGTGTTTCCACACACTATACACTCTTGCGTTGTGTATTTATAATTTTGCACCTAAATGACATTTTTTCGTCTTGTTCTGAAACAAACTGCTCGTGTCTATTACACCTA
This sequence comes from Gryllus longicercus, assembly GCA_038098605.1. NCBI lineage: Eukaryota > Metazoa > Arthropoda > Insecta > Orthoptera > Gryllidae > Gryllus > Gryllus longicercus. Next base: position 1,882,134 of record JAZDUA010000254.1, read on the forward strand.
TTGGCACATTTATTCACCATAATAAGTCATTATACAAGCTAGCGTAATGAGCAAACACTCAATAGAACAGCAAACACTCAATAGAACAAGTACCTTAAATTGTGTGAAGCAAGAAGACGTTCAGCAGCTTTTGTAGAAACAGTCAAAATAGTTCCACTAGGCTCTCAGAGCCCAGTGTGTATGTGCAAAATTAAGGATATCATGCATTCCCTGTTTCCTCATTACAGGTCTCTAGTTTTCACCCTTCGTCTCACTATCGCTCTCTGTTTTTACTTGCCTTCGTTCTTGCCGTCGCCTCTCTTCCTCATTCCCGCCCTCGCTGCCTCTCGCCCCCCTCCACCGTCGCTCCAGTTCTTACATTTACCCTCCCCCTTGCCTTTGATCTTTCCTCCGCCATCGCTCTTACATTCGCACTCGCCCTCGTCCTTGCCCTCACCGATATCTTTTTTCCCTCGCATTTGTCCTTATTCTCTCTCCCTCAAAATCTTTCTCACTCTTGTTATCACCTTCCCTCTCTCAAATACAAATAGTCGCTCCCAAGCCCTCACGAACTGTAAACCGGCGATTCCCACGACCGCCTTGCCCCACCCCTCTCCCTCTCGCCCCGCCCCGCCGCGCCGCGCAACAATTCGCAACCGCCAAGCTCTTCGCGACCCTCCACAGCCGCCCCGCCCCCACCCGCCGCGATCACCAACCGCCCCGCCCCGTAAACCACCCGCCTCCTAACTGCTCCGCCCCCAACAATCACGCCTTCCAACCGCCCCGCCCTCGACCGCCCCGCCCCCAACCTCCCCGCCCCAACCGCCCCGCCATCCAACCGCTCCGCCCCAACCGCCCCGCCTCCCTAACCGCTCCGCCCCATAACCGCCCGCCTCCAACTGCCCTGTCCCCTCAACCTCCCCGCCCCTCAACCTCCCCGCCCCCTCAACCTCCCCGCCCCCTCAACCTCCCCACCCCCGACCGCCCTGTCCCCCAACCGCCCCGCCCCCAACCGCTCCATCCCCCCAATCGCCCCGTCCCCCAACTGCTCCGTTCCCCTACCCCCGCCCCGTCGCACCGTCTTCCCGGTGTCGCCATTATCTTTCTCTCTCATCTCCGCTCTAGCCTTGCCTCACCGTCCTTCCCCATACCTCTTTTCCCTCCCTTCCATCACCTCCCGGCCAACGCAGCCCCGCCGCCTCGTCGGCGATTTCGCTGGCTGCTGCTTGAGATAACACGTTCTTCCTCTCAACTTCTGCAGTTTTCGGTTCAACTTCCTTCTGGCCGGAGCTGTGCTAGGAACGACTGTAAGTGCAAGTTAAACCAAAAATTTTATCAGCGCGAGTATGAAGGTGAAGTAAAATATACATTGCTGAGGGAGACGGCCTTGCTGATCTAGGATACTATCCATGACTGAAATTGCTGTACTTTTTTCTAGTTTACTTCGTCGGCCGGAGCCCAGCCGCACAACTAGCAACACAATCAGTGAACCAAATAGTATCTTAGATCAGGATTGCAAAATAATGTATTTAAATTTTCATCTTCCTTCAAATCATTATATTACCATTATTTAAAAAATCAATTTCTTGAACAGTTTTTTCAGTATTTTCGATTTCAGTATTTTTCAGCACTCATGAAACTGTACTTACGTGGTAGGTTTCATGAGTTTCCGTTCTCACCAACTTCTATCTTTGATACGAAGACAAAAAACGTACCTTTTTAACTTAATCTTCCTTTAATCCAACCCACATTTTACATTTGTATATTAACATTTCTAGCTCTTTGAAAAAATACTCCGAATTTTTGTTATCAAAATTCTCAAAAACTGCTTCTTTGACCTCACTCTCGTCTGAAACTCTTCCCGGAAGGTTTGTCTTGAATTTTGATAAGTGGTAGTGTCGCTGGGTGTTGAATCTGAACTGTAGTTTGAATGCTCCAACTCTTTAAAGCCATAGTCCTTCACATTATTCTGAGTAATAAGCACAGGTGCGTTGTCGTGAAGACGCTATACACCCTGAGATTTTACGCACCGCATCCAACTCGAGTACCTCTCTCCACCAAACTGAGGGATTTGTCGGGTGCAAACGTATAGCATTACAACAATTAAAGATAAGTGTATAAATTGCTCAGAAGGTTGATAAGCGATTGATAAGCGATATGTTGGTCAGGCAGAAAAATTGTGGGACCACCTATGTACTTTCACTGTTTATTGATTGGCAAGTTTCTTTTGCCCCTCGCGCACCGCAAAGACGTCGCGGCCATATGAAACAACTGCGAACTGCGAAGTACCCAAAAACAACGAATCAACGCGTGGCTGCCACCTCGCGTATTGGAACTGATCCCAAGATACCCTGTTTGGTTTACTTGTGAGTTCCCATAAATTCGTACTAAAAAATGAAGTACGGACCTCGTACAAAAGTCTCTTTGGCGTACTCATTTCAAAATTCCAAACTCGGCTCTTAACGTAGTCCATTAACATTTAATTTGTATGCCAAAGACTCACTTTCTTTACTATCTACATAAGTAACGTATTATACACCCAATATTTCTTGAAAAACGTGTTAAAAAGATTGTAAACGAAAATACAGAGCAAGCCGAGTGACTTTACCAGGATAATGTGACCACAGAATGATTTACTATTTTTAAATTTCTGTTTCCGGCGTTCTCCTCCTTAATCAGAAATCTGAAAACGTAACTGAATTAACATTTTTGCCAAAACAACCAAGCTGTACTTATCACCTCATACTTTTTCATAGATTTACAAGTGAAATCTTTCCCACATAAAACAGGGTTTCGCATTCAGATTTGGACCGCACAGTGTTCTTCACCCATTATTTTCTGTGATTATTTTCAATTGCGGTAGTCCTGTGCCTTGCACTCAAAGACTCCACGCGTATCATAAACATGCAAAAGTATCTCCGGCAGAAAAGCGTGTCTTCAAAGAAAAATGAGAGGGAAGATACAGGAAGCGCTGAATGATGCAATTTCCTCTATCTTTCTGCTTTGATAAACTGTAAAGTAGCGAGTGGGGTACGAGAGAGTTGGAAAGAGATGGAAGAAAAAGAGAACATGAGCGCTGGAGAAGGGGCGCAGTTACGGAGGACCGAGGTCAAGACGAAAAGGAACGGGCTGTAAGTCGCATGCCCTGCATTGCTCGTAAAGCGATCCTCGTTTCTTGAAGCAATAGATCATCCAGAACATTTAACCACCAGTTAATAATATTTTGGCTATTGAACTATAAAGTGAAGAACTCCTTTTCATTTAATAGCGTTATATTGGGAGATCTTCGATGATATTGCGAAAACCACAAATCCTACCCGAGAGTTAATAAGACTCAGTTGATATTAATAGATGCTTTGTTTTATCATATAGTACTTCATATTTTATTGCGATATTATTATCATTCTGTGTGAATAAGTTAACAGTGTTCTGCGAGAATTGTATTCTGGTTATTACGGGTACATTATTATAAAATTGCGGAAGAATATTTTAACCATACTTCACATCCTATCTCTTTATCCGTTCGAAAATTTTTAAAAGAATTATACAAGTCATGAAATGAAATTGCGGAAGTAAAATGCAGATGAAATAAATTATGAATGGAATATAAAATATTTGAATGGGAATTTTTACAAAAATGTTGGGGAAAAAACAATGAATAATCTGTCATGGAATGTAGATACAATTAAAGTGCAAGTCGACGTATAGTTCGGCGCCGAATCTCACCATCCACCGGGGAACCTTTCGTGATAAAATTCTGTCTACACTAACTGGCCTAAATCAACGACCATAAAAGTTGATGCGCCCAAAAACACGAACTTATCAATCAATCATTCATTCAATCATAAACAATGGTGCATTTGCCCACACTGTCTTTGGCGACGTCGCGACCACACCCATCTTCCCCATCTCAATCCACCTCCTATTTATATCCTACTCGCGCTTCTATCAGAACTTTGCGTCCATCTTCCTTGCATAATTAAATAAATTAACGAACAATATATTGGTGCTCAATCAGGAAGTAATTTTGGGCTCTTTAAAGATACATAAGGAACATGGCGTGATTGCGCCTCTTCAGTCTCTTCAGCCCTTGTTTTTCCTTTCCGAATTAGCAGAATAACATTGTATCATTTCTTTCTCCTCGAGTACTGATTACAACTTACGATTAGCGATGATCTACATTAAATTATTCTATAATGTAATTGAGATTGTACTGTCGGATTAAAATAATTTAATTGTGATTTTAATAAATTATGATTAAAATAACTAATATTGTAATTTTCCGTAACGAGTAGAGTCCGAAGTTTGGAAAAATACCTTTTTGTTATTGTTACTATTTCATGAATTTTGACAATAGGAATCATTGAATGGTGCTTCTGCAGTTGTTTTAGTAGATTTTCATTTTGCCTATTTTGCATCTGATGCCTATTTTTGCCACTTGGTCTTATATTTGCCTTTTGCCTCATTATTTTGCTGTCTTTTTTTCTGGCACCGATCGCAATCAAGCACGATCAACCTACAAGCCTGGACAACACGAAGAAACGATCGTGTTTTGTCTTTATGAGGAAGTAGAGACTGCATTATAGTTCTAAATGAAAAAAGAAAGATGATACTAGTCAGGAATTAGTTTTCATTGATGCCGACAGGCTTTGGTCGCTCACGAGGAATCCCATTCTACTTATCAGAAAGGCCTGCGATCCCTTTCGAGGACAGCTCTTTGAATATGATATACCCTTCTCAGTGCTGGCGATTACACAAGTTAGAAGAAAGAAAAATATTTTTTTTTTTTACCATTGATGCCATTTCAAGATTCAAAAGGGAGTCCACAATAGCAATTGGAAGATACAGCGTCACGAGTAAAACAAATTCATAGCCACCATAGAGGATGGTCATGTGAATGAAGATTACAAACAAAAGATAATTTACTTACACGTTTAGAGCTAATGCAGATTTTAGAATTAGAATAAAAATGTGAATCATTTTAATTATTAATTTTTACACTCATTCGTTTGAACTGTGAATTTTCATTGTCTTCATGCCTTTTTGCACCTCTTGCTAAAATGAATATCTTTTTGCCAGCCTATTTTTCGGTAAAATAGATTCCTGAATTTCTGGGATCTAGTAATGGACAATGGGGTTTGATTTCTAAAAATTGTCGTATTACGTACGGAAATAGGAACGGTAGAATTCTACAATCAACCCAATATCTTACTAATGAGGGGATTGATATTCGTCTTATGTAATTTACATGCGCCTTTAGACCCAGAATGATTTATACCTTCATTCCGAACACAGACTTGTGTGGCCGCGCCGACGATCAAGGAACCTTCCGATGCGACGCTACGCGACGGCTCGGTTTCCAGGCCCGCCACCGCCGCGCTGCACGGCCCCCGGCAGACAGCACGCTCTCGCCCGTGTCCACCGCCCTCGCTCGCACACCCCTCGCACCGCGCAGCGCGGCGCCAAGCGCACAGGGCAGCGACGGCCCTCGCCCCCGCACCGCCCCCGCGCCGCCCCCGCATCGCCCGCCTAATGCCCTTATGCGCACCGGAGCGTGCAGTATCCGGCAAACGAAGTTTTAACCTTAAATCTATCACCGGAGTCGAAATTCCACGCGTTGCGCATCGTGAGGGCTCGCCTCGACTGCCCCCGCCGCCCCCGCCGCCCCCGCCGCCCCTGCCGCCCCCGCCCCCCCCCGCCGCCCCCGCCGCCCCCGCCGCCCCCGCCCCCCCGCCGCCCCCCCCGCCGCCCCCGCGGCCCGCGCCGCCCGCGCCGCCCTCGCCGCCCGCGCCTCCCCCGCCGCCCCCACCGCCCCCGCCGCCACCTCCGTCAGCCGCCGCTGCCGACCCCGCGGCTCGCGCTCTTTGAAAACGCGTCCCGTTCTCTGATTCATCAATGTCTAATTCCGGACGCACTTGCCCTTTTGTCACGTTCTTTCCGACGGCGCCCCGCGTAGACAACGTTCCCGCTCATTATCGAACACTTAAACAAATTCCCATTCGACTCATTTATTCGAGCCCGAAGCGCCCGGAGAACTCAGCCCCAAAACAAAAGGACCCGGCAGGGGGGAAAAAAGCGTTCGACAAACGTTGTTTGTGTCAATACGGCCCTGAGTTCCATTCTTTTGGGGAGGGCTTCCGACGCCCAAGGATTTTTAAGCGTCTGTGTGCTCTGTGCATTTCTCTTTCATTTCTTATTTAAGAAGCGCCCGGGGGCCCGGTCGGCGACAGATGTACTCGATGGGGTAATAGCATTACTAATGATTTCCGAAAAGTGGCGCCCCGCGAGCGTAGGATCCCGTGATGGCGGGCGGGGGGGGGGGGGCGGAAGGACGCTCTCCGCTTCTCACCTGCCCCGAGCGCCGACGCGCAGCGTCGCGACGCGGGGCGGAGAACGAATCGCGGAGTGGCGCGGAGCGGGGCGACGACAAAGATTTTTTTTTTTTTTTTTTGGTCCCCGGACGACGTTCGACGGACGTCCGGTGATTCCGCGTAGCAGTGCGTCAAAAGGGCCCCGCGTTGCACTGTGCTCCGCCCCGGAGAGCTGTTCACTGACTTGGCTGTTGTTCGCCGGTCTGTGTTGGGGCTGGGTTACTTCGCTGTTGGGTCACGAGAGACGCGTTCTTCTTTTTGAAGTTCATTCGCAACGATTGGGCCATGTCTGCCGTGGGTTACATTGGAATGCACGAGAGCTTTGGGTTGTGTAAATAGTCCTTTAGAATCTTTCTCTAGCGGCATGCTTTTCGCAAAGTTGATTTCCACTTCTGTTCTTTTCATTACACTACTTTCAGGGCATTGGATTTATGTAACATTGCATAGTCATTGAAATAGAATATGTTTCTCAGAAACAGTACAAGTTCTATTTTCGAAATGTTTGTAGTTTTTCTTGATTCTGCTCCCGTTAAAATTGCCTTCGGTGATTCATGTTTGTGCATTACTGTCAAGGCTGATAATTTGTTTTAGTGGTATTACTTTACTTAGTCCAGAAAAGGGATAAATGAGCATCCTACGAGCATGCTACAAAGGGATGCAACTTACAAGCAAATTCTTTCTGATTCGCATAGGATATGGCGATTCTTCAAAGTCAGGTATTATAAATCATTGGGCATTGAGCATCGCTATGAAGCATTAAGCTTGTTGAACAACGACCTCAGTCATTTTTTAGGAACTAAGTTATATGAAAATATCTGGGCAAAAGTAACCCGTGTTTACGATACTGAATCTGATAAATACACGTTTTCCATCTTTTTATATTTATTATGTCCAAAGCATTATTCCTTCATACCAACTAACACGTTTCAGGATGTAAGCTCTGTCGCCATCGCTAACATCTCTGAAGGAAATTCAGATGCATAACTTTCCAGCAAATGGTATGTGGTGTACTCAGCATCTGCCGGCCTGGGTTTACTTTCTTGGCCGCTGCGTTGAAATCGCCACCGCGTGATTGCGTGCTCGCCCACCAGAGCAGAGCGGAGCAGAGAACAAGGTCGGAACACGGCGCTTAGCCTGCATTTCCGCCGAGCGCTTATTTAAACGAAATGCGCCTTGCTGCTCTTCTAGCGGCGGCGGCGGCGGCGGAATCCATCTTTTGTCCTCGCACCGCCGCCACCGCCGCCGCCGCCGCGGAGATAAGGTCGTGGAGGGCGGGGGCGGGGGAGGGGGAGGGGACGACACCTGGCGCCGCAAAGTGAGCGAGGTGCAGCGCAGGCGATCCTCCGCAAAGGCGCCATTATCGCCGCCCTCAGATAGCCTTTCCCCGCCCGACGCGACGCGATGCGACGCGATGCGACGCGACGCGGCGCGGTGAAGACCCCCGACCCTATGGTGCCCTGTGGGCGCGCTGCTCACTCTGGGAGGAAGCTGCCCCGCGATGGGATTCTTGCTTATTTGTTGGGTATTTTGATTGATTCATTAGTCATTAGTCCCGTATGTGTTGTGCATGTTTTATCCTCGCTAGGTGGCCAGATCTTCTTTCGCTAGATGTATGAGAACGGCACCGACCTCCCTGTGGGGAAACGGGGTTTTCCCCTCCCAGGTATCCCCACCGGCTGAACACTGCCTCAGCCGGGACAAGCTCTAAGCTCGCGACCAGTCTCTCCGCATGTGCATGCATGTCTGTGTGTATGTAAGTAAGGGGAAAGGATAGGTCAAGGAAGAGGAAGGAAAAATCGCGCGCGATCCGTCGCCCGTTGGTTAGGGTAATGCTTTGGCATTCGCCTGGCCTTCGCCCTATTGATCGGAGTTACTAGTTGACGTTTAGAGGGTCCTTCAATTACTAAGGTCATTGACTAATCTTAGGAGTAGACGTTGGCGATGATGAAGAAATACAAGAATGAGGAGAAATGATTGTGAAATGTGAGAGAGACTCGAGGAAACTTTCCAAGAGAGCGCTTAGTTCACAAATTGTGTGTGGATTTGTGGAGGATGGAGATCCGGCCGTAGCGGTGGAAGGTGTTGCGCCAATAAGCCACGACCAGCTCTCCCCCTTCTAAAATCTGTCTCTTCCAGTCATCTGCGACCCCAAGGAGTAAGGGGGGGGGGTATTCATATACATCCCCTCTTGAAAATGCTCATATAAAAAATGTGGTGGAAAAAATTGTTAAAGAAAGAAAAGCTTTTTTACTTAAATCAAGGAATTTAAAAAAATGAATACATAATAAATTTTAACTAATGAATAAATAATGTTAAATATTAATAATAAATTTGATAAATTAATTTGAAAAAGTATTTCCATTAATTTTTTAAAATGATTCTTCCTTAAAAGAAACTGAGAAAGAATCAACCAGTTTGAGACCGTAAACAATGTAATCAGTAGTAAAGAGTGTGATGTTGATAGTATAATTGATGTGCAATAAATTATTTTCAAGGAAAGCAATGCTAAGAAAACACAAATTCTCCAGCTGTCAAGAAGAAACCATTCTCTATCACTGTCTGGCGAAGGCCAAAAAATGAATCCAATGGCATTTTGTAAATTTACTCGTATAATAAGAGAACAGAAAACCTAAAACTGGTGTCTTATAAGTTTACAATTTTATGTATTTTACGTTTTTTACGTATTTTACGTACAATTTTATGTTTTTTATTGTTAAAAGAATACTTTAGCTGTGATCTCTCGCTTCGCTTGTGTAGCCACTAATAGGCCTGTGAATATTTCTAAATTTACCTAAATGATTTGGATATTTTAAAATAGTATATGAAAGATTATTTCGTTTTATTTTCGGGGGTGATAATAATATTAGAATTCAAGAAAAAATAGTGTAAGCAACAGTCATGCAGCAAATTGCTTCTAAAGGAACCGCCGTCCGCCTACTGCGTGCGCATCGTGGCGGCACATCGCGGAGGAGCCCTAGCCCTGGCGGGGGCGAGGCCGGGAGCAGCGAGAGCTGGAGCGTGATTGGGAGGTAGGGCAGGGGCAGAGGCGTGAGCGGGGGAGTTGGCGTGGGCGTGAGCAGAGATGCTGGCGTGACCGCGGCCGGGGGGTGAGTGAGGGCGCGGAAGGGGGAGCGTGAGCGAGCGGGGACGGGGACGTGTTTGCGAGAGTGTGGGTGAGAGGACATGAGTGATGGCAAGGGCATGAGCGTGGGCACGGGTGAGGGCGAGGGCATGGGCGAAGGTGAGGGCGCGGGCGCTTGCGTGGGCGAGGGTTGGGGGCGAGGGTTTTGGAGATGACGTGGGCGAGGGCGTGGGCAGGATGGTAGAACAAGCGATGGAGTGGTCTCGGCCGTAGGTGGGACCTGAGCCTACTCGGAGCGAGCGCGGACGTTAGCGTCGTGGGGTTGGGCGACGAGCAGAGTGGGGTGTGGGCGTGAGCGACAACGTGCGGGCGCGTGCGGTCTCCGCCGGTCCAGATAGGCCCCACCCGCGCTCTGCCCCCAGCGGGGGCGGCGGAGGCGGCGGCGGCGGCGGGGGCGGCGGCGGGGGCTGCGAGGGCGGGGGCGGCGGTGGGGGCGGCAAGGGTGGCGGGGGCGGCGCGGCGGGGGCGGCGCGGCGGGGGCGGCGCGGCTGGGGCGGCAGGGGCGGCGGCAGTCGGCGGCTTCGAGGGCTGTCTCGCAGCCAGCGGGAGATATCTGGCGCACGACGAGCAAACGCGCCGCGCCCTCACAAAAGATTCTCCGCAGCCTCGCACGTCGTATCAGCGCGTCTCGCCTCTCTTCGCGCAGGCCGCCCCTCGCTGCCGCAGGTGGAAGAGCCCGCTGACGAAGTGGGCGGCAAAGAAACCCGCCCGGGGAAATATAGTGGAAAGGATGATTCTAGATAACTTGTTACCTGAACGCTGACGGTGAAATGACGTGACCCGACCTGTGTAGATATAGAAGGATGTAATGAGGAATTGCCTCGGTGGCGTAGGGGATTGGAGCTGCGTCCAAGTATGTGCGGTTGAAGGCTAGGTGTGGAAGTCAAGTTTTCATTTGTGGTTGTGATGTGGTTGGCTTTTTCATACCACCATCTGTCCCACTTGATAATCAATTATCATCCATCATCATCATCTGTGTACATTTGTTTGACATCATCATTCACGCCACATCGATCACTCCATAAACTTTCAATGGCAAAGACGACCCATGCTACCATAATCCTGGGTGCCCCTCCATTCCATATGCTTAATAATGAATACGGCCCTCATCATATTTAATGAGAGATTACAAATTCTACAACAGAGCACACACGTTATCACAGTATGTATACACAGCACTCATTTGAAATATTATTAAAAACAAATGCTTCACTTCCTCTAAATATCCTTTCAGCAAAGAAATTAAAGCATACTCATAATCTTAATGAGTTTGTTTTTACTGTCTCATTAATTTAGATAATTTGACCATGATTCCATTGAGTTATTAACAGTTATCCATTACAAAGTTCACAGTTAAAAAAATATCGCTAAACCTTTAAAATCCAAGTGAGTTTATTTATAAAATGTCAATTAAAAATGTAAAAATTTATTTTTAAAATGTACAAAAATGTAATAATAAAATTATCAAACTGTTGCAAACGACATCAATTCATAGTTTAAGGAATATTTTAACGTCTGTTATCTCATTTTAGTTGTAAGCACAAGTAAACACATGTATACCGCCTTTTCAATAATTTATTTTCTTTATCGTTTCGACACTTATAAGGGAACTTTTAAATATATATCTGTTGATATTTGTAAAAGACTCGTTTAAAACTTTCAAACTATTTGGAAGCATTGTATGTAAAAATTGTCAATATTAAAAGTCAGTAGAATAATAACTAACTCAGTATTGATGAGAACATATCGCCGACTCTGGTCGACTTAGATTTTCAGTCATAAAGACAAAAATTGTGATTGGAGTACTCTTAAAGTTTAATAATTTGTTTTTATGAACGTTTTGTGCGACGTCATTATTAAATAAAAGCTGCAATGAAGTCAATTTTTACTTCCTTATTACAGCTACCACGACAGAGAGAAAGTTATGTAATGCAGCACTAAAAAACTAAGAATTTTCAGGAAAAATGCGTATTACAACGAAAAAGTGGATAAATCCAGTTGCTAGCTTTATTTATAAATGCTCTAACACGCGTTGTAGTCAGAATCTATATTTTGTGGGTCCTTCATACCGCAAAATCGAATGACGGCAAAACGTCTGTCCGTCCGTCCGTCCGTCCGTCCGTCCGTCCGTCCGTCCGTCCGTCTGTCCGACCAATCCGTCTGTCTGAGAATAACGGTAGAGGCTAAACCGTTCAGACGATTTTCTTCAAAATTGACATTCCTCAATAGATCTGGCTGATGTTGTGGCACCTTGAATTTCAAACCGATATTTTAATTTTGAGGAGTACTTCACATGAAGCATCTGGGTCATTTTCAAAATTTTCTAAAAAATGGCTCCGTCGTTTTTAATTAAATTTTGTTGTTGGATAGTGTAAAGGACGTTTAAGAGAATGCCACTGGTCACATGTACTTTAAAAACCTGATATTTAAAAAAATTAATTAAAAAAATTGTTCGACATCTTCTTGTAATTAGAATTATGAGGATATTTTTTCCTTTAGGAATTGTATTCATGAAAAACATCTAAAAGTAATGTAATGTTCAATTCTTCCAAAACATTAGTATTTTTTGCAAAATTTGGTGTCATACATATGCAATTGTTATTTTCTAAACCAATATTTTCTTAAAATTGCACAAATATTTTTGTGCAATTTTTTACACCTTAGGTAGCATAAAAGACGCTTAAGAGAATGGTTTAAGTCTCATGTTCGTTGAAATGCCTGATTTTTCGAAAATTTTGTGTTGGTGGACTCTCACTGTAAGTAAGATGTGTTTTCTGATTGCTGATGTTGGACCAAAGAATTCTACTATAATACTCTTGAAAGGAAGTATTTTTATATTGATGATAAACTTTAGAGTATGATGCACTGAAGTTTCCGAAGTGGCTAAATCGGTATTATAATTTTATAATCGGCTTTCGGTTCTTAACCGTCTACTGAATTTTAATTCGTGAGTAAGAAGTTTTGAGGTTCTTAACAATAAACAAGTTGGTTAGACGGCTGTAAGTTTTTTTGTATACCAGCGTATTATAAACGACCATTTCTGTGGCAAGGAATCGTTCTTAATCGGGTATTTTAGGGAACAAATGATGACGAATTAGAATTTCTTCGGCACGAATGATGTGTCATTACACATTCAGCCAATCGTAGCGAGAGAATCGCAGGCAGGTAGCAGTAAACGAAACAGATGACCACAGTTTTCTCGCACAGATCATAGACGTCAAACACCCGAGACGTCATAAGAGCGTTGTTTCGTAACATGAAGTTTGATTCTTTTACAAATTTGTAATGCTGTTATACAAAAAATAGCGTATATAACTCGTTTACAATGTTGCTTTATTGTATTCGAACAAATTTCAAAACTCGCTCCAAACGTCGCTCGTTTTCAAAGCGTGTACTCATGCTGTAAAGCTTAACATAATAAACTATTAATATTAGGGGGGCTTCGAGGCCGCATATGGCAATAAGTACAATACTTACTTTTGTACTTATGGCAATAAGTACAAAACGAGATATTTTATGAGCAATATGTAAACGTTTAGAAACCTGTTTCCTGAAGAATTGAAGTAATTTGGAGAATAGCGTAGATTGATAAATCCCCAAACAACTTGAATTTACAATATGGCCCATAAAGAAACTCGTTAGTCTCAGCCAATCTCTAACGTTACGAATATTTGTTTCGGAGAATCAAAGAAAAATCACTACTTCGTCCGTAGGAACGCAGTTTTTCTCCCTTCCATTGTTTTCGTAAATAATTTGCGTTTTTTCCTTTCTCACCAGACACAGAGGACCGTGATTTCTGGAAGATTGCCGATTTCCCGAAAACATTAGGAGAACAAAGAAATGAACGAAAGTTATTATCATCTGATTCTTCTTAAAAGACATTTAAATAGTTTACGGAAATCTTATGAACTTAACGACACGTTTTTATGAAGTTGAACAGATTTTTTGCCATTTAGCTTTCGTTTCTTTTGGAGAAAGATTTACCTGTGAACTATTTCGTGAATAATGGAAGGAGAATTACGTTGAGACTGCACGTGTTTAGAGTGAAATGATAATTTTCAGTTGCTATTTTGGTAGTGAAATGTATTATACAAATCACCAAAAAGGCCACTACTTTAATTTTTAAATAGTACTTGTTTTCTGAAAAGCGCTTCGTTGCTATGCATAACTCAAGTCTCTAGAAAAATAATCTGTGGAAAAAAAATGAAAGCGACCGATTTACAGACGCTTTATTGCCGAGCCTCTCGAATCTCTGTCTACCTCCGAGTACCACTCCAGTGTTTTCTGACGCAGCGTTCATTCAAGGAGGGAGGGGAGGGAGGGGGGATCCAGCGATGGCTACTGATCCCTGTGATGCCTCTAGACATCCGCCCCAATGCCCATCTCTCCCGTCTTCTCAAGGCCGCTCTCTCCTGCTACGTCACTCGATTCCATTCGATATTTGGTATCGATACCAACAGCGGCGTATGGTATCCATTCTTTGATATTAACTGACCTAAAGTAGCAGTATTGCAAGTATCAATTGGGTTTCGGAAATATTTAAAATTTAATTTTTAGAAAAAAAAATACTTTAAAATAAAGTATTCATATTATATTTCCATCCTAATTTTCTCAATAATTCTTATTAAACTAAAGTAAAAGACTATTACAGGTATCTATATTGTTTGTTCACTTGAATGGAGAAGAAGACTAGTATCAAAGGGATTCTGTTGTGGTTGTATGGAACATGCACTATACGATGGGAATTTTTGTATTTCATTTATTGATTTATTGTTGTGTATTTTACTTCGTATCTCTTCAAGATATTTCCGCGAATTTGATTGAAACGTACGCATCATCTAGGAATGCACATGCATGTACGCATGCATCTAGGTAACATGCATAAGCAAACATAGCTTTTCTCTGTAATAAGTTAAGATAAATTTATTTAAATTGGATATACCTCGGTGGCAGCTAATTACATAAATAGGGCCATATAACAACCATAAAAATTATATAATAATAATAATACTAATAATATCAAAATATGATTCATAAAACATTAACTTACAATAAGAAAAAGAAAATTTTATAATCTAACTCCGCACTGAATATTTGTACAACTTAATTTGTAATATTTCTGCAATTAAGCACTGCACTGCATTTCACTTCACTTTAATACGACATATCATTTCCTTGTTATTTCTCTGCACTGCAATGCACGACACCTCACTTCACAATATAACACTTTTGCATCGCTATATAACCTACTGGTCTTAGCTAAGTCCTTCATTTACTTAATAAGACCCTAAATTAAAATCCTAAACTGTTGAACACTTCGAGGAAAGGGTTCAAAGGACTTTGCAGGTAATCTATTCCATTCCGTTATCTTTGTAATATCTACTCTCTGGGTGGTTTGCCATGACGGTACGGTGGGGGATCACGGTGCATGCCAGAGGCTCTTCACGCCCACCCAACCCACCGATCTAATGTGATTCCTCGCTCTCGCTGCAGGCGACCGCCGCGCCGCCCGCCGTGGCCAGCGCCACCCTCTTAACGAGCGGGCGTTTCTTGAGACGCTGCCCGCCATGTTGCCCGCCACGCGCGTATTTTTCTCCGCTTCTACGCATAATTGTTGCGGCACCCCACCGCCCACCGCGCCTGCCGCTACTGCCTCCGTCCCCGCCCCCGCACTCCCACATCGCACCCGCCCCCGCCTTCATCTTCACCTTCATCTCCATCTCCGTCTCTGCCTCCGCCTCCGCCACCGCATCCGCCTCCGCCTCCGTCTCTCTCTCAGTCTCCCCCTCCGCCATCGCCATGGCCATCATCATTGCCATTTCCACATATGACCGGGAGGTCCTAGGTTCGAGTCTGACGGTGGCAGGATTTTCGACACTAGCTTGTCAGCTAGGCCGAATTCTAGCGGAAGTTGACGCGCCTAGAATCACTACCAAACAGTCGGTCAAGTCATTGCCAGCGCCACCGCCACTTCCACCCTCACCTCCTCCCCCAGCCTCGCCACCGCCACGGATGCCACCACCACTACCGCCTCCACTACCACTATTACCACCACCACCTTTATAGCCGCCGCCACCGCGAGCTGTCTCATTAGGGATCCGAGGGCGGTAAGTAATTACACGCGATTGCCGCCCGGCGTGGCGTGGCGTGGCGTGGCGCGGCGTGGCGCGGCGCGGCGCCGGGACGCCCTGTCAAGCGCGCTTAGCGCCGTCGCCATGCGCCCGGCCGGCGCCGTGACGCCGCGTTGCCCCGCGTCCGCACGCGCGCTAATTTAAGATGATGCCCAGCAGCGGAAACATCACACTAGCGACACAGGGTTAGGAAAATGTCTTTGGGTTTATGACATTTTTTTCAAAAATGCTCGCTACGATTAATGCATGATGTCGAAGTAATGGCTTTTATTGGAACTTTCTTCTAGGTTGGAAATTCAGCGCCGTGAGCGTTGAGTAAAAATGTTCTCCGTTCTTGAGAGGAATTCCTTCGGAGCACAGCACTATCAATTTTAACTTTTATTTTTTTAAATTCGTGTCAGAAATGATACAAATTGTGTGTTCCGTTTGGGGTATAAATATAATCTGCGCGTTTCCTTGAGATCCAAAATTCGGATTTCACTCTTTTGTTGTTCAAGTTGAGTTAAGAGAACTCCGCAACGAGTATAATCGATAACATTTGAAAACTAGAATTGTTCGCTCTCGAGTAATAGAAAACGTTGGTGCGTATATTCTCAGCTCTTTACAGAAATGTCTTCGCGGTGAGGAATTCGGCATCAACCAAGATTTTACCGTATGTGAATGCTCTTGTCTCTTTAGAGACATTTTTTCAGGGCGTGAAAATCACAACAACAAAACATTACATTAAAATTCCCTGGGTTCTTTCTAAAAGTTTCTTCAGGGCTAAAAAATCAACACTGTATGTGAATGCTCTTAAGTTATTGGTAAACATTCTTCAGGGTTCGAAAATTACCTACAAAGAAGCTCGCGATTCTTTTGGAACTTTCTTCATGGCTAGAAATGAAATGCAATTTAAAGTACTAATATATTTTCCAAATTTAAAGAAGCCTTCATATAGAGACGAAAGTATCATGTGTAATATTTTTTTAATACGTTATAAAAGCTTCAAAATATTTTCAGTTTTGAGAGATTTGTTCTGATTGTGTCTAGATTCCTACTCGAGAACATTCTGAAATAATCTCACCTGTAAGAATATGATTTGTTAATTTAGCGTTAATCTGTGTTAAAGTGAACACGTTATTTGCCAATAATTTATAAAACTGTACAAGAGCTGTCTGTGAATAATGAACACAAAATTTTAACTTGAAAGCGAACATTCATTTTTACCCCGATTTCTACGCTCAGGTGTGTCTTACTGAATTATATGTTGACATTTCAAAACATCTCTCCAACGCTTTCTTCTGCAACGGTTTAGACTGGCCCAAGGTCTTCCAGACTATTTGCAAATGAGAACCTGAATCTCAGGTGTTAACACAGTCTTACTGGTTTCTTTCATTACTTTCTCTATGGGTAGAGTTCAAGCCCTCCCCCCCTTCTCCTCTCCCCCTCCCCCTCACCCCTCATCAAGCAAGGGGCCCGCATTTCATTCCTCACTGCGTTCATTCAGGTTCCTCTGTGCAATTGCTCCACACTTTACTTATTTACTACCCTGTACTTCTTTTCACTTAATTTAATATACGGCTATACATCTTTCTCAATGAGCTATCAATAATTTCTCTATAGTTATTGCAGTTTTACTTCTGTCTTTTATAATATGGACTAGTATATGGAGCATTAAAATCTCGGAGTAAATCTTTACCTTTCAATGTTAATTTAATGTTAGGTCTGTGACCTGCATTTCACGACAACTTGTTTAAGTACTCAATTATGTTATCACAAGTAAAAACTATGTTAGATCGCCGATGTTTCGGAATATTATACTAATTCCATCCACAGGGCTTATATAAAAGTTGTGCTCTTATAGAGATAATTTATCTCGTTGACGACGTTCTGCTTGGTACAGTATTGTATCAAATCTTCAACCTGACTTCCAATCATCCCTTCGCCTTCGCCTTCCTTCGGAGGGGAAGTAAAGCCGGCTGTCCCATGTTAGTAGATTTACTTGCATGTCAAAGATCCTCAAGCCTAAATGACGCCTCTGAGCTAAATTGAAATCGCCTGTTTCTCGCCCAAGAAATACCTCCTTTCTCTGCTAGTTGGTGAAAGGAGCGTAGCGAAATTTCCTTGGTCAGACGGAACAGCAGGCCTCATGGCCTGAGTCTCGCCACGTAAAATAAGGCTTCAATTCAATTCAATTCAATCATTTGACTTACATTTTTCTCTTTCAGTAAAAGTTCTTCGTGTAATATTGTGGGAAAAAGGTACGTTTTACGCATAGGATATCGGTATAGTCAACCGAGGAGTTATAAGCATTGAAATAAAATTGTAAATAAAATAAGTGATGAAGTAGCCTCATCTGTACGTTGTCTTGTATTCAAGAATGTGTGTATGTTCGTCGTCACGAGTGAAAACCATTGCCATTTTCTCCAGAGGCAAAATAATTCTAAGTAGCTTTCTCAGAGAAAAGAAGACATGAGTGTTAACGTAAATGGGACTTCGTTTGAAGAGATAAAATATATTAATTTCTTCATTACGTATGTGCATCACACATATGGGTCTTCTCTTGACAAGATTTTGGCTTTACTTGTGATCGCGAAAAATGCAAATGATTTGGATTCATATGCCAAATACCAAGCATTTGTTCCCAACGAACACTCATCAAAGAGAGCTCTTCCTGCAGTAAAAATTATTTCATACATTTACAACATATTCTAATGAATTCTAACCTTCGAATTTCATTTTAAGGAAATCTTTTGTTATTATTTTTTACTAACGCTATTCAGAAACAAGTTCGTAGTAAACGGCAAAATAAGATACAGTAAACATATTCAAAGCTCTTAGATTTGAATTATCGTTGCTTGGAGCAATGGTTTTTGAACGGAAACTTGATAAACATAATTTTAAGTGCGAAACAGTGGCTACGAACGGGAAAAGTAAATGGGATACCGTGCTAACACTCTTTAAGAAGAAACTAGCGACTAGCTAGACGGTAGGGATATGTACACCTCCAGAACTCCACTTCCTAGGATCACTGGCAGGGGTTTACAGGAAAAACCTCTGTACGACACAATGAAATTCGAAAGCATGTGGGAATATTCAATTTAATAAAAACATACAAGAAAAACTAAGGAAATGGACTAAACATGTCAAACGTATGGATCATGACAAGTTCTTTCATCAAGCTTTGACACCGAATAACACACAACTGGAGAACAGGAAGACGCAAGAAATACTGGATTAATGAGCACGCCGTGCGCATGTAGCTAATACTTGAAAATTTAAGAAATGACAACATTCAAGGTTCAGGTGTGATAACAACAATATAACGGTCAACTTGTACATTCCGTAAATTTTTTCACATGTCTGTTCCAAACCTTTGTCGAGTAGGTGCGTAAAGAAAATTATAAACCGGTATAACTTGAAGTACAAAGTTGCCTGCGGGAATACAAAGCCATATCGCCGCCGTTGTTACTTTTTAATATTATTCTTCATTCTTTCTGATTCTTGTGAAACATAATAGAAAAGTTGAGAACTATGGAAAGTATTCAAATCTTTCTTAATGTATTTGCAGCGAAATGAACAGAAAAGGGACTACGCGAAATGAGAGACTTCATTGTTTACGTTGGAATATTTTCTTACAAATAGCTTTTCTTTAGGAATCAGCCTTTTTATGAATTCTTCTTTCTTTCTTTAACAATCGCTCCAGCGATTCTTGGGTGGTAACCACACCGCCTCTGTCGTAGCTGCAGACAAAACATTTGAAATTTAAAAAAAAGTTTTCATTGGACCACATTGTATTAGCCTGAAAAACAAGCATGTTGAAGCCGGCTGGGAAAGTTTACGTTCTGACATCGCTCATTCTGTACTAGTTTAGATCAGTGATATAAATCGGAATCTTACCCAGAACAGTAGATAGTGAAGGGTCTTGTAAGATGAAGAGCTAATTCTGGTGCGTAATATTCCTTTGGATTATTCGCGCCCCTAAACATTTGGGACAAGTAAAACAAATGCGTGCATAGAAATATTCCGAAGATTATTGTAAGTATTCAAATGGGAAAATGGGAGTGTTGTTTAATTAATCCTTGCTTTACTCTATTCATTTAAAACTCCTTTTTGTGGCGTAGATTTTTAATTGCATATTCTTTTCAAGAAATCGACCAAACAAAAGTGAACTTTTTATTTTTTATTGCAATAATAATAGTAGCTGTAATACATTATTGTGTAATTATTTCTTCAGTAAAATAAATAGAAAAAATTGAATAAAATTTGTTTTAATGAAAATAAAATGTCCTGATATGTTTTACTTTCTCTTTCTACAAAAGTAGTAGTAGTCAACTTTTTCTTCAATGTTTCAACAAAATGCTCCTAATGTCAAAGTATAATGGTTAAAGAACGCTCCTCACGTTCTTAAGAACATGTTTTAATGACACTTGAATAAGTGTTTTCGCTCAATAAGAGAGAAATATCCGTAACTACGCAGGATTTTTAAACGTATTCAGAGACGGCTGGTGCTACCGGTGCACCAAACCGGAGCCCCAGAAATCAGGGACTCCGAAAAAGGATCCCCGTCAATACCAATAGATAGATAATATTTTTATTTTAGGTCACATTAACCACTTGGGTTATTAGCGAACTCTCTCTCAATACATTTACAATTTAATACATTTAAAAACACCTAAAAATTCATTATCCTTACATTACATTTTATTGTTGGTTTTAATTAGTGCATTACATTAATCACAGGTTGAACTCATTTCTTGATTACAATAACAGCAGAATTTTACTGTAAACACTATTTTAGAAAAAATATATATTTGGCTCTACAAATTCATTTCTTTCAGAAATCTAAGAAATTTGGTTTATGCGTGCTCATGTCGTATGAATCTCACATGGCTGCAGCATTGTTCGGGATGTAATGTTGATGGGTGAACTTGGTGTGACCTATTCTACATCTAATTAATTCTACTTGATCCGTTCGAAAAATGTTAACAGCTGGATTGGCTTCGTGATTCTCTGTAATGCTTCTTAATTGACAGATTCTTAACTAATTCTATTAATTCTATTCATTTCTGTCTAGGTTTTCTAGCGTGATTTTAATTATCTTGTGATATTCGTAGTAACTTAATATAATATCACTTTTTTCCTTCACTTTGAGATGCCTCCTTCGCTTTTCTGTCAGCCATTTCATTTTCTGCAATGCCGAAATGTAAAATACCTAATAGAGTTACAGTTCCTGTTCAATAATTGGTTGGCGGAGTATCATCGTAAAAAAGTTAGTATCAAATTATTCGTCACCAGAATATTTTATTAAGGTTATTCCTTATTATTGCTGCAATTGAATGTGGGGAAATTTATTTGAAGTAATACCAATAACACAAATAACAAAGAATATGCTGAAGGGCCAGTGGTTGAGCGAGAGGGTATTCACAAAGTGTCTGCCACTTCGTCTGTGTGTTTACGTCAATCGCAGTCAGTTATGCTACTCGTCTGACACCTACCGCGTGACCAGGGGACGAATTGAAAATACGAAGTTGTGTAACATTTTCTTTTGTAAACCACGTGTTGGCAGCACTACAGAACGATTAATTTGAGTTGTGTTTCACAAGATGTATTCGATCTGCGTTGTTGCCTGTTCTACGTTATGTAGTTCACGAAGACAATTTCACGAATTTATTTTAAGAATAGGGGCTCAAGAATACGTAAGTCGATTGCATAAAATGGAAAATGATTTCTACGCTGCTCAATTCTAATTTATATTGTAATTGGTACGTAACCGATATTAATTAGACCTAAAACTCATGATTTCGCGTTAGTCAATTCCAGTTAGTGGCTCCATTTCAACTTTTTGCATCAGGGCCTCCGAGTACTTACGAGTACTTATATCACTGCGTACATTGAATAGAAGCTATCACTTTCAAATCTTCTCATCAAGTTTTCCATTGTTTTTTACATTTACTTTTCTTCGATAGGTATCTCTGTACATCTTACTTTCACTATATATTCAGAATATTGTCATTCACTAAATGATGAAAGGGACTCTATGATTTGAGATGTCTGATGAATACGCTTCAGTGTGTAGAATGAAATAAGAATCCTGAAGACGGTCTAGACTTAGAAGACTGAAACATTTTGAACTTGGCGATTTCTTTCAATTTCCTTTTCTCCACTACAAATATTATGAGTCTCGATTTACGCATCAACTTTCTCAAAAGCTAGTCTTTCATGACACCGTGAGTGTAAATAATAATTTCAAATCTATTACAATATGCGAAAGCCTGAGCAAAGCTCTCGTTTGCCTGCTTCTTAATCATTAATTGTGCTTGTTCATTCCTTAATTAACATATTTCTCGAATATTGGCATTTGAGACTCTGCATCTTCGAGTGAATTAAATCATGCCCCTCCACCAAGACAGGAAGCAGCTTGGCGACATGACATACATAAAAATATGCACGATAAAAAAATTGTAAAGTATTAAATAATATTCAAAATGCTACTTGTGAGTTCTTTTTAATGCCATTAACAATTAACACATATTTATAATTTAATCATTCAAACTATTTCTTCTAGAAAAATACAAGCAGAAATATAGTATAGGTAAAAATATTTATAAAGATGTCGTTTAGAATTTTAAAACTGTGTAGAAAATAAAACAGTAAACAATTCTTTAAACTAAATAATTATTGCTGTTAATAAATCCAATTTAAAACATTGTTTCCTATTTTTTTTAAATGGCACACGCATTTCTGAATCCGGGCTTGGGATGAACATAATATTCTAATACATGTCTGCCTAAATGAAAAACAAATGTGATTTTGTTTCTTCAAATTAAATATATCAAGTTTTTTTCTATGGTAATTGAATTAATTATTTTGTAAATCATAAAATTATTCTCTTTAGGATGATGATGTTATCAACCACTTAGAGAAAGGAAATACGTACACAGTATTAATTGCAATGTACGAGTACATTTTGAATGAAATATATACTTCAGTTATTTAGTACATTGTGCGCACCATTCAGAACATTCTTGCACACAAAATTTTATATTCCATACATTCCAAACACAATATATATTAAATGATTCTTCATTTGTTAGAAAAATTATTATTGAAATCATGTTCCACCATGGAACTTAATGCTTAGAGTCTATTTATCTCGAAAATTATATCTTGAAATGTTCAAATATTATCAAAAATATATTATCCCATGAAAAATAAAGCGAAATAAGCAATTATTCTATATGTCATTTGTAACAACACTTCTTCTTGCTAGAAGCGAGTGTACTTATTTAAATAACGTAGTATGTATACATTATTTAAATCTACTATCTTCAACTACAGAAAGAACGAAAGGTAAGCGGTAACTGTTCAATTTCATTGTATGCTTTCCACGTATTTTCAATTTTCATCTTTGGCTAAATATCTAAATTTCTAATTTGTAATGAACGCAGAATTTGAAAGAAATTTCTGCATCCTCCGTGTTTTAAGTGTTGTCTAATGTTCCTTTAGATATCAAGGAACTCGGGAAAAATACGAAAACATATATAAGATTTATTTCTAATGCGCCCAGAAATTGAGAGAAAACTATGCACTCTCCGGCCTTTTATAAATATGAAGTTTCATTACATACTCAGGAATTTGGCGAAAATCCAGGAACAAAAAAATTCGATTTTGACTGAAAAATCCAAATATTTGATTTTGTTATTGCGCATATTCTAATACTGATATAGTGAGTGCGTTACTGCTTACAACTCAGCTGACGTCATGCGATAGTACGGATTCAAGGAAGAGACCGCTCGCCATTAAATATTTGCTGTACGTGAAATACGTGATGCTTGTCGAATCCTATTTAACAAGTAAAATATAGAATAGCCCTGTCCTTATTTCGACCAATAGAAGCCGGAGTCCTTCAAGTCAGTGTGTTGGGATCTGTATTGTATCTCATATTTACTAATAATATACCAACATTAAACAATGTTGTAACAGCCACCTTCGCCGAAGATACAGCAGTACTACCATCCAGCGAAGATCGGAAAGCAGCATCACAAGCGCTTGAAAACCACTTACAAACAATAAACCAGTGGCTTTCTCGTCAGCACATTAAAATCAACTAACAAAAATCTAAATATGTGAACTTCGCTCTAAGAAAAGACACAAATTGTCATTGTCATTTCAAATTATTAATGTTAACATATTTACTAATTACTTTAATGTAAAATAGATTGTAATTTTCCTCGTTCCGAATAAAAAAATACTTAAGTGTTTATTTGGATAGAAGATCAATGTAGAAGGTCCATATAATAAAAGAAAAGAACTAGAATTAAAAACTCAAAACTATCAATGGCTAATAGGTAAACACCCCCAACTATCATTGTCAAACAAAATACATAAAAATGTGTCCTACAACCCATATGAATATACAGCTTGGGGCTCAGCCAGCGTCACTAACATCGAAATTCTTCAGCGATTCCAGTCCAAATATCTTCGTTCAGTAACAAAAGCATTCTTGTATGTGAACAATGAAGTACTCCATAATGACAGGACGTGGACTATTTTTGTTAAACATTTTTGCAGTGATAGCAGATTATTTTATTAGTTGTTCTTGAACAGGATGCGTGATGTTTTTTTAAAAAAAACCTCTTTTTTTTAGTTTTGTTCAGCAGCACAAAATGTAGCTGCAGAACACTAGTTACTTTCCAAAATTGAGTAGTATATTTACTACGAAGTTTTGTCTCAAGTTATTAAATGCATTAAATTAAATTAAATTCTTATGAGAAATGGAGTTCTTTCAAGAATCCAAACGTTTGAAAGAAAACTTTCATAACTCGTGAAGGTAATAAGAGATAAGAAAATATGAATATTAACTATACATTGCTCATATTTGTTAATTATATTTCTTTGAAATTATGTATTTTTGAATACACATGAACGTCCACTATTATAAATTCTACAAGCAAAAGTGTACTGCACCTAGCATGGAAGGAAATATCAGATATTAATTCAAGAAAATAAGTTTTCGTTTTCTTCAAAATTGGTTATTTTCGGCGGTTTTTTAACCATATTTTTTTCAAAAATGTCGGAAACAAAATATTGACGCTCTATGACATAACTTTTAGCTGTTTCGACGCCTGGTCTATGGTAAAATTCAAAAGGTCGCAGTAATATTGTCTTCGGGTTTTATTGATTGCCATCCATCGCAAAGTTCGCGCTTTCGTTTCAGGTGGTACGAGCGGCTCTGAACAGACGGTTCTGCTGCTCTCAAAGGTGGTGCAGACGCCAGCGGCCGCGTCGAAGGGAGAGAAAAATAGCGCACGGCCGTAACGCAAGCCCGCCGACCGCCCTCTTCTGCTCTTCTGTTCTGTTTACCGTGTCGTTTATTTTAATTATTTATGAAACGCAAATGTTTGACGCAAATGCGTGAGACGCGAGAGGCAGCGGGGACTTGAAAATATTTATTTCTGCCTGTCGTTAGGCAATCCATAATTATTTTCGGGCGGCGTTCTAAACAACAATTTTTTTTATTTCTAAAAAGAAGTAAAAGACAGAAGAGAATAGAAGAGGCCGTGGGAGGAACCGGGTACGAATCCCTCATGTTGTTGTTATATATGAGAGCGATCCGAGGGGCCCAGCATTCATTGAAATGATTCAGCAGCGTGCTGTGGGAAAACTACGAAAAACCTCAATCACTCTTCGCTCGGGCGGTACTGGCGGCAGCGTCGGCGGCGTCGGCGGCGTCGGCGTCGGCGACGGCGGCGGCGGCAGCGGGCTCGCTGTTCTGTTGTTTCTGACGAGAAATGGACGACGTCGATCAGTCTTTCCTCTTTTTTTAGATTCGTTATTGATCTCTTTATTGACATGTGTGTATGTGTGAGCGTGGCGGCGGCGGCGGTGGCGGGAAGCCCGAAGGAGAAAAGAGAAAGTAGGCACGGAGCGGAGCGGCGGCGGGCGCCGTGGCGCTGCCCAGCGCGTGTGTAAACGCGTGGCGGGGGCTGGGGCGGGGCGGCTGGGGCGTGCGGAGGGGAGGGGGCACTTGCGAGCCGCGGGGAGCGGGGCGGGGCCGGGACGGGCGGCGCGCACGATATTTTTGGCCTTCCGGGCGGGTCCGGCGAGGCTCCGCCCCCTGCCTCCTCGCTCTTTTTCTCGCTCTCTTTCTCTCGGGCGCGGCGCGGCGCGCTGCTGTCTGCCTCCGCTCCGCTCCGCTCTGCTGTGCCCGCCTCTTCCGCCGCGGCGCTAGGCCGCTGCCCCCTCCCCGGCGGCGCGTCTTGCGGCGTCGCGGCGCCCCCGCTGGACCGCCGCCGCCGCCGCCGCCACGTGGCGCCGCCGTGCTCGCCGTTGCGCGGCGCCGCGGCGCTCTCTCGGCTCGGGCGGCGTCGCCCGGGGCCCCGCGGTGCCTCGCTGCGCCGCGCCGCCGCCGGTCCCCGCGGGCGCACCTGTCCCTTCCACCCCCCCCGCCCCCGCAGCCGCCCGCCGCCGGCGCCTGAAAAATTCAGCGGCGCGCGTGTCCCCGGCGCGGCGCCATGCTCGCCCGCCGCGCCGCGCCGCCGCGCCCCGCCCGGAAGACGCGCCCGCCCGCGAGGGGCGATATTCGCCCCCCGCCCCCGTGTTCGCGGGGGATTGGGAATCTTTTATTTTTTTTGCGCGTTTTCGGAAAGGGTTTACCTGCGAAGGCTTAGTATTTCGAAATGGGCCTCGGGCAAACCTGGGCTTGGAAAATAGAGAAGAATTCCAGTTAACACATTGTCAAGTGTTCGCTTCCAGCAATCACAAGTTCTTGTCGATTTCCCACCTGAATTCGAAAACATCTCAAAATAGTCGTCATAAATAAGAACTACTTACCACAGTTTTCTGACTGTTTTTTTCGTAAATAATCGTTAATAAATACATTCCTGCAAATATGTCAACTTTTACGATGTACAAAAAAGATCTCTTTCTTGAGAAATAGGAAATTCAAATCGCGAATTCAATTTCTTCTTGACTACAATTTTCTTTTACATAAAAAACTCAAATTACATTTTGTGTTCATTTCTCCGCTGTCACAAACATATTTCAGCAATGAGTTTTTCTTTTCTCTAAACCGTAACAAAGCAGACAATAAAATATTTTTCCTCTACAGACCGGACATTACTTTAGCTATACCTTCACCGGACATTGCGGGACGTATTTTAATACATCTATTATTTTAATTTTTATTATTAATATAATTAGATTGTTATTGTAATCGTTGTTATGTTATGTTACAAATCATATGTGCAAAATTCATGAAACGTCAGAGCTGTAAGATCGTATGGGATTCCCTAAGATCTACGAAATATTTTACTTATTTCTTACATTTCACATGAAGCGTCAAATTTTATTCTGTTGATTGTTATTCTTCAAATTTCAAAAGTATTCAATTGAAATAATCTTCACTGAAAATTTGTCTTGTTGGAGAGGTGGGTGATGACTGAGGGAATGGTGTGGTCGATGAAATCGATGATTTGTACGCACTGCGCTGGATTTTGAAATAGATACAATGTACAAATATATATGACGTCAATGTTTAAGAACCAAGTAAAAATAATTAAGTTCTATGAAATAAGTATTAACAAGTTAAAATAAATTACTTTCCAGGAATATTTCGTACGTTATCTTCATCGAACCGTCTTCCATACCTGGCCATTAATGAGTATCGAAGCTTTTCCAGGCATGCAGGACCTGATTCTTCTCACAGCACAATTTTTCTATGAGCAACCTTTATTTCAGAAATTTTATAGACATTTTATGGTAGACCAGTGTGGCACAGTTAATAAATCTAAGAAAAAATAAATATAGTAAAACCTTCGTTATCGTGAACGCCAAGGGATCGAAATAAGTGGTTTTTGTATTATAAAAATTCATATTATCCAATTATATAAAGTGTATTTATTGTATACAAATTATTTATATTTATTACATACAAAGTATATGTAGTATATTATATTCTAATTACTAAGTTTTATTGTCGGGATCAAAGTTTTGTTCATGTTAAACCAGTTGTACTGGGGTTTATGATACAATGATATTAATATCCGGGCTTACACTTAAAATTGTTGAATGAAGACAACATCAATTCTCTTATGAGAATACCTGAAGAGCCCTTGAATACCAACGAATTCCGAACGACATCTCTGTGTTTGTTTTTCTGTTTATGTTTTGAGCGTGTTTTGTGCAACAGCTTGAAGGTGAATGAAGCTGAATGAAGCGCTCAAAGAAAAAATAAAATGCTCTTGAAAAGCTATTTGAAAATAACAACTTCTGGTAATAAAATCGGGTAGTTCTGGTTTCTGCATGCATTGCACATTCGTCAGAACTAGAGGGATAAATCTGCATACTTTAAAGTTAAAGTTTTCCGCAGAAAATGTGAACCACAATGTATGAATTATCCATTTTCATCAACCGACAAAGTGTGTACATCTACTTTTCCAAGATGTTAATTGTGCTTAGTTGCATCGATTTATCAGATTTATTATCAAAATTTCTTTCTTTTCCATAATAGTTTTTGTTCTCAGAATGAGAATTGAACATAAAATAATAAAATATGTTTGTATCTTGCAATTCACCTTGAGTTAGGGCATTAACTTCAAGTAACTGAGGTTGGAATCATTTAAACTGGAAACTTATAGAACGGAATGGAAATACGATTTGAAATAGAATCTGAAATATGAATATACAGGAAATACATTCTACCAAAAGTTGTATTACAGTTCTTTAAATATTGTATTTATTTGATTTGTTATTATTCTAGTATATCTAGTAATTTCAGAAAATAAATATTAATTCTATCATTATGTGTATTATTATTGTGAATATATTTATTGATATGTAGTAAGTAATTTAAAACTTATTTTTCTCATCTGAGACAAATTGTTTATTCTATTGTTTCAGGTGAAGGAAATACAGAGACACCGCGAACGCTCTTCTTTGCAGCCAGGGTCCCCCAGGAATGGCGAGACCTAGGAGGAGAAAACGAACTGCCGCGAGAAATATTATTGGGTTTTAACATTTTAGAGAAAAACCGTTCTTCTCCACGAGCATCCGTGTGATTTCTCTTATATATTGAGACGATGTAACGTGCAGCATTATTCGCAAAAACATATCTAGCCGTAATAAAATACAGATATTTATTATTTCTGCATGGAGGTTTATGGAATCTGGTGGCAGAACACTGCAATTTACGAACATTACAGTTAAGAATATTATAACAATATAACTTTAAATTATTTAAAAATAATAATAATATTAATAATAATAGTAATAACAATAAATGCAATAAGAAAAACAATAGCATTAAATTTACATTAACCAATAAATACATGACTATACTGCACTCCACAACATTTGCACTTCACTTTTCTTTCTTCTTCTGAATTGCAGTACACTATTCAATACGTCACCACACTTCAATACCAACCCTGTATAACAAATTATTTTATTATGTATTTAAGGAAGCTATGCTTTCAATAATAATAATAATAATAATAATAATAATAATGATTATGATGATGAAGATGATGATAACTGTTTTAATACGCCTAACGTATTAAGTAATAAAGTTTACAAATATCATTAAGTAACCATTTTTTAAACAATTAACACCTAGGGAACAAAGGTTTCAAAGACTATCGCCGGCAATGTATTTCAGTCCGTTATTGTAAAGGAAAATTTTCCAACATTTATTGTCTAAGACCTGTAGTGGATTTTGTGCTTGTGATCCACTCTACCAAAGTACGTGTATCTACTGAGTCGGATGTAGATATCTGTCCAAACTGAATTACCGGCATCTGCTTTGTATAGGGCATGGGATCTTGCTTTAACCCTCCTGATTTCTAGACTCCCATTCCACTTTCTTCCTTTTACCTCTGAAAGTCAATTCACTCGCTCTTCTCTGTTTTCTATTAAAATATTATTTTTGTAAATTTCTATAAAGGTTCCAACAAACCACCATGGATTCAATTGAATCGTCATTAATGAATGGATGAGCTAGAGATAAGTAAGCGAATTCTCTCGCTTTCACAGTACACTTTTCAAGGTGCCGCGCAGTAACATTCAAAGACCTCTAGACTATTCATTCAGCAAAGTTTACGTGATTTTTGTAACGCAATATTTGTTGTCAAAATTATCCCCAGATACATGACATCTTTTGGAATATATTTTCATTGCCTAAACGGTATTGATACTTGCAGTTCCTACCAAACACTGTACTTAACACTTTGTACATGTAGCCCCTACAAAAAATGCGATGGTTCTGCTTTTCGAACTATTTATTGTCGTGATATTTTTCCACCTATAAATGTACTCTATATAGTTCTTCTTCTTGTTTTTATTCTTCTTCCCTTGGTGCCTCTCAGCGTCGGTTTTCCATCTCCGGTCACTTCCGACCATGGTCCGACCATTTCCGGTCAGCCATTTCTCATACTCCTTTTTGTCTTGTGCCTTGCGCTTCACCCCTCCTAGTATAGTTCCGCCCCTTTAGTATCTATCCTGTGTATATGCGGCCCATATTCCTCTTGGACTTGCAGGTGCCCTCCTTCCCTCTGGCCCGGCTTCGATCATTTGTTTCCGCATTCTATCTTCTGCCATTCTATTTACATGTTTATACCACTTCAGAGCCTTGTTTTCCATTTCCTTGAGTAGCGGTGTAACTTTTAGTTCCTCTATAATAGTATTATTGTATTATATAATTCACCCTGCAAAATATCCTCATAAACTTTTTATTGAATAACTCGATATATTTTGTTATTAGCCAACTGCACATCCCATTAAGGGCGAGGGTCTCCTGCTTGAACAAGGAATTATTAATACTTCTGTAATGAAGTGATAGGATGATGAGGGATGAAAGGACGATCATAAATACATCCATGCCCAAGGCAAAATTCCAACTCGCAATCCTTCGATCCGAGATCACCCCGACACTACTGCATTAACGATCTCGGCTACCCGGATACGCAATGTATTATTAGTCATCTGCAAATAACACTAGGGTACAAAATAACCTTCTTGCCTCAAAATAAAAAAAATAAATGTGATTCTGCTAATATTTGTCTCCTAAATTCATATATGATATCAATTTTTCCCCATCGTGCATGGTTTCCGAGATATAGGCATTTATAATTTCGAACATTTTAATACTTTTTGAATTCTTAACTACACAACATTCAACATTCTAACTCGTGTAGAAAGTAAAAAATGAAGATTTTTTGCTATATTTTGTCTGTAGAGCATCCCTCTTAATGGTCCAAGTATAATCGGTCAGCATAGTAGGATTGCATTTGACTTGGTATCTGTTTTCCACAGCTAAAATCCCATGATTGTGCTATCACTCACTGTGCCAAGATTGTGCGGGAAGAAATCGAGATGCATTTGCAGGAATTGTACTTTTAAGAGCGTAAACTAAATATTTTTTAAAAATGTTATAAGAGAGTTGGCAACATATCGGTAATTTTCCGCCTTTCGATTTCCAACAAACTGCTTTCCAAGCTGCTTTCTCCATTGGATATAATTGTTCTTCAAACTTTTCTTCATGCATTAATGATCGTATCTGTGGATCCACGAATAGTCCTTCTTTAATTTTTGCTTCATTAATTTTAGGGAACTTCAAAGTGGTTCAGAAACCTTGGAGTATTGCCCATGGCTTTGTCGAAATACTTCATTATTCCTAATTTTATATGTAACGGAGGTATTTACACATTCTAAGGATTACATGATGTGTCATGTTTTACATTTTCTGTTCAGAAATGAATGATTCGCGTTTAGGCAATTCTTTTATAATGTAATGTCTTTTTCTGGCCCTATCGCCATATTCTCACACAAAAACAGTACTTGGTTTAACTAAGTTACAGACCAGGTTGCAAACCAAGACCACAAATATTCCATTCATACAATGCATGTTGAAGATTTTCCAATATAAATTTAAAGTTTTCATATGTTTCTTTGACACGAGCAGAGTGCTCCTCAGACAGTGAAAGGAATTTATTAAGGCACACACATCACATTGTTCATGCACAATTCAGGCACACAAATCACTCACAATGACGTGTTTACTGGTTCACAACTTTCTCACTACTGGCACAGTTCTGATGAATGTGTGCTACTCTAGATCACGTTTCTACACATGTGTCTACACATGTCTGAATTCGACAACAGTAGCAACGCTCCCATTTTAGTTAGCTCATTTGATTCCATCAAATTTAAAATATTCTGAGAGATTGTACTTGACAATACACAAATGGAGGAACACGGGTCAAAAATATTAAAACTATTGGTGCTACAGAATGGTACACACTTTCTCGAATTAGTTTTCTAATTCCTTTGGTTTTGGCTAGATATTCAGAATTGCCACATACTCTTGCAACCTGCCATCTATCGTCGCCCAAAGTACGTTTTTTTTGACATTTTCTTAATTTTTCGGTTTCGTAACAGTAGAACGGAAATATAATTTTAAGAATATTAAATAACAGTAAAACCTAGTTCTAAATGGCAATCTTTGTAAATTTGGAGACGTTTTTAAGAAAATGTCATGTAAGCGCTACTATAAATTTGAAGCTCTTTTTCACAGAACATTTTTAAGTTTTCGAAAACCTTTATTAGAAGTAATTTGAAGCATTTTAACCCATAAATACAATAGAGTTTAGAAATTGCTGAAAAAAATCATATTAACGGCGTGAGAGATCTTTCAAAAAATTACATCTGTGTAATTTTTGAAAAAACAAAAGAATAGAACAATATGACGTTTATGTCATCTCATAGAGTATATTTCGCACTACCCTACCAAAAGTTTAAAGAAAAAAATTGGAGCCGTTTTTGAGAATTTTTTGAAAATGTTCGGGGGGCTTCATGTAAAGTACCCCCATGTACTGAAGAAAGTTTTTTTTTAATCGCGGCACCTCGAGTGGAGCCAGATCGACCGGGAAATATCCGTTTTGGAAAAAAAAGTTCGTATGGTTTTTGCGCAAATGTTGTTCACCGACGGACGGACGGTTAAAAAACAGTTTTTCCGTATCAGGGAACCCCAAAACGTGTATTTACATTGAAATCTCGAAATCTATTTTCCGCAGCATTACATAACCTTTCTTATACTATGTATATTACGCCGTATACGTGAAAGTAAAAAAATAAAATAACAAAAAAACTGTGGGTGGTGGAGAAATTCCGAACACATATTTGAAAACCAGATAAAAAACCAAATTAAGTACATGTATTGGTACCCATGAAACAACAATTATGTTGACCAGTATAATCATTCCTTTGAAAATAAATTGTCTGGCAGTTCATTCATGAACGCGAGGGACAATATCACTTCCAATAACACTTCATTGAGGGATACCCGCAGTTACCTTTCCTCAAGATGAAAACCGTTGTCCAACTCGGACTTCCTGTTTCCTATCTCGAAGAAGTCCATTAATCCACGCCACAACTCTGATGTCAATACCAGAATGCAGTAACTTCTGAACAAGTTTATCATGTGGGACGACATCAAATGACTTGGCAAAACCTATTAGTACGGCGTCCACCCTTCCTCCGCCATCAACTTCATCCTGAAACAACGATACAAACGATACTATCTGAGTCTCGCAAGAAAAAAAGTTCCTAAAAGCATGCTGAACGCGAAATAGATATTCTTTTTGCTCCCAATACGGAGTTTTACATAACATAGTTTGCATTGTTAACATGCAGTACTCTTTTCAATACATTTTATTTATTTAACAATAATAAACAAAAACTGAAAAGCTAGATTTCCGCGATTGCAGTTAGTACATTCGTAGCTGCCCGGAAGATGTCACATTTTAGGCACAGTAGGCAATGTTTTGTCCATCATATTGTGACTCCTCAGGACATATGTCCAATGGCTTTCTTGAATTCGGAATTCATATCCTTGCTCTTGTCTTATACAATATTGAACTATTAATTAATGTAACAATATTGGTAAAGTTGCAATTAAGGAAGCAATATCGCCAAAATTTGATATGAAGGAATATTCTCTCTTGTGCATCAGAAACAATTTTCATCGGTAAACAAGTTGCATGTTTTTCTCTTATAATTTATTGTGCCTTGTCTAAATGAATCAACTTTCTAACGAGAGAACATTGAGAACGACTATTTAATGATATTGCTGAGGAAACAATTAATTTCCCCATTAACACTCCACAAATCTCAAGAAGACGTGCGCCGGTAATGAAGCTACATTAATGTCCAGAAGCAAAACGAAACAAGAAGCCCCGGCATTTTCTCAGTGGATTAAGGGCAACTGGACGAAAAACGTAATTGACATGGGAAAACCATCATCACCATCAGTATCATTCTCATTGTTTATTGTCCTGATTAACTGTTATGCGTATTCCGGGCAGATGATATTTCGAATTCAGTTTTTCTCAAGCAAGTCAACCTTTTAATTTTTTAATTTTATCCACCAATTGAGGACAACTTCAATAAAAGTCAGCCTCTATGGTAAGTACATGTGATAAGTACATATTCCCACTACATTATGAACTTGAAACTGGGAGTGTGTCCGTGTGATCTAGTAGATTTCATACAGCGAGTGTCTCCAGAAGCTATCTTTCTGAGTCTGAAATCCATTTACAATAAAACTGACCTAGTTACTACTAGCTATAAGTTACAACTTCACTCAAAGGCCTCTTTCTTTTTAAGTAGAGAATTTATTCTTATAAACTTGAACCATCGTTCTTTCCTAGCTTTGTAAGTTCTTTCAGCTTATTTCCTGATCATCTGGACAATTGTAGGTAAGAACGCACGTTAGATAATTTAGTCTGGAAAGATGTTGAACAAAGTTGCCCAATTCTTACTCCATTCGCCCAGGCTGCATTATTTTGTAGCCAATATTCTTGGCCTTCAGATCTGAAACTTTTACACTGTATTGTTAAGTTCAAAGTTTAAATTTTAACATCCAACTCTCAACTATGTAGTTTTTTTTAAATTCATCGTGTAAAACCGCTATGAATAACTTCACCAGATAATAATAATTTGCTGAGACACATCCAATTAAACTGATCTTCTTATCGTACTACATCTTTGTCAAAATATGAATTTCAATCAAAGATGGTAATAGCTTGTTCTAACCAAAAATGGTAACGATCTTGCTTTTACATGATATTCTTGTCACTTGATTTAGTATCAAAGCCTAACTTAATTTTATTTCTGCAGTCGCGTAGAAATGTGCATGATTCTTTCTACATGATATGAATAGAGCCCTGCCAGAAATCTTTTCTTGTATTAAGAAGCCAAGAAGTTTGAGATGCACTTCACAATAAGAATATGTAGTCCATACATAATACGAGTGTTAACGACTCCTTTGAAGTCGATTGTCATACACAATATTTACGAGAGATAAGTTGCAATTTCTAAAAAAATATATGAATCTAAAAATTTTACATAAATATTGTCATGAATTATGTCTAAAATTGTAAAATAATACATTTAGTTAGAGCCGAAAATAAGCGATGTTTCAATGCCAATCTTAAAACATTTATGAAATTGAAAATATTCTTCTAGTACATACCATCCACATTATCGCAACAACATTTACAGTACAGAAGGTTATTATGTAGCAAACTTCGTGAATGTCGTATATGGAGTTTTGAATAACCCCGCGATTCAATCACATTACATTTTCCTTAACATAATTTATGGCTTATATATTTTGTGTATCATAAATTACAATAAATCTGACGATGATAATAATAATAATAATAATAATAATAATAATTTATACTAATGTCTAGAATATTCACTAAGCTGTCCCTAAATCCCTAATATTCACTAATGCAAATCCCATCTCTAGTCGCGCAACACAAAGGTATTCTCGAATATTTATTTTCTTTTGTTTTTGTTTTTTACTTGGGGAAAGAGATCTTGAAATGAAGTTCGGTGCAATTAAAACAGGTTTAAAAATCAGTAAAAGAAATTTGTAATTAAAAGAGAATACATTTTATGCCAAAATTTGGAACGATCTAGATAATGTTTCAATTAAAAAAAATTTAATATGTGATATCAAAAATTCAAATGTGATTCGGTAAGTATGTGCATAATAATGTAAAAATATTTTAAGCATGTATAAGTAAATTGGGATAGAATTTGGGATTTTCTTTTCTGATTAATCAATTTATTTTATACGTGTTTTTTTGATCTACTTGTATTTCCACATTCAATTAGTTAAGAAAAATTCAATTGTTGATATTTTTGTAAATGTCTTATGGTTTTCATTTATAAACAGATTCTTAATCACCCTAAAATTCAATATTATTATCATTTTTAACATTATTCCTGCAACATACATGTGCATTATACCTGAAAAAATTAAAAATAAATTTGTCTAACGGAATTGGTAATCATGCGACCGAAAAAGTATCTTGCAGAAACCAATACATACGATGAGACAACGTTGTATTTTTCTAATGATAAAAGCATACATTCTTCACTACTTCCTACTATTTCATCTCTCTGAAGCATCGCCAAATCCTGTCCTCACCCCTCGGACAAGGCGCTGTCCAACGTTCCTCCTGCTGTGTCCGATGGGACGGGTTCAAGAACCCCAAACAAGTCGAAAGCATCCCTTAATGTGAGAAAGCTGCAATAAAGGCGGGCGAGCGGGCGGGCGGGCGGGCGCCGGCTCTGCAGGGCCGTTACTTTCCCGGAACGAGTCCGCGGCCGTCCGACTTGTCCCGACACCTCGCGACGCCGCCGCCTCCGCCGCCGCCGCCGCCGCCGCCGTCAGCGCGCCGGCCAAATGAATTCATGCCTCCCCGGGCGGCCGGGATCCGCGTCTCAAGGGAAAGGGCCAAAGAAAGAGCGAAGAAAGGGCTGCGCGGGGGGAAAGGCTACGGGACGCGGCGGACGCTTTTGTCCTCCGCGCGCTTATTATTAACCGCATCGCGTCGTGTGTCTCGGCGCGCCGCTCCGCGCCGCCTGCTTAGCCCTTAGGACGGTGTCAGGTGGCGTTTCGGAGCCTTTGGGCCCAACCGCCGTTCGCGGGGACGAGACGGGACGGGGCGGGACGGAGATGTGTCTGGAGGTTCGTTTGCCTGTGTGAATGTCGTCCCCCCACGTTACACCGGCAGCGTCCTTTCCCAGTTCCGTTTCTTGTCATTAGAAGGAGTCCACTTAACGAAAACACCGAACTCCGGTTCATCGTTATTTTTGGGAATCGAAAGTACTGGTATGAATTTTAGCAATAAAAAAAAGAAATAAACCTTTGTGTATGAAAGAGTACACTAGCCGTAAACCTAATTTATATTACTAATTTTTCGAGATGTACAGAAACTGAAAAAAAAACTATGATGTCTCCGCACTTTGTTAATATAAAGGCCCATTCTCAATGCAAACATAAGTATAACGCATACACGTAAACTTAAACATAAGTGATAGACTGAAGTATTCACAATGTCTAACATAAACGTACGAAAAATAAGAGTTTCTATTGGCTGTGAGACATTCTAGTTTACAATTGGTTGGATGTGAGAATCGATTTCCCAGATAGCGACTGTGTCCAGGGCCCATATGGCGTTAGTTCATCTATGGACTTCGCTCCTCTTTCGATTCTCGATTTTGAGTTAACCATCTGTGATTGGTTCATTTCTTATGTCTAACTTAAGCATAAGCACAGAAGCTTGAAGCTTGCAAGCTTATTTGTTAACCTCTTACGTGTTATGCGAACGCATTGTGAATGAGTCAGCTTATGGACGTAGTCCTAACTTTTATGCTAATGCCATGCTTATGTTAATGTTTGCATTGTGAATGGGCCTTAAGTAATATCTATGGTTTTGTTAGGTACTCTGGAACTCGGGAAAAATGCAAAAACCATTAAAGAGCTTCGATTTTGACTGCAAAATGCAAATATTTGTGTTATTCCGCCTATTCTCATAATGCGTGTATTGGCCCGAATTCCAATGCCCAGTGCGCAACTCTAACGTCACAGCTGCCGTGATTCGGTAGCAAGGCTTAAAATAAAAGAGCACCTCCTATTACATATTTCATATTTACGTGCTGTTATAGAACAGCAACGTTTTGACATTCTTGGAATGTAAAGGACCATTGTGGTGTTTGTGCACTCTACGATGTTATTTCAGTATTTACAGAGACTGCTCTGTTGAAAAAGTGATTGCAGTGAGCTGCCTAGAATAAACTACAAGGGCGTAGAATGCACCGACAGTAGATGTTTGCAAACATCTTCTACTCAAGGATTTTCTCGTTTAAATTATATATAGTCGATAAACCTAACTTTTTGAATATCTTTTTGCGACAAAAAGTTATAATCCTCCACTTTTAACTCAAAATGCATGTATTATTCTTGATTTTTCTATAAGCCCTCGCTATATCCCAAACTATCTTAGGTTTCTGGACAACAGACTTAGGATTAACAACCTTCCCCCACAAATATACTAGAATTGGTCCTTTCTAGGCATTTTCAAACAGCTGTATTACATAACATTGTTTTAATAAAATGCCCTTATTTACGAGAAAACTTTGTTTCGTTGTACTTATATAGTAATTGCAAACTGTGTCTGTAAGTGTGAAACGTGTGGATTCGATTTCAAATGAAAGGATATCGTGATAGGTACAGTTTTCTTTCCATTTTTAGAAAAGAGTTAGATCAGTGCTATTGTTTTGCATTATTCTTAACGCGTATTTAAATACGAAATAAAGTTTGACGTTTGTGAAATATTTAAAACAGTAAAATGATTTGTGGATATGTTTGTGAAAAATGGACTTTCTTGACGGCCAGAGGAAATTATTTTTTCAGAATGCCCTTAAAACGTATTTTAATTTCATTGATATTACTTAATTATACATTGAAAAATATTTGAACCTCGAAACACGCTAAACATCTAAATGGCTTCCATAATTATAAAAAGTGACATGGAATTTGCGATCGGTAGAAAGCTCATATGACGTACTTTCAATATAATTTTTAATTTATAAAGATATTTTTGCCGCATTGCGGTCGTCTTGAAATCTACAATAAATAAGAAATTTATAATTACAAATATGGCAAAAATTCATAACAAAAGTCATTAAAGTAATGATATTATAAAGGAATATTTACGAGTTGCGTAAATATTAAGAAGTATAATATTAATAATATTAATAAGTATTATTATATTAAGAATATTAAATATTACGAAGTACTAAGCCCTCCAATTTTATTTTCCACCCAATATTTTTATTAAAAAATTGAAACTTTTATCATTTCTCCACGTAATCTCCCTGCAGTCGTACTCTTCTCACAACGTCGAAGCCCTTATTCCATGACCGCTGTGAACGCTTCTTTAGGAGTCTGTTTCGATCACTGGACCAATGCAATAGCGGCACGACTGGAGACTGAGTGACCATGGAGGGCGTCTTTCGTCGTTGGAAACATAAAAATTGCTTGGAGCCACGTCACAGGAGTAGGGATTACGAGAAACCACTTCAAAGGTGTCTCCACTAAGAAACCCCGGTGTCGCATTCGCCCGATGCACTCGTGCGTTGTCTTGGTGAAAGAGCACACATCCAGACATTTGGGGCCGTTTTTCTCGCAATATTGGAAGGAGCTTGTGCGTGATCTGGGTCGTGGTCTTCTCACGTCATCTTGTCGTGGTCTTCCTCACGTTGGCATACCAGCCCTGAGGAAGACCACGACAGGATAGTCGAAACGTCGGCAACACAGCCTTCGACGCGGCGTCATCCGGACAGCCCAGATCACCCACCCACCCGCGGACTCTGGCCGCGGAAGCCTACGACTTCACTTGGAAGGAGCGTGTTCAACAAAACATCTTCGTAGCTCTCTCCTGTCACCTGTTTCATCCGTTGTCACAATTGCTGAAAAGAAAGTCCCCTTCATGGCGTCATCTCGGGACAACATGATGTGCGGCCTTCTTTGTCTTTCCGCGTCCACGAACGCACATTCCTCACTTTCATGACGCCATCACCACACGTCTCACTCAACTGGCGATGAATTTCAATGAAAGTCACGGAAGTGAAGAATACAACTCACTGTTCTTGCAATGAAAACGTCGCCATTTCTATTATCAAAATCACTGCTCACTCTCACCGCATCCGCTAGAGTTCTCTGTGCTGTACAGGACTGTCAACACTGTCACACATTCACAAAAAGTGCTCGCGTATTTTCAGCTAAATCGCATGTTTCTATCTGCACCCAAACCTGAGAAAAAAATCGGTGACCCTAGAACTTGAACGCACGTCGTAAGTGTTAACTATTGTCTTGGATGATTAAAGAAGTATTCAGCTGATGTAAAGTGTATGAAATTGATAGGAATGTAATAATTAACGTAAAATTTCCTATAAAGAAAATTCGATATGAAATTTCAGAAAGTAATTTATATATGAACGATATAATTGACATGTAACTACTCGTTTAAGATAAAACAAATTCTTGTTAACTTCAAAAATATTTGGGGACCATTCTGCAATCAACAAATTGGGAGAGAGAAGCATCAAAAGTACAAATATTGTGCTTACAATTACATCTTACACCAAGATATAAAACATTTAAATGGATGTAAGATCGCCCGTAAGTAAGTTATCATTCAACCAAAATTGTTGGACCGTAGAAATTAAGCGGAATCATCGAACTGAAACAAACGAAACCCAATCCACGCTCACCACTCTAGTCTCTGCACCAGAAATTGCGCTCGTACAGTTCCAGTTGTAACACACAAGGCTCTTCCGTTTCAGATTTTCATTAATAACTTTTCAAAACGACAATTTATTTTAATGCTTTTTCTTCACAGAACATATTGTATGTTTGTATGTTTTCACCTTTCCATGTTAAGTTTCTTCTTTTTCTTCTTCTTCGTCAGTCGGTCTTACACTTTTTTAACTACCTTGGGCTTCTGCTATTATCTACTTTTGGCTTCATCCATTTCTCTCATAATTAAGCATCTCAATCTTTCCCCCTCTTTTGTCAGTTATTTTGCATTTTATTTATGTTTTCTGTAAACAATTTCGATGTAAAAATGACACATCCAAATCACCCTCCTGTTCTTTGCCAAGTTTTACAGATTTGTTTCTTCTCCAATTCTCCTAATTACTACCTCATTGCTCTTTCGTGAGTCTACGTTCAACATTTTATTTACTACAGTCACATTTTTAAAGTTTCTACGAACATGTTTTTCTGTTTTTACTTTTCCTCTGCTTTCTTAGCAAATATATTGGATTCGATCCAAAACTTCGATGAAATTTCGGTGGCTTTTGAACGCTAACTTGATGCACTCGTCAGAAGTAAGATCTATAAGTGTCATTCCGAAATTCTTAAGGTAATTTTATTTTGGAATTCACTTTAAGATTTTCTCCAAAATGGAATCATGATTTTAAACAAATATGTTTGTAAGGATAGAGCACAATACACTGAAACAAATATAATTTATGGTAACCTTGACGGAGTTTCTTCCTACCACGGGGAGTAAATTGGGTTACAGTCAGACGAGTTTTGTGCATCAATTTTCATCTTCTGGATGTGATTTATTTTGTCATTCTTGCGTCTCAACAGTGATCCACAGTAACGAGCCCTTACTTGTTCAGCTCAAACGTGTAAGTTTACAGTTGAGTAAATATGTATTTCCTATATTTATGTTCCTATTATCTTTAATGTGTACTTTTTCTGCAGGTCTTATTATTAGGACCGCCAGCAGGAAGTAAGAGGAGAAAGAAAAATGCATAGATCAAGATGCTAGTCAAGTCTAAGGCAAATATGCGTGATATTGTTTATAACGTTTTCGTCCAACGTCCATTTCTCTGGGAAACAATTCAGAGCATAATTTAAATAACAGATAATTTTAATCAAGAGTTGGGGAGATTTTGTTCTACTATTCGGCTTTGTTAAAACCCCTAATGTTCTTCACGCGTTCCTCTCTATTGAAATTTCAGTTTTATGATTAGTAATCTATTAATTGATGTTTAATATTCAGAAAGTCTTGAGAAGCTATAATTCGGAACTCGCATAAAAGGCTACACATAGTAATTAATTTATGTTGGTATGAAGACTTTCATTTTGTAATTATTAATAGGTTTTAAATGTGTACCGTATTTTTCAATACCACAATTACGCCCGAATTTCTGACTTCTCTTATCGAAAAATATTATTTTAAACTTGTGTGGGATTAATGCAAAATTGTAAAATTGGAACATGTGTGCAGGAATTTGTCCAATATAACTTTCATTTTATAAAATAGAGTTCTTTTGAGCTGTGGTGTCTCGAAGATTGAGAAAATCATTGCTAAAGGAGTACAAAAGAGTTCGATTGTAGCGACCATTATCAACCAAAGGAAATACGCGCTCGATCGCAAGAAAGAAACATTTCTAATATTCCATCATAGTAGCTTCTTTCGGTACTACTTAAAATGTCAGAACGAACGTATTAGCTTCACGGTCACGACACCACGGGAAACTTCAACTACGGGCTCGTAGCTTCGGCAAAGAAAACGTACGGGGCAGAGCAGACCAGACACTTGAAATATGGGTATCATAAAACCACCGCGCCTCTCCTGCGTTTCTTACGAAAGGATCCTAGATCCTATTTTACGGAATGCACGGGGTATAGCCTCCGCAGCCACCGCCGGACCGGCCGGTATAAAGAGAGGAATTTAATCTCGCGCTATGAACGAAAGAATGAAGGTCGCGCATAGTTAAATTTGCATTTGCGCTCAAATATGAAATTATTACTGTAGCTCTCTTCCACTCACTTGCCGAAATCCTCTCGCAATTTACAAGCGAGGAATCAAGAGATATTGCCACCGAATTAAAAGATTGGATTCAGCTACACCCGGATTACTGTCACTACGGTGTTGTAAACGTTGCCCTGATAACATCTCTTGTTACATCATTTTGATATTTTTAATATGGGGTATGAGGGAACTTTTTAGGTCCGAAAATGAATTTAAAGTTTTGAAGTAGGTTTGAATCTTAGATATTTTTATTTATGAAAGAAAACACGCTGACATGACATAAGATTTTTAAATAAAAAGAGAAAAACCAAATTATTTTCGTGCTGATTCAATTTACGATAGTAATAATATTCGCAGTTTCTTTGTCGTCATCAACCATAAGTAGTTTTTTTTTCGTTAATTGTTGAGAAATACACGACTTTAATATTAGCTGGGTTGTCAGACGTGTATTTTCCCATGATGTTTTCTGCAAATAAATTAAATAGAACAGACAAGTTCTGTGCATCACTCCTGTACCCCTTCCCGATCTTCACTCATTTCGATGTATCCTAGTTAGTACTTATCTTAGCGTCTTGGCATTCATATATTTCATACTAATTGTTCTGCGTAAATAAGGTTATTACAGTAGTACCTAAGTTAATCTTCTGCTTCGAAGAAAATTTCAGATACCCTCTGCAGTCACGATATTGTAACGCGTCGAAATTAAATATTCTATTGGAATTAAATATCTACTGGAATTAAATCACAGGTTTGCAATGTTTTGATGTTATGGAGACTGTCGACTGGAGAAGGCATATGAAATAAGCATCCAGAAAGAAAATATGTACGTTCTGGATTGGGAACGGAAATTTTTTTAATAGAACACTTCCGTGAGATTGGCGTAATTGTGTGGAAAATTTGGATGTAAGAAATGCAATGTCAAATTGCCTGTAAATTTTGTTGAAGACAGTATGTGTGGCAACACCGTACATCGCCACCGTACCGTACATCCATAACGTGGGTGTTGCGGAGACCGCCAGTGACAATAAATGCCATGATGACGTGTTGTCCCGGGAATAATTTAAGAAAGCACGAGGCGGAATAATAAGCTGGGTGGAGGCACAGCGATTACTTCTCCTGACGAATTTTGTTAATCGCACGTGTAAAAGTTCAAGTGATATAATATATTTATTTAATGTTTTTCGATGTACTTTAATTCCTTTCATGCAAAAAGAAGAATTCGTATTAAGAAGCGAACCGCATTCAACATCAAGGTAACGCTCATCTCAGAATTACGAAAAACTAAATTATGGACTAGAATATTTGGGAGAGTCGATATTGTGAAGTGTGTATATGGAATTGGAGCTAAAGGAAGGACTTATGTTATTTGAAAGGTGAAGAAGATTAACATAGTTCATAATTGAAAATTGTGAAATTAACTAAATGTTTTATTGTTATTATCAGTTTAAAAACAAAATTGTGCAGAGTTTTTTTGTTATAATTATGAATAAATTTTCCTTTAAATTTGACTTTTATTTTGAATTTGAAAGGGTTTTGAATTAGTAAGTTACATTATTCAATTCTCAATATCTCAATATCAAGAGATGCTAGCTTTTTGAGCAAATGAATATAGCAAATTTCCGAGCAAGATTCCGAAAAAGCAGTGATGTCTCCTTACCAAAAGAAATACTAGTCCACATTGTGATTACTGTTGTAAAACAGGATGTGAGAA
Organism: Gryllus longicercus; assembly: GCA_038098605.1. NCBI lineage: Eukaryota > Metazoa > Arthropoda > Insecta > Orthoptera > Gryllidae > Gryllus > Gryllus longicercus. The sequence continues at coordinate 1,926,140 of JAZDUA010000254.1, forward strand.
TTGAACAATTAAGAAAGATGATTGTCGAAGTGTAGATGGGTTAGCAATCTTGTGCTGGAGGCTACATTAAGAATACAAGAGGAGAAGAGATTAATCCAATCTGTTTATGAAATTTTCATTTCACACGCCTTCGAAAGTCAAATTCCACTAGCAAATATGAAGAAGTTTGACAATATAAAGATATGATTCAGATCGATGATAGTGATTCAGAACGAGTAACGATGGTACTCAGTAAGAGGGAAGGCAAGAAGAGATATCAGCAGAACAAGAGAGGTATCGCACCACAGAGGCAACAAACAAGACCTTGAAAACTCTCCCAGTCTAGTGATGCGACATTTTTTTTTAACATCTGCTTTATTTGCAATTTGTTCTACACGAACATTCGGCAAATACAATTGTACATATATTATCGACATGTAAAGAAACCATACAATTCTGGTTCTTTCTAAAAATGGTTTTAAACTAATTGTCCAGTTCAGAGAGAGAAGAAAAAAAAAAGACAAACAAACAAAAGCAACAATAAACAATATCACATTGAAATAACAAAAAAAACAATAACAAACAAACATACAATAGTGCAAGCATTGTGACAAACAAAATATATCTACAGTAACAATTATTTTAAAAGAAAAATATTATTTATATCTGTGGTCCAGATCAAGAGGATGTACTCTTTTCAATCTTCTTGTCGTTGTGCTGTTATCTAAGATGTTTATGGCCAGATGATTAATATGATTTTCGAGTCTGTGTTGGTATTTGTGAGATTTGAGAGTGATTTCCTCTTTAACAGTGGTGATATTGAGATCTTTATGTAGAGTGGCGTTTGATACAAACCAGGAAGCATTGCTTAATAGTCTGAGACATTTGGATTGAAATCTTTGAATTATTTCTATATTTGAATGTGATGCTGTTCCCCAGAGTTCAATTCCATAAGACCAGATAGGTTTGAGTATTGTTTTGTAGAGTAAAATTTTGTTTCCTAGACTTCAACTAGATTTTCTTCCTATTAATCATATCATTTGTCTACTTTTCAGTTCTGCTTCCTTTCTTTTGATCGAAATATGTTTCTTCCAGGTTAGCTTTTTGTCTAGATTTAGTCCGAGATATTTGACGGTGTCTACGTTTTCAATTAGTTTTCCGTTTATTTCTATTCTGGTATTTCTTGTTCGTCTGAGGGTAAATGTTATACATTTGGACTTTGTTTCATTCATTCTTATTCTCCAGAGTTTACACCATTTGTTTATAAGCTCGAGGTGCTCTTTCAATGTTCTTGTTGCCGTTTCTTGGTTTTCGTGCGAAGCTAGCAGGGCTGTGTCATCTGCATATGTTGCAGTGGTGACGTCTGGGGACTGAGGTAAGTCAGCGGTGTACAGCGTGTACAGCACTGGTCCAAGGATGCTCCCCTGTGGCACTCCTGATAATACTGGATGAAACGGTGATGCGACATCGAGATCAAAAAATCGATATTCAAAATTAAAACATTCAAACAACACAAAACCAAAATTTCACTACGATTGTGTTTAAAAATTTATAATTCAGATTTGGCTAAAAAACATTTAAATAATAATAATAAAAATAAAAACAATGAACAACACTAAGCCTGAAAACCTGCGCACCCTTTGTCAACTCAAAGGGCCAGTACTCACTTCGAGTTGAGAATTTTGAAATATTCACCCCGAAGTCGCTTTCGCACGGGCTACGTACGCGAATTCATGTAAACTTTCAAGAATAATACTTCTTGGATAACTCACAGTTTGCCAGATGGCAACCATACTGGTTCAAATAGCCACTATGTTTCGTTTATTTAACCATTTAGCATGATCGCAACGCCTTTGTGGTTTGGTCGTTGTGCCGCAAAGTGCAACTTGATAATGATTAAATAATAATAATAATAATAATAATAATAATGGTAATGGTAATGGTAATAACAGGAACAGAAAGTTCTAATGTTTGAATGCTGAAAAGTAGATCTCAGTATAATTCGTTGAATATATTTTATTGAGGTAATTTTTAGATCTTGGGAAGGATAAAACATAACAACGTTTATTAAACGTTTGTTTGCATCATTTCGTAACAAACATATGATGTTCCGGGTTGTAGGCGTTACTCCTTATCAAGTGATATTGAGGACAAATCTTCACACCTTGTTTCTTCGTGTTTGTGGACAACTTAATCCATTTGTTGAGTGTTAAGGAGTATAGGAGGGAGAGCTGGTTGAGTTGACTAAGGAAAGCACAAGCGAGACAGGTCTTTGCCTTGAGGCTTCCCAGAGCCGGGCGGCCTCCGCGGAGTGCGCGTCCGCTCTGCACCCGCCCACGCAGCCCCGCCTTGATTGCGCCGCCCCCGCGCGTCGTCTTGGTCGGCGACCATCCGGCCAGGGGCGCGCATCGGCGATCGAAGCCGCCCTATTGATTTGAATATCTCAATTGGGCAGCTCGTTAAGGAGCGTCCCGGCATGTCAAGAGGCATTTCTCCACCCCTGGCCCCGGAGCCGACCCTGCGCACCTCCGCGTGCTACGGTCATCGCCCCCGCCCCCGCCCCCGCCCCCGCCGTCCCGCTCCCAACACCGCCCCCACCCCTGCCACAGCCTCCGCATCCACCCCCGCCCGTGTTTCCCTCCCCATCCCCGTCAGAGTCCGTCCCTGTCACCGCCACCGCCTCTGCTTCGAAATACGCCTCCACCTCCGCGTGTGCTCACGTTCCAGGCCGTCCCCGCTCGCCTCCCTCGCCCCTGCACATCTTCGCCCAGCACTGCGCGCCCCCTTCCGGCCCCACCCGCACGCGGCCGACCCCGCCTGCCCCCACCACCATTCCCACCGCCGCCCGCGCCTTCCTCTCCGTCTCCTCCCACGACCCTCGCCGCCGCGTTCCGCCTACTCTTCCACCTCCGCCCCCGGCTTCACCCCCGCCCCCTCTACCCCCTGCTTGCCTTACGGCCACCCCCGTCGCCTCCATCCATCTCCGCCCGCCCCCTGCGCCCGCGCCCCTACATCCAGGCGCGCTGCCGCCCCCCCCCGGCGCGGCGTATGCGCTCATACGCCGGTGCGCGGACCGGCCGCGCCGCCCGCGTCGCCATGCACGCGTGCACCGGAGCCCATGCTCGCCGAGGGAAAAGATAATGGCCGACCCGACCAGAAGGCCGGGGTGGGGAGGAAGCCGCGCTCGCCCAAAGGCGCAGGCGGCGACGGAAGAGGGAGGACAGTCGGAGCTAGAAAAAGGCACGAGATGGAGATAGGGGCGCTTAGGATCGGGCCAAGCAGGGCGAAATTACGAATAAAAAATTTAGGAGTAATGAAGAACAAAATTCCTTGCTTCGCGGGATGATCAAAACTTGCGTTTAGGTTTGGAAACGGATGAAAAGAGGAAAAAGTAGAAAATTGGTACTTGAGCGTACAATCTCTCAAAAGCAGGTGTGTCTCAAAACATTGAAGTGAGTGATAAAGGATGAGGAGAAAAGCAGGAAGAAGAAGGAGAAGGAATGAATGGCATATTGAGGAAAACTAAGAATTATGTAGATCACATACCTTGCGGAGCGAATGTATGGGACACTTGGATTGGAAGAAAATTCTAAGATGAGATATCTACGGGAAATATAATTTATTATAGTACAACTGCGCTAGTGAGAACTAGAAGTCGAATAGCACATGCTAGATTTGCAAATTGTATAAAATCTAAAATAATTTATTAAAATTTGATATATACTATTGATGAGTGTGTTAATTTTTCTGAAAATTGATGACTCTGAAGTGAGTCTCTGCTGCGAGGAGAAAGGGCACCAGTGTAACTATCTCATCTGACTAGCTAATCTGCAAACTACCAGAATTTAAGTAAAATTGGTGTTAAAAGATCTTTGCAAGTTATTCCCGTAATTGTTAGCAATATTTGGCTATTTCATTATCTATTTTATTGTAGTTTCAAATATCAAAATTAATGTTTGCGTGTTGCTTCATATCATATTTTCGCTTCAAAATGTGTGCAGTTGTGATTTCGGTCGGATCTTAGAAGAGCTTCATGTCACCAGAAAATTTTGTTTTGTACTGACTGTTTAAATACCGTTTGAAGAGTTAACGTATGATTTTTTCGGAAGGCTCACAGAAATCATAGTTACGCTAGCGCTGGAATGCGCGATAGGGACACGAAAGCATGTCTCTTCGGGAGTGAAAAAACAGCACGGAGCATGACGAAAGAAGCGGGAGTACAGGCGAGCACGAATAGGGTCGGGGGTGGATGAAGAGGGGCCGGATTGGCGACGGAGCAGATACGGGGGGAGGGGGGTACGAAACGCGGGTGAAGACGGGCGACGGAGAAGGATCAGAACGGGTGCAGTATGGACACATATCAGTTACGGAATAAGAAAAGAGAGGGGAGGGAACGGGTACGAATCGAGAGCGGAGCGGTTTTGAAGAGTGGCAGAGCAAAGAAAAGATCGGGAAACAGAGAACGGGGAAGAAGTGAAGAGAAAGGCCGGAGAAGTCAAGGAGTCGAGAAAGGGATAAGGAGGGGAGAAGGAATGGAAACAAAACAGAGACGGAGAGGTGTCGGAGTAGAGTCCGATCAGTGGCAGAGCGGGGCACTGCGGAACAGAGAGGGGACAAAGCGAGGTCTTAGAGGAGACAGAGCGCGGTCGAGGCAGAAACAAAGAAAGAACGGAGTGCGTAGGAGCGGAGACGAAGAGGGGAAGAAGTGGAGTCGCAGCAAGGACGTAACGGGCGCGGTGCAGAGATGGAATTAGACAGAGTAGAGTTGGAGGACCGGAGATGGTGGAATGGAGGCGAAGGCGAAAGAGGTGGGGCCGGGAAGGGTGGAGGCAGCGAGGCGGGCGGCCAGGGCCGCTCTTTGGGTTCGGTCCTAATTATTTGGTGCCGATGTGGGGAGGGAGGGGGGGCTATCATTGCACGCGCGCCCTCTGTGCCTCTGCGCCGTCGTTACGGCCGTGAATAGTGGATATTCTGGGAACGAGTGCTGCGGCCCTGCTCTCTCCGGCGATTGAGCTATCACCAGGCCGAATCGAACGGCGTGGCTCGTTGGGAGCATTGCTCTGAGGCTTCGGGAAGCAGTCTTGTATTTTTGATCTATTTATTCTTGAGAGTAGATATACAATGTAAAAATACTGAGATCATTAGATGTTTTAAAAGGTTGGTTTCTTCGATGATCGCTCATATTACGGCTACTAACATTCAATTTTTGTTTTTATTTATTTAGTTTTCCAAGGTTTTTGAAAAATTGTGTACTTAATAAGTTAATAATACAATTCTGTCGTTTGATTTTGCTAAAGAAAGACACGACATATTTTTGCAGTAATATGACTCGTATTATTGCCCAATTACATCGAGATTAGACTAGCAAGAACGGAAATAGCCCGAAGAAAAGGAGTAAAATCGTACGCATACGCCGACAACATAGTAGTAGGGGCGGATGACATAGAGAACCTCCAGGAAGCCATGAATGGCATTGTAAGCTCGTGTAAAAACCACATCTTTCGAATAAACAAGAAGAAAACAAAAATGATGGTCTTCAGAAAAAGTGGAAAAACATCTCACAAAGAAGAAATAATAATAGAAGTCACCAGAATTCAAAGATGAAAGAGCGACACACTAAGGGTATCTGAGTGCAGACAACGGGAAGTTAAACAACGGGCAAATCAATGGACGTTTCAAAACACATTACAAAAAGACGGCACAAACCACGCTGGCCATAAATGACATTAAGATACGAAGACGAGCTGAACACCGCCATAAATCTATTTCAAGCCAAAGTCCTGCCTGTATTAACATATGAAATTGAGAGCGTTTCTGAAAAACTAACCAGGAATAACCTGTCAAAAGTAGAGAAAGTAAAGGCCACTTTCTTCAAAAAAGCTCTAAGAGTAGCCGCGACAACGCGATCTACACTAGACTACGTCCTAGCTAGGGAAAGCTTTTTAAATGACGGCTTGAAGACACATTTCCGTTTCCGAGAAACAACACACAAAGCTAAAACATATCCTAGAAATGAAAATAAGCAAAATATGGTTAGACGTTTAGCATCAGAAGCAATGACAAACCAAAATTGCACGACCGCAAATTTCGAAAGTCGACATGTCACAACTCTAGCAACACACGGCTTTCACCATATGATACGCAAACAAGAACGATTCCACGAACCGACAAACACATGTGTCTGTAAACTCTGTGAACAGACCTGCAAACGATGCCACATCCAATGATGCAGGGAGAGAAAAAAGACGATCAACTAGTCGCCCAGGAGCACTGCAAAACTGGGAATATAGCCCCAACCTAAACAAGTTACGTGTAAAGAATATGCACATCTGTGCGCGCTTCAACTAATAATAATTACCAATAATAGTACAGATACGAGATA